>CM042812.1:22115522-23315522 GCA_009982885.2 Hyles vespertilio | reverse complement strand
TTCCCCGACGTTCTTAATATGTTCCAGAAAGGAAAAAATTCCTTTCCAAAATTAAACCGAGATAACAAACCGATTCTTTTTTCTTTACAGTGATACTATTAAATTTAATTCGCGGCGGTGATTTTAAAGTTCCTTTTAGAAGTAATTGGAACGTTTTATGTGGTGCAAACTGTAAGCGATTTCGATGTCCCCAATCACATATTAATTTTAAACACGCGTCTGCCATATTTTCTAATCCCGACCTACTGTTTGACTCTATAAGCAAGAGGCCATCGTCCGCATATCCGGTCAAAGAACACCCTGACGGTAAGGGGATTGTAAGAAAATCGTCGAAGCCTAAATTCCATAAATAAGGACCTAAGACCGAGCCTTGTGGACAACCCATCGTCAGTGGTTTCGACACGGCACAGTGTCCAAGTTTAAGTTTTGTTGTTCCGTGCGAGAAATACGAGTAAATAAGTGAATATATATTTTTAAAGCAACCTCGTAATTTCAACTTAAGAAGCAGCATTGGCCACCAAGCGTTGTCGAAAGCACCGGAGATGTCCAGAAAAATACCGAGTACATATTTACACACCGATGTACTTACCGCTCTTCTAACCGAAATTGCCGCGTCGATAGTTGACTTACCCGTAGTAAAACCGAACTGATTTTCGTGAAATTTTGGTCCGCCCGGTAGCAATCGAGGGACGATAAGACGTTCTAAAAGTTTACCTAGCGACGGCAAGAGTGTAATAGGTCTATACGACTTAGGATCATGTGGAGGTTTATCGCCACTCTTGGGTATTATCCAAATGAAACCGGTACGCCATACTCGCGGAAATACCCCTTCAGCAATGCATCTGTTACAAACTGTAAGTAACGCATCGCCTGCCGATTTACACGCCTCTTTAATCATTTGTTCGATATTTTATCGTCACCGGAAGCCTTGTTTAGGGGCAAAGATCGTACGATTTCACTGAATTCATCAAACGACGACAGATTTGAATCCGAAGAGTTCGGCAGTTCCCCGGCCCACATCCTAATCTGCTTGTGGTATTCTGTGTCATTTTCAACATTATCATCCGGAATTAACGATTGTAACAGAGCGTCCGTTGTCTCCTCAATACCAGTGGTGTAGTTGTTGTCAATTTTTAAATTCTCAATATATGCCAAATTGATTGACCTATTCGCTTTGAATTCATGGTATAAAGGAGACCACGGACCCTCACTATCTAACCGAGCCACAACTTTTCGTAATAAATTACCCTTAGATTTTTGGACGGCCGCTTTATAATGCGATCTGGCAACTCTCAGTTTATTTAAAGCAGATGTAATTGCTTCCCCTGTGACAGAACGTCTCTTAAGCCCGTTAAAACGCCTACGCGCTCTGCGAAAAGTCCGACGTAGTTGGACTAGTAAATCATTCCACCAATCACACCTCCGAGCGTTAGTGATGGAACCTCGACCGATGGTAACGTCTGCGCAATATGTAAACGTGTCCGACATAATCTCCGCACAGGTTTCAGCTGACAGATCATTGCGAGTGAAGTCCCCAGCATGCCGAGCAAATAGCGAGCTAAATAAATCCCAGTCTGCGCCTCGGGATTTATATTTAAAATTAAAATTATTATGTACCGGACCCTGCGTCAATCTAGGCAAGAACTCGTACACAATCAGGCGATGGTCACTACACGACGCGTCCGGTAGGACGCGCCACCTATCAATACGGACGTCTCCACTAGAAAGTGTGACGTCAATAGAAGATTCGCCCATAGGGCTACTGTAAGTAGGTGGTGCATCGGGGGTGTTGTGTATTTCGAGATTCATCTCTGCAATGAAATCTTCTACAGCGCAACGTCGCTCGGTATCAGTGGAGCGATATTTGCCATACCAAAGGACAGATGACGCATTAACGTCAGCACCTATAATAATTTTATGTCCAGCGAGGGACCGCAAGACATAGCGGAGGTGACACAGGTGAGGACAAACAGGATCTGAGTATTGAAAATAACAGCTCACAACATAAACCTTACAAATCGGACTAGACACCTCAGCGACAGCACAGTGTGAAGTCATAAGATTACGCACAGAGGTTACGGTAAGATTTGAACCCGACACAAAAATACCTGCTCGTGAGTTGCTATCAAGTTGTACGACCTTACTAGATATACGCGCATGTTGATATTGCTCCTGTACTAGTACGATATTTAACTTATACTCGCGAATTAACGTATCTAATTCCGACGTTGCTACCCTATCATTATGGAGGTTTAACTGTCCGATGGTAAAGTTATTCATATTGTGTTAGTACTGGGTCGAGAGAAATAGTTGTTGGAGTTTGTAGTTGTACGTTGGACACTCCTGAGACCCACAGCGATGATCGTGGGGTTTTTTAAAGCGCTTGCAAGGTGCGCATACTGGCTTAAAATCTGTGTCTGAACTGTGCGGACACGCCTTAGTCTCGTGTGCTTCAGCACAGACGGCACACGTAGGTGTTTTTTCTGTACAGAACTTTTGCACATGCCCATAGTATTGACAATTCATACAACGCACTATTTCTAAGTCGTCAATGAATCGACAGGTGGCCCAGTCAATAAATAATTTCTCTTTTGTGACCGCCAGATGTTTCCTTATCTCTGAATCTAACTCAATGCCAATTCATTTACGACCGTTATCTAAATTACGTCTACGAACTATTTTAATGGATTTAATGAAATCATCCTCCTTTATTGGCAATTCGTCCTTGATATTTTGACGATACAGTGCGGTAATAAAAGCGCGGTCTTCCATAGAGGATGGCACATCCTTAACGAGGATACGGGGGCGGCGCCCCTTGGGTTTTTCGAGACGTAATCCCGCCGATTTAATTGCCTCGACAGATTCGAGTTTTTTAATTTGTTTCTCATTCGCAACACGAAGCACGACGCGACCCTTCGTGGTTTTTTTCACGCCTACAATTTGGAATCCGTCATCACTTGGCTTTATTGCCTTAAAAAGCGCCTGTTTAGTTGCGGACGATGACGCCAAATCAGCTGATCGCTCGTCCGTCGGACATGCAACAATACACGGCCGTGGCGCGCGCGACTCCACTAGCGGTGCAGGTTTCGGTAAACGGAGTTTAAGTCGATCGGAGAAAAGTGAATTATTATTCTCGACAATATCATGACGTTTGTATTGGTCTAATTCGCGTTGCATATTGGCCAACTTGGTTTCATTGCAAGATGATTTTAATGCTAGTAACGAAACTATGGATGTAACACGTTGCGTTATATCTAACACTGCCGACCTATTCGCCACATTCATACGCGAGCCCTGATCATTAATTAACAAGCTCATTCATTTTCGACAAATAATTGGAAACATCTGACACCAAATCACAATAGTCCGCGCGGCTCGCGTCGCTGCCGTTATCTAAAGATGAAGTCTCGGTCGATTCCGATAATTGCAAACGTTTGGAAGATACGGGGGAAACATAAGTTGGTGAAGTCGTGTCACTAAAAAGTCGTTTAGCCGAATTAGGTGACCTAGGTGTTAGCTTACTTTGACCGAAAGGATTGGGCCCACGGTCGGGCGGAACTTTATTTTGAGCTGACATTATTTTGCCAAAATGAAATTAAGATTTTATTATTTTTAATCTTATAAAATGACACAAACAATATAAAATATTACTTTGAAAAGAAACAACAGCTGATTGTATGCCGGCCGAGCGATATTTTTTTTTACGATACCCACACTAAAAAGAATATAAAGTACTTACCGAGGATTAATTGCTTAATTTCACTAAATTACGCAATAAAACATTTAAAAACTTACAGACCGTTGCTCACAATACTACACCATATAACAATAAGCAACCCACGAGCGATTAAATGCACTCCAAACACACAAAATACAATTTAAAATGAGGAGAACGTAAACACGTCACATCACCGTGCCCCCGCCAGAGGGGAAGTGAACCAACATTTAGAAATTACAGCCTGTGTTCCTAAATCTCGTTTAACGCAGGTTAGCAAACATGAAGAGTCTCAATTAAAAAATAAATTAAATATATCCAATTCTAATTTTTATAGAATGGGACATAATCCCTCACCTCGGATCGATACATCGAGTTATATTTTTTTTAGGGATTTTGCGCATGATAAAATGTTTACGATTAATAATACTAATAATAATATATCTCTTCCTCATGCCTATTTAAAAACTAATTATAACGATAAGCCCTTGTGCTTTCTAATCGACACTGGTTCTATGATTTCTATTGTCAAACTTTCGAATCTTCCAAAACAACCAGTGCTTAGAACCGAGACTATAAAAATTAAGGGTTTAAATGACAATGATAGTTACTGTGAATCACTCGGATCCATTGATATTCATTTTGAGCATCAGATTTCAACTTCGAAGAAAATAGTATTTGATTACATTTTTCATCAACGACACAATTAATTTATATTTTGATGGAATTATTTTAAAGGATTTTATTCAATATTTCAAAATTGATGTTCAATATTCAACTAGCACCCTTAATGTTCAAGGTCACGAAATACCTATTTATTTTAGCAAAAAATATTATATTATACCGCCGCGGTCGGAAATTTGATGCGCAACATGCTTTAATTCTTGACCAAAAAAATAGTGAAGGCGTGTTTTTGCAAATTGTATAGTGAATATAAAGCCTAAAAGAGGGTTAACGTAACAGTCTTAAATACCACTGAAAATCAAGTTGAAATTGTTGATTTTCAAGTTCAATTAACTCCTTTCGAATCGCCTTCCTCTAGTCTGGATGATCGTCATCAAGGGTTTGTGCATAATTTAAATACTTTAAACGTTGACCGATCAAAACAGGTACTTGAGCAAATTCGATGTTCTCATTTAAACCAGCAAGAAAGAAAAGCATTGATGAACTATATTTCAAAATATACTGATATCTTTCACCTCGAAGGCGAATTCTTGACTCATACTGATGTAATTAAACATTCAATTAATTATTCACGTAAAATCGTATCGCTTTCCAGAAGTACATAAAGATGAAGTTGAAAAGCAAATTAGAAAAATGCTTGACCAAAACATAATTTGTCCCTCAATTTCACCTTGGAATGCACCCGTCTGGGTAGTACCCAAAAAGCTTGATGCTTCAGGACAACAAAAATGGCGAATAGTTATTGATTATAGGCGATTAAACGATGTCACCGTTTCTGAAGTTTATCCTTTACCTCTCATAACAGATATTTTAGATCAACTAGGTCATTCAAAATATTTTACTTGATTTAGCATCTGGATTTCGTCAGCTGTGTTTGGACCCCAAAGATACTGAAAAAACAGGATTTAGCGTTACGACAAATGGCATATGAGGACATTATGAAGTTACACGAATGCCATTTGGATTAAAAAATGCACCTTCTACTTTTTAAAGGGTCATGAATTTAGTACTGTCGGGATTACAAGGTCTTCACTGTTATGTATATTTAGATGATTGCATAGTTTATTGTCATAACCTTCAATCTCATATGCAAAATCAAGGCCATATCTGAATTTCTTGCACCAAAAAATCCTAAAGACGTTAAATCATTCTTAGGACTAACAGGTTATTATCGTCGTTTTATTGAGAACTTCTCACACCTAACAAAACTTTTAACAACCTTATTAAAAAAGGACGTAAACTTTCATTGGTCTCATGAACAAGAGCATGCTTTCAACACTCTGAAGCAAAAACTAATGTCAGCCCCTTTGTTGCAATACCCCGATTTTACAAAACCTTTTGTAGTTACAACTGATGCCTCCAACTATACCGTAGGCGCGATATTGTCACAAGGTGAAGTCGGTAAAGACAAGCCGATTGCTTTTGCTTCTCGCACTCTAAACAAACAAGAAGGAAATTATTCGACAACCGAAAAGGAACTTCTTGCTATATTGTTCGGTATTAACACATTCCGTCCTTACATCTATGGTTATAAATTCAAAATCGTAACGGATCATCGTCCTCTCACTTGGTTATTTAACGCTAAGGATCCAGGTGGACGTTTACTTAAATGGCGACTTAAATTAGAAGAGTACGACTATGAGATTTTTTACAAACTAGGTAGAATAAATTGCAATGTCGATGCCTTATCTCGTTACCCAGTAAATGTCATAACCCGTTCCAAACCAGATAGTTTTACTACTTATGAAGAATATTGTAAAAAACAATTCCTTAAAACTCTTTTAAATTGCGTTACCCAAATTGAAGAACACGGCGTAGGTCTGCATTTGGCTAAACAAAAGACAGTTGCTTGTCCGGTTTCTCTAGACTTAGACTACTCTATGCCACATTGAGAACAATTACTATCAATTTTAGATGATGTCACTAAATTCTGAGCAGGTGAACGCGAACCTAACACTATACAATTAGTTACTACTAAAAATAAACGACTTTATTTCCTATACTCTAAGGTTCATCATTTCGATGAAACAAGTTATAAAACCATTTACAATTTACTAGTAGAACTAAGAAAAAAAAAATACTCAAACTGAGAATTATGATAAAGAATTAGCAATCTCCGATTTTTCTGAACCGTTTAGTAAGATAAATTACACAAAAATATACAACATGATTTCATTTGTTTTTCACGATTCTTGTATAAAAGTTCATATTTATAAAAATCAAATAATTTATCCTACCCCTTCTGAAATCCCAAATATTCTCAAAGAAAACCACGGGACCACAATAGCTGGTCACCCGGGTATTAAGCGCATATATAATCGCATTAAGGCTTCTTATTACTGGAAAACGATGCGTTCAGACATAGAACGTTTTGTAAAAGATTGCAAACTATGTCAAATAAATAAACCATTACGTGCTTCAAATAAAGCACCTATGGTTATAACTTCTACAAGTACAAAACCGTTTGAAAGATTAGCTCTTGATATTGTAGGTACTTTACCCGAAGCAGGTCTCCAGAAATTTAAATACATTTTAACTCTCCAGGATGACCTGACAAAATTATTATGTGCTTATGATGATCATGTGCCGATGATAACGTCGACAACAGATGAAGTCGCACGCAACCTCATCCATTTCTTTTCATTATTTGGGTTCTGTAAAACGATCTTGACAGACCAAGGCACTTGTTTTACTTCCGAGCTATTCAAACAACTAACAGATATTCTTAAGGTAAAAAAAATATTTTCCACACCATATCATCCCCAAACTAATGGTGCTCTCGAAAGATCACATGCAACCCTCAAGGAATATTTAAGATCTTTTATTAATGATAATCAAGATGATTGGCATTGTTATCTGGCAACCGCTATCCTATCATATAACAGGACTCCGCATTGCACTACCCAATATACACCCTTCGAGTTGTTATACGACTATAAACCATTTATTCCTAGTAGTGTTTATGGGTCTAGTGACAATACTACATACCAGAAATATATTCGTGCTTTGCAGTATAGAATGAAATACTCTCGTGAAAAAGCTATTGAACACATGAATAAAAGTAAAGAGTCCTCTAAAAGTATTATAATTCTACATCTCGCGAAAAGAGTTACAAATCTGGCGATTTGGTATATTTAAAACATCATCACAGGCTACGCAAAGCTCTATCACCTGTCTGGAAAGGCCCTTATAAAATTATTAAAACGCACGGAAAAAATAATATGACTCTCTGCATTAACCGAAAACACATAAAGTATCACATTAATGAAATCAAGCCAGCGTAATATCACTCTTGTTGTCATTGTTTCAGATTTCTACTTAATCCGGGACTATTTCTTTCGAAACCCGTTGAACCTATATCACATGGCCCAGGAATATATTTCGACCCTACCTCTATTGCTTACTTTAATGATGACTACTGAAATGTAGTTACTTATTCAGAATTTCTACCTATAAAGCCTTATCTAGAAAAAAAAGAGAAATCTATTAAAAGTATTTCCTTATTTTGCGACAAGGCTCAAAATTACGCCAATATGAATTTTGATTGTAAAGATACTATTAATCCTTTGGAAATATTAATAAATGCTAATAATATAAAATACGAATCTCTTTCGCATCTCATTGTTGAAAATCCATCGAAATTACGCACACGAGCACTTGAGTTCGGTGGCGAAATCCTTAAATTTTTCTTCGGAACTTTGGACGCTGACGACGCCAGAAAATACGACGAAGCTATTACAGTATGTCAGCATAATGAACATGAAATATATTCTATGATGAAAGATAATATTCATATTGTACAATCAACTATTAACAATTTTAATGTGTCTATTCAAAAACTAAATAATAATGAGATTAAACTAAATAAACAGATAGAAAAATTAGATTTCATCTTTTCTGAAAATTATAAGACGCACACAAAGTTAATCAATGCAGAAAGAATTAATTCAATTTTAAATGTTATTGAAGGATCTCTATTGTCAATATCTAATATACTAGATACTATCTTAAACTCAATATTATTCGCAAAGGCCAATATATTACACCCTTATATAATTATTCCAACTAAGTTATATGAGGAACTCTCCAAAAGTGTGACTAAAAGAAACACAGAATTTCCTGTTACTTTATTTATTATTTATTACAAAATATTCATACTATTATGGATCTTTCGTCATTAACTTCTTATTTTTATAACAATAAGTTAGTATTTGTGGTTAATATACCATTAATTAATCCATTAAATCTTAACGTTTATAAAAATCTTCCATTACCACATGAAGAAAAACATTTTCAAACATATGTTTTAATTCATCCCTCTAAATTATATTGCCGTAACGGATGATAGACTAAGTTATACTCTATTAGATAGCATAGAAAATTGTAAGAATGTAAACAACGATTATATTATTTGTCCTTTAACTGGAATTTTATCAACAGTCAACATTCACACTTGTGAAGCGAAACTCTTGACAGAAGTTACCTTGTCACTTCCTGAAATTTGTAATTATAAATTGATATATGGTAATGTTAATGTTTGGCAGAAGCTTAATGATGGTAAATACATTTATGTAAAATCTAAACAAAATAAGTTGACAATAAAATGTAATAACGAAATTTCCGACTACACGTTACAAGGAACTGGCATTTTGTCGTTAGAGAATGATTGTATTGCATATTTTCAAACTCTACAGTTTTATTCACCTCATAACTATAAAACCGTTTTACCGAGCCAGTTAACAATTAATTATAATATAATTGAGGATGATTGTTGCAAATATAAAATTATAAATGAAAGTTACCACTCACTGTCACCAATTACTTTGGCAAATGTTGATTTAGAGACATTGAAATTAGCCTCTCATAAATTAGATCATCTAGAAAATCAAACACGCACTAGGCCAGCGTGGTGGACTATATGGCCTAACCACTCTCAATCGTACTCTCGATTGTGGAGTAGGCCCTTGCCCTGCAGTGGGACGTATATGGGCTGACACTGATACTGATACTGAGAAAATCAAATCCGTCAAAGTGAAAATCAATCTCACATTGTTAAATATACAAGTTATTATTCTGCAATGACTTACATATGTATTCCGATTATTTTTATTTGTATTGTATACAAAATATATAAACATGTTGTTGTTTTAATTGTAAATGTACATCTTGTTGCATTCAAATATTTAATCAATGCTATAATAAGAGGAACGACGAAATAAGTACAAAGGTCAGTACTTCGATTGAAATGTCCGATTTCGCAGATGAAATAGATTGCGACAGGAAGTCAATAAGAGTCTGCCAGAAATATAAATTAATAAGGGTAAAAATAGAGTTGTGCTTAGAAAATTCGAAGGATCTAACAGGAACCTAACTAATTTTTGAATAATTTAAGTTTAAATGTTATTAATTTCTATCATGGGACTTAGAAACATTTACTTTAGAATTAATCGACTTATAATAGTTATTTAACTTCAATTTGTATAATTAATTCACTTATTTAGAAAATTGGCATTGTTTTGTCTCTATATAATGTTCTAACCTTCGGTTACTTCAAAACAATTGTTATATTAAATTTAAATTATATTGAATATTTAAATGTACTTTTTTATTGTTGATTAGAATTTTTGAATTTTAATTTTCTTTATATTAAATTGTAATTATATTGAATATTTAAATTTACTTTTATTATTGTTGATTAGAATTTTTGAAGAAGTGCGTGGTGGCCTGTTGGTAAACGGACTAGACGCGACTGCCAACATGTTCACGGTGGTCGCGGGTTCGAATCCCAGGGCACACCTGAGTCATGTGTGTATTGATAAGTCAATCACCACGCACTAAAACGGTGAAGGAAAACATCATGAGGAAACCTGCATACCATAGCGATTTATAAAAAAAAAAAACTGGTATGTAAGTCCACCAACCCGCACTAGGCCAGCGTGGCGGACTATATGGCCTAACCACTCTCAATCGTACTGTCGATTGTAGAGGAGGCCCGTGCCCTGCAGTGGGACGTATATGGGCTGATACAGATACAGATACAGAATTTTTGAATTTTAATTTTGTATTCAATTTCTACGTTAATGTTTATTTAAAAGATATAACTCCGTCAAAAGGGGGGAGATGTTATAATAAATTTTTCCATTATAAAGTGCACTGTATGCAATATTTCTCTTTTGACCATGTGCTCGAGCCTAGGGTATATATAAGTGTGTTTTTAGAGCCGCCGAACACTTACACATTGTCCGTACTATCGATCATTTATATTTAATTGTAAAGTCAGTTTCTATTAAATAATTTCAGCAGTGAAAAGTGTTTTTTTTTTAAAAGGAGTGGACCCACGGAGCGCCATCCTTACAGTACGATGCGACATGATATTAATTATGCATACTGATCAACCAGTGGTCGTGTTTTGTAATATGATTAAAATCAAGTTCTTTCATGACGATTTGAAAATTCCGAAACACATATTTTATTAGAATCCAACTGATACTCAAAAGAACAGCGTTAACCATAATAATCCGGGCCGTCAATCCAGTTGTCGAACCTGCTGAAAAAATCGGCAGGCAGCAGTTTATCTAGCCTCTGGCACTGTCGAGTCCGTGAGTAGCGGCAGTCGCTTACCATCAAGTGGGTCCTAGGGCACCTGCCTATTATGGCTATACAAAAATATTCGACTAGAGCAGGGTTTCTTAAAGTGGAGTCCACGCACCCCTACAGGGGTCCGTTTATCCGAAAATTATCATTTAAATACCTATTAATATTGAAAAGAACATAAATAAAATTCGCAATAAAAAGTGAGAAACTAAAACAACACTATAAAATACAGATTTATAATAATAAAATTCCACTGTAAAGCAAAAAATAATATTATTTAATTGTACTTGTACATGTTGATTAATTTGCTTATTGACTAGACTAGCCAACAAATCAAAATATATGCATAGCATAGCATTGAAGGCGGTGAAGTGAAGGAAAACATCGTGAGGAAACCTGCATACCATAGCGATTTATAAAATTTCTATGGTATGTAAGTTCGCCAACCTGCACTAGGCCAGCGTGGTGGACTATGTGGCCTAACCACTCCCAATCGTACTCTCGATTGTAGAGGAGGCCCGTGCCCTGCACGTATCGGACGTATATGGGCTGATACAGATACAGATATTGAAGGCGGTTCGCAAAATACCAAATATGTTGAAATATTTATTAATGAAAGGCATAGACCCTATACTATTGTAAACTACCAATAAAAGTCCATGTTCAATGAAAATGAGTATCTAATACAAAGTTTGTTTTAGCCACTGAAATATTTTTTAGCGGGGTCCGTAAACAATTTTTAATTTTGTAAGGGGTCCGTGACTGCAAAAAGTTTAAGAAACCCTGGACTAGAGGATATTTATATTATGACGACCTTCAAAATTAATACCTATTGATTGAAATTGTCACTGACAAGAAGGTTTAAACATGAAATAACATTTTCATTTGCATTATTTCATCATATTTTTCAAATCTTAGACATAATATTATAGATGTAAAAATTGAATCGGATATCCAAACAGACATAAGTATAATAGGAATGTGTCACGTCTCCCTTGATTATACCGGGTATATCAAGACTGCTACCGAAAACGAAGCCGGGTGGTAGTTTTAGTGACTACAAACACAATGTAACTAAAAATTTTGCCAAGAACGCGACAATTTTTTTTAATCATTTTTTACATATAGTCGAGTTTGGGTGGTAAATTCATAGTTTTGGCTAAAATAATAATTTAAAGACTTGCGTACTATAGCGTCTTTAAAAATAAAAGGGTGTACACTATTATTTCAGAAAAAAACTATGCATTTACCACCCTAATAAGACGATAGAAAAAAATAGCAAAAAAATTCGTCACAATTTTTGCACAAAATTTAGTTGCATTGTGTCTGAAGTCACTAAAACTACCACCCAGCTTCGTTTTCGGTAGCAGTCTTGACATACCCTGTATACGCATATATTTCGATTTGTTGGCTAGTCAAGTCAATAAGCAATTAATTAACATTTACAATGAAATAAATATTATAATAATTTTACTGGTGGTAGGTCTCTCATATGTGAGAGGCCATCTGGGTAGGTACCACCGCAATGTCTATTTCTCCCGTGAAACAACACTGCTTAAATGCACTGTTGTGTTTCGGATTGAAGGACATTGTAGCCAGAGCAACTACTGGACATATTGAGACTTAACATCTTATGTCTCAGGATGGCGAGCGCAGTGGAATGTTTCTACTGTTTATGAGCAGTCGTATCGCTTACCATCATACCAGGCTTGCTCGTCTCGCCATTCAATGCAATAAAAAAAATATATATTTATTTCGCTTTTCAGTGGAATTTATAATTATAATAGTTTACTTTATAGTGGTTTTTTAATTTTGAAATCTTTATTAAAACTATTCGTTATTTGTTTCTTTTTAATATTGACAGGCATTTAAATGACAATTTTCTGATAAATATATATGGGGCACGGCAGTACCCCCTCCAAGTCGAGCTAAAAAGCGGCACAGTCGTACCATCCTTTTCTCGAAGCAATTCAGACCATTTTCAACCCCCCATAACTTCGTTGTGGTTAAAGCAAGAACCCTGAATTTTCAGTTACTAAGCAGGCATTGTGCAAACGCGGTATATTTAAAATTTCATCCAATTTGAACCAGTATTTTAAGAATTATAACGTGTCAAACTTTCGTAATTTTGTCACTCACTGACTGACTGACCGATCATCAAAAGTCTAAGGTACTTCTAGCAGACATAGAACCTTCAAATTTAGAATATAATTAGTATTTAGTGTGTAAATCAAGGGAAAATTTAAACATTTCATAATTTCTGTCTAGTTTTCTAGATACACCAACTGCGTGAATAACTTTGTAATCCCATATAAATGTACAGGATTACAAAGTTATATTTGCAGTTAATGAATCATTGTACCCGTATATAATGCTCTTTTTCACCAAAGCAGTGAATAATTGCGAAAGCCTTATGTAATCCATCTATCCATCCATTACAATGTAAGCAAATCGGATAGACCAGTCTACGCAAGCAGCACCCGTTCACGAGTATGACGCATGTGCCAGCCATCGGCCTCCTCAACCATGTCGCAGGGAAGTGACCGACCTGGCACACGAAGCCACCGCAAGCACAGACTTTTTAGCGAGCATGACATACCCAGTCACTTACACAGGAAAACAATGGCAAATTTGACAAGTTACTTAATTTAAATGATATTTTATAGAGCACACCAAGACTTTCGGTCCGAGATACTACACATTCATTTAATTTTATTCTATTCCCAAGCCTTGTTATCGTCTAAATATTCCGAAATTTTATAATATGCCTTATTGCATAATTTTTGCTTGATAGTAGCTTTGAATTTTGTAATAGATAAGGCTTTAATATGACTGGGAACTTTGTTATAAAAGTGTATACAGTAACCCTTAAAAGATTTGCTGATCTTGTGGAGTCTGGTCTTAAGAGTAGCTAGATTATTCTTATTCCTAGTATTTTTGTTGTGAATATCGCTAATCTTAAGAAAACTTTCTTTATTTCTATGGAAATAAATTAAATTTTCAAAAATGTATTGTGATGCTACTGTCATTATAACCTTACTGCTATTGTCAAACAGATTGCCCATGCAACCAAACATAAGATCGAAGATTCAAGCATTCACCTTTGCACAAGATTGGCGAAAATGGATTCGTCGAGTACTCGTCCTCGCACAATTCTTGTCAAGTTCAGCTGTCCAAGAGTACGTGATGAGTATCTAGCAGCAGCTATATCCTACAACAAGAAAACAAGAGACAATAAACTCAACACTAGCCACATTTGAATAGCTGGCACTCGCTACCCCATATATATTCAAGAACACCTGTCGCCTGCAATGAAGGCTCTCCATGCGGAAGCTCGCAAAAAGGGTAAAGAAAAAAATTACAAATTCATCTTGGTGAGGTCAGGAAGAATCTTCATGAGGAAACGGCAGATTCTAAATATGTCTTAATTAATAATGCGAAGGCCTTAGAGACTCTTGAATAGACAATTTTTATAACCTACGTAACTTTACATTCTCATGTATTGGTAGAACGTACTGTTAAAATTCACACCATTTAATATTTACTACCAAAATGTGCGCGGCCTACGATCGTGCACAACTGATTTCCGACTAAAATTGCTGAATAATACCTACGACATAATAATCCCTACTTAGACATGGCTCAATAACACGATTTTTGATTCCGAAATATTTGATTCATACATCATGTACAGACGCGATAGAATCGGCAAATTAATAACAAAAAAACAATAACAACCCGAAATCTCTTTACATTGTGAATTCATCTGAAAATAATATGTATACCCATTTCTTCGACTTTGTGACACTTAATGATTTAAAACAATTCAATTGTGTATTTAATAGCAAAAATAAACTATTGGACTTAATACTTAGCAATACTATAAATATCTATATAAATAAATGTTCTAACCCGTTAAGAAAGGTCGATGTATACCATCCGGCATTGGATATCACTATAACTTTAGCCAAAAATAATGTAAAAAAACGTGCGTTTTTGAAAAGATTCAACTATTTCAAAGCAGACTATTCAAAATAAGTGATGCTTTAGATGAAATAAATTGGATCCAGGAACTGACCACGAATAATAATAATAATGTAAATAATAATAATAATAATATTTATCTGGCAACACCAAGACGCATCGTGTGCAAAATTGTGAAAAATTATTTTAATTACATATATATTTACTGTACAGCATATATTTTTCGCTTTTTTAAAGAAAATATCAACTGCAATGAAACATTATGTATTTTGTAAGAACATTTTGGTATTTGCAACAATTTATTATAGAAAATAAGGAAGAAATTTAATTGACAACCATGACAGTGTCAAATATTACTAAATTACAATAAAATCTTAAAAAATGATCACACGATGACAACACGCGCCAGCAGACGAAACGCACAAATGAGATCTCCCAGCTCGTCAAGCTCCGCGTCGTGGGCGTCGGCCTCGGACGTGTTCGAGGTGACGCCGGACATCGACGTGTCGAGCCAACGCGACGAGCTGCAGTCGTCCCCGCCGCCACCAAGACCTGCGCGGCGAAGAGGACGACCCCCTCCAGCGGTGGGCTTGGGACCCACGGGGCCGAGTGTCCCGCCTACGGTCCTCGCTACCGGTGGAGTAGTGCGCCGCATGAGATGGACTCATCAAATGAATGAAAATGTCATGCGGGCCTACTTTAGGGCGACAAAGGGAGGAACTAACCTCACTGCATACCGTGCTCAGATGCTGTCTATGTTTCAGGTTCTGGAACCAACGGTCAATGTGTCATCCCAGCGACTATCGGATCAAGTGCGGTTTATCCAACGACGTAAGTTGTTGGATGATGAAGCACTTGAGCGGCTGCGTACTGAAGCATGTGTTGCTCTGGATGTTATCACGCCTATCACCCAGCGAGCTGCAGAAACACCATCCATTCCTGCTGCTGACATTGAGCTGGTGGACAATCTAGACAACACTGTAAGTCCCCAGGATCAACAGCGTTTGAGAAGGACTTTGGAGAGTGCGATTTTGGAATATAAATCCATACCAGCGTCCTGTAGACCGCGCGTGCCGCGTTTGCCTACGCATAGACGAAACTTAGCGCTGATGGGAGCATTGGACTCCATTGTTTCCACCTATATGGAGTCCAGTCGGGACCTTGTTGATACGCATTCGATCCTTTACTGCGCGGCCGTCGCAGCATGTCGGGTGGCTAATGTAAAATTTCCAATTAATAATGTTACTACCACTCGAGATGTTGCGACTGTGCCTGCATGGCAGCGTAGGATCGAGGACCGTATTAACAGGGCCCGAACTCTCATCGGCAAGCTTATTGCTTTCCGAAACGGAAACAATAGGCAAAGGGTCATGCGTTTTGTGGCCCAGGCCTTCTCTGGGACTAATATAAGTCCCCGGGATTATGGGCTTTGGGTCACAGAACGCATAGACTATTACAAACAAAAAGTGTATGCGTGGGCGAACCGCATTCGTCGCTATAGGAAACGGTGGGATCGATTCCAGCAGAATCGTACTTTCCAAAGTGACCAAAAGAGGGTGTATAGATGTTGGGAGCGTTCTCCACAATGTGTGGTAGATGGGCGGCTGCCTAGTGTTCATGACATGCGTACTTATTGGACAAATATCTGGTCGTCATCTATCTCCCACACTGAAGCCGACTGGTTTGGTGTTGTTGAGCGAGCTTGTGAGTCTATACCAATTATGGAAGCTATTTCAATTAGTCCAGAGGATGTCCTGGTTGCAATCCGTCCGACACAAAACTGGAAGTCTCCTGGTCCGGATGGTTTGCACAATTTCTGGTTGAAATGGCTTCCATGTTCGCATGCTCGGTTGGCAGCACAATTCCAGGATGCGCTTGATGGAGGATCGCTTCCAACATTTATGACTACCGGTGTTACTCACCTCCTCTATAAATCTGGTAGTGCCACGGACCCAAAAAATTATAGACCTATTACATGCCTCCCTACCACATATAAACTTTTTACATCCATATTAAGGGCTAAAATAGCAAACCACTTCACCTCAAATAATATTCTTTTTCCAGGCCAAACTGGATGTAAGAGTGGGTCGCGTGGTACTAAAGAACTCCTTCTCATAGACATGACCATTTGCCAACAGGCTCGTCAAAATCGTAGAAATTTATCAGCTGCCTGGATTGATTATAAAAAGGCATTTGATTCGGTGCCCCATACTTGGCTCATGAGGGTGTTAAGTTTGTACAAAATTGATACAAACTTATGCACCTTTCTTGGGTCTTGTATGGGACAATGGACCACTGTCCTTAGATATCCAGGTGGTATGGTTTCTCCTGATTGTGACGAGCCAATAAGAATCAAGCGGGGTATATTCCAGGGTGACAGTCTGAGTCCACTGTGGTTTTGCATGGCCCTGAATCCTCTTAGTACTCTGTTGGTGGATTCGGGGTTAGGCTACCGTCTTCGGAGAGGGACTGAGCCTATTTCTCACTTGCTTTACATGGATGATCTCAAGTTATTTGCATCAAAACAAACAGAATTGATTGAGTTGTTAAAAATAACTGAAAAATTTAGCAACTCAATTAATATGGAGTTTTGTGTAGATAAATGTGCGATTATCCATGTAAAGCGGGGGGAAGTTGCAGTCTCTGATGGTGTACAAATCTCTGATGCTGTAAGACTCAGAGCCCTTTCCGAGACAGAAACTTACAAATATCTGGGTATGCCAGAGGCACTGGGTATTTTGAGTGCAGACGTAAAACAATCAGTGAAGGAGCGTTTCTTTGGCCGCCTGGCAAAAGTTCTGAACAGTCTTTTGTCAGGTGGGAACAAGATTCGCGCCTTCAACGGTTGGGTTATGCCTGTGCTTATGTACTCTTTTGGCATACTCAGATGGACTCAGACCGAATTGGACGCCCTAGATCGTAAAGTCCGGACTCTACTGACTGCACATCGTATGCATCATCCACGATCGTCAGTGATGAGATTGTACATCCCGCGGAGATGTGGGGGCCGAGGCATCCTTAATGCTAAGGACTTGCATAATCGCGAGGTGTGCAATCTCAGGGATTATTTCCTTCACAGTGACGTGGATATGCATAGGGTTGTAGTTAAGATAGATAAAGGACTCACCCCGCTCTCTTTAGCGAATGAGAACTGGCGGAAACCACTGGTGATGAGCACGAAAGATCGCGAGGAAGTATGGAAGAGCAAAGAGCTGCATGGTCGGTTCTATCGGGCCCTCCATGGACCTGATGTGGACCGACCTGCGTCTGTATCTTGGCTACGTTTCGGTAACCTCTTTGGGGAAACTGAGGGTTTTGTCTTTGCAATTATGGACGAAGTTATTAAGACGAACAACTATAGGAAATACATCCTGAAGGACGGTACGGTCGACATTTGTCGGGCATGCCACCGTCCGGGCGAGTCAATCAGGCATGTTATCTCCGGTTGTTCGTATCTTGCTAACGGCGAGTATTTGCATAGGCATAACCTAGTAGCCAAGATCATACATCAGCAAATTGCTCTTCGATATGGGCTTGTGACTCTTGAAATGCCATATTACCAGTACGTTCCACAACCAGTTCTTGAAAATGGTCATGCAACGCTATACTGGGATCGGTCTATTATCACAGACAGGACTATTGTCGCCAATAAGCCTGATATTGTGATAATAGATCGATTGGCGCGCCGGGCTATACTTGTTGACGTCACCATTCCGCATGACGTTAACCTCGTTAAAGCTGAAAAAGACAAATTGTCTAAGTATTTAGATTTGGCACACGAGGTTACCGATATGTGGGATGTGGACTCAACAGTTATTGTCCCGATTGTTGTTTCTGCACATGGACTGATGCCAAAGAGCTTCGACCAACATCTTCAGAAGCTCTCAATTGGTCGTTGGGTCAAGAGCCAGATCCAAAAGGCGGTATTGTTGGACACGGCACGCATAGTGAGGAGGTTCCTTACTTTGGATCCCTAACCGCCGGTTGCTTGGGTCTTGAGCCCCGCCACCGAAGGGTCATTACTTTTTTATATTTTTATACGACATAATGTTTTATATATATATATATATATGGTGTGTAAAAATGTAAAAAAGAATATTATGGAAATAAAGAGAAGTAAATAATGTAAATGATAATGTACATGAAATGCTAACTAAATTCTATGATATTTTAAATAAAATAATTTTTAAATTCGTCCCAAAAACAAGGAGATCAAATAATAATTATCCCATATGGTACGACTTCCATCTCATATATCTTCTAAAACAAAAAACTTCTAAATTTCATAAACGGTACAAAATATATCATAACCCTCTAGATTATTTAGAATATTCTTATCTCCGTGCCGATTGTGATAAAATGATTAAATCGTGTTACCACAAATACATTACCAGCATTGAGTCTCAAATAAGTAAGAATCCCAAATATTTCTGGACCCATTTGAAAAATGTACGCAAGGAAAAGTCCAACTATCCACCTACCATGGTACTTGGCGACAATACTGCCGCCAGTAGTGTTAAATAAATCACCAATCTTTTCGCTGACCATTTTTCTAGCGTTTTCGAAAAAAATAATGACTCTAGTACTGACCATGTTCCCATAGAATTTGAGGATGCAATAATTTCTACTACTACCATAACTGAAGCCCAAGTTTTGAAAGAAATAAAAAGACTTGTGATTCATCAAAGTGCTGGACCTGATGACATCCCCCTATTTTTCTAGTAAAGTGCGCTCCTTCTTTATGTAAACCATTGGCTATCATTTTTAATAGCTCTTTGGACACAGGAATATTCCCAGATAGCTGGAAAAAAGCTAGAATTGTACCAATATTTAAAAATGGTAACAAAGATCAGGTCGTCAACTATCGCCCAATTTCCATTCTGTGCACGATGTCGAAGGTCTTCGAAAAGTTAGTTTACCCCACTATATATGATAACGTTAAATTTCTTCTATCTCCATATCAACACGGGTTTTTGAACAATAAATCTACGACGACAAATCTTATGAATTACATCACTGATGTGACGGTTTCAGTGGACAATAATGTGCAAGTAGATGCTATTTATACAGATTTTTCGAAGGCCTTCGACAAAGTTAACCATCAGGTTTTAATGAAAAAACTGAATTGCCTGGGCGTTGGTGGAGCTCTCTTAAGGTGGTGTCACTCGTATCTCACAAACCGTATTTATTTATTTATTTATTTATTTATTAGGACAGCCAGTGGTTGTTACAATAGAACTTAGACTAATAAAATACACAATAAATAAATTAAGAGTAACACCCTTTGAAGGCGGTCACAACTTGCACTGTTTGTGATAAAACAATATGCGTTTACAAAATGCAACAAAACAAAAATAAAATAGGTAAACCAATGTTACAAATATCCGAAAACATTAAGAATATTAATAATAAAGAAGTTATACAAGGCAAAGTAGGTTAACACTTAGCATGTAAAAAACATTTTTTTTTTTTTTTTTTATTGCATTGAATGGCGAGACGAGCATGCCGTTCGCCTGATGGTAAGCGATGCGACCGCTCATGAACAGTAGCAAAACCAAACAACACCTTGAATTACAAAGCATGCTTGGCATTCCACTGCGCTCGCCATCCTGAGACACAAGATGTTAAGTCTCAATATGTCCAGTAGTTACTCTGGCTACAATGTCCTTCAATCCGAAACACAAAAGTGCATTGAAACTGCTGTTTGACGGGAGAAATAGACATTGCGGTGGTACCCACCCAGGCAGCCTCTCACATATAAGAGACCTACCACCAGTAAACATGAGATAAAATTAAAATAAAATCGGGCAAAATAATTATAATACAATTATACATGGTAATAAGTCACAAAAAATATATCCAAAAAAATTAAAACCTCAATAATAAAATTATACATAGCTGATAAGGCTAAAAATTTGTAATACAAAGACAGAAAATTAAAATTAAAAAAAAAATAATATAATAACTACAAAACAACCCATAGTTCTAGACAACAAAGATATAGAAACATAAAACCCTATGTTGACAAAATAGGAACAATGATGAAACGCACTAAAACTAAAACGAAACCTAATTGTTGCTAAGACTGAGTCCTTAAGAGCCTCAAGACATTTCTTTTAAATTTGTAGAGAGAGTCATTAAATATGTCGACTGATTTACTTAATACATTGTAATTTCTACACATTCTGGAAACTGTTGAGAACTGCTTTAAATTGGTTCTAGCTGAGGGTGGTTGGAACAGGGCAACGTGGCGTCTGGGGGCACGACGTGGGACATGGAGGTTTATAAGATTTAACAATGGGGGGCAATCAACACGGCTTCTGACAATTTTGTATAAAAATATTGTATCTAACAGATTCCGCCGAACCGTAAGACGATCTATTTTATAATGTTGCAGTTTGGCATCATATGTTTTTAACTTATTTCCTAACTTGTCACAATAAACGAGGTGTCTAAGGAATCTTTTTTGGATCCTCTCAATACGTAATTGATGGGTGTTGTAGTGAGGTGACCAAACATTGCTGCAATATTCAAGTACGCTCCTAACAAATGAATTATAAATAACAATTTTGGTGTTCGGGTTCTTAAAAGCTTTACAATTTCTTATAACGAAACCTAATATCTTAGAAGCTTTAGATATGATTTTATCAATATGTGGTAGGAATGTTAATTTTGAGTCAAAGTATACACCTAAGTCTCTGATTTGATCAACCTCTTGAAGTAAACATCCATTTATATTATAATTCGTGCCAAAAATTGTCCTGTTCCGGGTAAACTTGATGTGAAAACATTTATTAATATTTAATTGCATGTTGTTGTTTAGACACCATAGGGACAATTGATTTATATCTTGCTGAAGAAGTACACTGTCATAATTGTCTTTTATAACTCTGGCTAATTTAAGGTCATCTGCGTATAAAAATACTTTGCTGTGCTGAATATTTTCTGCAATGTCATTAATAAATACATTGAATAGTCCCAAATGGTCCCAAGTGAGATCCTTAGGGGACACCGGAGGTTGAAATATATGAGTCAGATTGAAATCCCTTTACAACAACATATTGCGATCTCTCCTGCAAATAAGAGGTGAACCAATCTAAGAGTGAACCACAAATACCATAGTTTGCAAGTTTTTGTATAAGGGTTCTATGACACACTCTATCGAAGGCTTTTGAGAGATCAGTGTAGATAGCGTCTACTTGTAGGCCACTATCTACAGCTTCTATTAAAGTATTATGATACGTGACTAAATTTGTAGTGGTGGATCTACCCTCGACAAAACCGTGTTGATTATTTATAAGAGATTGTTTGACGTACAACTGCAAATGTGGACAAAGCACTGCCTCAAACACTTTGGCAATATTTGATAAAATAGAGATAGGTCTATAATTAGAAATTATGTCGCTTTTCCCATCCTTCGGAATCGGAACAATCCGTGCAACTTTCCATCTCTTAGGAAATTGTCCTGTTGCAAGAGATTTATTATATATTTCATATACCGGCACGATCAAAGAAGGAGCACATTTAGAAATAAATACTGTAGGAATGCCGTCAGGGCCGGCTCCTTTGTTCAAATCGAGCCTCTTTATGTAGTTAAGTATTGAGTCACGAGAGACGTGTATATTGTCTAATTTGTCGTTCCCAAAGGTAACATTACTTTTCCATGAGCTTATTGAAGAGGTTGAGTACGCGGAGGAAAAATGAGAAGCAAAAAGATTACATATATCAGTGCCATTTGAAACAGTGACGTTATTCAGTGACATTTTAGAGGGATAGTGGACAGCGTTACTGCGTTTATTTTTATATATGCCCAAAAGAATTTAGGATTCTTTAAAATGCTACTTTCTGTTGCAAGAATGTAATTTTTATAGCAAGTACGCGATAGCGAGCTACATCTATTGCTTATTATGTTTAATGAAATTTCATCTAATGGATTTTTAAATATTTTATACTTATTCAGTAGTTTTTTCTTTTCTTTCATCAGACTAATCAATTCTTTACTACACCATGGCGGATATTTATTACTATTTAACTTTACTTTTGGTACGTATTTATCTATAATTTTGTCTAGTATCTTATAAAAAGCATCAACTATATCATTTATATCAGTTAAGTGAAAGAAGTCTAAATTCCAATCCACTTCATCAAGTTCTGTTATGATTTTATCATAGTCAGCTTTATAAAAGTTTCTTCTTACCTTATTGCTGTTAATCTTGAGTGGGGAATCTACACTACAATATATAGAAATGTCAAGAGGTGGATGATAAGGATCTATATTTATTAATTCATCGGAAACTTTATTAACTGTAACTTTAGAAATATTAGATAATATAAGATCCAACATTTTATTGTTATTATTGAGAATATTATTAAATTGTGTGAAATTATTGAGTGATATAAAATCTATTAACATATTACCTAATGATGAACCATTATTACTAGGTTTTAGACCTAAATCTCTCGGTGACCAGCTTACACAACTTAGGTTAAAATCACCGAACAAACAAATATGCATTAAGTTTCAGAAACGCAGTTAAAATTGTCAACAAAGTTCAGCAGTAGATCTCGTTTCACTGGAGGTGGTAAATATACTGCGCATAAAGTAATTATAAAATTTTGCGTACCTCCACATCAACCCATAAATCTTCACATTTACTTTCTAGGTTACTCAGTCGTGTAGAGTAAATTGTTTTTGAAATAGCTATTAGCACACCGCCACCATCTTTATTATTATGAAATCCCGAGGTTTCCTGATCACGTCTATAAACAATATATCGATCGTCAAAAAGTTCTGAATTGCAAATATTACTATTTAACCACGTTTCTGTGAGTATAATAATGTCGTAGCTAGCACTTACAATGTTGCAGTAAAATTCATGTGTCTTAGTTCGAAGACCTCGAACATTCTGATAGTAGATATTAATGAATTGAATGTTAACATAATATTAATCAATAACAAGCGCTGATATTAATATAGTATTAATTTGTAGTAGAATTAATGAATTTTATCCAGAACATTTAGGTCTTTCACATATACCAACTCAGAATCATCAGTTTTGCGCATGAAAATTTTGCCATGCTTAACCCAAACATATTGGTATTTCATCTCTTTACTCTTTATTCTGGCCGCGGCATGGAGCGCTTTGTTCGCGTAAGAGAGATGTTCCATAACGTAAATAGGCTGTTTGTTGCCACCGATACCAATGTGACTAGAATTTAATTTATCTTTGGGATTAGCCTTATTAAATTTAATTACATGTGCCAAAAAAGTGTCTCTAATATGTGGGGTGGCTAATTTAACAACAATTGAGCGAGGGCGGTTATTGTCACTTTTATTATGAGTGATGAATATCATTTTCATGGAGGTCATAGGATATGGTATGGGAAAGCTGTTTAATTATTGACGGTAGATTTTCGCTTCTATGCTCCGGGACGCATTGGATCTCGATGTTATTAGATCTATTATATTGTTCCATAGTCTGAAGTCTGGTTGTCAAATCGCGAACAGTGTTGCTTAATTCTCCGTTTTCTTTTTGCAATTGGTTAATATTTTGTCGGTAGGTATTACAATCCTCTTTGACCGCCTCATACATCTCACTCAGAAATATTACTGAGTTCTCCATTGAGTTAACTTTCTCGAAGATTGCTTGTACTTCTGCAGTGACCATTTGTTTAATTGAAATAGTTAATTCTGCAATGAGAGATGACCGCATACCTTCTAATTCTTCTTTAAAAATATTCCTTATATCCTCCTTCTTAAGGTTCTGAGAATTGCACTCGCAATCGCAGCTCTTAGCGGTATGTTCTGTACTGGACATGTCAACAGAGTCGTTGGCAGCGCGGGAGGTAGGGCGACGGATTGTTACATTTGGGTCACCACATATTGGACTTAGTGATGCATTATAGCTGATCGGGGTACTAGTCTTAGATTGTTCTTTTTTGCATTCTGAACATTTCCAGATGCTTTTTTTAGAAGCATCCAATTGAACAAATTGTTTGTTAGACATATTCGCGCAACTGAGATCAAATTTTAATTTACATGCGCTGCATCTTAAAAATTCTTTGACTATTATTCTATTTTGACATTTAGCGCAAGTATTAATCGGCATTGTGGCGGAAAAAAAATAAAAAGAAAGAAAATAAAATAATTAAAAAAATTCACTCCAGCCTCTGGAATTTGAACATGCACCTCGTGGTAGTATGGATTTTGTTCTATGAGCTATATTGTTACTTGACGTTACTGTCAAATTAGTGAGTTCCAATGTGCAGCTGTGTATTGGCGTAAACAGTACCGTTACAATTTTGAAATAAAAGCGTGTTAATTTCTATTCAAAATTTGTTGACCCGCACTAACACTTTTGGTTACACCTTTATTTTCACTACGTTTTGTCTTTAATATGTTGTTTATCGTTTCGATGTAATGTTTATTGCACTACACAATATTATTAACATTGTTTGAGCAAGTTCTGCTTGATTTTTGTTTTATTTAACCACAAATGCTCGACCACTTAGAAATGAATGTTTTCTTGTATGTAGCGTTAAGATAACACTTTCACTTCACTATTGTAACTATTGGATACTATCTAAAGTGGCAAAATGCATTAAATTTACTTATTACTATTTTTTAACAATTAAGATACGCGGACTTGATGTTATCACTGTGGCGCCGTTAAGTTAAGTATTTCAACAGTAACCATAAATGATTGTCAATCTGATCCTTTCACCCTAAGGTACACCAGAAGTAGAGACACTTCTGGTGTACCTCAGGGTGCGAACCTGGGACCTTTATTCTTTAACATATTTGTCAATGACCTGCCTGATATATTCCTGGATTCCAAAGTATATATGTTCGCAGACGACTTAAAAATAATAAAGGAAATACGAAGCACTGCAGACGTCTTGCTGTTACAGGAAGACCTAAATAGACTAGTTGCATGGTGCAATGCCAATCGTATGCTCCTTAATCCGGCAAAGTGTCTCCATATTAAGTTTACCAGGAAACGAAATATCATAATTAGCTCCTACTCCATTTCTAATGTTATACTAAAAGAGGTTTCAATGATACGAGATCTTGGGATAACTATTGATACCAAGCTCCAATTTAGCACACATATTACCAATATTGTAAATTCTGCCTTCCGTGCTCTTGGCTTTGTCCTTAGACAAAGTAGAGATTTTCACAAATATCAACTGTAATAACACTCTATAACGTCTATGTAAGAAGCAAATTGGAATACTGCTGTCAAGTTTGGGCTCCTTACTACCAATTTCAGTGAGAATCACATAGAAAAAATTCAAAAGCGATTACTTAGACACTTAGCTTACAGATACAGAATACCCAAAACAATTGCATCCTATCGCAAACAGCTAGACTATTTAAAATTAAACCATTACATATCAGGAGAATAATACTAGACCTTAAATTTCTTCATAAAATGTTCCACAATAAAATTAATTGTCCAGATATATTGTTTCGATTTAATATTAACGTTCCTCGTAGACCACCACGGAAACCTTCTCCATTTTTCAGCATTCGTAAGTTCAAAACGAATCTTGGGAAGAACACTCCCATCGCCCGAATATCTCGACAATATAATGTATATGCAAACAAGCTTAGGAACTCGACCTTATAACTAATAGCTCTCACACATTTAATAATATTTTAAAAGATTTGGTATAATATTTAAAATTCCTATATTGTTACGTGGTTGCTATTTATATTAATTTTTTTTTTACATCTTTTATTAATTTTTTTGTGTTGTCTCGATGGCATGGTATAATGTTACTGTACTCTTACGGTCTTACTAATAAACATTTATACATTCTGTATACCAGCGTTATAGCGAAATCATTACTAATAAACGATGTATAGGGATTTTTTACCTTATACGCCCATTATAACAGTTGTATAAGTGTATGCCTTTTTATACAATCCTTATCCAGTCGATTGACCTTGTTTAGAGCGTATATAGCCTACAAATTTTAAATGATTATCAAGGCTCATCATCTCGCGACGTTCTTTAATTTAGTGTTAAATATGGATTATTTGCATTATTTTGACTATTTTGATATACTTGAGGTGGACGACGAGGAACGGCAAAGAAAGAGAAAAGCTTATAAACACGCTTTGATCCCTTTTCTCTGGAAGAAGATGAATTTAGAGGTATATACAGGTTTACTAAAATGTATGTCAAAAAAGTGGTGGACTTGATCGGAGAAGATATAGAACAGACAAAGAAGGGCAGTGGCTTTTCTGAGGAGCTCCAAGTTCGTGTTCGTGCTCTCCCTCCGTGCCTCCGGCTTTTTATATACACTCTAGGGTCGGTAGCCAAAAGACTACGTGAAGTCGGGGTGTTCCGAGTTGGTTTTGGGGCACAGTCGACCTAACTGATCTATAAAGTGGATACACTAATTTAATTCTGAAGATAATGTTTCGGACGTTAAAAACAACTAAACATAAGCAGATCAATTCAACCTTTCTTATATATGGGTCTATCGCACATGCGAAAATGCGCAGCGCACCACTTACAAAAATCACCTATTAATCACATTGCCCGATCATCATATTCATAATGCCCTAGCAATGTGATAAATAGGTGAGTTTAGATTGTAATTTATCACTTGGCCCGATATGGCTCGGCAATATTCATACTGCCCGGGCATTATGAATACTGCCCGCATTAATAACTTGGCCCATAACATATATACTACGAACACTCAAGGAAGAGGAAGAACTGATGGCTGGATTCCGCAGTATTGGTGGGTTTGGACATGTGACAGGTGCAATTGCAAACGTGATAAAATTTAAAAAGTTGGGGGAGACAATGCCCAATATTATATCAACGGTAGGGGAGTATCCTCAATTAACGTGCAAGTCTGTGACTCCCAATTGCAAATTAGAGATATTGTAGCACACTTGAGGGCAGCACACATTACTCTCTAATATTTAGAGAATCACGTATGCGACATAAGTTCGGTAATGGAGAATTCCATGGACGCTTACTCGAAGATGCAGGTAATGGGCTAACTAGCTATTTGTTTACACCTGTACAAAATCAATAATAAATTGCATTCGAATTCAAGATACGAAAAACAACGGTTTGTTTTTAACTTTTTACATTTCTTGCGGGAAACGACAGTTGACGTTTCAATGCGCGTTCAAAACATGTTCTCTGTTTTTCGAGGACAATTTACAGAATGGGAAATTTTAAATAAACAAATTTGAAATCCTCAATTTTTTACACTGAAAATATGTTTTGATAAAAAGGAATTGTTGATGCCCTATACCTCAATAAAATCATGTAAATATAAAAGAAAAATAAAAAAAAGAAATAAGTGGTGTATTCAACGTTTTAAGGTTTCGGAACGCTTCCCAAAATGTTGCCATTAGTTAGTGTCGTAACAATTAAATAGTTATACAAGGCCTATACACTGTTTATTAGTAAAGTATTGTATAAGTAGCTATTCACGCCCTATCTATTGAATAAGTATATAAACGTTAAACAATGGTATAATATATTTTTATTAGTAAGACTGTTATAATATTAATATTAATTTAAATGATAAATTTTATGTTTCTTGTTTTTGTTTTGTTTTATTCAAGTTTTATTAAAAGGTTATTTAATTTCTATAGCTAATTTATTTTAATTCTGTTGTGATTTTGTTGATAATTTAATTTAATTCTGTTGTGATTTTGTTGTTTTTATGTTGCTGTGTTACTGTATTACTATTACTTTGATTTTTTGTAGTTAGTTACATTTTAGCACTTAGTGGACTTATGTTGTTTTAGAAGTATGTCATTTTGTTATATTTATATTATGTTTAGTATGATTGTCATTCTCAGAGTTTGTACGTTTCTGTTTTTTATTGTGTTCTAAATAGCCTTGTTAATTTCACCTTAATTTTTATGTTAAGAGCGTTTATACCCTGCACGCGCTTTTTGGCTTAAAAACAGGACTTTTCAAATGAGTTAATAGCCACCAATAAACAATTTCAAGGTAAAATAATTAGTACTAATTTTAGAAAAGGTTGTCATCTAGGGATTTTGGTGGAAAACATTATAGATTGATGGATAATTTGTGAGTACTATACGGATTACTGAACACAAGTTTCGTTATTTAGGCTTTAAATGGCAATTTAGAAGCTTAAGATATCCTTAACCACTGAATATAAGATGAAAATAAAAATATTATCAGACTAATAAGACCCTTATGGAGGGATTTTGCTGAGAAAAATAATCTTTTTGTGTTTAGTTCCTGAAAAATAAAAAATAAACAATGCAAAATTATTCAGAAACTCTCGTCAAGAAAATATTTTTTTTCACCAACTTATCGTACATAATTTTTTATAACAATTGCATATTATAATAAAAAACATCTTACCAATGAATTACCATTTTTATATTTCAACAAAATTAGTTTTCATGTTTTCTACAAATATTTTAAAAACCACTATAAAACACGCTGTCCGACGTGGATCAAATCAGACCGCCGCAAGGCCTTCTAGAGGGAGGACGTATCGCTCGTCGCTCCGGCCTGGCTGCAGTCGATTTTGCCGCGCGTAATAAAAATAGCCACGCGCGGAATGCGATTACCACATCTTAGTACTTGGTAGTAAAATATTTAATTATTTTTATTACCTACAATGATTTTGTAGTGAGTATAAATTATGTTTCAGGTAATATAATGGGATGTAATTCCGAGGCTAAATTATGTTATGTATTGTACTATAAAATTAAATATATTTCGTAATTGTAAGGGGTTGTAAGGCCCCTAACACTATTTATGTGTTCGAACACGAAATGATTAATAAAACGTCCGTAGTGTATACTGATTGAACACTGATTTGAATGCAACTTAACAATGTAATAATAACGAAAATATGATTAGTATCCAAAATTTGTATTATTCTTTGCTTGCACAGTAATATTAGTCTACTTATAATGCAAATAAATATTTTTATGATATTATATTACAGTTACATTTCAATTGAATATTTGAAGCGCACGGATCAAAGTTGTTTGAGCCGATTGTATAGCGAGCCGACGCGGCAGCTCTACGCACACAGCTTTGGTCGCTTATGTGTGCGTGAAATTAACGAAGAAATACCTATAGTTAACTTTGCGCGCAAGGTGTATACGCTCTTAAGTCTGTCTAATGCTCCTAAATTATATTATGCATGTTGTGACACCTGTAGGCAATGCTTTAAGCATGATACCGAATCAATTATGTATTAGATTTAAAAAAACATTGTAATTGCCGTTGGATGTCCTCGAATAAAGAAATAAATAAATAAATTATATTTATCTCTTTAAACTTTTCTCTAAGAGAATATCTGGACCCAAGCGAATAAATTGACCTTATAGCTCGCTTTTGGACAACAAAGATGGTATTAATGTCAGCAGCACCACCCCACAGTAAAATTCCATAACTCATCAGACTATGAAAGTAGGCAAAATATACCAATCGAGCTTTATCAACATCAGTCAGTTGGCGAATCTTACCCACCGCAAAGACTGCGGCGTTCAGCTTTTTAGCTAGAGCGACTATGTGAGAACCCCATTGAAGTTTGGGATCTAATGTAATTCCTAAAAACTTAGTTGTATCCACAAGGCTCGACTCATCCCCATTCAAATTAATGTCAGCATTAACTTTTTTGACATTAGGTGTCACAAACCTTATACATTTCGTTTTTTTGGCTATTTAATAACAAATTGTTAATGCTAAACCAATGTACTATTTTTGATACACTAATAATCAAATCCGCTATATTTGTGATGAATTGATACCTACAAAAATAAGAAAAAACCATAAGACAGAGGCTTTAAGAAAAATCGTTATATATATACTAGAAGTAAAAAGTACCGAAAAGGAAAAAAGTAGGACTCTACAAAAAGACGTGAGATCCCATAAAAAACATCCTGTAAAAAAATTTCAAGTCTCGCACCTCAGTTTTTCTACCGCAAAAAGTTGTGAGAGCCATGTAATACCAAGTCGATTAATTTATTTAGTCCTTGCTTAAGGGACGTTCTGTATAAAGTTATTACGTAAGTTATTATCATATCAATATTAGAAACTCTTTATGTTTTAAATAAATAGATCGACTTGACCAGATTCTCGAGCAGTTCCCTTCCGCGGAGGTGGTGGTCCTCGGTGATTTCAACGCTCGTCACAAAGAGTGGTTCCAACCACCAGGGATCCAGGACCACTGATCTCCCCGGTCGGGCGGTCTATGAGATGGCCTTGGCTTATGGTCTCTGGCAGCTGGTAACACAGCCCACCCATGTTCCAGACGTTGAGAGCCATGAGCCCTCTTTGTTGGATCTTCTGCTGACGACCCCCCCGGACGGATACAGGATAGCGGTTGATGCTCCCCTTGGATCATCTGACCACTGCCTGGTCCGTTCATGGGCTCCTGGAGCGGGTCCTAGCCGCTCTTTGACGACTGGAACTCGCACAGTTTGGCGGTACATGTCAGCAGATTGGGATGGATTGCGAGAATTCTGTGCGTCCTACCCCTGGGGGCGGCTTTGTTTTTCCTCCTATGACCCTGACGCCTGTGTGGATACGATTAGCTTGAGTATGGAGACTTTTATACCCAGCTCAAAAATACCCGCAGGGCGTCGCAGCCGGCCTTGGCACAATCGTGCCTGTGCTGTTGCTGCGCGCCTTAAGCATACGCGGCGTGGCAAGACGCAAGAAGGCGTCGGGATCCAAATTCAAAGGAGGAGAAATGGAGATTCTACGCCGCCTCTAGATCCAACAAGAGAGCCTTAGCTAAGGCCAAGGCGGAGCAGATCCGCAGAATTGGCGAGCGACTCCAGAGCTATCCCTCAGGGAGTCGGGCTTTTTGGTCGCTCGCTAAGGCTGTGGAGGGTAATTTCTGCCTGTCCAGTCTCCCACCACCAGCGCCGGATTTAGGTATTTTTCGAGGCGGGGCAAAAACTGAAAAATGCCGCCCCCACCTTCGGGAAAGAACACCATTTTACCACCAGATTAAGCATTTTTACACACTTTATATTAGCTTCACTTGTATGTAACTTCACTTTTGAGGATTAACGTCACTCGCGTCCGTAGGCTTTAACTCTAGTTTCACTACACGCGACCCCTTGGTGGTGTCAAATGAGTGATAAGTTTCCGCCCGGGTAGCGACCACCATCCACGGGGCGTAAAGGCCGCCATAGTGACCCCCTACGGGACCGCTTTCCGGGATCAGCCCGTGTTATTCCGGTTTATCGATGGGTTTGACACTGGGCATGAGGTTGTACTGTGTGGGTATTTTCGGTCGCTGTCGAAGGGAAGAGTGTTGACCCGCCAGTCAGGGAGACCCGTAGAAACGGTTGTCCGCTGGCCGCCCGCGGTACAGTATAGGGGCCCAATCGTGGCTAATCACCACGAGAGGCTGCCTCACCATGCCGCGCATAATCTTGGGTGGGTCCGTCGGCCACCTGCCTTCTTAATGTCCGAACTTAGGCTCCTTGATACCTCTTCATCAAACCCATCCTCTCAATCTCATGACAGTGCAATTAAACAGAGCAGGTCCTTCAGCAATGCATAATCCCACCACTGCGTTCACTTTGACTCCATACGAACCTCAATGCCGTCAACCATGGTCTCGAGGCGGCTCGGCCTGCTTTGCTCTTCTTGACGGAGACGCAGATTCGTTTGTTTTTCGTCCGGCCAAAAATTCCTACCTGCTGTACCCTGGTTATTCGCTTAAAGAAAACTTCAAGCCGAAAGCTGGGGTATGCTTGTATGTTCGGTCGGACATTTGCTGTCGCCGTTTGCGCTGCATAGAGGACCATTCCTTCTCCGCTCTGTGGGTGCACGTGGATCTAGGTTCCCTGAGCCGCATCTACGTGTGCCTTTACACATTTACCGTGGTCTCACAACGGGGAAGATGAGACGACTCGGCTGTTCAGGTATCTTAGCCAGGTGGCTGATGACGCGCGGTTGCAGTTCCCGTCGGCCGAAATGGGGGTCTTCTTGGGGGTCATGGTATTCTTTCAATGCACATCACGAACTATGGCTGGGCTCCTCAAAGACTGATCATACTGGTTCCTCTGGCCTCTAGGCAATTTCGATCAATGTCTGTTTGGGTCGTTAGTACCTTTCGCTCCACCTCCACATCCCGTGCAGGTTAAGCGGAGCGGTATGCGGGAATATTTCGCGTCCGTCCCTTGGAGGCAACGCTGCTTTGAGGGCATAGATCCTTCATCAAAAATTCAAATCCGGAAGGGTCGCTGGCTCACAAGCCGCAAGAGAGGGCCGCGTTATTGGCAAATCTCTTTGCGGCTCATTCCCGCCTCGAGAACCGTGGTTCCCTGACGCTGCATACACTTTCTGAGTATATCAGTTTCATGACGCACACTGCTCAACTCTTGACATGGAATATCCAAGTATTTTGATAACAATATAAAAAGACGTTATCGCGTAATTCCCACGGGTTAACGACAGTCACTTACTTTTAATGCTCTTACATTAATATTTTGGAATTTCCAGATAGCAATAATTATATTGCTATCTGGAAATTTATTAAATTAATTAAAAATATTTCGGCTCCGCCCGTGTGCAGATACTTTTGTGGAATCCAGACATTCATCACATCAAAAACATATTGTTGCGCGTACTAACTGTTCTATTTAAACTCAACGTCCCCTTTACTACGCTTCCCATCCCATTCCATTCTATCCCGTCGTATTCAACCTAAAGGTGGGTCCCTCAGACATCGATTTTATGACCAACCGGACCAATGATTAAAATGTTCAAAATGGCGGCCACAATGTTCACTTCAGACTATCAATTTAGAATATCGGAGCAAAGGGTCCTTCAGATATCGATTTTGAGAACTATCGGACCAATAACTAAAAAATCAAAATATTCAATTCTGACTATCAATTTAGAATTTTGGAACAAAGGGTCCCCTAGATATCGATTTTAAATCCAATATGATCACGTGGACAAAGCGCGCACAACGGAAGTCTGCAAAACCAATAACATTTCGTGAAAAATATTTCGTCACCTATCAGGGTCTTCAGCTTTAATTGGTTGAAACTAGCAACAAATGTATTTCAATATACTTGTGCCAAATAAGGTTCCTCAAAAATATGTTATTTTAAATTGACGTCATACACTCGCAGCCGATTTAACTTTAATACCTCCGACGTATTTGCATCAAATGGGATGCGTCACGCGCCACATTAAAATGCTAGGAGGAAGCAATGTGAGTGGTTTTGAAGCTGATGTAATGTGGTGTGGTCGACAATTTCTAATTATTATTTCGAAATCCCCCGAATGAAATCTCGTCTTGGCAACATTTTCATGAAAATGGTTTTAGTGGAATCATCATTTCTTGAAATGTTTCATAGGTGTAAATGTATTTTAAATTACGCGAAGCGAAAGCGATTGCAAATCAATGAACTTGTCATAATATAAATACTGGGAATCAATGTCAACAGGTCACCGTGAGAACGATATAAAAGCATGCGCACTGAACCGATTAGTCACGCCAACATCGACTTCTCAAGTGTGTGCTCCTGCGCTGTTGTTGCTTCACAATGCTGTTCCTCAGGCTGAGCGTTCTGGTCTTCTTCATCGTTCTGGTGTCTCCTACTACAGCGTTCTTGAACTGCTGGCTCGGAAAACTGATGCCCAATGTGCAGTGTCCTAATGTGCTATACCCTCGTGTGCAATATCCTAGTCAGCTATACCCCGGTGTAGGATATCCGTCTGCAAGCTCTAATACCAATATTGCAGACATACGCCATAATATTGTTGGAGGGAGCATTAATGTAGACTTCCGAGGTTCTGGTTGTAATTCTGGTCGATGCCGCCGAAGTGTCGAGTGAAGGTAGCTAATTAACTGCCCACAGAGGCAATTGTTGATTGTATTGTTTACGATACTATATTTAAATTGACACATTGTACAAGTCCATTACGTTAATTTTAAAAATTCATTTATAAAAAAATGTAAAATTAAAATAATTTCGCATACTTAAAATGTTATCGTTTTATTATACTTTTTGCTTACCCTTACACTATTTTTACACTATCAACCAGTGGTCGTGGTTCGAAATATGGCTGAAGTCAATTCTTTTAATGACGGTTTGAAAATTCAGTAACACATAATATTTTATCTGCATCAAACTGATACTCAAAAGCAGCGATAACCATTGTCATTCGGACCGACTGCCCATTTGTCGCATCTGTTGAAGAAAATCTGTGGTCAGCGGCTTGTCAATGCCCCACGTGGCCATGAGCAGCGATAGTCGCTTACCGCTAGAGCTTCAATATTCTTATCTGAATTACCGACAATAAGGCTTACACATTAAATATTTTCATTTGATTAATTTCAGCACATTTTTTAAATCTATAGACACAAAATCTATAAAATTTATATCATTTATTATTTGTAATATGTAGATAAACATCGAAACAGGCATCAGTGGTTTATAATGTTTACTGCATCAGCCAATATTATGTCCCAATATAAGTGGTCGTTATTCCGTAATAGTTGTACCCACAGAACAGATGAATATGGTTAGAAGGGAAATACAAGCGTTTGACGCGTCGCAAGGTGGTGCATAAAAATCACCACTGCCGCGGAACCGATGATCTGTCAAATCAGTCGTTGTCGAAATGTCTTGGAGCGTGGAGCTCCGGCAAAATAGAGTAAAAATGCAGATTTGTGCTATTTTATCTTGCAGTTGCAATACTAAAGCGTCGAATATTTACAATTATTATTATTAATTATTTTATAAAAAAAAAATTACAATCTTAATTTTAATGAATTAGATATAATGGCCACTTCTGCTTATTCATTAAAAGAAAACTATTGAAAATATTGTCTAATACCTAAATGAATAAATAACTAATGAGCAAATGTAGACTATGATTATACATTATGTTAATAATGTAGAAAGACGTATATCAATTTCGTTTTAATAATATATAGTAATACTTATCAGCTGCCAAATATTGTAAACTGGTATCTCGTACGAGTATAATGTTATGTTAAAAACCTCAACAACACAGACTAGTGGCTTCAACCATCAACTTGATGAATTTGAGGTGAATTGTAATGACTGTATTAGTTTTATTTTCTGTTTAATGTAATTATTATTTTTCTAATCATCTAGTTAATTTAATTTAATTTAGTATCTCTCTATTTTGTATATTTTATTTTTTAATGTGTGGTAAACGGTGTTGATGGCATAATTAGCATATGTAAGTACTTAAATAACTGTTATTCGTATCTCCTGTATTGTGTCATTGTTTGTTTACCTAAATAAAGAGAAAAAAAAATCAATATAGGAAGAATTTTATTGAGACTTAACATCTTATGTCTCAGGATGGCGAGCGCAGTGGAATGTTGCTACTGTTTGAGCGGTCGTATCGCTTACCATCAGGCGAACGGCATGCTCGTCTCGCCATTCACTAAAATAAAATAAAAAACCAGTTTAAGCCCGATTTTATTGATTTTCACCATTATTTCCAAAAAATGCATTTATTAATTACGACATTTTGAAGAATTCGATAATATGATAGACGACAAATCTGGGGGCACGGCAGTGCCCCCTCCAAGTTGAGCTAAAAAGCGGCACAGTCGTACCATCCTTTTCTCGAAGCAATTCAGACCATTTTCAAACCGCCATAACTTCGTTGTGGTAAAAGCAAGAAACCTGAATTACTAATCAAGCATTATGTAAACACGGTATATTTAAAATTTCATTCAATTAGAACCAGTAATTTCAGAATTATAACTTGTCAAACTTTCGTAATTTTGTCACTCACTGACTGACTGACCGATCATCAAAAGTCTAAGGCACTTCTAGCAGACATAGAACCTTCAAATTTAGAATATAATTAGTATTTATTGTCTAAATTAAGGGAAAATTTAAACATTTCATAATTTCTGTCTATTTTTCTAGATAGACCAACTGCGTGAATAACTTTGTAATCCATATAAATGTATAGAATTACAAAGTTATCTTTGCAGTTAATAATTCGTTGTACCCGTATATAATGGAATAATAGTTGTAGATAGATATCTATATATATGAGGCATAACAGGAGGGGGGTATAGAGAGGGAAAGGGTGTTTTTAGCCCATGAAACTGTACAACATTCCTCTAGAAAAACATGACGAAGTTAACTTGCAAATAAATAGACTAAATAGCTCGAAAATATCAATTACCATGACAGAAAGAAAACTCATAATCAAATCCGCTATATTTGTGATAAATTGATACCTACAAAAATAAGAAAAAACCATAAGACAGAGGCTTTAAGAAAAATTGTTATATATATACTAGAAATAAAAAAAATTACAGGATGTTTTTGATGGGATCAAAAACATACATTTCTGCTCACGCGTACATAAAATGCACGCGAATGCCAAGTTCCTACGCAATGCACACGACTCATTTTTGTTATGTCAACTTCGAAATTTGTCACATGTCACGCAGTGTTGTAGTCATGTACGTAGTTATAGATTTCTTATACTCTTAAAATAGTTTTCATAGGCATTAAACGAAGAAAATTATATCAAATTCTTTAGTAATTTTAAATACTAGTACTCGTAACGTTTGATAATGTTGACGACCTATCCTTATAGTTATATTCTAATCATCAGTCATAACTCCGCCAACTTGAGAACAACATAATATGTTTATAGGTTTCCAAGAGTGAGTCCATAAAGGCAACAGGTAGAGACAACTGGATTTCTACAAAATCCAGTACGATTTGTTTTGAGTATTCATATTCGTGATACAGAAGACGATAAAAAAATCTGTATCATAAGTAATATACATACCAAAAATGATTACGTGCGACGCTTATGGAAAAACAGAATCATGGGTATGAAATAATGAAATATTGTATGAAAAATTAAAACCACTGAAGGCATTGACGTAAAAAAAAACATAATTTGATTATAATAATAGCACATATGTGCGTTTCCAATAATAAAAATTATAATACCGCACACACAGCTGAAAATCTTGAAATTCATGTAGGTACATAATATATAGTTGTAAAATAGTATACACATTAAAATTAACTTTCAACATTAGATATTGTAGTCTCAATTATTTTCCGTCTATCGACATAATACTAATTAAATAACTGCATCAGGAAAAAACCATTAAGCATGTCGATAAAATAATTTCCGGACTTATAACAAAGACACATTTCCATAATTTTATCGATAATATAAATCGACTATTGCAAGCTTTCTATATTGGATTTGTAGGGGTTTTGTGTTTCGAAAACGACGACGCTGGTTTTGATACAATTTGACGGATATTGCCTTTCTAACCACATTCAACTGTTCTGTGGGTGTACCATATCAAATTTTTAACACATTTAAAATTAAATAAAAATAATATTCAAAGAAAAACACTGAGGCTGCAAGTTCAAATCCCAAGTCGCACCTTTGAATTTTGATGTCATAATTTGTGCATTGATACTATAACGGCGAAGAAAACTATCGTGAAGAAACCGGCATACAAATTAGGGCAACGTGGTGCACCATATAGCTTGACATCTGGGGGAAACCCATGTCCTAAAGTGGGTTGCAAACGAACTGTATGGGCTGATACAGAATAAAAGAAATACACTTCTTGTCGCTGACTGAATTTTCTACGCATCTTTTCTTCATCTCAGTTACAACATCACGTTCCGAAGCTTTGTTAGTTATAATAATCAGTTCAAAATATCTAGTGAAAAACAATTTTATTAAAGAATAGATTGATATTGCTTTTAACCATTTTATTACGTAAACTTCTGAACATAGGCCTTCCTCAAGGATTTCCATTGTAAATATCTTCACTATATAGATATTAAATATACGTCTTACACCGTGTTTGACCTGTGACCCGTATTTGTACACAAAGATCGTTTGGAAAGAAATTTAAAGAGCTGCTGCATTGACACTTTGGGGTGGAAAATAATGAAGGCGCAATGTATGGACTGGAGGTAGGAAGAGGGCTTCGCAGGCTAACTGACACCACAAATACCAAACTCTTACAATAACAAAAAAGTATTTCAAAGCTATAAAGCTAAGCCAAGCGAAACGAAGCCCTTGCCAAGACGAGCAAAGCCAAGTGCAGGAGCACTACCCATTACAAGAACTTTGGTGTAACTGAAAGTAATTAACAGTGATACATTTTTCACATTAAGCCTTTGTAAATGTAGCAAAATGGCCAAGCCCCATATTTTAAATGAGAGGGTTTGTGAAGAAAGGTCTTGTAGTATGAAGAAAGGCCGTGAAGATTTGGAACCATGATTCTGCATGAGATCTGATAACTTTTTGACAGTGAGTCATATGGTCTCGTCTTAGAATTTATACATTCTACGTAAAAATATTTTTGTTGGGATCGTTATTTCTTGAAATGTCTCATAGGTGTATATGTATTTTATTTTATGCGAAGCGAAAACGATAACAGACCAATCAACTTGTCCATAATATAAATACTAGGAATCAATGTCAACAGGTCAGCGTGAGACCGATATAAAAGCATGTTCACTGCATCGCTTTGTCACGCCAACACGGACTTCTCAAGTGTGAACTCCTGCGCTGTCGCTGCTTCACGATGCTGTTCCTCAGGCTGAGCGCTCTAGTCTTCTTCATCGGTCTGGTGTCTCCCACTACGGCCTGCTTGAAATGCTTGCTGGATAACCTCATGCCTCGAGTGCAGTATCCGAGTGTGGTGTACGTTGATATGCAGTATCCTAGTGAGCTATACCCTGGTATGCAATATCCTTCTACAAACACTAACGGTGTGTACGCACACATACAAGATAATATTGTTGGAGGGAGTATTAATGTAGGTTCTGGTTGTAATTCTGGTCGATGCCGCCGAAGTGTCGAGTGAAGGTAGCCTAACCAATTTCAATACTCATTGTGGCAATTTTTTATTGTTTAATATATAATTGAAATATTGTACAGGATCATTATGTTAATTTTAAACATTATTTTATAAATAAAATATAAAATTATGTTATTGTTTTATTTAGAATCTACTTTCTGCTTACCTATTTCTCTTACACTATAGATAATGTACGATGCGACATGATATTAATTATGCATACTGATCAACCAGTGGTCGTGTTTTGTAATATGATTAAAATCAAGTTCTTTCATGACGATTTGAAAATTCTGAAACATATATTTTATCAGAATCCAACTGATACTCAAAAGAACAGCGTTAACCATAAAAATCCTGACCGTCAATCCAATTGTCGAACCTGCTGAAAATATCGGCAGGCAGCAGTTTATCTAGCCTCTGGCACTGTCGGGTCCGTGAGTAGCGGTAGTCGCTTACCATCAAGTGGGTCCTAGGCAAGTGGCCAATTTTTAATTTTGTAAGGGGTCCGTGACTGCAAAATGTTTAAGAAACCCTGGACTAGAGGATATTTATATTGTGACGACCTTCAAAATCAGTACCTATTGATTTACATTATCACTGACAATAAGGTTTATTATACATGAAATAATATTTTCATTTGCATTTTTTCATTACATTTTTCAAATCTATAGACATAATATCTGTAAAATTTATTTAATCGGATATCCAAACAGACATTAAGATAATACGAATGTGTCATGTCATCCTAGATAAGGAATAACAATCAATAATAATAATAATATTAATAATCCTAACGTAAAGACAGATTTGTAGATAAGAATGAGTATAAATGCGCTTTAACTGCTTAAAGCGCATTCGGCAAATAAGCTCGCTCTCTGCTCCGCCGCGCTCGCTCCGCCAGCATGCTCCGCGCCGCCAGCCGCGCGCTTTGTCTGCTGCTCGCGCTGTTCACGCTGCTGCACCACGCACACGCCGGCCCGTATAGAAGACGTATAGGATCTCCCTGGGATGGGGATGATGATGATGGAATAATTAGTGGTAGCATTGTACGTATACAACCCATACTGACTGTTTTCCCCGATGTCGTGTTGATTATCGTGGTAACATGGTATGCTCTTGATAATCTTTTTCAAAATAATAACAGTCAATTGGAACATTTATGAGTTTTTTTTTTCACCTACTCTTACTCTAACCTATAGGATACAATAAAAAATGAGATCGACATAGTGGAGGTAATTCCTTATAATATTTTGTTGTAAAAAACAGTTATTGCTTCTGGGGAAGTTTCTTACGAAGTTTTTTCTTCTGAGCTGCAAAATGATTCGAAACGGTACTTATTTATTCATTATCCATTGAAAAGATTTTGTGAAAGACTAGATACTATTAAAATGTTTTGTTTGTTTTTTGTTTTTCATATATTTGATGACGTCCGCTTCTGAACATAAATTTTCCTCAAGGATTTTACTGAATTTTTTACCAATGAATAATAACTATCCTTTATTAATTGGTAAAAAAAATATTATTTTAAAATCGCGATTGTGAGTTGGTAACGGACACGGCGTAGGCTGAAGTGGGGGTCAAGGGATGAAATGCCAGGGCACAGTACTGAGCTTTGGGATTTATGGTATGTTCGTATTCTTAGTGAAATATCACGCTTTTACGTTACTTTAGGTTCTATTATGGAAGTAAAAAGAGAGGATAAGAATGAATACACAATACTGGTTTGTTGAATTTTTTTTATAATGTCAAGAAACGATGTAAATATTGTCCTGAAGTTCATGGTTGCTGAAGTTTGGTTTATAATGGTAATTATATTTTGCTTCTAAAATAGGTTCTGATAACCAGAAAGCTACTTTCGCTCATATATAACATTATGGTGAGAATCTTCGTAGTTTATTTGTACACTTCCTCCAATGTTCTGGCGATGGGGTCGAGGTCGAGGTCTTGGTCTAGATTCTGTGCAAGTCCAGCAATCCCAGCAGGAGGCCATTGGCGCCAGTAGCGCGATGAGCACGAGCAGCAGATACATCCTAGTTACGATCATCTTGAGGTGATCTTGAGGTGGAGATGGTTAGGCAACGTAGTAGACGAATATAGATACTAGCGGTGCTGATCCTATCTGTTGTAGGTTTATACACTACGGGCGCTTTTATATTAGTGTCCTTTTGACCCTTATAGCATCGAAATCCAATTAGCAATGAGTAGGCATTTCATTGTTTATATTTAAGATATCAAGTTATCTGTCGGTAACCCTAATTATAGGTATATGTAGCTTAATTCTTCATCATAAATAAAATTAAAAGGCAAAAGACTTTATTTTACTGGCGGTAGGTCTCATATGTGAGAGGCCGCCTTGATACCACCGCAATGTCTATTTTTCCCGGCACTCATCAGTTTAAATGCACTTTTGTGTTTCGAATTGAATGGATTTCTGACGCCGTACTGGCCACTCCATTGTTTCCCTCAAGAACTTTTCGGTTACGTTCGAATTTACTGGTGGTAGGTCTCTCATATTATGTGAGAGGCCGCCTGATGATATATCTCAGGATAGCGAGCGCAGTGCAATTGCAAGCAATGCTTTGTAATTCAAGGTGTTGTTTGGTGCTCATGAGCGGTGGTATCGCTTACATCATGCGAATGGCATGGTCGTCTTACCATACAAAGCAATAAAAAAAAAATCATTGTCAAATTGTTAAAATATAGCGTCAAAATGTTATGAGTTTCTTATATTTTCTCCCATTAAAAAGTTTATGGCATCATTTTAATGTTTTTTTTTTTCTAATAATAGTTCTAACTTGTTCTGAAATAAGCCCCAAAGAAACCCATTGTAAATGTTCGTTACTAGACCGTCTTGGTCTACTATGAAGAATGAGCAATGTCAACTGCCCTGAGCTCCTGACTGTAGCATAGGACTGGTTACGCGTTCCATAACCTTGCGCAAACCTACGTTTTTGTATGTTCCTTGCGTTAGCACGACATATAGGCAAAATAGCTTTCTTATACGAGCGTGTAGACAATTTAATGATCTCTCGCGTGAATTTGACTTGGACATATTTAATACTAATGTTTCTCACCTTAAAATATACTGCAAAAAAATTCTTTTGTAAAGAGCTGATTTAAAGAAATATCACTTATTTGTTTTATAAATGAGTTTAATTTTTGTTGTGCTCAAAATTCTAGATTTTTGGTTTGTAAGCACTGTCTGATCGGTTAAAAATTAGACCAAATAAGTTCGATCAAAATATTAATGTACTGTGTCAATAACTCTTCATTTTCACCTACTGACCCCCTTCATTTTGTACTGTATTCTATTTGCGAAAACTTTTAAATGGCTCTTTTATATTATGTGTCCATGTTATTATGTAATCTAGCTGTAAGTTTTCCGTAAATGATAAAATAAAATAAAATAAAAATAAAAATCCCCTTGATAGAGCAGAGAATAGGATAGCTGCGCCCTGATACTTTCCTCGCCTACCTCACCAAGTTAGTATCTCTAGAACCAACCAGTAAACCCAAATTTCCCCCATATCTTACTTCACCGCCTCTAATCATTTTTCCGCCAATATCGCAAGTGGTAGTGGTTGCGGCTCTACAACATGCTAAGAACAAATTCAGTCCCAGGTTACTATTATGAAATATCGCAATAAAAAACAACAATTTGGAGAAAGCACTCGCCCTGGGTTCAAATCAAGGCCCTTATTGACCTACAACCTACATGAAGTACCGAGCAAAAAAAATTTTAAATAACAAGTAAATCATAAATCAATAATTAATGAGGAAATCATTCCTAAGTGAATCATTCGTGAATAATTTTGATACGAATGAGCTTTATTTGAATAATTATTTAGATAACGATTAATTCGAATAATGCCCAACTCTGCTTCACTCATAATATTAGATAACAATAATTGTTTCAATTATTAAAATTCAATTGTAAATAAATAGTACCTATTCATCAAAGTGAGACACGCAAGGGTGTATTGTGTTTCAACAAAGCCAGCATTATTATTGTGAGTGCATTACAAAACCCAGATTTAAAAAAAAACTATATTTGACAAACATTTTCTTTACCTGTACGTACAGATTGTTAATAGAAAACGTAAGTATGTATATATTTGACGCATTCGGAGTAAGCATGGTTTACTTACATCAACGATGTCACATTTTATTGTCATACTTTGTCGTGTTTTATATTTCAACGTTTGTGATACAATTATCAGTCATCAAATTCGTAATAAAACAGTTGTTCGTTAGCGAGAAAACAAATGATTTTACCATTAAACCATGAATGTGCGAATGGTAAAATCACTAAGGGCTTAGTTTTTATTTACGGGCTGATATTGACATATTGTAATGTACCCTGTATCAACCCATTTACGTCCCACTGCAGGGCACGGGCCTCCACTACAATTGAGGGTACAATTGAGAGTGGTAAGGCCATAATTATAGCCCTACGCTGGCCTAGAGCGGGTTGGCGGTCATTATATGCGATAGAAATTCTTACAAATATCCTTTTGTCATGCGTCATCATGTTCTCAACGACAGCATCCATAGAGCCCTCGTGTTTGCAAATGTGCCTTGCTTGCTTGAGCCTCAAGGTTTAATTCACACCGACGGTAAAGGCCTGATGGCATCACAATTTCACCTTGGCTGAAGGGAAAATGCCTAGTCTGGGACGCCACGAGCGTTAGCATCTTCACCGTGAGTCACCTAGGCCGAACGTCAAGGACTACTGAACCTGCCGCTGAAGTAGCTGTAGAGTCGAAGCGAGCAGAATATGCTCCACTTTTGGGGAATTATTTCTTCGTCTCTTATGCCGCGGAGGTAACGCGATCTTGGGGAATGGTAGTCAGGATTTTGGTCAAAGACATTGGCTGACGTCTTGCAGCCTTTCTTTACAATCTATATATCTTTAACAAGAGATTTCATTAGATTTTCGATGCATTTTATGTTTCAGATAATAAAGATAGAGAGGTGGGGGGGATATGGTGCAAATATTTATAGATGGCTAGGTAAGGTAAATATATATGTCCATATCTATTTAATAAAGCGTAGAATTGTATCGACATAGTAATGGCAACTATTTTAACCTCTTGATAATGATAGATAGGTTATACTATAATTTGTATTGTATTGGTGTGTATTGTAAACAATGCCGCAGCAAATCTATTCAGACTGGCGATAAAATGAATATTTCAGTAATAGCACACGCGACCCCATTAATTCAATAAATACGCCTGCAAGTGTAAATCAATATTCAATAATAATATTCTTAGGTTTACAACAATACTCAGGAAATATAATTTTATAGTTATGTGGTAAATGGTAATATATACCGGGTATATCAAGACTGCTACCGAAAACGAAGCCGGGTGGTAGTTTTAGTGACTACAACACTACACGCTTCTCCTGAAACTGATCCCATCTCTCTAATCCGACCAAATAGTATTCGGTTTTTTACTCTTCAAAACATTGGTCACAAACGTGATTTCCCCCTCAATTGATTGAATTCGTATTTCATAATACTACAGTTTACATTTTATGGCCACGCTTGAATAGTTTCATAAGGTGTAAATAATAATACGACGGAAATTTCTGTTATTAATATTAAGGTTTATAAGATTAATAATTTAAACATACTATTATAAAGTTAAATTAAAATGCAATTCAATAAAAGAATGATTCAATTCTCCCAAGATATATGGCGATAAAGCTTTTACGGAGGAAGTTTTCATTATCTTGAGAAGGCGATTAATGTTGCTTATTGGACGGCACGCTGCCATACCATGCAAATGGCCATGTGAACTCGGCGCGTGTTGACATAATGTTTACTGTAGTGGTGTAGACCAATGATAAATCACAATCTCTCCACGGTTATTTGCATACTATTAGACTTCATATAGCACGAAACCAGCTGGTTCCTCCCACACTACGCTGCGGCGATATCGTGGTCCGCCGCGCACGGTGTTGTGATGGGATCCTGGGTAGCTAACTTGCACGTGTCCATAGATGTCGTTGTCGTGTATGTTGGTGTGGTACTCGTTGTCGTGGTCCCTGTAGGGGAAGCCCTGCGCGGGAGCCAGCAGCGCGACGAACACGAGCAGCAGACACAGCCTGGTGACGGAGAACATGCTGGTGCAGTGAGGATGTATGGGAGTACCGCAGGGTTCAATTCTGGGACCTTTTCTATTCCTGGTCTACATAAATGACTTACCCTATCACGACTTACCCTATCATAATCACGAAGTTGTGTTGTTTGCGGATGATACATCTTTGACATTTAAAATTAAAAGACAACAATTAGATTTTGATGAAGTAAACAGTGCCCTTCGTGAAGTTGTACATTGGTTTAATATAAAATAATATTAATAATTTATTACTTAATGCTAAGAAAACTAAATGTATTAAATTCACACTGCCCAATGTTAGGCAATTATCTACCACTGTACAAATTAACGGTGAAGAATTGGATCCTGTTGCGTCTACTACGTTTCTGGGCATTACGGTCGACGCTAAACTCCAGTGGGGGCCGCATATCAATAAACTATCTGGTAGATTAAGTTCAGCGGCATATGCAGTTAAAACCATTAGGCGTTTAACGGATGAGGCAGCGGCAAGAATTGTCTACTTCAGCTATTTTCATAGTATAATGTCTTATGGCATTCTTCTCTGGGGAAATGCTGCGGATATAAATAGTATTTTTATTTTACAAAAAAGAGCTGTTAGGGCCATTTATCAACTTGGTCCAAGAGTTTCATTGAGAGAAAAGTTTAAAGAAGTAGATATTCTTACTGTTGCATCTCAATATATTTATGAAAATTTATTATATGTTCGTAAAAATATAACTCAATTTAAGCGTAATTGTGACATGCATAGTAAGAACACTAGGAACAAACATAATCTTGCCTCACACGTTACTCGTCTTCACAAGATAAATAATTCTTTTATGGGTCAAAGTGTACGCTTCTTTAACAAGCTTCCCAACAGTTTAAGAGAACTTCCAATTAATAAGTTTAAAAAAGTAATAAAAGCTAAGCTGTGTAAAAAGGCATACTATAGAATTTCAGATTATGTGGAAGATAAAACTGCTTGGGAATAAATTTATCATGTTTTGAATCAAACTGACATTATTGTAACTTGTGACATGAATCATTTTAATTGTAAATGGCGACATATAAAAAAAAAAAGAAAAAGACAGAAAAAAAGAAGACAGTTCGTGTTGCTGAGGGAGTTTCTTGCGCCGCTTCTTCTTCACAGCCACAACACGTTCCGAAGCGGTGGTAGCAGAAAAGGACGATTCAAAAGATCTTGTGAAAGACTATTTGAATAAAGAATATTTTGATTTGATTTGATTTGATGTTCAGCAGGGACGCTAACACTTGTGGAGATGATCCTTGTGACTCGGTGAAATGCGCTGGCAGCAGTTTTATACAGATCCTATATTTAAAAACTTCTGACCTCGTGAACTAGGGAACTCCGCGTCATAAAGATAATAAAAAGTGACTTATCGTTATTAATAAATCGGCAGTAAATATTGTCCTTATCTTTGGGTAACTTAAAAGTTGTTTATTTCAGATGCATTATATCTTTATGTGGGAAATCCATTGATTGTTAGCGGGTCATTGGGGTTGCTGGATACAATACGGAGCTAGTGTGTCTTCACTGATAGAAACGCGTTAGGCTTCTTATCTGTCGTGATCCTCTATAACACTTTCAATCAACGCCTAACAGTAATATTATTAAGTAAGTAAGACTTATCTAAGCCCTCACCCAGGAGTATATGATTAATTGGTACTGCATTGAGAATTGAGCGATGCCAGTGAGTGATGCATGTGGCTCGCAATAGTGAAACAATGTACATATTGTGTAGTGTATGTAATTAGAGAAAAACACAATAGTAGACAGTTACACAACCTCAACTAGTATGATATCTCTTGTTTTATTTTACACAAGTATTATTTGATTACAATATTAATACACTAGTTTATATATTAAACTGATCAGAAACATTTATAAGGCACTTTAGTAAACTTAATTATATTTCAAACGTGGTAAGATTTTGACGACCGATCGCAATGATGTTGCTAGACGTGTGTCACGAGGTCAAATATCAAAGCGATATAAAAATTCTCGCCGCGCACCTCACCGATACACTACGTCGAAAGTAAAAAACGATACCAAGTTGATTGCCAGACCGACAATTAAACCTAAGTCCTCATCGCTTTAATTAATTAGACGAATGAGGCGGTTTTAATATGTAAACAGCCCTTAAACGTAATCAGCGCTGCTTACAGGAAGTTATTCGGTACTATGTATCTTGTATCTATCCATCGTTGTTTCTGTCTTCTATTTCGTTTGCCACTTTTCATTGTGAAATCACGACATGAAATGTTGTCCATTTGAAAGAAATATTGATCTCATCATTTTTATTCGGTTGGTGCCTGCGGAACATCAAATAAAACTCATCGTTGACCATCACGCTTTATCGACGGCAGTCCATGTGAAATGGCGAGAGGCGGTAATTACAGCTCATTGTATCGCCCGGTGCATGGCAATGGTTGGCTACTCAAATATGGAGGGGCGATAATGCAGATTGAGCGGGGAGGGAGAATCATCGTATCATACCCTACTTTAGACGCTCATGGGTGTCTGCGACATTTAGCATCTAGATATATAAACCTGATATCAAGAGTCCTTTTCTTCCAGCATAATATGCTTTGAGAACGGTATAAGCTTTGAAAATAACTTGATAAAAACATATCATAATTAAGCAGCAGGTAAGTTTAGCAGTGGACTTCCTGTGGCTGATTTTTTTTCCTTCAATAACTATGCGAAATGAGTATATGGGTCACTTGATGGCTAGTAATCACTGCCGGCCTGACAAAAGCGCGGCTCTACCATTTATAGAAAAATGTGTACTTAAAAATTGGAGCGATTATGATAGTATTTTGAATATTTGTTTTATAGTTACCCTTCAAAGTATGTATCATCACTGGCATCATTGAAATAATGTTCTAAGATAATTCAATCTGCGTAATATTCGCGCTATTTGCCGTTTTGGAGTTATATCAATTTCAATATTCTTTATCGTCTTGAGGCACTGTTCTGTATTCTGTATCAGCCCATATAAATCCCACTGCAGGGCACGGGCCTCCTCTACAATCGACTACCGATTGAGAGTGGTTAGGCCATATAGTCCACCACGCTGGCCTAGTGCGGGTTGGTGGACTTACATACCATAGAAATTCTTATAAATCGCTATGGTATGCAGGTTTCCTCACGATGTTTTCCTTCACCGTTTTAGTCACACCGTGTGTCTTGAGGCACACGTCTTCTCTATTATAAACCTTCCAATATCACAAATAATATTCCATTATACTGACTCAGTGACATAGTTGGTTAAGGCGTCTGAACTTAAGACGCTGGTTGATACAGGAGAGGTCGCGGGCTCAGTCCCCGCTCCGAGACCAATATTTGTGTCAATCACAAGTATTTGTGTGTGGATTGGTTGTTTATGAAACCGAAAAGTCTCTGATACTTTCTCTTACCCAGGCACAAGATCTGAGCATGGTGTGGGGACTATGTATGTGATTGGTGTATTAATTTATGTTGACTTCTCCGATATGTCTTCACTCTTAATTGGGAGTACAGGTGTGCGCTTTTTAATGTTTACAACCAGTAGTAGCTTAGTGCATATTATTAGTGTAGGTAGGGTTTGCTAAAGCAAGGGATTTCACTAGTAAAAATAATAAAGTACATAGTATTAAAAATGTTTTAATATACATAATACTAGCGGCCCGGCCCGGCTTCGCTTGGGTGCAAATACAGATTCCAGTCCATATTTTATTTAAAATCAATATGACAGCCTTTGTCTAAACTGCTTATCCAATTCCAATACCATCCTGTACCTATTCTTATGTCTTGTCTTATGTATTTCAAAGACTAACGCATATACAGGGTATATCAAGACTGCTACCGAAAACGAAGCCGGGTAGTTAAAGCGACTTCAGAGTTCAGACACAATGCAACAGAAAAAGTTGCAAAAATAAGCGACAATTTTTTTTGTTATTTTTTTCCTATGACCATATTTGGGTGGTAAATATTTTTTTTTCCTAAAATAACAGTGTATATCCTTTTATTTATAAATAATCTAAGGTATAAAAGTGTTTAAATTATTATTTTAGCAAAAACTATGGATTTACCACCACAAAATGACGATATTTAAAAAATCATAAAAAATCATTGTCGCGTTTCTTTGCGAAATTTTGAGTTGCATTGTGTTTGTAGTTACTAAAACTACCACCCGGCTTCGTTTTCGGTAGCAGTCTTGATATACCCTGTATTTTGTATACGCAGAGACGACGATGTGGATGTTAAATAATTGAGAATATTTTGCTTTTATTGATATAAATATTTCAATCTATTAATTAAATCCCTAAAAAATAATTTCTTTACATTATTTCTTTTAAAATTAACAATTAATATGAGCCGTAAAGTGCTTTACAGACACATTCACGTTATAAAAATAGAGCCCACACACTAGACCAGGGTTTCTTAAAGTGGGGTCACGGACCCCTTACGGACCCCGTAACAAAGTTAGGCTGCTGTGGACAGCAGCTCAGTAAATTTTTAATACATTTATCAGAAAATTGTCATTTAAATGCCTGTCAATATTAAAAAGAAACAAATAACTAAAATTTTTAATAAAGATTTCAAAATTAAAAAACCACTATAAAGTAAACTATTATAATTATAAATTCCACTGAAAAGCGAAATATAATATTTGTTTCATTGTAAACTAGCGGCCCGGCCCAGCTTCGCCTGGGTGCAAATACAGATTCCAGTCCATACTTTAATTAAAATCAACATGACAGCCCTTGTCTAAACTGCTTGTCCCATTTTATTCACCTTATATTCTATTCTATCCCATCTCTCCAGATTCAAATCATTATTTTGCTACGGAGATATTATAACACTGTTACTACTCCGACGACATTCATTGAAATCAATTAAAAGATACCATAGCCGACCCGACCACGCTTCGCTATGGCTTATTTATTTATTTAATTCTTTATTGTACACAGTAAAAAGAAATAACAGTTTAGAGACAGTATAAAACAACAAAGTACAAATGGCGGTCTTATCGCTGTAAGGCAATTTCTACCAGACAACCATGGGATGGATATATGAGTAGGAAAAAAAGAAAGGGCAGTGTAAAATAAAGACAAATGAAATGAAAACATATAAATACATATTATATATACATACACACAAGTATTGTACATATACATACTTGTATACATTTATAGACGAATAAACATACATATATATACACACATATATATATATATATATATATATATATACCGGGTATATCAAGACTGCTACCGAAAACGAAGCCGGGTGGTAGTTTTAGTGGCTACAAACAAAATGCAATTAAAAATTTCGCATAGAAAGCGACAATTATTTTTTATGATTTTTTAAATATCGTCGTTTTTGGGTGGTAAATCCATAGTTTTTGCTAAAATTATAATTTAAACTCTTTTATACCTTAGAGTATTTATAAATAAAAGGGCATACACTATTATTTTAGGAAAATATGTATTTACCACCCAAATATGGCCATAGGAAAAAAATAACAAAAAAAATTGACACTTTTTTTTGCAACTTTTTCTGTTGCATTGTGTCTGAAGTCGCTTAAACTACCACCCGGCTTCGTTTTCGGTAGCAGTCTTGATATACCCTGTATATATATTACCAATATAATCAATAAGAGGAAATAATCCTGATCAGTTTATAGAGATAGGTAGTGTTCTTTTAATAGCTTTTTAAATGATGACAGTGTTTGAGCCTGCCTCACCACAACAGGAAGTTCATTCCACAAACGAACAGCTTGAACACTGAATGATTTATCCATGAATGTCGTGGTGTGGACGGGCATTCTCAGCTTTAGGTTCTCAGACGACCTCAAAAACCTCGTATGTGACTCATGAAGAAAAAGAAATCGTTCATTCAGATAAGAAGGAGTGATAGGATTGAATAAAATATTGTATAGAAGTGACAGTATATGGGTATTCCGACGAAGTCGTATAGGTAACCACTTGAGCTTAGCACGAAACTCAGGAACATGATCATATTTGCGTAGACCAAATATGAATCTTATGCAGAAATTTTGAAGGCGCTCAAGTTTATTTAGTTGGTCCTCGGTGAGATCTAGATAGCTAACATCGGCATAATGGCTTAGTTATTATATGATTAATATTATATTCAATTATTTAGCATAGCAAAAAAGCCCGACCCACCATTGCCTGGATGCAGATATTTTTTTTATTTTACTCCACACCAAATACATGTTATTTTTCATATAAGCTCTTGTATACCTAAACATGAATTAGCTATCCTACTGTCCTGCTCAATTCCGTCCCATCCCGTCTGTTCAGTCACTTCCCGATACGTCCCGTCCTTTCTCTTCAGTAACCATCCCGTCTTATACCGTGCATTTACATTTCGTCCTATCAAATCTGTCAGCTATCCCAGTCCCCTCCCCTACCTCCCACTCTATTATATCCCGTTTTTCCATATCCAAATAGTAAGCATTATAAATTTTTGACATTAAACACTTTAGCGATTTTGATTATCCATGCAATATTCCATCCTTTATTTCACCCCCACTATGCTGTTTTCCAAAAATATTACGCCATTACTTTTGTTAGTAATAAAGAGATGAAATATAAATTTTCATAGAAATACACTCACACACACAATTAATGTAGTAACAATCATATTTAACTGATTTCTCAAGATACAGGCAACGCCTAATTTGAGAATCTCTGCAATATTCTCCATAATTATATAAAATTGTTATTTTCTTCAGTTCAGTTCAGTTTTTATTTTTATGTGTTATTTTATTAAAGATTTTTCATTTTCAAGTGACATTCTATCTTGAAAAGAAGTAAAACTTCTTACATGTGAATATTATTTATTTAATTGTCCTATATTTATGTAGCTTCATAATATACTCTTTTATTACACAAAATAAATTTCTGAACGCATGCATAAATATTTGACAACCAATTTAAATGTCAATCGCTTTTCATTACTGTCATTAATTTACATCTTTAAAATCTAAAATACGCCATTAATCGAATATTCTGGCTATATGTTGTCGATTCGAAACCTTTATTTAAATACGTTATTTAATTTTAGGGAAGAGTTTACCGTATCGACGCTATGAACATTAAATCTTTGACAGTTACAAACCCATGAACATTTTGTATGGCAAAATGTTTTTTTCCTTTTTTTTATACTTTCGTATATTCAATTGAGATAAAAACTATCCCACCGTTAAGTTGGAACAAATAACACATATCTACAAAATTTCATTATAATCAGTGGAGTGGTTTAGGAGTCCATCGCGGACAAACAACGTGACACGTGAATTATATATATTAAGATAAATTAAAGTAATACATAAAAACAACAGATCGGTTCGAAGCCGTGGAGTAACAGAAATGTCACTGCATGGTTTTGACTCTCAGTTTCATGTTGTGATGTGAAGAGTATTGTTCATAACTATCTCTGCATTGATGGTTCTAGAAAAGTTTAATAGGCTACCAACTGAGCTGGTTCAACCCATACGACACTGCGGCCGTATCGTGGTCTTCCGCGCACGGTGTTATGATGGGATCCTGGGTAGCTAACTTGCACGTGTCCATAGATGTTGTTGTCGCGAATGTTTGTGTCGTAGTAATTGTCGTGGTCCCTGTAGGGGAAGCCCTGTGCAGGAGCCAGCAGTGCGACGAGCACGAGCAGCAGACACAGCCTGGTGACGGAGAACATGCTGGTGCAGTGAGGATGTTCAGCAGGGATGTTAACACTTGTGGAGCTGATCGTTGTGTGTCGGTGAAGTGCGCGGCAAGCGGTTTTATATTGCTCTGATATCTGAAAATGCTGACCCCGTGACATATAACTCATTGTTTAGCATTACATGAGGACGGTTTGTCCAAGTTATTAAATTTATTTTTAACGTCAACTATCTGTCATTACAAATTTTAAAACTCCCACAGATATGGTGGTGATTAAGACTTTTGAGTATCTATAATTGAGGCTATCAGCGCAAAAGTGGCATTCCACTGCGCTCGCCATCCTGAGACACAAGATGTTAAGTCTCAATATGTCCAGTAGTTACTCTGGCTACAATGTCCTTCAATCCGAAACACAACAGTGCATTTAAACTGCTGTTTGACGAGAGAAATAGACATTGCGGTGGTACCCACCCAGGTAGCCTCTCACATATGAGAGACCTACCACCAGTATAACTTTCATAATTCCTTAAAAAAAAGAATCGTTTACTGCAATTTCTGTGATATGTCTTTTGCATAGAGTGAGTGTTGTGCTTATTAACTCAATGGTCTTTTGTTATTTATATTAAAACCAAACGCAGCAGATAAAATTACACTTTTTAGTTAAACACACCCTGGTGGTAGGTCTCTCATATGTGAGAAGCAATCTGGGTAGGTACTTCGTAAATGCACTTTTGTGTTTCGGATTGGAGGACTTTGTAGCCAGAGTAACTACTGGACATACTGAGACTTAAAATCTTATGTCTCAGGATGGCGAGCGCAGTGGAATGTTGCTACTGTTTATGAGCGGTCGTATCGCTTAGTTAATAAAACTGAAGTTTAAGGCCAGTAATCAAATAATTATAGATTTAAAAAAGTATTTTGATTGTAGATATGCGTGTTTGCCAACTCTTATGTGGAACTAATTTTCGCACAGATTGTTGTATGTACTGTATAATGGTTGGCCTTTTGGTTTGGGCCGATTGGTCAAAACCGGTCTTAACGTATTATCCTGAATAACATATCATATACAATTCTTACGTTTCCTAGTTCACTCAGTTTAAAAAAAAAAGTAAGAGTACTCTTCTTAAGGTAGGCAACGACTTTGATGTGCCGTACCTCTGGCAATGCGAAAGTGCTTGAGCGGCGGCGACCGATACCATCAGGCCGGCCGCATACTTGTCGACCTGCGAAGGACCTAAAATTAATTAAAGGAACAACCTTCAAAATTTCTAAAACAAGCTAATATTATAGAAAAATAAAGATTTGAAAAATAAAAGAAGATACTTATTCTATAAACATACTCAAAGTCCAAATCATCACCACATCTGCGGGATTTTTAATTATTTTCATAATGACACATTAATAACGTACTTCTAATAAAACAAATAATTTGGACATACCAATCTAATCTATAGTTTCATGTGTCACCGGGTCAGTATTTTCAGATATCAGAGTGGTATAAAACCGCTCGCCGTGCTCTTCACCGACACACAACGATCATCTCCACAAGTGTAAGCATCCCTGCTGAACCGCCTCACTGCACCAGCATGTTCTCCGTCACCAGGCTGTGTCTGCTGCTTGTGCTCGTCGCGCTGCTGGCTCCCGCGCAGGGCTTCCCCTACAGGGACTACGACAATTACTACGACACCAACATCCGCGACAACGATATATATGGTCACGTTCAAGTTAGCTACCCAGGATCCCATCATAACACTGTGCGCGGGAGACCACGATACGAACGAAGTGTCGTGTGGGTCGATCCAGCTGAATTGGTGTTGTATTAAATGTGTGCATAACCATAAGAACAGAGATGTACATTTTTCAACCGTGAGATAAAACTGTGAGTCAACATGTCCGGAAACTACAAGGCAATACCCACATTAATTTTGCGGCAGCGTGCCTATCAATGAAGAAGATTAACATCTTGTTGCTCAATTTTGGTAGCCTAAGATTCTAACCTTACTTTGTTGTTCGTATTACAAGTATTTTTATTGCAATAAAATAATCATATCAGATATTTTTGATAGTATTTTAATTTGATTATGCTTATTTATTATATTTTCTTAACAATAAATAATATTAATAACATAGAACCTTGCAAGTATCTACTTAAAATCTTATTCGGTTTTTTATTCCGCATGATCTGTAAATTCCTTTAAAAATCTTGGTTCGTAAACTAATTTAGGAAGTCTCAAATCACGCTTAAAAATCATCTTATCGTATGCAAAATACAAGATATCCTCTCCAAACGGCGCTATTGCGGTTGGTTTAGCTCTTAAAATGGCATATTCGCATGCACTTTTACCATCAGCGGAAAGTCTGTATCCCCATTCATCTGATAGAAAAGGCACGACATCGTTAGCCTCATAATATGCTGGTTTGAAAAGAGTGACAGACGTAGGATTAGCAGGCAGGCCTTGGATTTTCTTAATGTAACCGTCAACCAGTACGTAAGGCTGTTTATCGGAGCCATAGTAATAGAGATTGTCTGAATTGTCCAAGACGATTTGCTTAGCGTCCTTAATATCATCAACCTTCACTTTCTTTTCTCCATGGTCTGTGACTTTATATACCAGGTTATCAGCTGTCAAAACGTACAAAGTATCACTGGAGTTGAGCTTCAATACGCTAATAAAGTTGTCGGTGATAGAGCCATATCTTTCAGCCTTGCCTGACTCAAAATTGTAAATGTAAATACCGTCAGTGGTGCTAATGTAAACATTATTGGAGTCTGCGTCTGTATCTGTGGCAGATTCGAGAATTTTTTTTACTATACTGGCTTTACGGAGATACAAGCCTTTATAGTCTTTTTCCCCATTGGCATTCAAATCAGCTTCGACGAAGAATATATAGAGGTTATCATTGTCTTGCAAGTTATTGTCATCGTTAAAACTACCTCCGTTATAGGATACACTTAGACTGATGATGTCGTGTTGGCTGGCATGCATAAGCTTATATTTTAGAAAGGACTCCGACGTCACCACGTGGACCAACTCATCCTTCTCATTTGTGAGCCTCTCCTCATCTCTAAGAGCAGTCGTTACCAGCGCCTTGAATATGATCACTAAGAACGATGCCAGCTTCATTTTTGTTTCTGTAATATGAAATTAAAAGTATAAAATCTACTCCTCATACCTATGTAAGTGTAAGGCCATTAATATTTTAATCCTAGTTTCCGAAACATTTGGATTTTTGATGTACTACGGGCTGACTTCATTTTGGCTAAAAACTATAAGAATCAAATCATTAATTGCTCTATCACTTACAAAAACCAGTGAGTTAAATTATAAACTCACAAATACACGCAGATGAATTATTAATTCTTTAACATAATATGCCATCTCCAAAAGGATATTTTAATTTGAAACATTATTATAAATAATAATTGTATTAAAATTATATTGTAGTGGAAACTCACCGTATGAAAGCCCGAGTCGGAATGTAACTCGCGACACTTGTGCATCTTTAATAACATTAGAGAGTACGATTAGCTGATATAATCATGATCTATTCCGTCATTATAGAGTAAATACAAAGTACTGATAAATAGACCTTGCACCTTTGACTTTATATAATCTTAAGGGTTTAATGCTTTGATCCGGAAACAGAACTCTGGCTGTCGGCGCGTAAGATTAATGACACGGTGGTTATAATTATGACGAAATACAACTATTTATTTTTTATAATGAGTTCGGCGTAGTTAGTTGAGAGATGTGTGTAAAACATAAATTCGCGGATTCTGCACCGAGACAAATTATTTTTGTGACAAATGATTACTATATTTTACCACTTATATTTTATATTTGATACAGAACTGCAAGTTGGTAACCAAAAAATTCTTTCGTGCAGTCTGATGATGAAGAGACGCTCTCTATTTCTCTATGGCAAGACGAAATCATCCATTTATTAGCGACGGAGTTTGTGTCCAGTAGTTGACCGTAATTGGCTTGTGATAAATTAAATAATACCTTTTTTAAAAGCATACCGTATCGTATTAGTAAGCATATTAAAAGTAAAATGCATTGTTGGAATAAGTACTTTATGTGCTTTATTAGTCAAAGAAAAAAGCTAGGAAAATGCAATCCGAAATATTGTTGCATTGCTTTCACAGGATTCGGAAGGAAGGCTACAGCAGCGTGGATTTATATTTACTGCCATACTGAGTCCGAGGTCGATGACTCATAGTCTATTTACATTACGACGTCACATATCACAACTGACGATTTGTTATTCATGTACGTCATTGTTTTGTATTCTGGCTTCATCCGCCCAAACGAGGCTTCGGCCATATCTTTGTCCTGCGTTGATGACATTATGGTGGCTATCTGCGTAATATACGTTTTTTATTGTGAACGTCCATAAATGTTATTGTTGCGTATATGTGTGTCGTAATTGTTATCGTTCATCCTGTTAGGAAGGCCCTGCGTGGGAGCCAGCAGCGCGACGAGCACGAGCAGCAGACACAGCCTGGTGAACATGCTGGTGCAGTGAGGAGGTTCAGCAGGGATGCTAACACTTGTCGAGCTGATCGTTTTGTGTCGATGAACTGCGTATCAATGGTTTTATATCGTTGCGATATCCGAAAATCTGACCCCGTGACGTATTCAATATATCATCATTCTCCTTGTTCAAATTTCGAAGTCAATGGTATATCCAACTTATTCTATATCAAATTAATGAAATAGCCTTTTGGAACATTTGGGTTTTTTAAGTGTTGGTTTTTCGAAACAAATATAATAATTATCTTTTTTTTTTATTGCATTGAATGGCGAGACGAGCATGCCGTTCGCCTGATGGTAAGCGATACGACCGCTCATGAACAATAGCAAAACCAAACAACATCTTGAGTTACGAAGCAATGCTTGGCATCCCAGTGCGCTCGCCATCCTGAGACATAAGATGTTAAGTCTCAATATGTCCAGTAGTTACTCTGGCTACAATGTCCTTCAATCCGAAACACAACAGTGCATTTAAACTGCTATTTGACGGGAGAAATAGACATTGCGGTGGTACCTACCCAGGCCACCTCTCACATATGAGAGGCCTACCACCAGTAAAATCTATTTATCTTGCCACTTCGTAAATTAGTTGTGAAAATAAATGACACTTTGAGATTTCGGATATAAATTATGTATTTATCGAATATTTGTTTTGTAGGAGACAAAAGATCCTAAGTTTTTGTTCCAATAACACTATCAGGCTAAATCTGGTTAGCCAGTGTTAATAGGCTTCTAGATAAGCATACTTGCGAATGTGACGGCATTTTTTAAAAATTAATGTAAGGCAAACCTGTGTGTGTCTTATATTTATAATAATTTTACATTAAAGTATAATAATTTCTATAGCGGGATAAACGGGATTGTCCATATTCAATCCAAGGTCGACATTCGAGCTTCAAGCAGTACCAGTAGACATGCCCATGTCGTCGTAAATAGTGTGATCGGTGTCCACTATTAATAGAAAAAGTCAACAAAGAGGTTAACGACAGAAATATTCCAAATAGACACATGGTCACGCGGATAAAGCGAATGACATTTATCAAACAAATAACAAATCAAATTAGAATGTTGCCCCAAAATCGGAAATATACCAATGATGTATTATGGACAGAGGATATGTTGTTTATTAACGATTTGAATACTTTAAATAATGATAATATTATCAAAGTAACTTGATACAACCACAGTTATGAAAGAAAGAAAGAAGAAAGAAAGGCACATTTATTTGTCACACAAGACAACGGACATACTCGATTAACAAAAAAATACACATACAATAAACATACATAACAAAAACAATAAAACTCTAAACGAGATGCACGTCGCATCGCTGTGACAAAGTAGGTGGCCACTAAAAACGAAATTTGCCAAATGCATTTTTCTACGTCCTGCCATCTTTAACATATTATTATTATTCAAATAGGGTGTAACATGGTCCCTTCGTGGTATCCCAAAACAAAATCTTGCACACGCATTCTGGACACGCTGTATTAGGTGTTCCGTACGCGATAGGAGGCACGGTCCATACACAACATCGCAGTAATTAAATTTTGAGAGTATCAAGGAATCTACTAATCTTTTTCTTACAGCAATATTTAGATAGTCCCTTATTCTATATAAAATTTTCAACCTATAGAAACAGTTTTTTACAACTTCGTTGACATGACTCTCAAACCGCAATTCCGGTTCAAACACTAGGCCGAGATTACGCGCTGAATCTACCCTTTGTATACTTTGTCCCATAACTTTTAAATCTGGATTTTTTATAATAATTGATTGTATTTGATTTTTGCTCCCCAATATCATGTACTTTGATTTGAGAGGGTTTAATAACAAAGAATTACATGCAGACCATGCAGCAATTCTATCGAGTTCCTCATTAAGGATATTCACTGCAAAAGGAGTCTTAAAAGCATTGAAAGAAGTATATATTTGTGTGTCGTCCGCGTAGACATGATATTTGCAATGTTTAATTTGGCGGGTCAAATCGGCACTATATAAAATAAATAGGATCGGCCCCAACAACGAGCCCTGAGGAACTCCCCGGTTAACGGATCGTGTGGAGGAGGACAACTTTGAGCCATCTTTTTTGGTAATCTCAACTCGCTGTGACCTTCCAGTAAGATAGCTCTTAAACCACTTAACTGTTCTATGATCGAATCCATAGAAAGACAGTTTGGACAGAAGCAAAGAAATATTAATAGAATCAAAGGCCCGTGAGTAATCAAGCAGAGTCAGTATTGTTCCCTCCCCTCGATCCCGAGCTTCTAGGATGTTCCCCACAACATCTGCTAAGGCCGTAGCAGTCCCACGGCCGCGTCTAAATCCTGATTGCAAGTCTGACAATATGTTATTACTCTCAAGAAAGTCGGTTACCTGCAAATATACTACCCTTTCCAAAACCTTGGATAAACAGGGCAGTATACTAATGGGACGGAGGTCCTTGCAGCTTTGAGGATTATTGTTTTTTGCAAGTGGTCGTACTATAGCTTCACGCCATAGAATTGGGAATTCCATTAAGGTTATGGACTTGTTTACTATTTCGGTAATAGTCCTTAAAGAGTGTGGTAACGTAAGGTCTAACATTTCTTTCGAAATACCATCGACACCTTGTGCGTTGGTAGTAATATTATTTAAAATTTTATTAATAGTTAATGAATCTGTTGGTTTCAATGAAAAAGAACTAGTACCATACCGATTAAATTCAAAATAAGTTAACTGGGAAATTGGGACGTTAGGATCACCTGGGACTTTTAAAAATTCCAAATTTATAGTATCGGGGTCGTTAAATTGTCCCGAAAAGTCATTATTGATAACTGGTAGAATATGTTTTTTTAGGTTTGACCAAAGTAATTTAGAATTGTGTATATTTTCATTTATATATTTATTGAAATACGCTTTTTTTTCATTGTGTAATCCAATTATTGCCAAATGTTTTAGGTCCAGATAGTATTGCCTATGGGTTTCCAACTAGGTACGATGATAACGATGCCTTGCCTCATTTCTAAGCTTAAACATAAGTTTGATATTACCTGTTATCCAAGGCGTTGGTTGAGTCCTAAAATAGCTAGTTTTTAATGGCGCATGAGTGTCAAAAATCTGTTTAACATGAGAGGTGAATAGATGTACCATATCATTTACATCCCCCGCATTGTTGATCGTATCCCACGGAATATTTACTAAGTCTCTTTTAAAATTTTCCATTGATATGTCTTGAAACGGACGATATGAGACACATATACGAATTGGTTTGTTCTTTTTGAAAACAATCTCACAGGTAACAATCGAGTGGTGGCCGAGTTCCATTATATGATCTACATTAACGCTCCGGAACTGCGCGTCTGTGCAAATCAAATCAATTAAGGTTGCACTGTCCCCCACAAAATGCGTAGGCGCACCCACAACTTGAACCATATTGCAATAATTTAAAAATTCCAAAATCCTTTTTTTTTTGAATGGTGCATATTGAGCATATTTACATTAAAATCCCCTAATAAAATTATGTTGTCATATGGAGCCAGTGCACTAACACTATCCGTGATCGCAGCTATAAAAATGTTTATGTCCAGCCACGGGGGGCGATATGCAGTACCTATCAGCAATTTTTTAGAATTCGCGGTGATGCTCATCCACATTTGTTCCACCTGAGGGTGGTAGGGGTGAGCTTTTATACGCGTAGTCGTACCAGACTTTATATAAAAAGCGACACCGCCGCCATATATAATTAAAATTTCTTTATTGCAGGATATTTACCGGTGTGATTAGATTTTTTGAAAAATATTGTCCAATTGAGGGCAAAAATAGACAATACCCTTTTGGATACTCCAGCATCAAATACAAACTTCCATCCCGGTTGGGAAAAAAAAGGTCTAAGTTATAGAATTCTTTTGTTGTTTGTGGACTATACACATTCATTATGCTTACCAAATGTCAGCTGTCTAGTACGTTAGCAAGTAGCCTAAGGGTGAATTTCCCGCGACAATAAATTGCGTGGCATCGTTGAAATCGGTACTCAAAAACATAGTTATAATCTTCATTTTTTTCCTTATTTAGGTAAAGTAGTAATCAATGTGTAGCACTAAATATTCTATGAAAATGATTAATAGTTACTGCAAAAAAATAAGTTAAACGTCGAAATCTTTCATAGCCGTGTGTGTCCACACATCACCTTGACGTGTATTATCTCATGTATTAACATCTATTGTTTATACTTATATTATTACCTAGTTTAATTTGATCCGTGAATAGTTAAAGTATTGTTACGGAATACATTTATTCAAATATTTAAACAATACAACGAATGGTTACTAAAAATTCATCTGTCCCAGAACTTCTTTTCATCACCGTGTCCTAAACATGTTTAAGAATATTGTTTTATCTAAGGACTTGCGTTCACCCTGCTGCACGCTAAACGTTGCATATTAGTGCCACCTAAGCGCACGACGCGAAAGAACGTACGTCACGTGCTGCGTTTTCACGCAAAAAATGCATAAGTATACCTTCTATTTGAAAAAGATTGTACTCATGGCTAAGCAGCGGCGTGCACAGGATTATGACACTGGGTATGCGGCGGAGTACTCGGTCACAAAAACTTTTTCTTTTATAGTTTTTTAGCATAGCCATAGCCACGCGACGGATCTCTAAGTCGGAAACCATGCCAACATAACAAGTCTTAGATGTACTACTATTCATGTCCATCTTCTACGGCAACGCAGACAAAACACCGATCGATCGTCGCGGCGGAAGAAATTCTAATAAGTAAAATAAAAGAAACTCACCTAGTCAGCTTTCAATTTTCACATATTCAAGGTTCCGGTTAGTTGAGATTACGATACCTATCCCGATGTAAATAAACGCAAGATTCCGGCCACCTCATTCATTCATTTGATAAACATACATTTTTAACACAAACCTCGCAATCAAATAACATATAAAAAAATAAACAAACACACTAGTAAAAGCAAATGACTACAATTAATATCGAAACTTAGTAATAAACTGTTAAATGTACACACTTTCAAATGTTAAAATGAAAAATCCGTTAAGAAATCTATTTTTTTTACAAACATACTAGTATAAAACAGTAAACAATGCAAGAACTCATAAAAAAAGCAAAATGGCCCCCGCGAAACACAAAACATTTCTATTTAGACAAATAAAACCTTACTAACCAAAAATGAATAATGTGCATAGGTGATTTATTAGATTCCAGCCTATTAATTTTACTCGGATTATAGGCAACGAACATTTACGATTACTCCCGACAACTGCCGAACTCCCGAGGCCTGCCGCAGGAGTCGCGGCTTTCAATATTCATGGGTGTGTGCGTTTGCGACTGTGCACGGACACCAAAATTACTACACACATGCAAACAAATGTAATGCGGGACGCGGCGGCATGACTTGGTTGATTAGGTACATTAATTTGCTTTGCAGCGCCTCTTGCTTTTCGCGTGGCAACCATAATGTTTGCGTGATTGCAAATAGGTGCTATTTATAAAATATTAGGCGTTTTTAAGTTATTATATTTTGTTTATTCATTTATTTACTATAAATTAAAGTCATCTAAAACGTACGAATGTTATAATAAAATATCTGTGAATGGCAAGTAAACTGCATTTCTGCCTACAAGGAGTGCACGCCCCTGTGGCTAAGCATCGATAAAACGCCATTTATGTTGTGTTGAAGTGTTTATTACTTGGAATAATTAATAGATATTTTTTTATACAGGGTATATCAAGACTGCTACCGAAAACGAAGCTGGGTGGTAGTTTTAGTGACTTCAGACACAATGCAACTAAATTTTGTGCAAAAATTTGTCACGATTTTTTTTATCGTCGTATTAGGATGGTAAAAACATAGTTTTTTTCTTAAATATTAGTGTACATCCTTTTATTTTTAAAGAGGCTATGATATGCAAGGCGTTAAATTATAATTTTAGCAAAAACTATGGATTAACCATCCAAACTCGATGTTATTTGAAAAATAATAAAAAAAATTGTCGCGTTCCTTAGCGAAATTTTTAATTGCGTTGTGTTTGTAGTCACTAAAACTACCACCTGGATTCGTTTTCGGTAGCACTCTTGATATCTGGATCAGCCCATATACGTCCCACTGCAGGGCACGGGCCTACTCTACAATCGAGAGTACGATTGAGAGTGGTTCGGCCATATAGTCCACCACGCTGGCCTAGTGCGGGTTGACGGACTTACATACCATATAAATTCTTATGAATCGCTATGGTATGCAGGTTTCCTCACGATGTTTTCCTTCACCGTTTTAGTGCGTGGTGATTGACTATCAATACACACATGACTCCGAAAATTCAGAGGTGTGCCCTGGGATTTGAACCCGCGACCACCGTGAACATGTTGGCAGCCGCGTCTGGTCCGTTTACCAACAGGCCACCACGCACTTGATATACTCTTGATATACTCGGTATTAATTTTTTTCCTTGATTTTCATCGTCGTGCTTTCATTGCCGTGATTTCCGTGGCCAAATTTATATGACAATGAAAAAAAAAAGCAATATAAACGCCAATGAAAAAAAATCATTGCCATGCCTTGTAAAACAATTGAGTTTCATTGCCGTAGCATGGTGTTTCATTTACGTGGCTTATGTTTTCATCGCCATAGTATGATTAGACAAAGAAAGCATATTTAAATAAATTATCATCATCATCATCATCATCATCTTAGCCACAGGAAGTCCACTGCTGAATATAAGTCTCCCCCAATGATCTCCACATCGACCTATTGGAAGCGGCGTGCATTCAGCGACTTCCTGCAAGTTAGCCAGATCGTCTGTCCACCTTGTACCTGTACCTGTCCGTGGTTTCCACTCTAGAACCTTTCAGCCCCAATGGCCATCGGTTCTACGCACCTACGGTTCTAATACTAAGGGCTATGTCGGTAACCTTTCTTCTCTTACGGATCTCCTCATTTCTGATTAGATCTCGTAGGGAAATACCGAGCATAGCACGCTCCACAGCGCGTTGAATGACCTTGAGTGGTCTCATGAGGCCCATAGTAAGAGGCCACGTCCCGGTACCGTAAGTTATCGCTGGTAACATACAACAGTTAAAAGACTTTCGCCTTTAGGCGCTGAAGAACGTTTGACGAGAAGACGTGATGTAGTTTCCCGAAGTTCGCCCATCCGAGTTGGATTCGACGGTTGACCTTTCGCTTGAAGTTGGACCTTCCTATACGGACAATTTGTCCCAAATAGTCGTATTCGTCGACAACTTCGAGCGTGAAGTTTCCAACCACTATCGAGGTGGGCATGAAATAGACATTCGACATGATCTTCGTCTTATCCTTGTTCATTTTAAGGCCCACCTTTTAAGAAAATCCACTGAGGTCCTTGAGTATATGGCGCAGGTCTTTCAGCGATTTTGCCAAGACTACGATGTCGTCGGCAAATCGAAGATGAGTGACATACATGGATTGATTAAATGGCATTGCTATGACATGGTGGCATTGTTGTATATACACTTCAACACTTCGATGTACCGATAGTCGATATGGCACCGCTGGAGAGACTGTAGCACAGCCCAAGTCTTGATCGAATCAAAGGCTTTCTCATAGTCCACAAACGCTAAACAAAGCGGCAAGTTATATTCCTCGGTTTTTTGTATAACTTGCCGAAGCGTATGGATATGGTCTATGGTACTAAAGCCTTTTCGGAAACCGGCTTGTTCGGGAGGCTGGAAGTCATCAAACCTGCGTTCGAGACGATTTGTGATGACCCTCGAAAACAACTTATAGACATGGCTCAGGAGCGAGATGGGCCTGTAATTCTTCAGCAAAGTGTTATCACCTTTTTTGAAGAACAGTACCACCACGCTCCTGCTCCATGCCTCTGTCGTTGAGACCTCGAGGAGAACGGAATTGAAGAGCCTCTGAAGGACTTTCAGTATCGGCGTTTTCCGCCCGCTTTCAGAAGCTCTGAAGTTATTCCGTCCTCGCCCGGCGCCTTGTTGTTTTTAAGTTGCTTCAGGGCCATCTCAATCTCACACAGGCTGATGTCCGGGACATCATCGCTAAAGTGTCGAATCAACTCGGCTCTCGGGTCTTCGGCCGAGCTAACAGCAGGTTTGGCAACCGAGGTGTAAAGCTGTCCGTAGAACCTCTCGATCTCCCTTAATACCTCTCCCCTCGTCGATACCACGCGGCCGTCCTCCGTCTTCAGCCTAGACAACTGGCTTTGCCCAATAGACAAGTCTCTTGCAAACACCTTGGAGCCTCCGTTCCGCTCAATTGTCTCCTTAATGCTCACAGTATTGTGAGCAGGGACATCGTGTCGCAAGGACTTCCAGATCCGTCTATTGAGCCGCCGATATGCTTCGGCGTCATCGGAAGACTGCAGCGTCAAAGATCGACGTTCGGACATGAGGTCAAGAGTCTGGATCGAGAGTTTATGTGATCTATCTCTACGGCGAGGTCTAAAATACTTAGATCCCACCGTATGGACAGCTTCTACCAAACCGCTGTTTAACTCGTCCACTGCAAGGTTTTCTTTTAGACAATCAAAGCGATTTGTCAACTCGAGTTGAAAGCTCTCGGGGTTTTGGATATGAGCGCGAGTAGGTGGGAGCGGAGATTTCATTAAGCGACGTCTTTCTGATTGGACATTGATATTCAGTGTGCCCCTAACCATTCGGTGATCACTGCCGGTTTTCACCTTGTTGATCACAGAGACATCACTGAATATCCGTCTATTCGTCGTCAAGATGAAATCTATCTCGTTTCTCGTAGAACCGTCAGGACTCAGCCAGGTTCATTTCATGTGAGGCAGCTTCTGGAAAAAAAAGTTCATCGCAAAGAGTGCCTCTTTCTCCAGAAAGTCGGCCAGCCTCTGATCCCTGGGGTTCCGTTCCCCATGTCCAAAGTGCCCCACTTTCAACTCTGCATCGCTTCTCTTGCCCAACATTGCGTTGAAGTCCCCCATAACAACATTGAAGTAGGTTTTGAAAGTATGTATGGTATAAATATTTAAGAAAATAAAATATTTCTATTCGCCCCGTTTTTCGGTAATATGAATGTAATACATGCTATACATGCTATTGAAGGTGTATATCATGTTTTAACTCAAGACGTTCAGGCTGTAAAAATGTTTCCAAGTCTGCAGGCAAGCGCTTTGTATTTTAAAACCAAATTATGTGTCCACAATTTTACCACATATAACCTAGCTAACCATGATGTGAGATGTTATTGGTTTGACGAGAGTAACGGAGGTCTTGAAGCTTCAGTGTTTGCCTCTTGTATTGTGGATAGTGTCTTACACCTGTTGACTCAGAAGAAGCTTCCTGTTATATTGTACTCGGATCGATGCTGCGCTCAAAATAGAAATAGCTACCTCAGCAATGCTTTACTAAGAGTGGCAATAGAACAAAACATAGAGGTCACTCAAAAGTTTTTAGTAAAAGGACACACACAAATGGAGTGTGACTCAGTCCATAGCTCCATAGAGACTAAGCTTAAGGGACAAGAAATTTATCTGCCGAGCCAATACTCTGCGCTAACTAAGGCTGCCAGAGTCCATCCAAAACCGTACGTAGCTATTTCATTGGATTATGGATTTTTCTTTTCTTTTATAAGGCCAGGGAGAAGATCTGGAGATCCAACGGTGACTGACATCAGTGTCCTTATTTACAAACCCGATGGAACCATTTGGTACAAGTTGAATTACGAAGAACGAAGAAGCTCCAAAGATATTACCGCAGCGTTCGAAAGTACCAAAAAACTCCATCAATAACTTGCCGAAATTGTATTATAGGCGTTTACCGATCTCAGAACGAATGTGGTAGCATCTACAAGAGCTTAAAATTGCCATGGTTATTATTATTACTCTTTACCTCATTAGCTTCCTTACGTTTTTATATTTTCGATTGGGTAATATTAACCCTATTTTTTAATGTTGATTGTTTTTTATTCGTAAAGTATTATTTTGTGTTTGTGAAGATATTTTTTGTTTTAAATTTTGGATTCATTTTGTTACAAAATTTGTTCTTTGTGCTATAGTTTTATCTAAGTTCCTATAATTAACACCGCCTATGTGCTAGAAAATGCCATATTTAAGAAGGCAACAGCGCCAAACTGCAATAATTAATTAATTTATAAGACTATTACTATTTTATGCATTTAATTATTTGTAGAATATCTAATAAATGGTCCTTGAGAATTAATCTGCTTTTTATTTATTTTCGATTATTAATAATTAAGTTTTTTGCTTCTCCTTTAAAGTTGAGAAAATGCATATTCGCGCTGTTATAATATATGCTATGTCTTCTAATACGAATTTTTCGTGACCATCGGTTCAATACTTTTTAAATTAATGTTCTCCTGGCTCCAGCGTAATTCAATTGGGATTCACAATTAGTGCGGCATAAAGAAACATATTTATTACGGTATAATAAATTAAATCAAACTTACGTTTCCATTATGTTTGTTAGTTGTTTTAAAATAAATTAGTACAATTCTACAAATAAACAATATTAACACGTATCAACGCCAATCATTTACATATTATTAATTTATGTAAATTAAAAAGCAGATTTAAAACCAGTTTTCTTAGCTTTATTATACACAGACATACTAAACATTTATGGGACAGAAGCATATTTTGTTCGAATTTGGATATTTAAATCGCCTCCACTGATTCTTGTCGGCAAAACTTGTCACGATGTTAGAGTCAAGTCGAACGAGATCTTGCTGTTCATTTGGCACGTTGTGGGTAGGCGGAGCTTGTGTTAAAGGCGTGACGTTGTGCGTTGTTCCTTGTGGCTGAGAATACGTTCTTTTATTTGCTTGAGGATTTCTGGCATTAGCGTATTGTCCAGTACCCGTGTTATCAACTGTCTGATACCCAGAATCAGGTTTGATATTTTGCTGTCTATTACGATTCTGATTACTGGCACCCTGATTCGGGCCATTATAGGAATTAGTGGTAATGGGCCGCTGATATTGTCTACCTTGATTTTGTTGCCTATTAGTACCAGTAGTTACATCAGATCTGGTAGCAGGACTTTCAGTCTGTTCGTAGTAGTTGGATCCGGAGTTGGGTACATTCACTTGTAAGGCTCCTCCTCTGTTATTGTTGCTAATTGAGACATCAAAGTGATTGTAGTTCACGCCATGCGAAGAGGCCATGAGCGACGCCAACACGAATAGAAGACAAGGCTTGGTGAGTGAGAACATGACGGCCGAGTGTTTTGGTTGAAATGTAATCTGTCCACGAAGACAGTGCTTTTAATTGTCGAGCTAGTTTCATTCTGTTTATATATTGATATATATCTCTTGACCCATTGGCTCAGGAAAGTCCACATAAAGATAAAATAATATCAATTTAATTTAGTGGCAATGTGCTTGCCATTGTGACCCTGGGTTGAGCAATCTTAACGTTTTTCCCAGTTCGATTTAAATTAATTTTTATCGCTTAAATTGTATCGCTTACGCTCAGGTGAATGGCACGCTGGTCTCGCCATTCATAGTACTAAAAAAACCTGCAACTGGCTAGTGGCAAGCGCTGGTGCCGCCATATACGCTGCTCAACAGCGCCTTCTGCAGGTTGCTCAGCTACAGCGCAACTGGTAACGAAACGAGTGGGCTAGAGTACCCTTGGAATGCCAGAAATGCAACTTTTCTTGCCATACTATTTCTCCACTGACTTCTCTCCTTTCGCTTTCTTCAAGGTTCTATCATGACCTTGGCATCTTGGGACTGTTATCTATATCTTCTGATGACGCCATTTGCGTACCGCTGCTCATCACCCGGTAGCCAAAGTCTCGTCAAGCGACGTCACCGCCGACTCAAGGCGGCTATCATGTGCCGTGCTCCTGCCTCTCAGTAGACAGAAGCGCTTCTACTGCATGCGCAACGCTCAGAAGGAAGATCTTCACTCTAGTCTTACTAAACTAATGTACGGCGAACCTTTTCGCCTATCCGGTCAGTTCCTGTGCCGGAAGGAAGACTACGATGGCTGACGTCACTCAGTACGCGAAGTTACTTCGCGCGAACATGGCGAAGCTTTATTCTTACAACTTGGTACGTACTTCAGCATTTTTTATCGCGCGTGATCCGCATTCTTCATTATATGTTTGCGTGCGCCAAGATCACGTGAGAAGCTCACTTGAACCTCCGTATGCTGGACCCTTTCAAGTTGTTAGCAGACAGACGAAATATTTCATTTTGAAAGACATTTTTTTTCCTTTCAAATTCTTAATCTTTGTTGTTTCTTGGTCTTCTTGGTGCTTCTAGATTTTTCTATTCAGAATCGTAAATACTTTTTGTTTCAATTATATTTTTTACCGTGATATTTTAATTATTTTCAATCTATACAACAATGTAATAACTACACGTGGAGTGTTCGTCGCTTCGGCAGGCAGACCTCACAGAAGAGAGAGTAACCAAAAATTGTAACAAAAATCTGAACTACGAGTAGAAATCAATGAAGAAATATCATTACAATGAAGGAGCATCGTGTTTTTTGAGAAATGCTCTTAAAACGAAATACAACAAGCGACTTTAAGTCGATTTAACTGAAATGAATCATTTAACCTACATAGTGAATAAAAAGATGGTAGTCGTCGGATATCAGACAGTCCACTTCATATTCGAAATACATACAAGAAGAACTTCATAGGCTGCCAAAGTCAGCTTAAGCCAGCTATAGTCAAAGAAAATATACAATCTAATGAGCTCTACATTCGAGGATCTTGTAGAAGGATACCGCATGGTAGAAATAAATGTGGCTTAGTGTGCGCTGGGGACGCCCACGGGCCGTGACATTCGCAAGAATGCTGGCCTAGAAGATTTGTGACTCAAGCTAACTGCTTTCGAGATCGTCTGGTTACCGGACAATTCATTTTATTCTTTGAGAAATCAATTCACTATTCTTCCGTAACAAATTTTAGACATACATACATAAACTCACGCCTTTTTCCCAGAAGGTAGGCAGAGGTGCTAGGGCACCCACATTTCGCCTTGTATGTTCCGTCCCACAATGTGATAGGTGACGAGCCTATCGCCATATCGGACACAAATTCCTGACTCTGGGCTGATAATGAATAGAAAAATCCAATATCACTTTGCCCAACCCGGGATTCGAATTTTAGACATGCGAATATTAAATTCCCATTTGTGTTTCTTTAGTTACTTATTTATTTCTTTATTTTATTTACTGCACACAAAAAAGAATAAAAAAGTATTCAATATTTTACAAATAAAATAAAAGAGTACAGTTAGCGGTCTTTAGCCAAGCGATTTCTTACAGACAACCTTGTCTGTAAGGAATGTTTATATATTAAAATTTGCTCTTAATTTTAATATTTAAACTGTTGAAAGAGACACTATTTTCAATAACAGCTCAAAATAAAATATTAATATGAAAATATCCAAGAATTCCAAATAAATGTTTATAATTTGATATATAAAGATTATTTAATACATATTATAAATCTAATCTAAATCGGGGAAACAAAAGTTAAAAACAATGTTTCATGTGTCACCGGGTCAGTATATTTAGATATCAGAACGGTATAAAACCGTTCGTCGCGCACTTCAGCGACACACAACGATCAGCTCCACAAGTGTTAGCATCCTTGCCTGAATCTCCTCACTGCACCAGCATGTTCTCCGTCACCAGGCTGTGTCTGCTGCTCGTGCTCGTCGCGCTGCTGGCTCCCGCGCAGGGCTTCCCCTACAGGGACCACGACAATTACTACGACACAAACATCCGCGACAACGATATATATGGACACGTGCAGGTTAATTATCCAGATTCTCATCACAACAGAATAAACGGAAGACCACGATATGGGCGCAGCATCGTGTGGGAGGAACCGGCTGAATATGTACTTTATGAAGTCTGATATTATACCACTGTCTGAGAAGAGATGCTCGCTATGAAAAGTGCATAGCGTTTTTTCATTACTGAGTAAAGTATTGTTTGCGAACACGGGTATTAATCACATGTACCACCTAGAAATTTGATATTGTACATTTTCATTTTCATTTCATTTCATGTACCTATCTGGAAAACTTGAATTCAATAATAAAACAAATAAAGGTAAAATTATAAAAAAATATTTTAATTTGCCTCAAACATAATTATTATACAGGGTAATCAAGACTGCTAACGAAAACGAAACCGAATGGTAGTTTTTCTGACTTTAAACAATGCTACTAAAAATTACGCGATGTATTTTTTTTGCTATTGTAGTATTTGGATGGTAAATGCATAGTTGTTCCTAAAATAATAATAATCTACACCCTTTTATTGTCAAATACTGTATAATACACAAGGGTCGAAATTATTAATTTTATAAAAAAACTATCAATTTACCACCCAAACACGATGATATTTGAAACATCACAAAAGAAGTCTCGTTTTTTACGAAATTATTATTTGCAGTGTGTTCCTCGTCACTAAAACTACTACACGGTTTCGTGTTCGGTAGCAGTCTTGATATACTCTGTTTTATTTAGGATCACAATTAAAAATTTTCCATTCTTTTATTATTAATGATATTGAAAATACTACAATCAACACTTAAAAGCTCACTCGGTATAACGATAATTCACATAGAATCCTAGGTATAGCTATTGTTGATCTTTTGCCGGCTCCTAGGAGAAAATCTGCCAAATTTAAATTTACCGCAATGCAATTGCAATGACAGCCACCGTGGCGCAGGCGGTTAGACGCTGCCTGTGAAACGAGAGGCCGCGGGTTCGATCCCCGCACCGAGAGAAATGTTTGTGTGGCCCACAAATATTTCTTTCGGGTCTGGGTGTTTGTGAGACCGAAAAGTCTGCCGTAGTTCTTGATACCCACGACACAAGACTCGATCTTAGTGTGGGGTCAGGACTATGTATGTGACTGTTGGGTGTTATTTATTGGGTGTTATTATTTATTAATTAATCTGACATCAGCTTGACAAACGGACATTCTCTTAAGATGATATATGCTTAGATTTGAAGTGAAAGCTAAAACAGCATATGCTGTCAAACAATTCATAAAATAGACAATTTTTTTTAAAATCCGATATTTTGATATTAAACTTAACTATAGGCATATCCATCCAATAGGATCATTTATTAATATTGCCAAGTATACCTGTTTTAATAACTTCTAACAAGGCAGGCCAAATAATAATGCTGCGTATTATTTAAGATCATAATTCTAAGATAGAATCCCATCCAATCCAACCTAATGGTTTCTTTGATTTACGCGAATGTTACACTGTGTATACGTTCCACTGTAGGACACTTGCCACCTCGATAATCGAGAATACTATTCAGGGGGTTAGGTTATATAGCGCACCAAAACTTCGAACGACGAACTATATACATTTTAATACAATATCACCACCAATTTAAACCAAACACAATGTGCGGAAATGTATAAACAAATCTCAACAAAATACATTTCTAAAGGTTCTGGTTCAGATAACTTCGCATACTTAAATTATTGTTTTATCATCGGTTCTTGTAAACTATGCAAAATTTCATGTCAAACCAATATTTTGAAGTGCTCCAAAATCGTTTTCAACGATTCTGATACATATATACATACATGCGAAGCTGATAATTAGGCGTGTTAATGTTATAAAACATATACATACTTAACAATATAGCAGTTTGTTTAAACAAAAGAGCGTCGTGGCTTTTCGCCCATCCTCGTTCTGTTAGTAACGAACCAGACAATCACCACGCACTATTACGGTGAAGAAAAATATCTTGAGAACACCTGGATATCATAGCGACTCGGAATAATTTGTATGGTATATAAAAGTCCGCCAAACCGCAAAAGGCCAGCTTTGTGGACTAACTTCTCTCAATAGTTCACTCTATTGTAGAGGAGGCCTATGCCCTGCAATAGCACGCATATTATGAGCTGATTCAGATTGTTAATAGTGCGCTCTGGGCGACTTTACGTAACTCAGCTGTATAAGTTAATTTAACTAATATTATTATTATTCATTTGATAAATCATTTCTGAATTGCTCAAAATTAAACCAAGATGCGACTACTGTATTATTACACAGTCAGTTCATAAGTATTGTCACACAGTAAACACTTTTTTTTTTAGAATGCTGGCCACAAAAAAGTTTATTGAATTCGAATTTTGAATTGTTCATGAAAATAAAAATGTATACTTTTTAGAATTTTACTCATTTTTAAATATGGAGTGGACGCTTAAAGAAGACCGTGTTGCAGTTATTACGTTGCATCGTTGCGGTAACGCGCCAATTCAAATTTTTTACATACTGAAAAATTTGAATATAACCAAAAGATTCGTTTATCGTACCATCAAACGATACAATGAAGACTGTAGTGTAGATGACAGGTCAAGAAGTGGTCGCCCTCGGTCTGTTAGGACTCCAGCAGTGATAAAAGCTGTGAAGGCGCGAATTCAAAGAAATCCCAAACGTAAGCAGAAACTGTTGGCCCTTCAGATGCGGTTAAGCAGAATCATGGTGAAAAGGGTGTTAAATGAAGACTTAGGGCTTCGGGCATATCGAAGATAAAACAAAAGATAAAACAAAAATATTTATATAATAATAAATAACACCCAATAGTCACATACATAGTCCTGACCGCACACTAAAATCGAATCTTGTGTCAGGAACTACGCGAGTAATATTTGTTGGTCGCACAAACATTTATCTCGGTGCGGGGATCGAACCCGCGGCCTCTCGTTTCACAACTGTGCCTCCGTAGGCTGTCAAACCATAACTATATAACCATTACTATAGAAGCATGAATAAATATTCACACGAATAGAATTTGGTGTTGGGTAATTCACATCAGTTTTATCCATATAATCAAGAACATATTTTTCTTTTAAAATTGATAAAATTGTATCGCGAATTCTCATTTGGATATTCCAACTGATTTTTACAGCAAAATGTAGTTTCAAGTGTCACGGGGTCAAGAAACTGAGATACCAGAGGGATATAAAACCTTTCGCAGCGCACTTCACTGACACACAACGGTCAGCTCCACAAGTCTTAGCATCCCTGTTGAACATCCTCACTGCACCAGCATGTTCTCCGTCACCAGGCTGTGTCTGCTGCTCGTGCTCGTCGCGGTGCTGGCTCCCGCGCAGGGCTTCCCCTACAGGGACTACGACAACGAGTACCACACCAACATACGCGACAACAACATCCACGGACACGTGCAAGTTAACTACCCCGGATCCCATCACAACGAAATCCACGGAAGACGATATGGCCGTAGCATCGTGTGGGAGGAACCGGCTGGATTCGTGCTGTATGAAGTCTAGTATTATACAATCCTCTGCGGAGAAGAGGGTGATCTCTGATTCTCTTCACAACAAACTTTTAATGGACGAGTCTGGATACTACGAGGCAGTTTATAAATCCATGCTGCTTCAGCATGCCGTCCAGCGCCGCAGGGTAACATCTTAACCCTTAACAAGGGAAAAAGATCCTGCACTACCAGGTCACGGTTTCCAATCACAACACGCTTATTTTCTTGTATTACTCTAAACGGGTTTTTATTATTCTACCTATAAATTGTAATAGTCTATAATAATTCTCGGACGACGAATAAATTTAATAAACATATCCTTCACCATATAATTTAATTTATACTTCAACCTTTCCTTATTTGTACAACTTTGTGGATATAAAATTAATTCTGTCACTTTTATTATTTACTACCCGGTTCATAAGGCTGTCTTCATCAGAGACGAACGGGCAAGAATCTCTAGCGTTGCTCTTTTCAAAATTAGTTTACAATACAGTGATTATCCAGTAGTCATAGCTTAGTTTATTTCAGATATTCTGTTCACATATCATTTATAATAACCAGTTGAATAACAATAATATTAGTTAACTTATACAGCTGAGTTAAGTAAAGTCGCCCAGAACGCACAATTAACAATCTGTATCAGCTCATATATGCGTCCTACTGCAGAGCATAGGTCTCCTCTACAATAGAGTGAACTATTGAGAGGAGTTATATTTTTCTTCACCGTAATGGTCCGCGGTGATTGTCTGGTTCGTTACTAACAGGACGAGGCTGGGCGAAAAGCCACGACGCTCTTTTTTTAAACAATCTATGCTATATTGTTAAGTATGTATATGTTTTATAACATTAACACGCTTAATTATCAGCTTCGCATGTATGTATATATGTGTACATATGTATATATCAGAACCGTTGAAAACGATTTTGGAGCACTTCAAAATGTTGGATTGGCTTGAAATTATGCATATTTTGCAAGAACCGATGATAATACAATAATTTAAGTATGCGAAATTATCTGAACCAGAACCTTTAGAAATGTATTTCTGTATAGGTTTAGGGCAATTTCTGGTAATCCTTTATCGTAATTGTCTCGCACTGCCTCGACGTCTGTATTTGACGCAGTCATTGACCGATGACTTACTCGTCGGTCAGTATAGATCTAGTGGGCAAACCCAATCCCACTTGGGTACAACGGCGTTTTTGCCCCCGCCCATTATTATTGTTTAAAATCGCAGCACTGTGTTTCAGATTCGATCTGATATTTTCGCACCAACTATCTACTATTGCTTGTTAGAAAATTATGAGTTTGGATTTCTGCAACACTATCAGAGACCACGAGACCAAATGAAAATAATTTATGGATTCACATTAAAAGTCTCAATATCATTTAGATTATGTCATTTTTTATCTTCCACCCGGTTCGGAAAGTTTTCTTTATTTTATTTTAGGTTTAAAATATGCGATACTACTAAATATTCCTATTGCCTATTATTATCTCATAATTACTGGCGAGGCGTATAGTATCGTTCAGTGTATTAGCAAGTGTGTGTCGACCCTTATTCCTGTTCTCACTTTTACTATTAAGTTCGGTTTGTGTAGATCTTGCACTAGTCTTTCGACTTCTAGGGTCTTAATCACAGAGTACATTTTACAGTCTTAATGTTCATTTTGTGCTGCTAGCATTTACATTCGAAGATAGAAAAGTCAGTTTTATTTAATAAAGAAATAATTTAACTAAAAATAAAAATAAGTGTAACAAAAATTGTGTTATTTTTATCAAATTATGCATTAGTCGCAATTTCAAGTATCTACAAGCGTCTTGTTCGGATATTGAAAATTAAATTAATGGATACAAAGATATTGCCATGCTTGAAAATAATGATCTAATGTAATGGTGTTAATAAAATATTTACCTTACATTATTAAATTGCATGAAGGAGAAAGTGTATAACAGTTCGTAGTGTCTTGCGAAATATTCTTCGTTTAACTCAGGGTCAATGGAGGAAAGTGTTCATTCTATTAAATGGCAAATTGATACCATATCCATCCATCCAATTCAGGGACAGTAATTTTTGTAAATGTTGTACATAAATAAATAAACTAACACAATTTGTCACAGTAGGGGTAGACAGAGGTTCCCCTGGTAGCGACCAGGACACCTACGTTTCACCTCGTGTATTCCGCCCCACGATGTGATAGGAGGCGAGCTTATCGCCATATCGGGCGCATATTCCTGACTCCGAGCTGATAATGAATAGAAAAATCCAATACCTCTATGCCCGAATAAGGATTCAAACTCGGGGCCTCACACGCATACAAAATTTATGTCACTAAATTAATAATTATTAAAGGTACAATCGACAGCAATAAAACGGTGATAAATATAGTTTCAGAAACAAAAAAATTTGATTAGTTTGTATGTATCTAAACTCAAATTCTAAAGATGAAAGATATTATGATTGTTTGCATCGAATAGGCTCTGAAACTGCTGGACCGATTTAAAAAATTCTCATCATTAGAATCCTAAATTATACCTGATGAACATAGGCGATAGGATATTTTCAAAAAAGTGTACCTGCACCGGCGCAAGGTCGGGCCGGACCCCTAGTGTATTATTATGCTGTGTATGTATCTGTTGCGGATACCCTAACAATTTAAAGGAGCGTCCTTATTTAGCCGTAAGTCCAGAGCAACTTTGTTCCCCAATGAGAGAAACCAGTCTGGGTCCTAGTCACAGAGTACTGTGTGAAGTTGTGTTCCATTTTCAAGGACATTGTAGCCACAGTAACTACTGGAGATATTGAGACTTAACATCTATGTCTCAGGATGGCGAGCGCAGTGGAGTGCCAATCATTGCTTTGTTATTTATGGTGTTGTTTGCTTTTGCTTATATCCCTGAGCGACATACGAAGCGATACCACCGCGCTTACCATCAGGCGAACATGCTCGTCGCGCCATTCATTGCAATAAATATATAAATACATATATTATTATCCTGCATAAACAATAATATCATACACAAATATAATTATGGGACAATACATTAAAATTAAGTTTTAATTAAAACCACATAATTTTACGAAAAAAATTATTTATTAGTAGCTAGTACATAAAATGTTAAGGTTTAAACATAATAATGAGCTCTCACACTCGGATCGTCATAAATTACTTTTTAGTAAAACATGTTTTTATTAAGACAGCAATTAAAAAAGATACTATAAATTTAATTTGCAAACTAATATCATATTTCATCAAAATTTCTGAGCGTTTAAAACGAATAATTGTAATTAGAAACGCTGCACACTTGTACACAAATACTTAAAATTAGAAATAAAATCCTGTCATGAACAACGCACACACTACCGAATGTCACCAATATAAATATTATGCCTGAGATCTATATGAACGTCGCCACCTATATTGTTTCGGGTGAGGTCTATATTGTAGACATAATTATAATTATGAGTTCGAACATTGGAATCAGTTCTATATTGTGGGAACGCCGTAGTTGGAGGCAAGGAGATGAGTGCGAGTAGAACACACACGGTGATGGTGAACATTGCTGGAGTGATACTGCCACCACACGCGTCAGCTGATGTGCAGTGCACTGGTGAACACGATCTGTCAGTAACTGACGACGCGACTCATACTCCCTGTTATCTAAATACTATGAACTTGTGACACGGAAATTACGTTTTGTTATCTTTAAGGCAATATCGCGCAAACTATTTATATCTTCATTGTGCTAGTAAAAATAATATTTAAGTGAATCGTATATTTCAGGAAAACTAATAAATGTTGAAATAATTTTACAGTATTTACACTCACCAGCACGGAAAATTATTCAAATAAAATTATTACAATAACGCGCGTTGAAATATATTTAAGCAAATATGCAAGAAAAATCAATGGATTTGAGAACTCTCAAATTAATGTCAATTACCTCCAATGTTTTTTTTAACACAGTACTAATGGTCCGATCTAGTTTCAATCAAATAGTAATCGATGACAATAACTATCTACCCTCTATAATTCGGTCCATTCACTTACCATATTTCAACATTAAATTATTATTATTTATTATTATTTATTTTAACATATTTTTTCACTCTTACGATTGTAGAGGAGGCCTGTGCCCTGCAGTGGAAAGTACTCGTATATGGGCTGATACAGACAGACAGAGAGACTTAACATAATATTATGTCTTAACAGTGGTAACGGCAGTCTACTACACGTAGTCATAAAAATAAATCGTGACACCGAAACCATAGAGTAGACTATGTAAGCGTCACTTAGTTTTTTTTTCATGTTGTAGTTCTACTGGGATGTTTGGAAAATTATGAGAGCAATTTTTTACAATGCCCTTATAACCGGAATAAAAGAATGCATTATACTGTTTTTTATATTTTGTTTACCGGAAGAACATTGTGGTGGTACCGACTCAGGTGTTCTCTCACATATGAGAGACCTACCACCAGTATAGAAATAGTAAAGTTTAACTAATTAAGGGTATCAACATTTTGTTTTTGTTTATTGAGACCGATAGCCTATTTGGCAGCGGAGATTCCAGATAATGTATTAATTAGTATCGCTGAGAATAAAAGTTTATCTATACGCAAAAAATCCAACCATTAAGACATATATAAAAAAATATTTGGACATACCATCCTAATCTATTACGGGAAAATAAAAACGAAGTTCTATATGTCAGGAGGTCAACATTTGGAGATATCAGAGCGATATAAATAGATTTTCGCGCACTTCACCGACACACAACGATCTCCTCTACAAGTGTTAGCATCCCTGCTGAACATCCTCACTGCACCACCATGTTCTCCGTCACCAGGCTGTGTCTGCTGCTCGTGCTCGTCGCGCTGCTGGCTCCCTCGCAGGGCTTCCCCTACAGGGACTACGACAACGAGTACCACACCAACATTCGCGACAACAACATCCACGGTCACGTGCAAGTTAACTACCCCGGATCCCATCACAACGAAATCCACGGAAGACCCAGATATGGCCGGAGCATCGTGTGGGAGGAGCCAGCCAAATTTGTGCTTTACGCGGTCTAATAATTTACAACCTTTACAACCATCAGTGGAGAGACGGTGATGTCCACTCATATTCACACCAAACCAACTAACTGAGTCAGCGAGTCGGACCCTGCGTGGCAGTGTGTCCATCTAAGCGTCTGCAACGTGCTGACTAATGAAAAACATTAACTTCCTGTGCCTGAGCATCGAGACACAAGATATTCCAACAGCGCTTTGAATTATAATCTTACTTGTAGTATTTAATGCCATCTTCATGTATTTTTCGTGTATTATTGTAAAAACTAATAAAATAATCATTTATTAATTACTACAAAACTTTATTTTACTTTTAACCTATCTTGCGTACTTACATATGTACGCTTGGTTTGTGAACCAAGATCGAGCCAAGAACACTGTATATTGAAATACGATGATATTTTTTAAATATTTATGTATCGACAATTTCAATTATTAAGAATCAAAGTACTTGTATTATTTACGTCTTACATTATCTACTTATAGTCACTTATCTGCTTGCCTTTATGCCACACTTATAGGCGTATTACCGCAGAATTATTTGTTTCATATTTTATGAACGGCAACCAGGCGACTGGTTTTTCTACGTACCACTGCAGGACATGCGCCTCCTCTACAATCCTCCTTGTATTATCTCTTATCCTCTTCGTAATTATTGTAAAGAACAGTCAGATATGCAGAATTCCTGAAAGATGTTTTCCTTACAATGGAGACGAGATAAAGTATTAAGTTTGATAAAGAGTTCCACTTAATTATTTACGCTGCCAGGTTGCTTGGAATCTGCAAGAATATTATGTCAGTTTTTTCCAATAATAAAATTAAAGACGTAGAATGCATTTAAAACCGACACAAAATGTGAGTTTTAATACTATTAACTACTCCAGCACTCAGATCACTTTCTGAATTTCAATATAAGGGTGTTTGATGTTAAGTTATAACGGGTATGAAGCCGATTGTTTAAGCAAAAACCAAATATCCTTCAGGAGACCGCTCTGTGACTACGGAACCAGCAAAGTATTCAAAATTCTACAAATCCGCGTTAAATCCTCAAAAACGTTTTATTTCAATAGAGTATGATGGTATGCAGGTTTCCTCACGATGTTTTCCTTCACCGTTTTAGTGCGTGGTGATTGACTATCAATACACACATGACTCCGAAGTCAGAGGTGTGCCCTGGCAGTCGCGTCTTGTTCGTTTACCAACAGGCCACCACGCACTTAATTTCATTATACCTGTAAGTTATCCCATATTTTTGTTTTTAATACTATATTTATAATTGTTTCATTGCTGTTGATTGTACCTTTAATATGTTATTTATTTATATAACTTTTGTGTATGATCGCAATGCTTGCAAATTATAAAAACAATGTTTACAAAAATAACTTCATTGTCCGTGAATGGAAATGAATACGAGTACCGAACTGACATTCAACAGTTATGCAGTTATATACAACAGCTTGTTTACGAGAAAAAGTATCAGAATGTACTCAGAACATCAACACCCAGGAAAAGTACAAAACTACTTACTACTTTATCAACCCATATATATTCCAGGACATGGGCCTCCTCTGCAATCGAAAGTGGTTAAGCCATACAATCCCCACACTGGCTAAGTGCGGGTTGGCGTAAAAGTACGAAAAAAATAAAACAATTTTTCAAATTCATATGCGTTTATTTTTTACCCATTTCAATTGGACAATCGGTGAGATTTTAACACTAGCACATCTTTAATAACACTATGGTCGCGACATTCCACCAACGTTCGTCCAACGGCTGCACTTACACAGTCCTAATACCGACGGTGTTTCCTATAGTAGTAGTAATCGTCATCATCTTCATCTTCTTCTTGTTCTTGTTGAACATTTGTGACGCGTTCGTACACGCAACGCCTCGGAAAATATCCTTGGCAGCGCTTTACCCAATTTCCATCTTCGAAGTCCGGGAACCCTGCCACAAGATCTCCTGTTTTTTGTAGGTTCTCAATGGGCACTTTTATAATGTGTATTTCTTGCCTCTTGGCTTCGGCGGTCTGCATGACCACCAGCAGGACTGCCAACAAACAAAATTTGATGGTGACCATGGTGGTCTTCGTGGACGGAGTGTCAGTGCACTTATAGTGCTCACGGCTGTGTGCTGGCGGGACGGAGGAAACCGCTTATTTATACTAATATACAACAATCAGGAAAATAACACTATGTCGTATTTATTTTTATCAATTCGTCGCTATTTAGAGTTTCGCATATTTATTTTACCAACAACATCCCGATTCGGCGCCGAATTATGTGCACAATTCATAGCTTATTGTATTTACATTACTCTCCTCACCCGAGGCATGTATAAAAGGTAGCAGTATCCAACAATTTGGGCTACAACAACCTTTAAATCAGAACACAGCAGTAGTACCTACTTCCACTGCAGCTCGGCGGCAGAATTGATACCTACCCAGATTACTTCTTGCAATTATTATGAGAGACCTTCCATCTTTAGCTTATTTTATTTGCGTAAAAACCTGATTAGCAAAATAGCATAATTTGAAGTGGTGATAATAATGTGTAGAAATACCTACCAAATTATAAATCACGCTTCTAACAAACATAACACCGTAATGTAATGTGGAAATACCGAGTCATAAGGTCAGGTTGATAACAAAAATCCGTTCACAGCACACCGTCATAACAGGACTACCTCTGTAAGTGATCGCAGTTATTCCCATTCTCGTCGCCACCAAACTGTGTCTGCTGCTGCTGCTCTGCGCATCGCTGGCTTCTGTGGAGGGCTGCAGTATAGTCAGTTTCTTTTTGTTTTGTGTGAGATTTCGTCTGCCACTAAAATTGCCAAAGGTTTTTTTATTGCAATGAATGGCTAGAAGAGCATGCCGTTCTCCGGATGGTAAGCGATATGATTGCTCATAAATAGTAGTAAAACCAAACAACACCTTGAATTACAAAGCAATGCTAGGCATTTCACTGCGCTCGCCATCCTGAGACATAAGATTCTTAAGCCTTGAGTTATCCAGTAATTACTGTGGCTACAATATCCTTCAAACCAAAACACAACAGTGCATTAACTCTGCTGTTTGGCGGAAGAAATTGATATTGCGCTGGTACCTACCCAGGCGGCCTCTCACATAATATGGGAGACCTACCACCAGACAAGATGGTGGTACCAAAGTTCGTCGAAATGTCCATTACAATTCAAAACATGGTCCATGTAATGGCGAGATCTACTAAATATTCAATCCTCTGCTGACAACAAACGAGATTATCTTTATAATTATCACCACCACATATCCAGATGTTTGTAAATGTTATCTAGGTTTTTTTTTGTTAATATTATTGTACATATGTCAATACACTTTCATTGCATTGATTTCTGAACCACATATTCCATCAATGTTACATATATTTTATGTTGTCCCATAGATCGGATGTTTAATATAAGGCTTAGTATAAAGGTCTGAGGATAGATTCTAAAACCAGCATTAGCTGGTCAAGGCTGTAAAGCTTATTACTACCGCTTGACCGTTGCTTACGGCGATCAAATAACGTGAAATATAAGTTACAGATGAAACACTTCAACACTTAATGATTTTTATTGCTAACAATATGCGACTTATTTTATTTATATTTAGTTGGATATCAAAGTTCTTCGATATCTTTTATGACACAAAAACAATTGACGTTGGTACTTTTTATAAATGTAATCGTATTCAGCACAGGTTGATTACAGGCTACTGTCGAATAAAGTATTTTTGGAATCTCCATTGCGATGTGTTGTATGTAAAATTCCTGCAACCTTTATTTCCCACCTTAGTAAACATTCAACGCTGCCCATGCCGCTACTTGGTCTCCATTGGATCTATCGCTCCTCCGTTTTCTGTGCTATGTGCTCTTCTAGCTTCCTTATTGCTTATCCTTTATGTCGTAAAATTTTGTTTCCTATGAATCACATCATTATTAATAAGTCGATTTTATATCATTGAGTGCCTCGATTCTGCTTCGAGGCTCTCAGACCACGTTTCAATGCCTTAGGCGACAGTCACTCAACAATTTAAGAATTAAATCCTAAGGCACCTTATCTAAGACGAAAAGTCAATGCATTGGTTTCCTTACCCTTGCGCTCCATTTAATATCATCGAGTAGAATTTGATTAATATTTTATAGGTCTGGCTGAAATAATTAACAAATATATACTTACGAGTATATATGTATATAACAGAGCCACGCATTCCACGACAATGACGCATCGTGGTTTTAACAGCGAGAAATACCAAAGGTAACAATTATAAATTGTTAGACAAACAAGGAAACTAACAAGTTCTGTATAGACCAATCGACTTGCCTTGCTAATCTGAATTCTATATACAGGGAGGACAGTTGACAATTGCACAAACGTGTCTTGTTTGTGGGACGTTATGGATCTGAGCGGGTGCAATTGGTGGTCGCGGATGGCAACCGGACACCGGAGCGCATGAAAGTGGCAATAAAAGGTGGTAGACCTGTGTCGATGGGTACAGTCAGTCGGAAAAGTGTTTCAAATTATATTGTATTTAAAGTTGGACGTTTAAGATTTTTGGTAGGTACAATAGGATTTAATGAACATACAAACAAATGTAGATATAAAAATACAGTTGCAGCCTGAAATGTTTCGGTAAGTTAGATGATTACTTATTATTAATTTTATTACGTGTGATTATGTTATATTTTTTAACCGCCACTTGTACTATTATTTATATTGTGTAATATCTTCATAGTATTTCTGTACAGTGTAAAAAAGGATTTAATAAATAACAAATAAATAAATAAATACTTGCTAATTGCTTATACTGATTAATATCGTTCATTAAATATGAAGAATTAAGCAAATAGAAATTTAAAAAAATACGTACTCCTTATTTTTCTGCATACGTACGTAATACCTACGAGTATTCCAACATTCAATATTACATTTTATGTCAATTATTGTTATTTTCATATCTTTAAAAGGAAACAGTAATAAAAAGAGGTTATAAAATCAGACGAATCGATAACCTTCTTTTTTTAGAAGTCGGTTAAAAATACGTGCACTATGAACATGAACTATGTCGAAGTTCAAGGCACAGAGGCAAACGCACCTTTATTGTCGGGGGGCAATTGATCACATCCGCCGTGGGGTCCACGACCCCATTATCCTATTGTACGCATGCACAAGGTGGGCTATACTGGCTACAAGTTGCATTTGCTTTATCAGCGCATTTCCTTCGTACATTGAAGAGGGGAGTTTTTTTAATGTCACAAAAAGATTCTTTAATTTTCGTCCAAGATTTCGCTGTGATATCGTGGGAACAAGAATCACTGATGCCAAGAAGTTTAATCGCATTGCTGGTATTCAATTCTAGTCTTAGAAAGATCAAATAAGGTTTTTAAAACCTAAAAAATATACAATGTGAAATGAGTCAACTATGTTTAAAGCCTCAAGGTCGACAAACTTTACAGATGACCACTATAGAGATTTGGCGACTTTGTGCATGATTAATTATTTTTTTGTCTTTGAATTTTACTTTTATTTATATTATTGTAATGGTAAAGTTTAATATTGGGTAATTAAAATAAGTACATCTATTTATTTACACCCATCGCTAAGCATGGAACTCCTTTTTAATATGGAGTACGATTGCTGCTTTAGCCTGATCTAGAAATAGTTTTCAGATTACACATACCATAAAATATTGCTTTCTATAGTACTCGTATATTAGCACACTCTATCAGCCTTATCGATAGATATTGTGTAAACCGATTTAAGTCATCAAACTTTTGATCTTTTTCGCTCAAACTGAATTGAAAAGCCGTGGGAAAAAAAAATCTAATGTAACTAAAATAGATTTGTAAAGTATCTATGAACAAAATCATATAAGTTAACCTTGACTCGGTATCTACTTTTCAAGAATTTCAATAGCATATTGTGAAGTCTTCTAATCTATTCGGTGCAATCTCACGTAAAAGATACTAGAAATAAAGAGATGTGACTAAGAATTTATTTACATTTATAGGGAGAATGATGAGACAAACAGGGCGCTGGCTCGATGATTACACGCCTGTCCATAAACAGCAGTAGAATCTCTTAGAGTTCATTCAGTATTGCATTACACTGCACTAATTGTCCACCTATCTCATAAGAAGCCATTTTATATGGCGCAGTGATTTCAATAACAACAATGATTTTCAAGCTGACACATATTAGCATTGGTTTTTGGCGACAGAAATAGACAAAGCGGTAGTCCTTAATCAGATGCCTCCTCATACATGATACTTATAGCCTAGAAGGCGGTTAGGAAATGAAAGATAGGTGTTTTCTCGATGTGCCAGACGCTAGAGGCGTAGGTCATGGAGCCAGTTATTCAAGCCAGTGCATTAGTGTACGTGTAACGGCTGCGCGGCCGCTCGATTGCTTCCAATTGACGGCAATCAGCGTCAATTTACCTCGCTCCCCCTCCCCGCGCGCTCGTGTGCCGGTGCCCCCCTCGCTCGTCCTAATACTGCTTTCTCTTCTCACCGGTACAGTTGAGATCATAAATGCTTTAATATTATAATTTGGTGTTGTAGTTTGGAAACAATGATTCGTTCACCGCCAGTGTTAAAAACAACTTTCCTATAGAGGCTAGTGCCTAGAGACATTGCCACCGATAAACCCCCTGTCTTTTATGAACTCAGTGTAAATAAGAAATATCGAGCTTGGCATTGAGCATAAGAAAGAGCTTGGCTTGAGCATAAAAAATATGAACTCTGTTCGGTGCCAGCTATGAAACGGGAGGCCGCAGGTTCGATCCCCGCACCGAGACAAATGTTTGTGACGCCGAAAAATATTTGCCTCGGGTCTGGCTGTTTGTGAGACAAAAAATATCTCGTAGTTTTTGATACCACTCATCAGGACTATGTGTGTGACTATTAGGTTTATTTATTTATTATATTTAGTTATCTTCGTTCTAGTTGTTAATCAGGAAGAATACAAATAGGAATTGGAAACTAATTGCGCCACGGAGGCTCTCGAGTCAACAAGACAACTTGTTACGCCACGTTTTAAATTTAACAATAAAGCTATATTGGTTCAATAAAAACACGATTACCGTAAACTATGCGATAAATCTGAGACTTCGTTAATCGCCCATACATCACCTAACAAATCCCTTATATTAGAGTTTTAAAAATATTCGCGAAAACAAACACACGTTGGCCGCACCGACACATTTTATATAGATATGCTAGCAAAACAAATAATGCTCGTACGAAACTTTTGTTTGTTATCCAAACGGATTATGGGCGCAATGTATGGTTATTAGTCATAAAAAATTTAGGTCGAGTTTGAAATTTCGGTTCTGTAGGTTAATATTTTTTTTTATGCTTTGCGCTTTATCTGAAGATTATGAGCCGGATCCAATAGTATTGTGTATGGTGATTTCTTATATATCCACTAGAAGCTTCAAGGTTTGATCGCCGAATCAGTAAGAAATATTTTGGTGAGGGTTTGATCGTATATCGAGCATAAATCGAGTATCGACTACATTGGAAATAGATAAATAAACACTATAGTTTTTTCATTAGTATTTCTTATGATTATCAAGGACATAAATTGGACTCCGTAAGGGCTACTGGCGCCTGTGTGCGAAAAAATATTTTGGCGCCCCTTAACGCATTCTGAATTATCTTTTTTTTATGGTAGGTAGACAACTGAACTTTAGAACTGTACTTTAAGTCATATTTTTTTGTAGACTAAGTAAAATAGCAAAATAAAATAATAATAATAAATTCTTGTTCATAGTCATAAACGTAACATTAGTTTGTTCAGAATCGTGAGTAGAATCGATTCCACTAATAAAAAATAGTGGTCAAATTTGAATCAAAATAATATTCGTAATTCTTTTATAATCAAAATAAGATGGCGTGTCTGAGGTTTTGCGCTTTTTCATTAACACGTATATTAGTACTACTTTGTAATTATACTAAAATATTGTATAAATATGCACTTATTATACTTTAATAACAAATACCTAGGTAACTTCGTTATAATATCAAAACTGATAGGTACAATAGAAAAATAAAAAAAATAGTTATTGTAGCAGCGTCGCTACTATAACACTCTTGCTACTGTAGCGATATTTTCCGAGACTTTACTGTTGCAAATTTGTTAATGACATAGCTGAAATTTATACCTTCAAAAATTTCTTGTTCAATGGTTAATATTGCTAGCCCAGACAAACTTTCTTGTAGCATTGTTGACCTTAAATAAATTTCAATAAGTTTTAACTTTGAAAAAGATCGCTCGCCAGAAGCTACAGATACAGGCAATGTCAGAAGGTTCCTTAGTGAAATGCTTAATTTTTGGAAGGGTAGAGGTTAAATTGTTGTCAAATATAATATATATATATTGTATAATACTTAAAGAGTCACGGTGAGTATAATTAGGTAATGAAAACAACTTTAACGCTTTAATTTCATTAAACAAATAGTTGGAGTCTATATCCTTATTATCCTAAACTGTCAGTCGTTCTTCGAGAACAGATCAACGTTTTAAAAGATCACTGCCACTTAATTTGAATATGTGGCTAAATATCCGAAGATATTATCATACTCATTTAATAAGTCAAATCGGTTTTTTAAGGAGCTTAAAATTTGATCTACATATAATTTTTAAGGAAAATCTAATTTTAAAGGCGGTTTTTGGATCATGAAGGGTCTCATCTCGGTGTTCATAGTCAAAGAGTTTTGGTTTAAACGCCCTCCTGACTGTTGTAACGGTAGAAAGTCTTCTTCAATTTTGAGAGAGGATGCTACTTCTTTCACTTTTAAAATATTTTTTTGAAATGATTGGTCTGATCTATATTTCTGGAAGTGATCAACTAAAGTTTTTAGGTAGGTTTGACATAGTTTAATATTCATTGTAGCACTTTTTATTTTCCAACTTTTTTTTGGGCCCTTGATTTTGGCGCACCTAAAGGATGACGCCCGTGTGCATTGCACACTTTACAGATATGGTAGCGGGGGCCCTGGACATAAACCGGCAGTTAATCCCGTTTTGTGAATGAGATTGTAACAAATTATAAAAGTAGCTTAGATTTGTACCAAAAAAGCAACCATTTACCTGAGTTAGTTTCAAAATCTTACATGCACAGACTCACGCCTTTTTCCCAGAAGGGGTAGACCACCTCTGCCTACCCTACAGGCCAGGACACCCATATTTCGACTTATATGTTTCGTCCCACAATGTGATAACGGGCGAGCCTATCGCCATGTCTGGTACAATTTCTTGACTCCGGGCTGATAATGCATAGAAAAGCTAATAACAGTTTCCCCGACCCAGGACTCAAACCTTAAGCCTCAGGTTCTTAATTGTACCGTAGTACAACTAAGCCACCAAGCCAATCCACAATCTTGTTGGTATAAAATCCCTCTCAATACATACACATGTATAAAATTCTCAGGCAGATGTATCAATGAGCATAATAGTCTAGATTTATAACAACAAGTCTAGGCGTTTCGCCCCACCAATTACCTAATCACCGAACCCTAATTATAATGAAACCACCTAGATAGTAAATCAAGAGATTTCCGTGCGATGAAAATATTTGCGCCATGCCGCGAAAATCGTAAAGCCAACTATTTGTGTATAGTAAATAATTTGAACACGTGTAATAAAAATGAAGCAAATCGTGCTGGCACGGCGGGCTGTTACGTAGGAAACTAAAAGACAACCGACGATACCTACGAGATTCACTACATATACTATATAGATATATAGGAACAAAGCTTATAATAATGGCTTTATGCAGGTTCCTTTCAAAATGTAGTTGTGAAAATTCTAGAGCTTAAGTTGAACCGTGGACTTCCTACAATAGAAATGGCGAAGATCCCAAATAAACACACACCTACTCTTAAGGCAAAGTCAAGCAGAAACATCATTAGTACCGTTTTCAAAATACTGAGCCCATTTCCACTCAAATATATGATAGGATGCGATCTATTGAAATACTTGGCGCAAAATACAGTCTCATATGAGATTTTCAAAACGCGTTTTACTCAACCTGAGATATGAACTCTAAGCTTCATAAATAGTATTCGACACCTCCTATACCTAAGCAAAAGCCTAGAATAAAGCATTGGCTTTTCTAAATAATTCAATTTCATAGTTTACGTAAAAACTCCACAGTAATAGTGTTTTGATTGATAATACGATGGTATAAAGTGGCATGAACAATATTTAGAGGTGAATTGTAATAAAACCGTTTCCATTGTGTCCATGAAAGGTATGTTTTGTTCGCACCGCGGCATCTTTCATCCACGACTCCCTATTGGCGAGAGAATATTTGGCAGGCCAGTTCTACGTGCCCGATGATGTTGTGCCTACATTGATATTGTTATTGTAAAACGTGCGGCTATATATTTTGCAGTAAAGTTGGTCTCCATCTAAATATAAAGCTTTGTGCACAATGAAAACCAGACTAACCAACGCATGTGGCGGGCTTGTGGTTTAGCCAGTATAGGTCCCCTTAACACCAAACCAGCAAAATCGTGTTCTCCGATGGGAGATACAAAAAATAAACCATATTCCACCCAAAAATTTTAGTGATTCTTTTCGATGATACATTTTGTGTTTATTCACATGATTTAAGTAAGCAATCTTATCAATTTTACTTTAATTACTCAGATATGTGAATCTGGGAGGTTTCCCAAAAGTTCATCAGAAAAGTTTATCAACGTGGGTTTTTCGATGACTTTGTTGTCTAGTACTAATTATAGTTATAAATTATTTCATCATAAACGCCATTTTTACTAGTTAATATGGGTGATTTATTTTTCGTTTAATAGAAAATAAATCTCTGGATCTGGAGATCAGTCGATTTAAAAGCTCAAAGTTTACTAACACCACACGCTGCCGCTAGATCAATTTGACTAGTATCTCTCTCTGTCATCAGCCAGAGGAAGTCCACTGCTGAATATAGGTAACTTAAAGGTCATCGACCTTTTGGAATCACCCTGCATCTATACGCATGCGACTTACTGGTGGTAGATCTCTCATATGTGAGAGGCCATCTGGGTAGGTACCACCACAATGTCTATTTCTCCCGTGAAATAACACTGCGTAAATGCACTGTTGTGTTTCTGATTGAAGGACATTGTAGCCAGAGTAACTACTGGACATATTGAGACTTAACATGTTATGTCTCATGATGGCGAGCGCAGTGGAATGTTGCTACTGTTTATGAGCGCTCGTATCGCTTACCATCAAGCGAACGGCTTGCTCGTTTCGCCATTCATTGCAATAAAAAAAAAATTCGTAACCTACACTAAAATAATTTTCATAATCTTTGTCAGTATTCTGAACAAAGATTCCGGGTGTTTCGGCCACAGGCCCTCATTGTCCTTTCCCCGTCGCTCCATTGTTATTCCGACAATCTCCTCAGATATATCACAGCTTCACAGGTACAGCTTCTGAGCCTTGCTGTCACTCATATTTGATTCGACGTGGGTTGTATCATTTAAATATTTATCCTTTATCATATAAATAACATGATAATTGTGTTTTGTTACCTTTTTTTTACATACATACATACATAAACTCACGCCTTTTTCCCAGAAGGGGTAAGCAGAGGTGCCAGGACACCCACATTTCGCCTTATATGTTCCCTCCCACGATGTGATAGGTGGCAAGCCTATCACCATATCGGGCACTTTCTGACTTTGGGCAGATAATGAATAGAAAAATCCCATATAACTTTGCAAAACACGACCTTTTTTATTGCAATTAATGGCGACACGAGCATGTCCTTCGCCTGATGGTAAGAGATACGACCGGTCATGATCAGTAGCAAAACCGAACAACGCCTTGAATTACAAAGCAATGCTTTGGATCCCGTTGCGCTTGCCATCCTGAGACATAAGATGGTAAGTATCAAAAGCTCCATTAGTTACTCTGGCTACAATGTTCTTTAAACCGAAAGACAACAGTGCATTTACACTATTACCTGGTCGGAGAAATAGACATTGCGGTAGTACCTACCCGGGCGGACTCTCACATATTATGAGAGACCTACCACCAATAAAACCTACCAATTTATTTTTCATACGATTGTCTGTAAAGGACAATAATACAAAAAGTATATGATTCTGTCGAACGACGTTAAATAAATAATCTATCATTCATAGCTGGTGTAAAGTCAATTTGGACTACACTGCGTTTTTCGTTAAGTGCATTGTGGTCAATCTACTTCCCGTAATTAATAATAATAGGCTTAAGTTAAATATTTATCAAGAAGCAATTCAGTGACACTGAAAGACACACGGTATTACCTGAACAAATAGAAATAGCCTCGCGCTCTAGACTTTTTCTTCTAAACATGCACTCACTTTAAACGTTGTTATAATTTATAGTGGTCGTAAAGTGATGTCCGCTTTTAAGTCCCCATTTAGGCCTGTATTCCATTGCTATGAAATATTGTTTAACGGCAGAAGAGATTGTTCGCATGTTATTTAAGGAAATATATTTTTAGTTATTTACCTATTCACAATCTCATACATATAAAGCAGAATAGCAAAGCTGTGTTACTTTCTAATATAATATGTCTGTATGTATATGTATATATATTAATCCTTATAGGCTTCTGCTGAGTGCGGGACGGATGATACAATAATTGGACTAACATAACTTACGACTTTGTGCCCGACGCTGTCCATATTGCAAATAAAAAAATATGTTTTTAATGCATAGGTATAGCAAAAGAGCAGACAGATCACCTGATGGTAAGTGACACGGCAGTGTCACCCATAAACATCCAAAACGCTTGGATCATGGATGTGTTGCCAGCCTGTCAAAACGAGAGGAGACCGAGAAGAAAAAAGAATGGGAAGAGGAAAGGGGTAATGAGCATCCGGCAATCTCACTCAATCTCGATCTCACCGAGGACCAACTTAATAAACTTAAGCGTATTCAAAATTTCTGTATTAGATTCATATTTAGTTTACGCAAATATGATCACGTTTCTGAGTTTCAAGCTAAGCTCAAGTGGATGCCCATACGACTTCGTCGGAATGCTCATATTCTATCTCTTCTGTACAATATATTATTTAATCCTCTCACCCCGTCATATCTCAAAGAACGTTTTCTATTTCTTCATAAGTCTCATTCTAAGTCCTTGAGATCATCGGATAATCTAAAACTGAGAATGCCATTGCACATTACAACTTTTACAGAAAAGTCGTTTGCAGTCCAAGCTGTACGACTGTGGAACGAGTTACCAACCATAGTAAGACAGGCTCAAACACTGACATCGTTTAAGAAAATGGTGAAAGACTACTATCTTTCTCACTAAACATACAGACTGAGAAGTATAGTTTCTAAATATTTGAAATAAAACCTACAGTCAATTTATGGTATTTATAAGTGTTTATGTATAATCATAGTTATATATGTGTATGTATATAATATGTATGTATGTGTATATGTGTATGTATCTGTATGTATGTATATCATATATTAATTATAAATAATTCGTCTATATATTCTTATTTTACTGGAGCTTGTTTCCTTTATTTTCTAGACTGGGTAGTCTAGAAAATAAAGGAAACAAGCTGACAAAAGGAAATGAAGAGAGGGTTCTCTTCATTTCCTTTTCTCATATCCATCCAAAAGTTGTCTGTAAGAAATCGCCTAGAGCGATAAGATCGCCTTCTGTACTTTTTATTATTTGTTATATCATTAAATGTTTTTCCTTTTTATGTGCAGTTAAGAATAAATAATAATAATAACTGACAACAGCGTAGCTCTAGCACAATGGAGAACCATATAAAGTACATACCGTAGAAATAATAATGATATCTAAGGTACGAATGTTTTCTTACATTTTCCATCTCCTAGTGCGTAGTAATTGACTAGCACTACACTGGTAGCTGTAGTCAGAGAGTAGTAGAGGTATGCAACATTAGGACTTGCAGCCATGGTAGCACTCCGCCTCCGATTCGTCCTCAACGACCAGGCCTGCGAAGCCATAGCTTGACGGTCCAAACTATCTCGGCACGTACCAAAAAGTTCGTAAAATCTTTTTTTGTACCGCACCGTCAAGCTGTAGTATTGTTTGCCGTCACGCGTGATCTCTCCTTATAATCTTGGGTCCTTCCGCAGTATGAAGAGGCATCTTATGCCTTTCGATACTTTACCTGGACGGCATTTGTGCTTACCATCAGACGCAGTGTAATCATAATTCCGGAACAGTATTAAAAAAAAGGTCATTAAGAAACATTCTCTCATCAAAATCCTGTAGTGGTTTAGCAGCTTTAAGCGCTGCAGCGGAGAGAGCGGAGCGGACGCGGCCGCTGCCATCATTCGTGCGCACATCAAAGGCGCTCCACAGCTCACTTGCTTTATACAATTGTTTATTTTGATCACTTTGTTGTGTTGACTGAGGTGCACGACTTTATTACGCTCTCACACGCACCCACCACGGTTATCCGCCATTTAATATATCAGTTTGAGTTGTATGCTTCAGTATGTTACATTCCGTGAAATTATATTTTTATGACTGCGTATTACCGTCTCTTGAGACAATAAATCTTTCTAATTAAAATTAAGATTTTTTAACTTTCACTCTGCAGTGACTACTTATAATCTTCTTGCCAAGGCTCCATCCTATAGAATGTTGCGGTTTAAAAAGCTAAATGTATGTTTTTTCACCATTATTGACATAACTATTCAACTAGCTGGATGATGGATGAAGTGCGTGGTGGCCTGTTGGTAAACGGACTAGACGCGACTGCCAACATGTTCACGGTGGTCGCGGGTTCGAATCCCAGGGCACACCTCTGACTTTTCGAAGCCATGTGTGTATTGACAGTCAATCACCACGCACTAAAACGGTGAAGGAAAACATCGTGAGGAAACCTGCATACCATAGCGATTTATAAAAATTTCTATGGTATGTAAGTCCGCCAACCCGCACTGGGCCAGCGTGGTGGACTATATGGCCTAACCACTCTCAATCGATTACGATTGTAGAGTAGGCCCGTGCCCTGCAGTGGGACGTATATGGGCTGATACAGTACAGCTGGATAAAAACAATATAATTTAAAAATAATATGTTCAGAAATAGAATTGATGCCAAGACCCGAAATATTCCAGCTAGTATCTTTTGAAAGAAAAGACTACAAAACAGCGCTTAAACCGCTTTACTTTGATGTAGTAATAACTCGGGTTAGTATTTAGTTCCTGGAGTATTTACTATGAGGAGCCGGTCACCTGGCGCACTAAACAAGGCTCAACGTGACGTGCAGCGGTTTTGCGCTATTACCATCAACACGTCTGAGACGCTTATATTTATCATATCTATATAATTTACTGAATTCTATACTGTGGGCTAATTCGTAGTCTTATTGAATTTATTTTTGGTAAACACAGAACTCCTCTTCAACCGAGTGTTTGAATCGGCTTGGGAAATTGTCCACCACGCTAGCCTAATGCGAGTTGGCGGATTTCACACGATATATGTATGTAGCCATTAGCCATACATACTATATTTCTTCATGTAACGGTGAAAGAAAATATAGTGAGGACACCTGCATACCAGACTTTTTACAAAAATCCTTGACACCTGTATTACTAAGAGACTAAACTCTCAAAGAGTGACAAATCCCCAGACACATAACACTAATTGTCCGTAATATCGGACATTGTTTCACGTGCTCAGCGTCGGACAATTAACCTGTGGCGGCGTAAATCATTGGCGCAACATTGTAGTATTGACGGTATATTTAGCGGGCGTGCTTCGCCGCTTGTTTGATGTACACACCGCGCTCAGGGACTGACAGATGCTATAAATTTGGTGACGTTAGGAATGATTTACCTTTTTAAAGTATTTATCGTGGATAGTGGAATTAAAAGAAAAAAAAAGAAAGATTTATGTATTGCTGTTACAAATAGCACATATTATCAACATGATTAGGGACAAAATAAAAATAACAATTAATAATAAACTAGAAAACAATAACATTCATATATATATATGGTGTGATACAATGACTAATTCTAAACTTACTGACAATTATTTAATTAGGTAGTTATAGAAATAATATAAAATCTACTTCAAAAATCACTACCAGTCTTATGTTTGCAAAGTCATGTCTAAGAAAGGCGTGAGTTTATGATTTTCATGTATACCAGTATAATATCAAAATTTACTGGTGGTAGGTCTTGCATATGTGAGAGGTCATCTGGGTAGGTACCACCGCAATGTCTATTTCTCCCGTGAAACAAAACTGCGTAAATGCACTGTTGTGTTTCGGATTGAAGGACATTGTAGCCAGAGTAACTACTGGACATATTGAGACTTAACATCTTATGTCTCAGGATGGCGAGCGCAGTGGAATATTGCTACTGTTTATGAGCGGTCGTATCGCTTGCCATCAGGCCAACGGCTTGCTCGTCTCGTCATTACTTGCAATAAAAAAAAATAGTCTGTATGTTTGCTCATATCGGAGAGTTACGGTTGGCGCTGAATGAGAATCATTTTGCTAATATTTTACGACCGCCTCACTGCTATTTTGGCGCTCCTTTAGGGAAACACAACCTTTATCGGCAGTATAAACTAAAAGAAATGATGTATGTATGTATGGACAGTTGGGTGGTATTTATTTATTTGTTATCAAATAAATATACAAAGTCATCTTAATCCGAGTATCAAATTGCCCCAGGCCCATATCTTTGATCAACAAGTGTCGAAGGCTCATAGACATGAATTAAATTTCTGTGTGAACCTAACACTTAAAATCTGGCGCCAAAAGGGAAATTCTTAACATCTTTGATGAATAAAGAACAAGACTCCCCAATATGAAGCTTTAAAATTTAGTGAATGTGATAAACAAACGTAATATACTATGGAATACACTGAAGTGTGTCGATTTAGTCTGCATCGAGATCCGAAAGCGTGTATCCAAACATAAATAAAACGTCGGGGTAAAATAGAGACAATACTTCAAGCGAATGTCACAAATATTTCCCGGAGCTTCCCTGACAAGAAGCATTGTAAATGACGAACTAGTTGGAATGTATCAATCGTATTACTTTACAAATACAAACTTATGACGTAATCGATATATTTTAGTTTTTATGAACATAAAATGCCTCGGTGGCGTAGTTATACGGTACGGTTACAAAGTTGAGGTCTCGGGTTCGAATCCCAGATCGGGCAAAGTGTTATTGGACTTTTATATTCACTATCAGCCCGGAGTCAGATTGATAGATAGATGTTTCGATACCCCTTCTGGGAAAAAGACGTGAGTTTATGTATGTATATATGTAAGAAAATAAAATTATCTAGAAAAATAAAATTGCTAGTGACAAACTTCTTTCACAGCCCATACAAGCTGCGAACAGCGATATCCTGTTTTTGAAATCCTAGTTAGGTGTTCCACTGCATTTTAAGTAATCGAGATTTTCGGTTTGAATAATCTCTACTACATTAGGGCCGAAAATAAGCTCGAAGAAGTGTGTGCAAACACTGGCCATACGATATTTTTTTTTTTGTCTTTCATATTCATGTATTCGTCTGACTAAAATACAAATCTAAAACGAAAATAGTTACTCGGAGCGTTTTCGGGAAACATCAGCTAAGTACGGTTGTAATTAATTCGGCAGTATAACTGTGATGGGCCGCGAGCATTCGACGCAAAAATGACTGACATGACGCTTTCCACGTATTATTATAAATAGTCGGCATCCCGTTTAATCAAGGTGTGCGTGCGGGAGACGGCAGTGAGGTGATTTCAGACAAAGCAAAGGGATGGTACAGAGGACACACTTCAGACTTGAAATATAGATCTCAAAGTAGGTATAGCTTTGTTTTTATGGTGAATTTATATTGACATAGTAACATTAATTTTGCGAATTTGTAAGTACATATAGCTACATATTTAAATGTTATTGAAGGGTTTTATAATTTTATGCCAATATTTACTAATAAATCGTACAGTATTTTATGCTTTATAGTCGATAGTCCATTGTGAAATTTCAGCTATATTATTAAGTATATAGATTAGTAGAATACTCGCTTCTTTCCGGGTCCGTGGATAATATGTATGTTAATTAATATATTACCTAATAGTGAAATATCACCTAAGTTGTTGTGAGAATTAAATTAATTTCTAATCTAACATCGTATGGCTTAATATTTAACTAACTGGGCCTTTATATTATAAATTCATACCATAACACCGAAACAGTAACACAATCCGTTCCTTCTTGATGTGCACAGCCCATGTGCGCGACAGATCACTCGTTTTTTTAGTTTATTAACAAGATCTTTGACGGAGCGTGATACTTTGTAACGTGATATTTCCGTGTACGTACTGTATATGATAATATAGGTATATATTCAAACACAGCCAAGTAAGTCGTAATAATATCATTAGACTGATTGCTTGAATCCTAAAATAGATTTAAGTCTTTATTTATTTGATTATACTGGGATGACGTAATATAATGCATACCTTGCATCCACGTTCTTTAGAAACGACTCACACTGACTATTTTTTGGTACAAAATTCTGGAACCATGACACATCTTAAATAGTTGATAGTATTTCTTCATTCAAAAAATATTTTAATCTGAGACTACTCGAATTAAATAATTCACAAATAGTTCAGGCCGGAGCATCATATTGCTGCACTAAACAATTTTATTATACACACCGTAATATTCAACTCATAGCTTGCAACTAAAATCGCAAATGGCTCCATTCATAACAAACGTTTAAATTATTTCATACTGTCAAATCGATTCTACGAAATAATTACCCACGGATATACTAATTAGTATCAGAACAGTTGCGAGCGCGTGAAATGGGCGTAAACTTTCTGTCGTGCTCGCGCTGTGGCGTAATTAAAGCGCGGGTTGACAGGTGACAAATTGACCGCGGCCGGTGTTGCTCGCGAATATTGTGCTCTTGTGTGTATGCGCCTTAAGATTTATAATGTATGTAGATCTTTCTTTCAATCAAACAGTAGCGTGGATATAAGCAACGGCGAAAACAGCGTTAGGACACAGACACTAGGGTAAAAAAATAAATTTCTTTTCTGAATCCATATAATGTAAATAAATTTCCGTAGCAGGCAGATCTAATCGCCTTTTGTTTTGTAATCTATTCAAATTCTACCTATCTGATTCCCCTAATCCTGAAATTATTTTGATGAAATATATTGGACTATTGAAATATTTCAAATATGCCGATCTTTCTGCGATCTTAATGTTTACTTTTATTAGCCACGAGTGATTTAAGAAACTGTAAAAAATGTGTGTGGCACGGATTCGAACCCGCAACCCACGTTTCCGCAGTCAGTTGACATAAATGTTGATGACAACACTTTCTGACCGGGCGTAAATTCTTGTACATCATAAAAATCAAAACAATAATATATTTTATCGACCACCTGGCCCATGTCACTGTCAGTATTAAAATTCATTATCATTATAAAACAACCGGGAGTGAATAAAAATTACCGTCACCAAAATCAAAAACGCACGCGCCTGTACACAAACAAAACAACCATAATTTAATGGAGACACATCACTCATTAAACTGGGTTTATAATTAACATAAATCATGCGACATCTTCCGAATACACTTAACTCGAATTTTCTATTTTCCCAAAGGAAATGTCACTCTAACTCGTTGGTATACAGTTCTAATTGAAATCAGCAATAGTTGTGAGTAAGTTCAGAGATCAAAGAGCCGTAGTGACATGTGTTTTATAGTCTAAATGTCTGTCTGTTCTCACGACATCAAATCTGACCTATTAATATAAATATTTCATGCATTTATATGATACTAGTTGGTAGTTACGGCGCCGGTCGTTTGAATTTGTGACGATTTTAGAACAGGTGATATTGTTGCGAGAGTCTAAAGATAACTTTTATGTACTTTTAGATACGATCCGGTTATAATCTATTAACTATGATCAAATGATCTGCTCGTTTTCAATGATTAATCGTGCTTAAACTGCGTCAATAGGGTTGAGATTCAAAAATTAAAAACAAAAGAAAATAGGTAAAATTTTTACAATTATTATGAATTCTAACAGCAGCGCAAATGTACTGTTGTGTTCCGATTTAAAGGATACAATGTCCATGCCAGAGAAAATAATAAAACATCATGAGACCTAACATCTTATGTCTCAGGATTGCGAGCGCGGTGGAATGCCAAGCATTGCGTTGTAATTAATTTTGTTATTTGGTTTTGTTACTGTCCATGAGCGGTCGTATCGCTTACCATCAGGCGAATGACATGCTTGTCTCGCCATTTACCGTAATAAAAAAACCCTTTCCATTCCGAGGCTGGAGGCACAGATACATATAGTGGACGCAATTTCTCGAATTTATTTCCGCCCTAAAATGTTAATTCTATCGTCAAGCCAAATAGAGATTCTAAGCTGGACAACTAATATGAGATTTCTCAAACCATAAACTTATAAAGTAGTGTAGCCGATCTGGTAATCGAACAGCCTTTACGACCGTACGCAATGTTACTTGATTAAGCCTGTATTAATCGTCAATTTGGGTACTAAATTTTAAATGAACTGCCTAGTTACCCGTCGGAAATAAAATCGGATGCAATGCATTTGTTGATTCCCTTCTCCTTCAATATACATGTATGGACTTAAGTATATAATCCTAGTCAATTCTGTAATTGCTCAAGATATTCTTGGCCTTGTGTGTGTTCCTGTTGTGAATAAACCATTAAATTTATTACATTTTAGACCTCCAACGAGGTTTTAGATTTAACGGTCAATATTTAATACGATTACTTTTGTGTGCTCTTACTAATTTGCGCCACATCAAAGGAAAATAGCGTAGGAAAACATTTTACTGGAGTAATTATTTCAAATGTTGCGTGTAATTTGTTCGACGAAATTACGATTTCCGCCACCTGTCCCTGTATTTGTGCGAGTAAAAATCAAAGCGGCGAAATGTTCTTTACGAATTTTTCCAACTTTTGCTGTCAGTAGGTAGGTATCCGCCTGAATAGCTGCCACCATAAACAGCGGTTAAAAAAAATATATAAGTGTGGCGCGTTTAGAGTTCATCCTATGTATACTCGAATACAACATACATAAACTCACGCCTTTCTCTCAGAATGGGTAATCAGAGGTGCTAGGACCCACGTTTGCCTTGTGTTATTCCAGAATGTGATAGGGGGCGAGCCTATCGCCATTTTTAGCACTAATTTCTGCGCTGATAATGAATAGAAAAATCCACTATCACTTTTCCCGACCTGGAATTCGAACCCGAGGCGTCCGGTAAAAGATAGCCTTACATTGCCTTGCAACGAAGCATTTTTTTCCTGCATAATTTGCCAGGAGTTTTTTGTTTTCATGAAGAGGTGGCATATGACCCCACTAAGTTAATGTGACAACATTGACAAACATTGTAAATCGCGAACGGTTAATGGTACAAAAAAAAATATTGAACAAAAAAGATGGGAAATTTAATTATCTACAAGAAAGGTCCTTAGCATGATGGGCCTAAAGTGGACGGTTCCGGAGATATGGCTTCAAACGCGTTTTCCAAAATGGCGGCTGTAGCGGACGCCATTTTTGTAAGTATTTTGGGTTTTTAACTTAGTGGGGTCATATGCCACCTCTTCATGAAAAAAAAAACTCCTGGCAAATTATGCATTGCGGACAAGAGTAACCCGTTGCTTCGTTGCCTGTACTAGTATTCTATATGGACTGCAGTCCATTTATCGCCATACGCATGCAGTCATTTTTTAAAGAATACTTTATTATTATTTATTTTTACTGGTGGTAGGTCTCTCATATGTGAGAGGCCATCTGGGTAGGTACCACCGCAATGTCTATTTCTCCCGTGAAACAACACTGCTTAAATGCACTGTTGTGTTTCGGATTGAAGGACATTGTAGCCAGAGCAACTACTGGACATATTGAGACTTAACATCTTATGTCTCAGGATGGCGAGCGCAGTGGAATATTGCTACTGTTCATGAGCGGTCGTATCGCTTACCATCAGGCGAACGGCTTGCTCGTCTCGCCATACAATGCAATAAAAAAAAAAAAAAAAAAGAATACAAAACAAAAAACGAATTACACTAAGAACAGACAAGTATTATAAAATTATAAATATTGCGCCAGCAATGGAACCTCTCATTCAGCTTTCTGCTGCAGTACTGCATATGCAATACTACAACGCTGATTAAAATATATTATTATTTTCATTTTTTATCTTCTCCCTAAATCAATATTTTATACACCATATATATTAAAGTTTACGTAGTTTATTACATTAATATTTTATGCACATATTTAATTCATTCCTCTTTTCCCCATTTTTTCCCTATATTACTGAGACCACCCATTTCTTTCGTGCTTCCGTTCATCCCAGTCCTAGGTCTTATGGTTGTTTGGAAGAAATCGCCAACAGCGATAAGACCGCCTTTCGTTACACGTTTTTAAGCCCTTGTTTGTACCTCTGACAGTGGGGTGTACAATAAAGTAGTTATATATAAAAATAAATATACAGTTTCCATTAATTCTGCTAATACTTTATCTAAATTCAAGATATCATTGGGTTTTCCTCGCCACATCTTTATCTCTATATGACGTCTATTTTTATACTTTCAACTACGTTGTATGTTTTCATTAGATAACGATAATATAGCACATACTCCCTATCGTATTTAAGGTCGTGACTTTCCATTGATAAATAGATATAAATAGATTGATAAATAAATACTACACATTCCTATCACAGCCACCTGCACTAAGATACGAGTCTTAAATCGTGGGTTGCAGAAACTACCAGAGGTTTTTCAATTGCACACAATACTTATACAACGGGCCCGAAATAAATACTTGGGAAACACAATATTACTTATCTCGGCGCGAGAATCGAACCTATGGTTTCTCGTTTCACTGCAGGCATCTATCCAAGTGCGCAAGAGTCGTAACTGGCTACTGGTTGGCAGCAGAAATTGCTAGCGTAAACTATCTCCGTCATTTTATCTGTATTTTTTTATATAACAATGTTTTGGTTGTAACAAAAAATAATTAAATACCTAATACTCCACGTGTTGGTACTGCTCATGAAAGGGTTATAAGTTTATCAAGTGTAAAACACGCAGTAATTATTAACTAAGTTTTGTCTACGTGAGTTTATCCTAGGGCACACATCTGACTCTTTGTAGCCAAGTGTATTGATACTTAATTACTACGCACTTAAATAGTAAAGGAAAATATCGAAAAAAATTCTTACCATAATATAACAAGATATAAAAATAAAGAAATTCGAAGTTTAACTTGATATTCACGTCAAAGGATGATTTAGTTTTAAGTTTACAATTAGTCTCTGGCTTCATGTGTTTTCAGAATTTATCAAAAACGGTTAAAATCATATAGATTACGAGTACGTCGTAGTAAACCCTTTCATAAGGTAAATCATATCACATATCAATAGCACCAAGACCGCACAGATCAAAGCTCACGCTTTTTTTTTTCAGAAAAATTTGACAGATGTGCTACCACGTTTAACCTTGCATGTTCCGTCCGTTGTGATAGAAGGCAAACCAATTGCCATATCGGGCACAAATTGCTGACTCTGAACTGTTAATGATTTGAAAAATTCAATATCGCTTTGCTCGATTCGGAATTGGAACTCAAAACGTCAGCATTGTAATCGTACCATAGTGTGAAAGAGAGAAAAAACAGATTTATTTTTCACAACAATAGGACGCACACTCACATAACATAAACTATTTATATTACAGCATAATATAAACTATATTAAAAAATGCGATACTCCTAGATAGTTACCACTAAAATTATTTAACCAGTTTACTATGAGCCCTCAGCAGTAAATTACAGGAGCTAAGGGTTCACAAGACCAGCAATTATAAACAAGAAAGTTATGATGAATTGATGCGAAGTGCAGTGGCGTCATCCGGCGCCAAGATTTACGCACCTGCCCGGCCAATATTTCAACAGGTATATTTATAGTATAGTGTGAGGTGGACGTCATTTTTATAATTTCACACAATGATTTATTATTACAGGCGTGGAACAGTAAATCAAACGTCAGTTGGGCACCCGCTCTTACACCTACCGCGTTAATAGCGGCCACAGTACTAGTATATCGCATGGAGTTGATACTACAAAGCTTTTAAAATAAATATTTTTTGAGTATAGCATGGCGAGAATACATGTCATTCGTCTTGTGGTAAAAGATACGATCGGTAATAGACTGTAGCAAAACCAAACAACAGCAAGAATTATGAAGCAATGGTTCGCATTCAGCTGCGCTTGCCATCATAGACATAAGATTTTCAGTCTCAATATGTCCACTATTTACTCTGGCTCCAATGTCCTTCAAACCGTAACACAACAGTCCATTTACCCTATTGTTTATTACAGTAAATATATACTTTATTGTATTAAAATAAAATTAAGACTTTTAGTCTTATGTTTTTTTTTTGTGTCTTCCGTGTTTACTACTTAATTAGCAATGAAATCCAAAGTGGCACACCCAGCGGAGGTGTAAAACAGGCTATTTTCAACGGATCCTTGTGGAAATCCTTGGTGAGGGTTCATATTCAATTATTTATAATATTGAAATTCATATTATTGCAAGCGTGAAACATTTTAATCGTTACATTTTATTACAAAATACACGATTTGGTTGTAACATCTCCATGTAAAATCGTAAATATTTGATTGCATCTATGCCCGCCAACATTATCACGGCATACGCAGCTTTGACAACGAGGAAGTGTTTTGTCAAACTGACAAATAGCTTGACACGGCCGAAGCCTTTCGACTTTATGTCACGGCTCGGGAGCGGCAGTTTTATAATTTTTAGCTAAAATAAACTTTGTTTATAATACTGATGGGCGATACGCCGCCATTAGCCAACAGAAATAATGTCGCATAACGGTCACAATTTACCAAATGTATCATTATGGCTAAGTTATTTGATGACTGTAATGTGGCTAGTGTATGCTGACCCGCGTTTCCATTTTATACGGCGATGCTAAGTGTCTTGTCAGTTTGGTGGGTTGTTAAATGAATTAGTTCTGTACAAATGAGGATATTAATGTAAGATGAAACGGTATTTTCTAGGAGTTTAGACGTGAAAGTTACTGCGTGTATGCGGTGAACTTAGATTCAGAACATATTATTGAACACCGCTTAATAAAGACACGTACATTTAAGTTAACAAGTGTAATGAGAGAGTGCAGCAAATGGCGGTCTTATCGCTATTGGCGTTTTCTTTCAGACAACCATAATACAATGGATTAGCCGATAAAGAACACAGATAATGTGAGTGTTTATTAACTTAAGATACAAGAGACGATAGAGATACTTAGCATGGTGTTTAATACATTACTTCTTATTTTGTCAATATTCAAAATGTACTATATCTTTCTTATCTTTGGTCAGAGCTTTGTGTTTCTCTTGCTGGTCGGCACAATTTTGAAACATATGAATTCCTCCTATAGCAAGTTTTACATAATATGTATGCTAGTCGCTTTCCGGGCGGATATGCGTATCCCGTCAGTGACAAAATTTCAGTTGTAAATGACAGATGGCTATGATATCATAAATATTATCTATGTTTAGTGCAGACATCCTGTGGAAAATGATTTAACCGTCCCTTTTATATAATTAACCATAGTAAAATTTTAATTATAAAAACAATTAATGAAAAGTGATGTCTGAGATTATGTTAAGAGGTCTGTCTAAAGGTGATCCAATCGCCTAAAACATCATCGAGAAAGCAACAAATTCCTAGATATTCTTTTTATTTAATCTTTATTGTTATCTGTATCTGTATCAGCCCATATACGTCCCACTGCAGGGCACGGGCCTCCACTACAATCGAGAGTACGATTGAGAGTGGTTAGGCCATATAGTCCACCACGCTGGCCTAGTGCGGGTTGGCGGACTTACATACCATAGACATTTTTATAAATCGCTATGGTATGCAGGTTTCCTCACGATGTTTTCCTTCACCGTTTTAGTGCGTGGTGATTGACTATCAATACACACATGACTCCGAAAAGTCAGAGGTGTGCCCTGGGATTCGAACCCACGACCACCGTGAACATATTGGCAGTCGCGTCCAGTCCGTTTACCAACAGGCCACCACCCACTTGTACACATTGTATTTATTGTACACATAAAAAATAAAATATTATACTAAAACAAAAAGTAAAAATGGCGGTCTTGTCACTTAAAGTAATATCTTACAGACAACCATGGGATGGATTTAAAAAAAAAGAGTAAGAGAGTGTAAAAAAATAAAGAATGGAAACGAAAATAATAGTAATGTTAAGATAATTAAATATAACTTCTTACTACACAGATAGACAAGACCAGCGGACCAAAATGTCGCTGACAAAATCGATACCATCACGCCTACTCTTATACAGAAGTAAGGTGCCTTTAGGTAACAATAATGGTATACTGGTGGTAGGTCTGCCATATGTGAGAGGCTACCTGGGTGGTTACCAGCGCAATGTTTATTTCTTCCGCCAAACAGCAGTTTAAATGCACTGTTGTGTTTCGGATTGAAGGACATTGTAGCCAGAGTAACTACTGGACATATTGAGGCTTTACATTTTATGTCTCAGGATGGCGAGCGCAGTGGAATACCAAGCATTGCTTCAAGGTGTTGTTTGGTTTTGCTATTGTTCATGAGCGGTCGTATCGCTTGCCATCAGGCGAACGGCATGCTCGTCACGCCATTAATTGAACTAAAAATAAAAATATATAAGGATGGAAGGGGTAAGAACGTAATCTCCTATATTTCATATGAGTACGTTTTTACCCCTTACGCACTACTATTACGGGGTTACCCCAAACGCACCTTAGTTGTATTATTCCAATGCAAAGCGCATAAATTGTTCCATCCTCTAATCTCGATACGACCTCAAACAATTTGCATTACTTTAAAAAATAAATTGGCATCAAAAGCAATATAGAAAGAACTTAATATTACAGACGCGTGCTCTATGGCCAAGGTTCGCTTCCTGGCTCGTAACTTTTAGTTAAAGCGGTGATTTGTACGTATATCTTCGGCCCAGATTTTTAACTGTACCGGTTAAATATGGATTAGGTGTTAATTTTGGATGATGTTGGGAAACAGCGGTTTATGCCAGCGGTAATGAGATTTATCGTATGGTTGTTTTGAGATATTGCATGTGATTATATGAAATCAAATTAAGGTATTTCTGGTATGTAGAATATCATAATAAGTGTCGTGGACGTGAGAATCTTACTAGTCGCTTACTTTTTTTTATATTGGATAATAATATTTACGAATATGCGGATCCGGAAATCTCTACGTCATTTGAATATTTGTTGCAGTATTATTATTTGTCAACTTATTCGAAAAGTCAACTGCTCTATCAAATTGCATGTCTAATATACAAAGCTGAAGAGTTTGTTTGTTTGTTAGTTCTAATCTCAGGAACTACTTATTTTATAATAAGTAAATAGGTCATTTATCGAGGAATGCTATAGGATATTTTGATTTGTTTTTCGTGGTCTGAATTGAACATTATCGCCACCTATCGCGCCTATCGCGTATCTGCACCTACCCGGAGCCGGGCCGGACCACTAGTGAATTATAAAAATAATACCAACTTGTATTTATATATGTTTAACTACATCCTTCGTATACAGAATACAAATATATTATTAAATATCACCGAAGATCTCTCAGCGATCACGCAAGAAACTCGTGATCCGCTGAGGTGATCACCGGTCGGAAACGGAAACTCGCAGCGGAGGGCGCTGCCGTCGCTTCCGGCCCTGTCTCCCCGCACTTCCGGTCAGGTTCGGGATATCTCAAGACGTTTAATGTTTCGGGTATACGGTTTGTTTTGAATGTGTTGGGAGATAAGGTTTTGGTATACGTATGTTTTTAGGATGATATGGCCGAGCTACTCTCAATCATACTCTCGATTGTAGAGGAGGACCGTTCCGTTTAGTCGGGCGCATATGGGGTGATAAAGTATACGTATGTTTTGATGTCATTAAGGGTTTTTGTTTTGTTAAAATCTATTACAGTCATGTAAAATATTTTATCTAAAATATTGAATGACCACCAAAATGGCAATCAACGTGCATGATAATGGAATGCCTATAAAATTATCATAGTGTTTCGTTCCCAGTTTCCAGTGGAAAGGATTCGATATCAACATCAACGGCGAGTATATCACTCACCTTCGGTATGTCGATGATATTGTAGTCTTGGCAGAATCGCTAGAAGACCTTAGCACTATGCTCGAAGACCTCAATCGAGTCTCCCAACAGGTGGGATTTAAAATGAACATGAATAAAACGAAGATCATGTCGAATGTCCATGTTGTGCCCACCCCCATCGGTGTTGGGGGCTCGACTCTTGAAGTTGTTGACAAATATGTCTATTTAGGTGTATACCGGGTATCTCAAGACCGCTACCGAAAACGAAGCCGGGTGATAGTTTTAGTGACTACAAACACTATGCAACTAAAAATTTCGCATAGAAACGCGACAATTATTTTTTATGATTTTTTATATATCGTCATTTTGGGGTGGTAAATCCATAGTTTTTGCTAAAATAATGATTTAAACACTCTTATACCTTAGATTATTTATAAATAAAAGGGTATACACTATTATTTTAGGAAAAAATGTATTTACCACCCAAATATGGTCATAGGAAAAAAATAACAAAAAAAAATTGGTCGCTTTTTTTTGCAACTTTTTTTGTTGCATTGTGTCTGAAGTCGCTTATACTACCACCCGGCTTCGTTTTCGGTAGCAGTCTTGATATACCCTGTATATGTCTATATGTCTATTTATGTTATACATGTCTATTTATTGAAGTGCGTGGTGGCCTGTTGGTAAACGGACTAGACGCGACTGCCATGTTCATGGTGGTCGCGGGTTCGAATCCCAGGGCACACCTCTGACTTTTCGGAGTCACGTGTGTATTGATAGTCAATCACCACGCACTAAAACGGTGAAGGAAAACATCGTGAGGAAACCTGCATACCATAGCATCATCATCATCATCATCAGCCTATTCGCGTCCACTGCTGGACATAGGCCTCTCCTATGGCACGCCACTGGGCTCGATCTTCAGCCCAACGTCTCCAACCGCTGCCAGCCATTTTTCGGATATCATCGCTCCACCTCGTTGGAGGGCGTCCTACACTACGCTTACCAAGGCGCGGTCTCCACTCGAGAACACGTCTACCCCAACGGTTGTCGGTTCTCCGACAAATGTGACCAGCCCACTGCCACTTCAACTTGCTGATACGCTGGGCTATGTCGGTCACCTTGGTTCTCTGTCGGATAACCTCATTCCTGATTCTATCCTTCAGGGAAACACCGAGCATAGCCCGCTCCATTGCTCGTTGAGCGACTTTGAATTGGTGAACCAGTCCCACCGTCAGTGTCCACGTCTCGGCACCGTATGTCATTACGGGTAGGACGCACTCATTGAAGACTTTCGTCTTCAGGCTTTGCGGTATTGGCGACGAGAAGACCCGACGAAGTTTCCCAAATGCTGCCCAGCCCAGCTGGATTCTTCTTCGAGCCTCACTCTCAAAGTTGTTTCTACCTAATTGCAGTTTCTGCCCGAGGTAGATATATTCCGAAACAACCTCAAGAGGAGCTCCGTGCACAACGATCGGTTCCGGATCAATATGTTTATTAAACATTATTTTGGTTTTATCCAAATTCATCCGGAGACCGATGCGAGCTGAAGAATCAGCTAAGCTGGTCAACATATGGTGCAAATCCTGCACGGATTCAGCCATTATGACGATATCGTCCGCAAATCTCAAGTGTGAAATATACTCGCCATTGATGTTGATGCCGCGACCTTTCCAGTTTAGGGTCTTGAACATATCTTCCAATGCGTTTGAGAACAATTTGGGGGAGATCACGTCCCCTTGTCTCACGCCTCGATGCAGAGGGATATGTTCAGACTGCTTATTCTGTACTTGGACGGACATAGTGGCAGCTTCGTACAATGATTTCAACACTTGGATGTATCGCCAATCAACTTGGCAACGTTGCAAGGATTCCAGAACAGACCAGATCTCAATGGAGTCAAAGGCCTTCTCATAGTCCACAAACGCCAGACATAGGGGCAGATTATACTCCTCTGTTTTCTGTACAATCTGCCGTACTGTATGTATGTGGTCTATGGTGCCATATCCTCTTCGAAACCCAGCCTGCTCCGGAGGCTGAAACTCGTCGAGTCTACGCGCGAGACGGTTTGTGATGACCCTCGAAAACAACTTATAGACATGGCTCAAGAGGGAGATCGGTCGGTAGTTCTTCAAGAGGGACATACCATAGCGATTTATAAGAATTCCTATGGTATGTAAGTCCGCCAACCCGCACTAGGCCAGCGTGGTGGACTATATGGCCTAACCACTCTCAATCGTACTGTCGATTGTAGAGGAGGCCCGTGCCCTGCAGTGGGACGTATATGGGCTGATACAGTACAGTATGTCTATTTAGGACAAGTGGTCCGGTTAGGCAGGTCCAACTTCGAGAGAGAGGTCAATCGTCGAATCCAACTCGGTTGGGCAGCGTTCGGAAAACTACGCGACATCTTCTCGTCCAAAATACCTCAGTGCCTTAAATAGATAGTCTTCGATAGTTGTGTGTTGCCAGTGATGACTTACGGCACCGAGACGTGGCCTCTCACTATGGACCTTATTAGGAAGCTCAAAGTCACTCAACGAGCTATGGAGAGGGCTATGCTCGGGGTTTCCCTACGAGATCGAATCAGAAATAAGGAGATCCATAGGAGAACTAAAATAACCGACATAGCCCAGCGGATTAGCAAGTTGAAGTGGCAATGGGCCGGGCACATAGCGCGGAGAACTAATAACCGATGGGGTCGGAAAATGCTCGAATGGAGGCCACGTAGCGGAAAGTGCAGCGTAGGACGTCCACCCACAAGGTGGTCAGACGACCTGGTAAAGGTCGCGGGACGTCGCTGGATGCAGGCTGCTTCCAACAGGTCTCTATGGAAATCATTGGGGGAGGCCTATGTTAAGCAGTGGACTTCCTTTGGCTGATGGATGGATGGATGGATGGTCGTTTCCAGGGTAACAAATAATTTTACACCCAGTGACATACATAGTCTTGACCCTACAATAAGATCGAGTCTTTTTATACGGGTATTTGAAACAACGAGAGACTTTTCGATCTTACAAACACCCAGACCCCACGCACAGGATCAAATTAATATTTGATTCGGTGCAGGAATCGAATCTACGGCCTCTTGTTTCACAAGCGGCGTCTAACCCACTGCGGCACGGAGGCTGTAGAAGGAGCACTCTATACGGACAGCACACATCCTCTTACATATGACACACCTGTCACCATCTTTCGCTTTTCCACACAATTATGCTTACATTTTCGATACCGGATATACAGGGTTTTTACATTAGTTACAACATGTCATGTGGCATCTGTTATATATGTAATACGGGACACAATGAAACAACGCTTGCTTGTAACGTGCTAATTTATTGGCGGGAAAACAGGCGACATTAGACGGGTGCGTTTACGGAGCACGTCACACTTGTAATCATAATATGTACCTACATATACAACATCTCCCCCTTTTAGCGGGCTACATACAACAGTACTATTCTTTATTGTCAATTCTGGGAATAGGTCTTAGTAGCCTGACATTACTTCTTGACGGAAGCACATCTGCTGAGGGTGACGGCAACGATGGAAATGAATCTACGCTCTCCGATGATTCTAGAGCTGGCTCCTCTCCCCTGACAGATGATGGCGGGTCGGGCACTGCGCATACCTCCTGTTCACTTTCATCGAAGCTGTCTCCACCCAAATAGTCATAACTCTGTGCTTCATTGTCACCGCAGTACAAAACAATTTGATTTTTATGTTTTTTCACTAATGTTGTTTGCACTATATCTTTAATTAAATACAATACCTTTCCCAATCTTTTTACAATAATACCTTTGCGCCAAATGAACTTATTATTATTTACATATTTTTTATAACATACTTTATCGTTTATATTGTAACACTGTTTATTTTTACCGCCATAATATTTACTCTGCGAGCACTGTTGTTGTTTCACACGATCAGTAAGAGTTGTGAATGAAGACATGGCCGATTGTAAGGACTTTGGTTTAATTAAATCCAAACGTGACCTTAGATTTTCGCCGTATACCATCTGGGCCGGTGAAAATCCCGTGACAGAATGTACTGAATTGCGATAATGAAATAAGTATTTTAGTAAATTCAATTTGCTGTATTTTTTATTATCTATTGACAGCAAACTGGATCGTAAACCTTTCTTAATTATTTTTACATAGCTTTCTGCTTGTCCATTACTCGCCGGGTGGTAAGGCGGCGACGTCATGTGTGTTATACCATTAAGTAAACAATATTGTTGAAATTCTCGTGATGTGAAAGCTAACCCATTGTCACTGACTACAGTCCTTGGGATCCCAAAACGAGACATAAATTCGCAAAGCTTTTCAATTACGACACTTGAAGCGCAAGAATTGGATGTATCATATACCTCCACCCATTTAGAGTAAGCGTCTACAATTATGTCAACCGGCCCTAAAAAATCAAGATGTAGTCTATGGAAAGGTTTTGATGGAAATTTCCATGTTGCGAGCGGCGCACGTGGCGGTGTACTCCTCAGTTGAATGCAAATGTTACATGCGCCTATCATTTTTTCTATTGCTTCATTTATGCCCGGAAACCAAAATCGCGAACGCGCCTCTGCCTTTGTTTTCACCATACCCAAATGAGATTGATGTAATTCTTTTAATATAGTCGCTTGCAAAGCTTGGGGTATGACTACTTTATGACTTTTCATAAGACATCCGTTTTCATATGCCAACTGTGTTCTACATTTATGATAGGGTTTCAACCACAAATTATTGACTTTCTTTGGCCAACCCTGTAACACGTATTGAATAACTTTATCCAAAGTGGCATCTTTGAGCGTATATTCGCGTAACTGATCTAAGGTAATCGGCATAATTCCCTCAAAAACAAAGTTAACGTATGTTGCGCGATCGTCGGCCCCGGCGGTCGAGGCGCCCGGCGCATGCGCATCTCCTCGCCCCCTCGCGTCGTCGCCGGCGTCCGGTAGGCTCGCGCGAGACAAATAATCCGCACAATTATCGGCACTACGAATGTATTCGATGACGTAATTGTATGCACTAAGAAAAATTGCGTATCTTTGCAGTCTGTTTGCCGATACTTCAGGTATACCTCGATAAGGTCCAAAAATTGTTACAAGTGGCTTATGGTCAGTTCGCAAAATAAAAGGATTTGCCCGGCCGTACAAATATTGGTGGAATCGTTTCACACCAAAAATTATCGCCGTGGCCTCTTTTTGTATTTGTGCATAGCGTTTTTCTGCCGAATTTAATGTACGCGATGCGAATGATATTGGCCTTTCAACACCATCTTCACCCACTTGCGACAACACTGCCCCTAGACCATTTGGAGACGCGTCAACAGTTAAAATTAACTTTGACTGGGCATTGTAGTGTGTAAGAACTTTATCAGACGCTAATAATTCATTAATTTGACAGAATGCATCATTATGGCACTTATTCCATGTCCATTTAACCCCCTTTTTTAATAGATCATATAAAGGGCTTAAGACACTGGATGCATTGGGGACGAAATTTCGGTAGTAATTAACAAGTCCCAGAAATGATTGTAACTTGTTTATATTGTCCGGGAGCGGCGCATTTATAATTGCTTTCACTTTGTCGGGTGATTTTTTTAAGCCATCTTTATTAATGACATATCCTAGGTAATTAATCTCGTCCTTAAAAAACTCACACTTATCTTTTCGCAATGTAAGTCCCGCGTCTTGCAATCTTTGTAAAATCGTATAAAGTCTTTCTAAATGCAGTTTACTGTTGTCGGCTGTAATTAATACGTCATCCAATAGACACAACACCCCGTCAATACCCGACAAAATTGACTCCATCGCTCGTTGAAAAATTGCTGGTGTACTTGAAAGGCCAAATACCATACGCGTATATACAAAAAGGCCGCGGTGGGTATTGATACAAGTTATACGTTGTGATTCTTCATCTAATACGAACTGATTATAGGCCATAGAAAGGTCTAATTTCGAAAATTGATGACCTCCATACAACTTACCGAACAATTCGTTAACTGTGGGTAATGGGTATTGTTCTATCATAAGTTGCTTATTAATTGACACCGAGTAGTCGGCGCATATACGGACGGACCCGTCACGTTTCAATACCGGAACAATAGGTGACGCGTATTCAGCGTGATCGACTGGTTTGAGTATGCCTAAACTAACTAAGCGGTTTATTTCTTTATCTACTCGGTCGCGCAATGCAAATGCTAACGGACGCGCTTTAAAATAAATGGGTTTTGCATCGTTTTTTAACTTAAGTTTCACCTCGTATTTATTAAACCTACCTAATTTATCTGCGAATACGTTGGAGAAACGAATTTGTAAGTCCCCAGTTTCGCTGCTGTCATTAATAACGAAATTGCAATGATTAAGTTGTAATTGAAAAGCACTGAGAAAATCACGACCTAGTAAAGGTGGACCTCCGTCTCGGATTACATAGATGTCTATAGGAAGCAGCCAGCTATTGTATTCTATAGGTACTTTTATTGTTCCCACGCATTTCATGACATTGCCTGTATATGATAACAATCGTTTTCCTGTAATTGACATTGGTATATTACTGAAATATTGATCATATGTTTTTTTTATTAATAACCGTTACGGCAGATCCAGTATCCACTTCAAATTTCAATTGAATACCGCCTACGGTTACAAATTCTGTCATGGGTTCTCCACGCACCGAGCGAATATTAAGTAACTTACCGTCATCGTCCTCATGTTCATTCACAACTTCTACACCCACGTATTTCACATTATCGCACATATTACGTAAATGACCCTTTTTATTGCACCTTTTGCACTTATAATTAATAAACCGGCACTGTGTAGTAGTATGGTTAGAACGACCGCACACTGTACACTTCGCTTTTACTGCACGGGTTACTTCGCTGCCGCCGCGCCCAGCTCGGTCGATCCGGAACAACTGCTGCTCCACACGCTCAAAGCCAGCCGAGGCAGCGGCACCAGCCTGTGCCGATCGGATACTCCCGGCTATTTGTACCGCTTTCGCCAGCGTCAAGGATTTTGTGTCGTGGCTGAACAACTTCTCTTTTTCGGGCCCAGCCAACATTCCCAACACAAATCGGTCTCGCAGTGATTCCTCCGCATTGGCAAACCCGCAGTCGGCAGTGAGCCCGCGCAATCGCGCCGCCCATTGCTGGTGTGTTTCGCCCTGGTGTTGCACCGCCGAGTAAAACTTATGCCGTTCACTAAAACCACATTTGGTTGGTGTGAAGTGGTGGTCAAGAATCTTAATGATATCTTCATATGGCACGTCTTGCAAATTCTTAGGTATGGCGAGGTCCGAGGCCAATTTGTACGTGGCTTCAGTGAGTGCGCTCAGCAAGATTGCTCGTCTTTTCTTACCCGCCGCATCGGATTTGTCATCGATGTCGTTCGCGATAAACCATTGCGACAATCTGCTTTTATAAGCCTTCCATTCTTGTGCGGAATGATCAAATGTTGACAATATTCCAAAAGTTGTCATTTTGTTTGTAATCGCATGGGTACTCGTCGCCACTGTTATATATGTAATACGGGACACAATGAAACAACGCTTGCTTGTAACGTGCTAATTTATTGGCGGGAAAACAGTTGACATTAGACGGGTGCGTTTACGCAGCACGTCACACTTGTAATCATAATATGTACCTACATATACAACAGCATCCTTTCATATTTCTTTCAAATAAACGATGTATAGAATAAATACATAAACACATAAATATGTAAAACTTGGCATTGGAAATTTATAGTATAGCCAAATTCACACGTCAAACGCGCATATTGCACACACCGGGCTACAATTATTCTAGACATGAATACACTGTCGACAGGTTTATTGCAAAAATATGCGAAATATATTGAGAATAATACGTTGAAAAACAGATAATTTATAAATACATGCATTTATGATGATATATTGGGGTCAGTGAAAGTGAAAAACAATGTTTTTAGCATTTAATTCAGTGAAAATATTCGTGAGAGTCGTTCACTACACTTTAGCAAAAGTAAAAAAGATTTGCGCTTTGTTTTGGAGATTTTAACAAAATTTGCTTTATTACTTCTAATTCTACGTATTCTATGAGACAATTTTTTCCGATCTGGTCGAGTCGACCCTTTAGTACTTCCCTTTTTCCCTCAAAACGGAGATCCATAAGACCCCGTCTGGCTCTAGGATCCCACCTGAATACCATTGATTACTAGCTAAAGCGCAGCCAATTAACAGCCCTTTCGATCTTGATTTGTGTGCTAGAAAAATTAACAAAGTGAAAATAATACTGTTCACGATTGTACACATGTTTTTTTGTGCCGTATATCAATTGATGGTACAGGTATGCAGACAGCTGTATCTGAAATAGTAGTCGGTGGCCAATGTTTCCAACACGTAATTAGGTGGCCTGATTTGAATATTTCAATTTGTATATTGTTGATGGAGTTTTAGAATGTCCGTTTTCTTCAATTTACGTTTCTTTTCAATAAATAATTGAAAAACACAATAATGTAAATTTTCGTCTTGTATAAGAATTAAGAGGTGGTTTTAAAGTTTAAAAGCTTAAGTCACCAATTACCATAGACAGTAGGAATATCCTAAGTACCAATGTCACAAAAAATCGGGTCAAGTTATATACTGCTGGCCTAAATTGTCTTTCCTCCTCTAATTAGGATTATGTCCTATATTTCACTACAATATGTAGTTTTTATTTACATTTTATTGTATACTAATATCTATAAAAAAGAAACAATAAAACGGATAAAAATACATAAACACGAAAGACATGGTTACAAAGGCGACCGTATCGCTGCCTGCGATTTCTTGCAGACAACCTTTGGATGGACTAGATTTATTTAACATGAATTTAAAGGGGTAGTGCAAAGAAAAAAATAATAAACTAGCCGGTATGAAATCCCACGTTTCCCTTCATCGTTAAGCAGGCGACTATGATCTCCAAATAGATGCGTACCTAGTACATTATCTATGTAATTATAATAAATCCTATACCATAATGACTTGGCGTGACGCCTAACTGTGTGTAATTACCGCAATGGTCAAGCTAAAAAACCGTACACCTGAAATACCTCGTATATTTTTCGCGACATTGAAACTGCGAATGTCATGTGCCAAGTATGATGTCGACAGCTTTGTGACTAGGTAACCGCTTCAATGTTTTTTATTTATCGTAATTTTCTTGAAAAATTATTATATTGAAGCTTTCCTCAAGATATTTTTTGATTGTTGTGAATATTTTACTTGTATGTGTGTCATATTTTTATGAATATTTATATTTAAATTGGTTTGTGTTTGATATATAATTGGTGTCAAACGAAGAACATGATTTTTATAGATGTTGAATAATGATGAACTGATAGTCGTAACTTTTGCAGTGAATGGGCATAAGTCTTTATTTAACATGCTTTCCAATACCGGAACGGCAAAAATAATCCAATTATACTTTTTTAAATTCGCGTGAAGATTCATAGCTATGTGAATTTTTTCGATATTGTTCTTATCTATAACAACGATTATTAAGTTTCAATTCATAAATTCATAACAAATAAGATTTTCTTTGGTCATGACACTGCTGCCTATAACTGCTGGCTTCCCCATGACAGTGCGAATGACTTTCTACGATATCTTTATTCATATTCCATTCTATACTAACAGATTCATTTACACAAAATATTTAATTTTTAAAAACCCGAGGCATAAAAATAAAAGAAGTTGGACGAAAAACCCATCATATAGAAGGTGTGGAAAAAAACTGTAATAGTATAAATAAATTTTATTGGTGACATTAAATTCGATTTTTTATTGATCGTGTAATTGTGTTGGCGCCTCGTGCGCGCGCGACGCTCGCCACGTAAATCTACCCGCTAAATAACCGTAAATAATCTCTTTGTACGAACTGTCTCGTGTTTGTTTGTTTGTACAGCGATAATAAATAAACACACTCAAATTTTGACTGACATACAAGAACATAATGGCAGTTCATCAAATAAATAATTCGGTATTCTGTAAATAAACTTTACGAATTCTAGATATTGGACAAATAAAATTGCCAGATTATAGAAGCCCTTCCTTATATTACCCAAGAACGATACGTATTAAAATAATAGAGAAATTATCAAATACCTTAATTCTTGCAAAACTAATGATAATATTTCATGGGTTTCCTTAAACTACTCAAATAAATATAAACGGAGTCACGTAAAAAAGTAAGCAAACGTGTTGAGATTTTTTATTAAAAATATTTTTATAAACTTTCATGATATGATTTGAATTGCGTTGATGGTTCATATTGGATTATATATATTATAGCAATTACCGTTACACAAATTATTACTATATGCGTATAATAAAATAAAAAGATTATTTATTAAAACGTTCTTATACTTAGAACATATTTATAGTTAAAAAAATTAACATGTATTTTATACACACAGAAAAACGAAAGTTCTTACATACTTTGTGGGTTACCACCTCAATTTATAAAAATATTACCCACATTTGACAGCTGGGTGAATTGCAAATACTCTACGTATTTTAATAAGAATTCTTTCTCTGATATTTTTACCTCAAATAGTTTGATGATAGTTTGTCAAGCGAATTTGATAAAGTATTCAAATGCATAATGAAATATTTTAAAAAGTGTTAGCTTTAGCTGACTGTACGTGACCAACACATAAAAGGCAGTGTAAACGCACTGTTGTTTTTCGGATTGAACGAAATTGTAGCCAGAGTAACTACTGCATATATTGAGACTTTATATCTTATGTCTCAGGATGGCGAGTGCAGTAGAATGCCAAGCATTACCTTGTAATCCATGGTGTTGTTTGGTTTTGTTACTTGTAATAGTCACTATTTACGGTTAATATGTGTAACATTGTAGTAGAATACAATTATTAATATTTATCGGCTCGTTTGCTATACACCACGTCTTCACACCCCGTTCCGTCCTCCACGTCTATTATCTATCTCCTTCTATATCTATCTCACTCACCCTTGGTTCGCGTAGTGTATAGTTCGAGACGACAGATGCTAGTATAGTAGAGTATGAATTTATCAATACACTACACTACTGTCCATGAGCGGTCGTAACGCTTACCATAAGGCAAATGTCAAGCTCGTCTCGCCATTGATAAAAATAAAAAAAAATTAGCAATTCGTAATAGCCTCTCAGGTATGCAGACTTAATAATCAAACTGAAAAAGTACTAAAATCAAAAATTCTACACACTATTTTACGATAGCATTCATCATTATACACGTGGAATTTGTAGCTGTAACGTAAGGTAATGAGACGTACAGACAGACGCTGCCACTTGTTCTCATTATTTATGGCGACAATAAAACAACGGTTTCATTACGTATATAACATGTGCCATAGTAAAACAATTAATTCGCGGCAGGAGGCGGTTTTAGATACGGATAGTGTTAGTACGAGATAGTATGGTAAGTTGAGATTTTTAATTGTGTGTTTTTGTACTTATATTTTTTATTATTTCTTCTCGGTGTATTTTTTTAGTTAAATTAATTTTATATGTGGATATGTTTTTATTCATGTAAACATTTAAAATATGTTCATTTATGTCTTATTTATTTAAAAATAATAATACAATATTATAAAAAGATTATCCATCATATTTTTTATGTTAAGTTTGGCGTTAATTATTTTGTAAATCTAGAGAAAATTTTGTAGGTATCTGTTGAAAAAAATAATCCTTAAACTGCTATCAATGCTAAAACTTTAACAAACTCTATACCGTTGAGAACACATCATATTAAACATCTTACCGTACTGTATCTCTTCCTGGCCCGTTGAGTTTGCCTATATAAATGTGCCCAAAAATACATCACCTCCAGTTCAGCCGCTTCATAGACAGACATATTGGTGTCCCCTATTTATATCGCAACGTAGTTCAGCCGTCACTGGCTGTAAGTTCACGCCTATACTGCTAAAAGGTGGACAGATGTGTATTACAACATCATCTATATCTGTATCAACTCATATACGTCCCACAGGGCACGGGCCTCCTCCAAAATTTAAAGTACGGTGTAGAGGGTTTAGACCATAAAGTCCACAAAAATATACATAATATAATAGTAACAACATAATGTTAAAGATTTTTGGTTGACTTATGGTACAGCTTTGTTATCACGCGTCTGCCTGAACCAAGAGGGTGTACTTTGACTATCGAACTGTAGAAAAATATGATTGTAAATACAGGGTATATCAAGACTGCTACCGAAAACGAAGCCGGGTGGTAGTTTAAGCGACTTCAGACACAATGCAACAGAAAAAGTGGCAAAAAAAAGCGACAATTTTTTTTTGTTATTTTTTTCCTTTGACCATATTTGGGTGGTAAATGCATTTTTTCCTAAAATAATAGTGTATACCCTTTTATTTATAAATAATCTAAGGTATAAAAGAGTTTAAATTATTATTTTAGCTAAAACTAGGGATTTACCACCAAAAAATGACGATGTTTAAAAAATCATAAAAAATAACTGTCGCGTTTCTTAGCGAAATTTTTAGTTGCTTTGTGTTTGTAGTCACTAAAACTACCACCCGGCTTCGTTTTCGGTAGCAGTCTTGAGATACCCGGTATAATACCTTTCTCTTTTTTCCCTGGTTCATTAAAAGAAGAAAATTCGTTAAAAGAAGAAAATGAACAGCCTAAGTGTGTCGACTAGAGAGACATAACATTCTGGGACCAGTCGATATTCTTGGATCCTATTTACACGGCATTACAATTATCATCAAGTACAAAGTATTTTAGAAACCGCATGATTTTAAGTTAAAAACAAGATGATTTTCGGCATGAGTTTGTTTAATACAATGATTTTATGAAATTATGTGTATATTTCTGAACTCCTGTGACGCGTCTTCCTTTTAGTTTACTATCACAAATAAATCCACGAAGCATAGACAAAATGTGTGCCCGCTAATCTTCACAGGTTAATGTATTGGACTATGGCCTAACCTCTCTCAATCGTACTCTTGATTGTAGAGGAGGCCCGTGTCTTGCCGTAGGACGTATATGAGTTGATACAGATACTCAAGATATTACCTACCAAGAAACTATGAAGTAAGTAAACCCTCACCCAATCAATCCGCAAGCATTGGACAGATTAATTACATCAGTAAAAAAACCGTGAAATAAACAGCTCCGCGGAGACTCACAGTCATCAGATTAACATATAAATGCGCACCACTTGCGGCAAATAGGTAAATAAAAACCCAATCGGCGGGCCATTAAATCGCTCTCCTACCCCCACAAGACAGGGGCGCACGACACGTGTCTAAAGAGCTTCTGTTTTACGGAGTGCTTGTTTTCAGAATTTAGAAGTGTAAGGAATTAATTTTGATGGTACCTATAGTTTGTGATTGTTTTAGGTTTAACTAGATACAATTTACTATTTTCCTATCATATTAATATTCATTTATAAACAACAATAGTCGCTGGGTAGAGGCTTCTGCTAAAAGTCTGCTCTAGATTTTTTACGAAGGCCAAATCATTCATCAGTTTACTGCCTTAGGCGGAAAAAGAAGTGCCCTTATTACATTATAATGATGTTTTATTTCTGTCAGCTATGAGTGTGGCTATGAGTCATATTATGTTAAACTTCGCGAAATTGCATCAACTTCATTTATGAGTATTTATTTCGCATAATGTTACGCAGCCCCTGTGGCCTAATGGATAAGGCACCGGCCTTCTAAGCCGGGGATTGTGGGTTCGAGCCCCACCAGGGGTACTGAAAATATAACTTTTTTATGACAGTTTTTTTGCATAATTTTTGCACCCAATGAGCGAATGAAAAGGGGAGTAAGGCTTATATAATGCCTGTATAGGTTGAAGCCAACTTCAATGGTCCGCAGTTGGTCTGACTAATCAAGACAACCCTTAGTTAAAGATCAATACGGCAATTGTAGAGATGATGTAGTTAAATGACAGGCTGATGACGGGTAGGAGCGTCATGGGCGCGGGAACTGCTTTCTGCGCTATAAACTATGACGAATATTGGTAGTTTATCCACTGGAGAGGTCTATGTTTATGATTTCATAAAATAACCGAACATCATGTGTCTATAATATGAACCGGCATACTTGTATGGACCGTCGAGTAAAGCCATCTCGTGTCGGTGGGTTATAGTTATATGTCGTGTCTAAATGGATGATACACCCACGGAAGGATTTTAAATATTGGCAGATTTTACTAATCTCTCTTTAGGCACATGCAGTCCACTGCTGAATATAGGCCTCTCCATGAATCGCCACATCGACCTGTTGGAAGCGGCCTGCATCCAGCGACTTCCTGCGAAAAAGTTATGGGCTATGTATTAAAAATTTTAAATTCAAAATCTTATATCATCCAATTGCATTAAATGTTTTTTTTTTTAATTATTGCAGTGAATAGCGAGACAAGTATGCCTTGGTAGGCGTAGGTTGCCAGGCGGCCTCTCAGACATAAAAGACCTACCATCACTAAAGAGGATTTATGAATAAAGGTCAAAAATATCAAAAAAAAGGACAGCACGATATTTCAAACACACGTGAGCAATAAACTCAAATATTTACGTGTGGATAATTAGCGTATACATAGGAATAAGTATTAAATTGAAATATACGCATTTTAATACTTCTACGAAGTGCGTCTTATATTTAAGATTTACTGTAGCTTCGGTTTGTCCGGTTTATTACTTTAATATCCCTTGGCAACTGTTGGATGTCATATAATTTCCAACTCTACATTCAATATTAGGATATTAAATGTAGTGTCGGAGAATTAAATAGCTTAGTGGTATTTATAATTGTTGATTTATGACAGCGATCATGGTGAACATGATTTTATACTTAGTGACCTACTGAAGCATGTCACAGATATCGGCCTAACCTATTTGTGTAAAAGTGTCTTTATACTGACTTATGTAGACTACCTTGTGGCGCAGTTGGACCGCGGTACGATTACAATGTACAAAATACTTTACCTTATAAAGGGTTCGAATGTCTGGTCGGACAAAGTGATATTGATTATTTCTCAGCTCGGTATCAATAATTGTACATATTGTACCGATATGGTGATAGGCTCGCTCTTTATGACGGAACACACAAGATGAAACGTCGATGTCCTGTTTGCACTTCTACCAGATTTGTAAAAAATGTTATTTTTTTACATTGACAAATGATATCTGGTTTTAAATTGTTAACTTGTTAGAATATAACTAAGTCAATATAAAATATTATATCAATATTATATATTGTGACAACTGCCGTGAGTTATGGTTTCCTATTAAGATATTTAGGGGTCCTCAACAAAAATACTCATTTTTCATCGCAATAAATGGCTAGACGAGCACGCCATTTATGCACGATGATAAGTGAGACGACCGCTTATGGGCAGTAGTAAAACCAAACAACACCATGAATTAGAAAGCAGCTTGGCATTCCACTGCTCCATCCTGAGACTTAAGATTTTGAATCACAATATGTCCAGGCTGTATACTCATCGTTAACATCATCATCTCAGCCACAGGAAGTCCAATGCTGAACATAGGCCTCCCCTAAGGATCTCCACATCGACCTGTTGGAAGCGGCCTGCATTCAGCGACTTGTAGGCGGGTGTCCGACATTTCGAGTGCCTATACGTAGGCTGTATACTATTATTGTAGTATGTTTCCTCAGGCTACTATTTATGTATACAATTAATAATTATGTATATATGTATAATATTCATGGAACAGTAGATTCTTTCACACATATTTTGTCCATCTCTTTGTGTTGATTTCTGCCTTGCTGGAAGGTTGTTTTTCACATATATTTTTTAATTATGTTACATCACACGTTCACATGTCCGGCAAGCGAGCAACCAGGTCACCTGATGGTAAGTAATCATTGCCTCCATGAACATCCACAACGCTGGATTTGTTGTTGATGTGATTTCGGCATATCAAATCAAAAGGAGAGCGGGTACTGGAAAAGGATGGGAGAAAGCGTTATTGGACATCCAGCAATCTCACTCACCGAACGAAACGCGGCAGCAAGACTGTCGTTTCACGAGGATTTCTTGTGAGATAGTGGTACCGCCCCGGACGAGCCTGCCCATTCATGCTGAGTCATGACTGACAACAGCGTGGCTCTACCGCTTCCAAGACACATTTTTAAAATTTATTTAAGATTTCATTAAACCATACATAACTACGAATACACTACTAACTTTTAAACATAATTATGTGTCGCCGGTTGATAGTGGTTACTTTGTTCTAAATAGAATACACCAATAAGCGTTTTGTTGTCATTATGTCGAGCCAGTTAAAAAAAAGTAAATAAAAAGAAGTAAGCATCTCGGATTCGAATCCACGACCTCCACTAATAAATATATTCGTTGTGAATTATTGACATATACATGCTTTGAATTTTATCCCTAGTTTTATTCTTAAAAACATCTACGGAACCTTATAAAACAATTCTCAACACGATGTTACTCCAATTTAATTCTATAATAATAATAAACAAACTTTACCTGTCCACTGACGTCATATCCGACGGTGTTTACACGTGTATCCGAAAACTAGCGGTCAACGACCCGACGCGGTTTTATAAAGATAACCTTGGGCTATTTTTCCTGTTTTATTTTGATCCAAATGTTCCAAGCACTAGCTCATTTGTGGGTAATAAAATAAATCCATTTCACGCAAGTCCTCTTCTTTAGAAAATATTTATTTTATCTGACAATAATATTACTTTAAATGGTTCAAGAGAAAATGTACATATAAGATCTATTTGTATATGTAATTAATCTTGATATATTAATCAAATGACAGATTATGAATTCATTTGGTTGATACGTAAAAAAATATTTTTAATTATTTTTGACAAACTGGTCTACATATTACTAGGATTTTTTGGCCTATATTTTAACTGACTTCAAAAAAGGAACATCTTAATTCAATCATATGTTTTTTTTTAATACCTATCATATCCATATATTTTTTGATTTTAAACTATAATAAAACATGTATTATTATATATTAATTTTAATTCTAAGATTTTATAACCTATACTCCATCGGTTTAGGTACTTAACTAAATGTAAACAAACCATAAAAAAGGTTATTTAACATTGCCATTTCTCATTTCTAAATTAATTGAAGACAAAAAAATGTTTACGTAAATGTAAAACTATATTGCATGTTCAAATTTATTACAACGATTATAATTATGAATGTGTGAGCTTGGAAACAATTAAACTATCTGTATTCTGTATCAGCCCATATACGTCCCACTGCAGGGCACGGGCCTACTCTTCAATCGAGAATACGATTGAGAGTGGTTAGGCCATATAGTAATTAAATTATGCAAGATCATAATTAAATTATATAAATTAAATGATTTAATTTTACATAATGCAATCTGTCCTATAAAAAAGACCCAAACAGTCAAGGCATCCAAAACATTTTCATAAAAGTTACAAGAAATATTATTCTACAAAATTTAGAAGTACGACTTTACCGTAATGCGACCATTTAAATGAAAGATAATGTTTAGGTCGGATAACTAAGCATGATCATATGTTATCTATGGCAGCCAATTATTATTCATTGCGTTAATGTACTTACTGTTTTCCTGAAGTGGTAAAGTGTTTGGAAGTGTTCATCGTTGTTCTTTACTGTTTTAGTTATTATTTGTTATAAGCATGCTGTTAATTGTTGTTAATACTTGTTACTTGGTTGACTAAGAAAATATTCGTAAATTGGACATTGTAATAAAATGTTGAACAACCATGCGTCAAGTGTTCTAGTTTATTTACATTTAGTTAAGTACCTAAACCGATGGAGTATACTTCGATAAAAAAAAAACAAATAACAAGACACAATTATATTCAACCTACCATACTCGAAGCAGCGAAACCTTATAAGGCAACACTTTACATAATAGGCTATATACCGTGTTACCTGTTCTATACTCGTCTGTGATTGGCGGAAACGTTTAACGCACCTGTACACGTCACACGGGGACCAATCAGAGAGGTTTACACCTGCGCTCTCCGTGATAAGGCGGTACTACCTGGACTGGTTTTGTACGTTGTTTTGTAGGTAAGATTTCATTATAATAAGCATAGTTTTGTTCAACGCCGTATAAAGTAGGATCGTGTTGATACATAAATACATTTTAAAACGATAATTTGAAAGCAAAATAAAATGTAATTTCAGTCTAATTTGACAGCTCGTATGGAATTTAATTTTGCTATCAGCAATTTAGCGGGCTCATAAAACAATTATTATGAAGCGTTAAAGACAGGAAAACTAGTTTACATACCTAATAAGGATGTGTAGAATCGTCAAAAAGATTACTGAACGTTTTTAAAACTGGCTTTTTTTTAATATTAAATCACTCACAAAATAGAATAATTTTCTACAATCTGCCTCAAATATTATATCTTCGTTTAAATAATATCAAAAGCGATCTATTAGAAGTCACGCGCATCAAACTTCCTCCTGAAATTTTAATATAACAAGTCTACCTTTAAAATTTCACGCAAATTAAACATCTACCGGGAAACGGCTGGACTAATGAAACTGCTTCACTTTAAACTAAGACGCCAAATGTTTTTTAGAGATTGTGTAAGATAGTCGGATGCGCATTACACGGTGTTTTGAGTCGCGTCGCGCCGGAAATCCGCCGTGTAGAGTGGTAATGATGTGCGGACGGCTTACCTGAACTCACTGCTCATTAGGCGATAGAGCAGGGTGGTTGTCGATATCGATGGATTTAATACGTTTGTAATATTTGACGGATGATATGGTTAAGGTTGCAGGAAATTGCTGAATGCTGACCGCTTCTAAAAGGCCCATTTAGAGATCTGCCTGACTGCCTGGATGGCGTACTTTGTGATCGTACTACCATACGGTTACACAAGCTGAGGTCTCGGGTTTGAATCCTTAGTCGGGCGAAGTGATATTGGATTTTTATATTCATTATCAGCCCAGAGTCAGAAGTTAGTGCACGTTATGGCGATAGGCTCCTCCCCTTATCACTTACAAGGCGAAATGTGAGCTTCCTGGCACCGCTGCCTACCTCTTCTGGGAAAACAGGCATGAGCTTATGTGTGTATGTAAATTAATTAAGGCTTAGTTTTATGGTGAACGAAAAAAACTATGAGAAAATCCGCTTTTTTTAGTTTTATATAAACCGTGCGTGAAATCCGAAAGTTTGCTTTAAGCAAGCTAGGTAAAGTCCTATTTAACTGTGATGGAGGTCCTAACACTTTGCTGAAGAACTACAGGCCCATCTCGCTCCTGAGCCATGTCTATAAGTTGTTTTCGAGGGTCATCACAAATCGTCTCGAACGCAGGTTTGATGACTTCCAGCCTCCCGAACAAGCCGGTTTCCGAAAAGGCTTTAGTACCATAGACCACATCCATACGCTTCGGAAAGTTATACAAAAAACCGAGGAATATAACTTGCCGCTTTGTTTAGCGTTTGTGGACTATGAGAAAGCCTTTGATTCGATCGAGACTTGGGCTGTGCTACAGTCTCTCCAGCGGTGCCATATCGATTATCGGTACAGCGAAGTGTTGAAGTGTATATACAACAACGCCACCATGTCGGTCCGAGTACAAGATCAGAGTACGAAGGCTATTCCACTACAGAGAGGCATGAGACAGGGAGATGTCATATCTCCGAAACTGTTCACTGCCGCGCTGGAAAATGCCTTCAAGCTCTTGCAGTGGAAAGGATTCGGCATCAACATCAACGGCGAGTATATCACTCACCTTCGGTTTGCCGACGATATTGTAGTCTTGGCAGAATCGCTGGAAGACCTTAGCACTATGCTCGAAGACCTCAATCGAGTCTCCCAACAGGTGGGTCTTAAAATGAACATGGACAAAACGTAGATCATGTCGAATGTCCATGTTGTGCCCACCCCCATCGGTGTTGGGGGCTCGACTCTTGAAGTTGTTGACGAATATGTCTATTTAGGACAAGTGGTCCGGTTAGGCAGGTCCAACTTCGAGAGAGAGGTCAATCGTCGAATCCAACTCGGTTGGGCAGCGTTCGGAAAACTACGCGAAGTCTTCTCGTCCAAAATACCTCAGTGCCTTAAATCGAAAGTCTTCGATAGTTGTGTGTTGCCAGTGATGACTTACGGCACCGAGACGTGGCCTCTCCCTATGGGCCTTATTAGGAAGCTCAAAGTCACTCAACGAGCTATGGAGAGGGCTATGCTCGGGGTTTCCCTACGAGATCAAATCAGAAATGAGGAGATCCGTAGGAGAACTAAAATAACCGACATAGCCCACCGGATTAGCAAGTTGAAGTGGCAATGGGCAGGGCACATAGCGCGGAGATCTGATGACCGATGGGGTCGGAAAGTGCTCGAATGGAGGCCACGTAGCGGAAAGCGCAGCGTGGGACGTCCACCCACAAGATGGTCCGACGACCTGGTAAAGGTCGCGGGACGTCGCTGGATGCAGGCTGCCTCCAACAGGTCACTGTGGAAATCATTGGGGGAGGCCTAAGTTCAGCAGTGGACTTCCTTTGGCTGATGGATGATGGATGATGGATGGAGGCCCTTGATAAACAAAAAACGTGTATGACACTGGTGGTAGGTTTCTCATATGTGAGAGGTCATCTGGGTAGGTACCACCGCAATGTCTATTTCTCCCGTGAAACCACACAGCGTAAATGCACTGTTGTGTTTCGGATTGAAGGACATTGTATCCAGAGTAACTACTGGACATATTGAGACTTAACATCTTATGTCTCAGGATGTCGAGCGCAGTGGAATGTTGCTACTGTTTATGAGCGGTCGTGTCGCTTACCATCAGGCGAACGGCTTGCTCGTCTCGTCATTCATCGCAATAAAAAAAGAAAATATTACTTGTTTCAAAAGTTTTCCAGAGTTCAGAGTTCCAAATCAGTTATTTGCGTTTTGATCCTTGCTGACAATAGTTGCAGTGGTGAATGTGTGGGCCGGAAAGTTATTGATGACCTTTTTATTTAAAAAATAGAAACCTTATTGATGATGAAGTTTTCTTCATAGATGCAAATCGTTCGTAGCATTGGTACGTTACGATTATAAAACGGAAAAACTGACTTAAAATAATATTATTTTATACCATTAAAAAATACTGACGTCGAAAATCCCATTGTAACATTAGGTAAACGTCCATGTATTTTGCGCTGAAACAAGAAACACACGGCGTTTGATTTATGATTATTATATTAAAGTGTTCATTAGCGAGTGTTCCGAGCGACGCCGTGACGCCACCGAGCCGTCATTCACCTGGCAATCTCTCTTAGTACTTGCGAATAAGGGGGGTACTGATTCGAAAGTTTAATTTCCATTTATCGATGTGTACGAAAACATGAATCGTTGTTAAAGACATGACGCGGAAAAAAGATGAAGTGGTATAAAACTGATGCGTGTTACTTTGTTATCATTGTTTTTGTCTAATTAAAAGTTCTAGTGCAAATAGTTTCACGGTACTTTACATTTTAATTGTTAGAAAAAATCTAATATTTTAAATGATTAATAGCCTACTTATAAAGTAAGTTATAAGCATAATAATTATGATTATTTCAATCCTCAGAGAAGGCATTCACTTCGATGTACGTACCTATTTCAATTCATAAATCTGAGTACTGATCAACAAGAAAATTTTCATTGTAAATCTATAAATCACGATATTTGCTTTTGCAATGCCCTTCATAGCTTTTCGTATAAACACTCGTCTCTCGAGAAAAAAATCTTAGTCACTCGACATCCGCCAAAATTCCCACCTTCACTGACAAGACGCGCCACTCCACTCTATTGACAAATAACAAAAGACACGCGTTTTTACAAGACCCACTTGGAATGCTTCTCCTATAACAATGGGTAGTCCATCGTGCCAAGATAAACTTGTCGATAAAAATAAACGCGGCGCGTCGCGTCCCTACGTCTGTTGGTAGGCGCCACCTTTGCCAAAACGGCCCAACACGAAACACGTCCAATGAAAGGTGTTTCTGACAGCCAACACTACTGTGCCATGGGATTATCTGTGCTAATGATGCTTCAAATTGAATTATATGTAAGGGAATGAAAATGAAGACAATTTCACAGTGACGCTGGTGGTTATGAAAATGAAGTATCACTTTCATAATTATTATTTAATTAAAAAAATAACGTGATTGCTTTTTTCTATTTTAAAGTAGCTTGATTACGTAATAAATAAAAATAAATTTACTAAAATACAACTAGGTACATATATGTAACATGTATGTTATATATCGTTACTTGTAAGGTAACAAAAAGGGTTACGTTTGTTGAAGCAGAATATGCATTGCACCAAAATATGATGGCTACATTTTCTCTCGCACTCGTGAGTCGTGATGTGTACTTTTCATTATATATTTTAAATTCTATTAAATATAAGATTTATTATAAAATGAAGTTCGCTTTCGAATGTCTTTGAAATGAATAACAACGAATAACAATTACAGTATAAACGAAAATGGGAAACCTATTTTCATACGTCGATTTTCACAAATCGGTATATTTGGCCCATTCGAGATAAGTTTGCACCACTGCACGAAAGGTGCGTGTTACAGACAGAGAATACCTTGGCGTGGAGATTAACTGTAGACCGGTTTTTAACGTTTTTAGACTTGGCAGCGGTCCGCGGCGGACGGGCGAAACTAACTGCGCGTGAAATTATCAATACTCATGTTTCTTTCATTGTGGATTTTCAGGGAAAGTTTGGTACTTTGATGAGCAATGAGGTTCATGAGAAGTTTCGTTTTTATACTAGTACTTTAATGAACAATAGAATATACATAAATGACGGTACCTCTCATTTTTAAATCCATCATGTAATATGAAGGAATTTGTGCCCGATATGGTGATGGACTCGCCCTCTATCGTAGGGACGGAACACAAGGTAAAACGTGGGTGTTCTGATTGTACATTGTGCCTATCCCGTTTGGTAAAGAAAGCGTGAGATTATGTACTGCTACGTACTTATGAACTACGTATGTATGTCCACATTAGGTTTCTACTTGTTAATTTTTTTTTTTTTTTTTTTTTTTTTTTTTATTGCATTGAATGGCGAGACGAGCAAGCCGTTCGCCTGATGGTAAGCGATACGACCGCTCATAAACAGTAGCAACATTCCACTGTGCTCGCCATCCTGAGACATAAGATGTTAAGTCTCAATATGTCCAGTAGTTGCTCTGGCTACAATGTCCTTCAATCCGAAACACAACAGTGCATTTAAGCAGTGTTGTTCCACGGGAGAAATAGACATTAATTCTCTTAAAAACCCATGATTTTCCTTTAAATTATGCAATAGTGCAAGTTATACCTACTAACTGTGGAATAATGAATGTAAGATAAGGTAAACTTATTTAGGTATAGTATTGAAATAAAACTATTATTTACGGATTTTATCGCGGATTTGGTTTAATTTTTACATTTTTGACTTCCCGACGTTTCGATTACTTTACAGCTTTCGTGGTCACGGGGCGGACTGAGATATTAGACGTCCGCTCTGTATTTATAGTATTTATCAATAATTATATCACAAATAATTAACGTGATTAAACTGAATTGGTGTCTTAACGACAATTTTTTCATACATCCATAATTTCAATCAAGGAAGGCATAGGCAGAAGTCAGAAGTCTACTTGTACTTTACTTTGCTGAATTTTTTTCTATTTGAAGATAAAGGGCATATCTAGACCGCGACCTAAAACGAAGCAAGGTGGTAGGTTTAGTGACTTCAAGCAATATGCTACTAAAATTTAATACAAAAATGGGACACTCCGTCTGGATATACCCTATATAACATAGAGCGTATGTATCGTCAAATTTATGAATTATAAACGGTAACATATTATTAATACACACCGCCGACGACAACCTTCAAGTTGGCGGTATTATTTCGATCCATGATAAATACATTATAAATAAAATCTAAATCCCGTAAGTTGCACAAAATATGTTTGATACAGTAATTTTCCCCTCCTCGTCTACCTTCGCTGCGACTATCAGATTGCAATTTACCGGCGAAATTGGGGTTCCCGATAAAAAATACTGCGCCCCTGGGGTTTCGGTAACACGCACCGACACGGCGCGGCGAGGGATTCCGTCACTATCCAAAAATCCAATGCTTATTTAAAGATTGCAATATAGTCTTATCTTACTGTAGAGTAAAAAATGATAAACGGTTTTTTTTTTTAATTGAACAAAATTTTATCTAGTACATATTTTATTGTTACCATTCAAAGATTTAAGCTACAAATCCAAAACATTTGTCTCGATCGAAGATCGAACCCGCTGCCTCTCTTTATACAGCCATTATTACAAACTTTACTCCGGAATCTATTTCTACGTTTACTCAAAATTTATATCACGTTCACAAATATACCGGTGGAACCCAGATACTCAACCCGCCATCTGTCTGTCATCCATAATCCTTTATTACAGCAAAAACTACGATCACAACAATTCAAACAATTATATTATATTCAAATTAAACAAGCAATGTCACTGAACCCTGACGAAACCATAAACAAACGTCGAAATGGTACACAAAGAGAAATTAGTCCAACCAAATTGCCTATTACTTTCACAAGCTCGTCGCTACTCACGCCGGTACGGTCGGCTCATAATGTGACGTGTATAGATCGCGTGCGCATATCCCCACTTTAACTATAATGGACATTCCACCGGTCTCAATGGTTGATAGAGAAAAACTAAAAAAAATAGTTGAGGTTCGCGCACACTAAAGCGCTGTTTGGTTTTTCGATAGTATTTTGTAATTGGAACGACAATTGGGCAAGCAGATTCATCCATCACCTTCAGTAGTGTACAGGCCACTGCCGAACATAAGCTGAGGAACATTTGTGATAATGCCTGTAACCTGTAACTCCGACTATATGGAAGACAAAAGTGCTTTGGAATAAATTGCTCATTTTTTTCTAACTGTATATATACAGGGTATATCAAGACTGCTACCGAAAACGAAGCCGGGTGGTAGTTAAAGCGACTTCAGACACAATGCAACAGAAAAAGTTGCAAAAAAAAGCGACCATTTTTTTTTTGTTATTTTTTTCCTATTACCATATTTGGGTGGTAAATACATTTTTTCCTAAAATAACAGTGTATATCCTTTTATTTATAAATAATCTAAGACATAAAAGTGTTTAAATTATTATTTTAGCAAAAACTATGGATTTACCACACAAGAATGACGATATTTAAAAAATCATAAAAAATCATTGTCGCGTTTCTTTGCGAAATTTTTAGTTGCATTGTGTTTGTAGTCACTAAAACTACCACCCGGCTTCGTTTTCGGTAGCAGTCTTGAGATAGCCGGTATAAATCAATATTATCATGTGTATAACATGACAGTGACTTGAACCATTGTAATTTTAAATGGTTATATAAAAAAAAGAAAGCAAATTAGAGGACAGTTCGTGTTGCTGAAGAAATTTCTTGAACCGTTTCTTCTTCACTGCTGCAACACGTTCCGAAGCGGTGGTAGCAGAAATTAACGATTTAAAGGATCTTGTAAAAGACTATTTTGATTTGATTTATTCTGCAAATAAAGAGAATTGATTTGATTTGGACAAACTTTGAGCAATTATGCAAATTGCGTAAACGGAAGTGGGGAACATAATAATCTAAAAATAACATCAGAATGTTAGTAGGTAACTAATAGAGTTTTCATTCGTTTGAACGGAAGCTACTCTCTGCGATGCTATTCGATTTGGTGTGTAGAGTGATTAAAATCTCGCGTGAAACAGCTTTTGCACTCGCATTACCTGAGAATTATTGTGTATTACACGCGCGAAGAAAGTGCTTTACGTTTATTATTTGTATGTTTCATATGGTTCTGTTCGTGAATATTTTGATAGTGTGAAGTCGAAAATAAACTATAATAATAATGGGTAAAAACATCCATCCATCCACCCCTCAGCCAAATGAAGTCCACTGCTGAACATAGGCCTCCCCCAAAGATTTCCACAGAGACCTGTTGTAGGCATTCTGCATCCAGCGACGTCCCGCAACCTTTACCAGGTCGTCTGACCACCTTGTGGGTGGACGTCCTACGCTGCGCTTTCTGCTACGTGGCCTCCATTCGAGCACTTTCCAACCCCATCGGTCATCAGTTCTCCGCGCTATGCACCCTGTCGATTGCCACTTCAACTTAAACATATTTAAAAAAACACATATTAAAATTAAATGGAATTGGAGTCGAAGAATTTTATTATATTATCTTTTAATTTTTTCCAGATGTAGGGAAATATTCAAATTATTTGACTAGAATTGGACAATTTTTTTTCAAAATATTTGTGCTTTGTCCATGGAGATTTTTTGACATATACTTTCGAAACATCGCTTGAAAGTAGACTACAGTTTGTATAAGTGGCCTCTTACAATAACACTATGTTGCGAACAAAATTACCGACAGGAACACTAACACAAAAACACCGTTTTCCAATTACAACACCGGATTTCTAAAATGCGCGCACAGTGCCAAAAATATTTGGCACGTTGTAATATAGGTGTCTTCAATGCATGCCTCGAAACACATCGAGCCGTTTGTCAAAACATAATTAAACATCACGGCCGCGACAGTAATGACATAAAAAATTAAACTATACCATAAATCCATTGTAATAGGTATTAAAGTTGATTGTTTTGGTACAATTTGTTTGGGTGCTTTATGATAGTTGCATGCGAGATGGCATTTTAAACAAATCTTATTTTTTATTTTAAGTGCAATTTTGTTCGAGAATTGGGATTTTTCCAAGATAGTATTGCTAAAGCATGTTACCTGTTGTTGTTTACTGGTTTTGAATATGAGAGAGGCCGCCTGGATAGGGACCACCTATCCATTTCTCCCACTAAACAGCAGTGTAAATGCATTGTTGTGTTTCGGTTAGAAGGACATTGTAGCCAGAGTAACTACTGGACATATTGCGACTTAATATCTTATGTCTCAGGATGGCGTGCACAATGGATTGCAAGCAAGCACTGCTTTTGTATTGATACAAAAATAAATAATTTATTGATACAAAAAGGTTGAGTTCGCAAACAACTACATTTCATAAGTAAAAAGTTCATAGCACTAATTATCGTCGTAGTATTTGATTGAACTCTGAGGGCCGAAACTGCGTTAAGCGGGCACTCGTGCGGTTTCATACAAAAGTGCTCCGTCGCGGGGATCCGCGCGGGCGTCCAGCACGGGGAGGCGCGTCCCGCACCCGCGCCGCGGGGCCCGCCTTCGTGCGTCGGAACCCGTCGCGGGGGCACGCGCGGTACAGCGCGCGGTGTCCACCAGCGGTAACATGGCGGTGATGACATACGGCACCGAGACGGGGCCTCTCACTTTGGGCTTCATTAGAAGGCTCAAAGTCACTCAACGAGCAATGGAGAGGGCTATGCTCGGTATTTCCCTACGAGATCGACTCAGAAAGGTTCTAGAGTGGAGGCCACATACAGGCAAGCAAAACGTCAGACGCCTGCTTACAAGGTGGACGGACGATTTGGCTACATTTGCAGGAAGTCGCTGGATGCAGGCCGCTTCCAACAGGTCGATGCGGAGACCGTTGGTGGAGGCCGATGTTCAGCAGTGGACTTCTTATGGCTGAGACGATGATGATGATGAATATACTTGAGCAAAAATAAAGATTTTTTACTTAGCGCAATGTTATTGCCAGCCTTTCCATTGGTGATATGACTAATACAGACTTTACTCTTAAATTGTTGACCTTCAAATATGGTTAAGATAATTCGCCAGTATCGAAACTTTAAAATATTTGTAAAATGAGTTTTCATTTTCTCTTCATTTACTGAACTTTACAACAAATTCTCCGCCTAGCAACCTAAATTCAATAAACAGCCTTCCTGGCTGTCGTTTTTTTTTTGCTAGTCGTCGTTTTGCTTTGTAATAATATATTAAGCTCTCCATCGACATGACTGTACATGCACACCTTTAAAATTGAACCAGCGACACTGCATAAATCCGGTCTCCGCGACGGGTACCCGCGACGGGGACCGTCGCGTTCTCACGGAGCCCGCCCGCGTGTCCACGCGAGGAGACGCGCGACGGTTGCCCGTCGCGGGCGCCCGCTTAACGCAGTTTCGGCCCTGATACCCAAGAAAAGATTCAACTTGTGAAATGGGTATCAGCATTCTTACAATATTACTATTTTGATTGAAATTCATAATGTTGTTTGGTTTTCGGTTAGTTTAGTTTTTTAATTTAGTTTTCTACTGTCCATGAGCGGTTGTCTCGCTTACCATCAGGTAAATGGTATGCTCGTTCCGCCATTAATTACAATTAAACAAAAAGTAGCACCAGTATCTCATAGAAAACCTACACGAAGAACTCCTATACTGTTGAAATTCTTTCTAATATTGAGAGTCTGGTAGACCCTTAAAAAATGTTTGGGGTGCCGACAAAAAAGGATTACATTTAAAAATCACACATCAAAAGTTTAAAATGAACACCCAAAGCCGAATTAAAAATGTATTTTCTTTCTTCAATAATGAAAGTCAACCCTCAAAGCGCGCGTCGGTGCAGGTGTGCCTGAGGCGAGTGGAGGTGTCGCCGCGACCCACCGCTCGTGACAGTTGACAGTGACAGTTGACAGCACGCGCCGCGGTGACAGATTGAGGCGCGGCTCGCCGCCGGGACCATTGTACCGCGACGCGCTTTTGTTTTCACGTTATAACAATCAGTCGAGGGTTAAGATTTTGCCATATTTTTTATTAATGGCCGCCCCAAATCTATGTTTGTATCTTCGCGCTCGTAGATGAGCTAATATTTTGCAGTGTCAAGTATGCTGGAAGCGATTGAATAAAAATTGAATAAATGTTTTTTATAAAAGGCAACGAATTTTCCAACAGCATGTTTCTATTTATTACTTCTAACCGTATTTAGCGAGAAAGGGTACTACACAAATTGTAACATGCCTACAATGAAATAAAAACATTTAAAATAACTCAAATACTTCTACGATGATAAAGTGTGTTTTATTTATTTATATATATATTTATTTATATAAGCTTTATTTTACACCATAAATAAAACAAAAAGAAACAATTAAAACAGAGAAAAAAGTACAATTGGCGGTCTTATCGCACAAGGCAATTTCTGACAGACAACCATTTTATTAGTATCAGTTGGGTACTTTGACAACTAAACTTGATCCTTCTTGATGCAGTCACACGCGATGGGGATGGATATAGCTACACGCTCAATAATTTTCTTATCAACGTCATATACAAATATAGTATTTTTTCCGTATCTATTCTTGCAATACCAGTTAGACCATCCGCGAAAGAATTGTGTGAAGCAGGCGTCGCCATTCTCCATATCATATTGAGGCCTGTGAAAATAAAACTCTTGTGTAAAACCTCTGTATCAGCCCATTTACGTCTCACTGCAGGGCACGGGCCTCCTCTACAATCGAGAGTACGATTGAGAGTGGTATAAAACCAGGATTACCAAATTCTACTCGGCACTGCTTTGAATGTGAGGTTGCCTGACCTAAATCAACATGTATATGTCCTACCCATGTCTATTTTCTACCCTTTCTCGTACAAACAGACAAGGCTGGCAAGGCATCTACGGTGCAGGTTTTGAAGATGTTCATAGACGGTGATAATCATTATCAGGGGAATCTATTGCATCTAAAATCGGCCAGCAACCTCTAGCAAATCGTAACTACAGGTTAGTTGTAGTAGCTGGAGAGCGTCTTTCACTACGCATGTCAAGACGTGGTCTCCACTCAGGAACACGTTTGCCCCAACGATTATCGGATGGAGATACAGTGTTTAATGGTAATTTACTCTTTACCTGATAGGTTCATAACATTGTCTTAACACGTTGATATTTGAGCATAAATTGTTATACTTACTCGCACATTGTAATACTGAAGTGTTGTTTATAAAGACTGGACTGCACAACAAACAAAGTTTTGTTGTTATTCATTTTCAGTGTATATGGCGTCACCACCTGCAAAAAATATCTAAATATATTTCTTACTAGGTACGACTTCCGTCAACTGATTTATTATATGGACGATACAAGACTCAAGTATGAGATATGCAGCAACGCAACCCTGGTTTTAAAGTTAAGTTTGCAACTGGTAAGGTCACGCTGTATCCAGGATTGTAGTATAAATGGACCGGCTTGACTGGGGTCATTATCTGACAGAAAAAACCGTGAAGCAATGTTTTTGCGGTGCGTTTAGTGAGTGAGTTACGTGAGCCTCCATTTACGGTGGGCAGAATATTCATTTTTGCTTTTAGTGATCACCGTAAAATCTGTTGAACAGCCTGTTATAGTGTCCCCATAAGAGTATTCTGTTTCGATCTGCGCCTGCATATTCGAGTAGAATCAGGCCCCAATAATAAGGACGTTGACACAATATTGATGGTTTTTTTTATTCCATTTTATAGTAAATAAGTTAGTAATATTTCTATAGCGGTAGGAAGAACAAAAAAGGATGCAATTATCGTGCAGTGATATCATTATCAAGAGAGAAAGCAAGTGTTCCCACTACATCACAAAAAATATTAATGTCTCTACCATTTTGTGACCAATTTTCACTTTTAAAATAATGTTTGTTATAATTAATGTTTTGAAACGATAATAACATATTGTTCCAAAATAAACATCCTTATTTGTGTTGAACTATGACCAGGCCCAGCTCAATCGTATTCTAGGTTGGAAAGGACTCCTTTACTCAGCAGTAAATAATTATGTGCGAATCCAAAAGTGCGTGGTGGCCTGTTGGTAAACGGACTAGACGCGACTGCCAACATGTTCACGGTGGTCGCGGGTTCGAATCCCAGGGCACACCTCTGACTTTTCGGAGTCATGTGTGTATTGATAGTCAATCACCACGCACTAAAACGGTGAAGGAAAACATCGTGAGGAAACCTGCATACCATAGCCGATTTTATAAAAATTTCTATGGTATGTAAGTCCGCCAACCCGCACTAGGCCAGCGTGGTGGACTATATGGCCTAACCACTCTCAATCGTACTGTCGATTGTAGAGGAGGCCCGTGCCCTGCAGTGGGACGTATATGGGCTGATACAGAAATAATTATGGGCTCATACAATACACAATTAAAAAGTGGTAGAGCCATGCTGTTGTCAGACTTGATTCAGCATGAATGGGTAAGCTCATCAGGGGCGGCACCACTATCTCACAGTAAATTGACGTAAAACAGCTCTGCTGTCGCGTTTCGTTCGGTGAGTGAGATTGCCGAATGCCGAATAATAATTACCTCTTCCCATTTTTTCACTTCCTACTCCTCTGCCAATTTGATGAACTGGCACAAATCTATGATCCAAAGTTATACACGTTCATGAGCGGCAGGGATCACTTACCATCAGGCGACCGTTTTGCTCGTTTACCGGTACTGTGTAATGAAAAAAATCCACTGACCTTAGTTATATATGAGCAGCTATCTTCGGAGTACACAGATTTTTCTTGTTCCTCATCTCCACGCACGATATTTTTCAAATCAAACTTCTGTAAAGCGAAAATTCCATTAACGTGATCGCCAGAAGTAGTTTCACGCCTCTTAATATTTATAAACTTAGAATATTAACCTTCGGGCTTGACAGACACACTTTTCAATTTTCAAATCGCTATGGCTGCAGTAAGCGTTAGTGCGTTTGTGAAACTAACTCATTTTATACATTTCTTTGTTATAAATACTCCATTTAAAACACGTAGTCCATATTTATCTGCCTTTATCATTTATCTAGATTTGATCAAGGGAATATGTCTTTTCAGTGCATTTCAAAATAATGCGACTTATAATTTTACTATTGACTTGCTACCTAAAATTAACTCTCTAAAATCACTTCATTACTACAATATACCTTTCGGATAGGTGCGAACGCCATTTCAATTTCTTGTTGAATGTCGTCATAGAAGGTGGGCTTTGGAGCGCATACTGTTTCGTTTTCGCATTCTACGGGTAGCTTTAATACATCTGAAAACAACATTATTGGCATAGTGCATTCATCGACAAAGTACATTGATTATGGTAATTGATTAATATACGCTGTTCTATATTGTACTATATCAGCCCATATACATCCCACTGTAAGCCAAATGCCTCCTATTCAACCGAGAGCATATTTTAGGTTTACGAAAAATATTTAGTTACCATGCTTGACACCAGTTCAAAGATTAAAGCAAAAAAAATGATTAGAATAGACACAGTTTTTTGTATAGGAAATTGTTATAGCTCACATCTTATGTTATATGATAAAAGTAAATGTATTTATTAAGAAATAATACTCACGTCCAGTATACATAGCACCCACCACGGCTGACATAGTCACCTTCAACAATATAAAATCACATTATAACTCTATCATACCATGTGTACCATCGCAATGTCCGCGCCGCACCGCAAATTTAATTTTTCCGAGGTGGTAGTGTTGCTACAGCACGTTACCAACGCTGCTTAAGGATCCAACTAAGTTGTTAACTGGTAGTAGGTATCATATATGAGAGAAGCCGCCTGGGTAGGAACCACCACAATGTCTATTTCTCCCACCAAACAGCAGTGTAAAGTGTTGTGTTTTAGTTTCCAGGACATTGTAGCTTCAGTAACGTTTGAATATATTGAGACAGCATCTTATGTCTTATGATGGCGAGCGCAATGAATTGCAAGCAAGCATTGCTTTGTAATTAATGGTGTTGTTTGGTTTTGCTTCTGTATGGACAGGAGCAATGGTATCAGGTGAATGACATTCTTGTCTAGACATTCATCGCAAAAAAAAACTTATATTTTCTCTGAACACATTGTTATATTATGATTAAGTTGCAAAAAGAAATATCATCGATACTGTAATAATATCCAAAGTTAACATTAAAAATAAGTCTTTTTATTAACATGGAAAAAGAAGTTGGAAATAACCAAATCAAAATATCTCAACTGTGCAACTGCCAACTTTATTTATTTTACTTCAAATTAATTTTAAGTCATCAAGATATTAATACGCAAAATAACACTGATATCGTATTGATATATAGTATCATCAATCGGCCTACTTATATTTACTACTTACATGTAAATTGGACGCTAACCACAATTTCCTAATTTTAAATTTGTTACTTAATAGTATAATATAAATTATTATAATATATATATTACCATCATTATTCCCGCAGCGAATTTACGCAAACACATTCTTATTGTATTCTATTTGACTTCGGCGACAAAATTTACAGTAATATTTAATAATACTAAAATATTAATAATAAATATCTCAAGAGTTTGTCTCTAACAAACTTTTGAACGACTTCATGTCGATGAGTCCATTTATATACAAATATTACTTTCCTGTTCGTCATAAAAAAATATTTTAGTTCATTACGAAACAAGCCCTTATTAAACTTAAAGTGATTATATGCTATTATTATTTATCGCGCCATATACAATGGTTGGTAAAACCATAGTAATATGTAAGTATGTCGCGTTTCGCGAGCTTTAACCAATCGACCCAACATGCGCACTTCGCTGTAATGTCGTCATCGACAAATCTAATATTAAGACAATGAGTTTAGGTTTATTAAATAACTATTGTTTAAAAAAATTACATTATAACGTGTCATATTAAAATAATGGGATTTTATTAAATTCACATGTTTCTATTATCATATGTGAAAAATTTAAAAATAAATCGTTACGATATTTTTTCCAAAAATCATGATTTAGTTAAGATGATTTTTATCCACTCCGTATAGAAACAAGTATTTTTACTTCTCATCTTTGCTTGTGCGGTAGAAAGACTCGAACTTTACTGGTAGTAGGTCTCTCGTAAGTGAGAGACCGCCTGGGCACCATCGCAATGTCAATTTCTCCCGCCAAACAGCAGTGTAAATGCACTCTTGTGTTTTGGTGTAGGACATTGTAGCCGGAGTAACTACTACTAGGATGGCGAGCCTAGAGGAATATCAAGCATTGCTTTGGGATTCAAGGTATGGTTTGGTTTTGCCACTGTTTGTTTTCTTTCATCTAATTATTGGGATTGTAAATTGGCCTATATGGTCCGAGTTTTATCGATGAAGAGCCCGCTAGTATCTCGATGTACCCATATTAGGTCGCAAGTATGCAGGTGGATACTCTAATGGGATTGTATTGCTCTTATGAATAGGTGCCTTTTAGATATTTTGTCGTTGCAGATTAAAACAAAATCAAGAAGTAAGAAATAAATGTACGCAACAATCACATACACAGTCCTGACCCCACATTAAGATCAATTAAGTCTTGAGTCGCCGGTAGAAACCACGAGAGACTTGTCGGTCTCATACACGCCAAGACCAAGCATAATTACCACACAATTACTGGTGGGCCTATATCGTATTAAATACTAGGTGGTAGAGTCTCCGGACTCGTCTTTGGAGGTACCACCATCTTACCCTCAGACCCTTAGAAGTTATATGGGGGAGGGTAGGAGGACAGTTTTCATAAAAGGCTTACGTGGTATGATCATTGATACGAGGACTACGAAAAATCAGAGGCATGTGTGAGTGAAGGCAAAAAAAAAAGTCTTAATTAATCTGTACCAGCTCATATACGTCCCACTGCAGGGCACGGGTATCCTCTACAATCGAGAGTACGATTGAGAGTGGTTGAATGAATACAGGCTGTTAAATTATGTTGTATAATTCGGTCACTGACCGAACGGTTCTTGTGATGAACCACTACCCCTACGATTTACAACAATTTCATAGTAAACATCTAAATCATTCTAAGGTTAATAAAGTGTAATTCTACCTCGTTCTTATTCGATTTTATGAGTAAGACATTGAGTCATATAATAAACTCATTTGCAAAAAAAAACGGGCACCTAAGCAATGAACCATTTCAAATGTTACTATTGGTTTGTTTGATAATTATAGGTAGTTTTACTTTCACAATTTTGTAAATTAATAAGCAAATAATCGTTATCATCAGTATTATCATACAATTTTGATAAAATTTATGGGTTTTAATGCTAAAGTTCACTAGTAGTGTATGCTCGCTAGTAGTGCATATGCTCGTGAAGTAAAAGTTAACAAAGATTTTTGTTTGTTTTTTCTTTAATAAAGTAAAAGCAGATAAATGTTTAGTATCGAGTGTGACCCCCTCTAGCTGAAATCACAGCTTGAATTCGTCTGGGTATGCTAGCGAGAATATCCCGGATACTTGCTTGCGGAATACGTTCCCACTCCGCGGTAATCACATTCTTCAGCTCTCTGATGGTCTGCGGATCCGGTTGTACTGATCTCACGCGTCGTTTCAGAACGTCCCAGACATGCTCTATAGGATTGAGGTCGGGACTTTGAGCTGGCCAATCCAAACGACGAATGCCGACCTCTTGCACATACGCTTCCACATCGCCAGACCGGTGGGCGCGAGCGTTGTCGTCCATAAAAATTGAGTCTTCCCCTAAAATAAAGCGGCCAATGCGGGTTGTGCATGAGGAATTAGAACTTCCGTTATGTATCGATGTCTAGTCAGTGAGCCGTTTTCAATGAAGACTAACTCTGTACGATCCATTGAATTTATTCCTGCCCAAAACATAACAGAGCCCCCACCATAAGGTGTGATTTCTTCAAAACAAGCCTCTGCAAAGCGGCTCCTCGTCTTCGTAGCACTCGCCGACGTCGATCTTCACCGAACAGAGATATCCTGGCTTCATCGGAGAACAATACCCTATTCCAGTCTTCTTGAGTCCATGATGCACAATTTCGAGCAAACCTAAGCCTGGCAACTCTGTGCTCACGGAGTAACTTAGGGCCGCGGGCTGGGCGATGACTACTTATATTGGCCGCGAGAAGCCTCCTCCTGACCGTCCATAGACTAATATGCATATTTCTTACTTCTTCGAGGTTGTTCTTAAGGTCCACATACGAAGACTTGCGATTTCTCAATGCGCGACTCACAAGAAAACGATCATCCCGTGGTTGGGTACATGGTTTTCTTCCAGAACCAGGCCTTCTCTCGACGGAACCGGTGTCTTGATACCGCTGCCAGGTCCTTTGAACCGTCGAGCGACTCACACTTAGCCTCTGAGCCACGAAGCATTGGCTGCAACCCTCTTCGAGCAGCGCAATAATTTTGGTAGCTTTTACCACTTTCTCTAACATTATTGAGACAGCTAAACAGCAATAAATGAAGCTTTGACAACTAAGAATATGAAATAAATTCATAAAAATTGACTAAAAGTTATGAAAACCGATATCTTTTGGAACTTCGCACCAAAAATGTAGGATAAAAAGTGGTTTTCTGTAAAAATGAGCATCAAACGAAAATTTCAATTTAGAACGTACTGTTTTAAACACCACGGCATTTTTAAAACCGGCCAGTAACATGTACAAATAATTGAAATCATTTTAGTACCGTATTTTTTTAAAGAAGAATTAAAATCAAAACCGCCCGTTTTTTTGCAAATGAGTGTATAATTTCCTCACATTGTTGTATGACAGCATTAACTTAGAAATATTCCCTATTATTTTCGTATTAATTAAATCAGTTCTCTATATTATATTGGATTTTTTTTATGTGGCTTCCTGTTTACTGCGGTTTGGTTGATAATGAAAAGTCAAAACACCAATTTTTCTCTAGGTACTGTATATTGAAGTTATGAATTTGTTTAGTTTGTCACGCAAAGCAAATAACTCAGAGGTATCGCGCCAGTTCATCATCACGCTATTAATTTAGGGGGGCGGGCAGGCTCTGCGGCGCGCTTGCAATTAACTGGTTTTGTACTCATTATTACGCCCTTTTCGGGGGACTGTTCACATTGAGATACACTCTCTCTTTATTTCATGTTTTAATTTTAAGTATTTGAAGCAAAGACTCGCGAGGGTTAAAATGCAGGTATTTCTATTATTATCATAGTTATATCATTTTATTAACAAAATTTGCAAGAAGCTATTAAGTGTCCCAATGGTAAAGAGGCTATGGATTCAACTTTCGCACAAGAGATTTGACCACAAATGATTTACCAAAGAGGTCCGGTCTATTTGCCAAAGATGCAATCGAATCAGCCCTGTAAAAAAATATAAAATAATGCTTACAAGACCCCGAATCGCATCTTCTCGTTTAAAATGTTTATAAGGTATTGATCCCCCGTTTCTTTTTCAGAAATTATCTTGGTAGTTTAATTTCTATCGGCCACCCAATGTGAACAGCGCGCGAGGCAGACCGTTAATTACACCGACCTTGATGAGTTATACCAGGCTGCAACAGTCGTCGCGGACGACAGGTATTGTACACGGACCTTGCTTTCTATTGAACAGTCTCATTTATAATATAAATAATACACCCAACAATAATGATAGTCCTGTCTCTACTATCTTGTGACGTGGGCATCAAAAATTAGAAGAGATGTTTCGGCTTTACAAACACAGAGATTTGAAGCAAATGCTTTTTTTTCACATTCCTCTTTAAATCGTGGACTATGGAATCATGACATATATTTCATTTAAAATAAAATTATAAATACAATATATGCTCATTATTATTTATATTTTTATATGTATTCATATATTCTTTTTTCATAATTAATAAACACCTGCTTCCGTCTCTCTGCACTACCTTAAGGTCGACTGGTAGAAAATACCTATAGACATTAAGTCCACCTGAACCATTTATGTGTATAAAGTGCTAAAATAAATAAATAAATAATACAGAGAAAACCCACAGAACAAACAATAACCAAAAAAATATAAAAGTTTTATTAGGTAAAATTAAACTTAAATCATACCATGTCCCTTCTTTCCATCGCTTCGTCAGTGTTAATATTGCTGGTTATAATAAAGGCTCTGCTTGTCGCCCGGTAATTAAGTTAAATAAGTTATTTAATATCGACTAATTTGTCGTTGTCGCTGAGTAGATGCTAGGCTTAAGACAACAAGATAGGGAGTCTATAGTGAGCTTCTTAACAACTTTATTCGTAACAAATGGCGTTGTAAGAGTGAAATTCGTACTGAGTGATATCATTATGCCGATAAGAATTGATCTGATTAGTAGTCACCAATATATACGCTAATTTAAATGTTTTATTTTTTATTAACATACAGTTCAATCAACTTTTCCTTCCTAAGCATTTTCGATCCCAGACTTATCATGTACCTTGTTTTAAATAAAAACATATTATAATTGAGGTTCCTAACATTGGTATTTCACCAGTCTTAAGAGTCTTATGAAGCGATAAGTGCTATATCCCGCTATTATCGGTTACCCTAATGAAATCCAACAATAACATCAAATAAAACTATAACCTTAAACTCCTTAGTGGCACAGAAGCGACATGATGTGTGCATCTAATAAAATTTTATGATCTGCGCGAGGTAGGAACATTACCAGATACCAAAGAGACGTAAAAGCGCCATATCAAACAAACCTATAAAATATCTCAAGTAATTGGCACTTGTAATTTCAAGGTTGACAGTTCGGTGCATGTCGTGTCGCCGACTTAATATAGATTAAAACAGACAGAGATCATTTTAAAATGCCTAGCCATACTATATGATATTAGTGGAGGGCTAATTATAATTAATAAATAATTATAAATGGACCCAACAGTCACATACATAGTCCTGACCCCACACTAAGATCGAGTCTTGTGTCGTGGGTATCAGAAATTATGAGAGCCTTTTCGTTCTCACAAACCCAGACCCGAAACAAATACCTGGGCCGGGATCGAACCAACTGCGCCACGGAAGCGAACTCCTTTCAATCTTGGATTATGCCCGTGGTGATAGCTATGGGACTCATATGCGTAGTAGTGCAAATTTGCAATACTTTGCAAATTTTATTTTATCTTAAAAAAAAAACATAATTCAAAATTACAAAAGCTACGAACTTTCATAGCAACTTGTATAGTCTATTTTCTTGGATAGGTAATAGTTTTTCAAAAATCCTTCTTCGGTACTTACATTATATAGGTAATTAATAAAAATCGTGTGAAAGTCCAAAACTTGGGACGTTTTCAACTTATGCTTCTAAAATTAAATTGAATCGTCAGCCACATCAGCCAAGTTTCTCATCTGTTCACCTCAAGCGGTATCATTCTGTAATTTATTAGTTAAAGTTGCCGGCGTTAATGTATCGCGCGCCTCCACACTTCAGGTTGTTGTAGCAAACCGCGCGTATATATTCCTTAGATGAGATCTTAGCACTGACTTGTAAAACTCCGAGTAATATGATTTAAATAACTGGTGGTAGGTCACTCAAATGTGAGAGGCCGCCTGAGTAGATATCACAGTTCCAAGAGTGGTCAAATCGCTTCTGATCACGCGAATGGCACGCTCGTCTCGCCATTCGTAGCAATAATAAAATGTCGTAAGAATAATTTAAAATTATTATTTAATCAATATTTAAAATCCTGAAACTGTGTTTCCATTTGCAATCCATACGTAATCATATACATAAATAATTTTAAGTCAATGATTTTCTACAAAACAATATTTTAAAATGAGAACCATAAAGGCATATTAATTAACCCATACTACGAGTACAAACATAACAAAACTAGTCTACTATGTCCAACGTAGCAAGTCCTTCCCAAAACACTAAGTGTGGGTTTGCGTTAGGTGTGTTGATGTCAGGCCGGAAATACGGTGCCCCTGGGCGTCCACTTCCGGCGGATAAGTGGGCCGCTCTGACCCAATTTCCGGTTTCCACATTTCATAGATCGTGCGAATGATAATTTTTGGATTACGTTCACTCAGACACAGGGAGTTGCGGATGAGATGCTTGTCTTCAAGTAGATATTAACATACTTATATATAGTAAACTAATATTGATATAATTGCTCAGTAGTATTATGAAAGCTACACTTTAAAGTGTAATTTTGATAAAATTTCTAAGATTTGCTTTTTGAAACACATAAGCTAGTGATATTCCGATGATATTTGTATTATTGAAATTATAATTTGGATGCGCTATTTCGCCCATCCCAATATACAATCTAAATAATGGACAAAATAAATTTGGTATTTTAATTATTCTCCTTTATTCAAAAAAAAAATGTATATTTACTAACTTAAGAAATGAATTAAGTATATAATTGGAAATTATGGGTTAGAATACTCTTCAAAACTTCATTCATAACCCGACAATGCAGTGGGTGGGCCGTACCTTCCGCAAGTGCTTTCCTGAAACGCAACGCGGAAGGTGGCTCCATATAAAACAATTTACGATCGCCCGGCCCGACCAACTTTGTGTACGTTTGTGTATCCTTATTAGATATTATTATAGATGAAAAACTATGCTGCCTTTAATAGATTCATTGAGGATGAGGAAAATGTTGACATAGGTATTCAAGATCTGAGAATACTCAGGTAACTTGACACGATATTTTTCTAGAATTTATCTAAGGATCGTGGCAATTCAAGCTTAAATTGTAACCTACGACAAGGAAGTTTAATTATTGATGAGATTATATCCTATTCAATAGAAATGACATACCTATTTTGTGTCTTATTTAATTTTAAACTGAAAGAAACTTTAATGTCAAAACCTAAACAAATACTACTAGACTACGTACATTTGTTACCAAAAGAGGCTCGAACTGTTGGCTTCTTTTTTCATAGCTTGATACCACATTCTGCTGCATGAGGTATATTAATAACTAGATACAGCTATATATATTCCAAATCACTGCAAAAAGAATGAAATTGCGTACCAGTGCATTGAATTGACAACTACTCTCCCATTTTAAAAACTAAAACACCGGAATGTTTTTATTTATGTTCAATCACGTCGTTTCAAACGCGATCTACGCTCCAATAAACTTATTAATAACTAAAACCACATCGCACATAAAGCGAATTTTCTTATAAAAGTTTCGTGCTATATATTACCTGGTTTACACTCGTGTCGCTCCTGACGCGTGACGGCTCCTGACACGTGTGAAATCGAGACAAAACGATAGAGACGGGAGCTAGACATTTTGTATTCAACGGGATCTTTAGTATAAATACACATTGATTAAACAAGCGTCCTGAGAAGTTTACTGGTACGATATTTGTATTAATACTGTAGTTAAAAAATGATGGGTCTTCGAGTTCATTCTCTGTAAATCCACTTTTTAATAGACAGGCGTAACTATGTGTAAGTGAGAGAGTGTTGATATAGTGTTGATTGATGCTTCGCGAAAAAGGTTATCAAAGTGGCTATAATGCAATCAGATGCATTATAGCCACTTTGATAAGACCTTTTTCAATTAACTTGTTGCTAAGTGAAACCAAACGAAACGCCCCGACTAAGCCAGATGTTAACATAACGTCCTATCACATGATGGGAGCACCTAACCCTACGTCCTCGAGCAAAAAGGCGTGAGTTTATGTATGTTTGTACGGATAAAGAAACAAGTCACATCGCGGACTCAAACAAGTCAGCTCAAGATAATTTCTTCATGTAATCAGGTTTAAAAAACCTACTGGCTCCACGACTACGTATAAAAGCACTGTGCACGTACAAAACGAAAGGGTGGGGAATGGCGATCGGCATTAGTGTAAAATAATATAAAATATTGACGTGGCCCACGCGTTATTTTCGGATGCTAAATTAGTGATGTTTGCCACTTAGAGATCTGCCAGTGCTCTGATGTTACTTGTACCAGTACTAAAATGCAGTAATATTTTTCGTTAATTTACATTGCGAGCCCATCTGTATAAATACAGGAATTGTAAACTACTCTTTTATTGGCAAAAATATATTCCTTTGGTCGATCCGTTAATTTAATATTGTAATCCTATGATATCATCTACTATTTTTGAGCGTTGCTCTTAGTAGCTTACTAATTTTTGCAAATGTTTTGGTTAGAATATCAATGTTATTTACAATGTACATTTTTTAATTTTTTCAAATTATGTTACTTAACATTCATTCATTTCTTTACTCAATTTACTAAGTGTTTTGTAAAATGAGCATGATGTTACATTATTTCATTTCCCTCTCCGAAGACGTAAATGCGTAGGCACAAAAGCACTAAAATATCGGTAGTAAAATCTATGACAGCCCAAGCGATCGAGGTTACGAGCGGAAGTGTTGCATTTCAAAGGGGCATTCTTGTTACCTGTATACTAAAAATAATACGTGAAACAGCCGGATAGAACACGCCATGACCGGGACGTAATTAGCCTCGCACCGAACCGCCTTTGATGTCACGAATACTACCGACGCAGACGGCTGACCGTTCTGTTTTAATTAAAGCGATTTTTTAATCTATGATTTTTTTATTTATGGTAATTGGCTGGTTATTTGATGACGTGTAGTAGTGGTTGTATGAAAGATATAGAGGTAGATGTGATTATTATTTGAAGTTTGGCAAAGGTGAATGGATTCGATGAAAAGTGCGTGTTAGCTGTATCAAATTTGATATTCGTGGGTGGCTTAAATATTATAATATTATGGCAACTAAAATAATCGTATTCACTTATTTCACAATGGCTAACGTTGTTTTGTACAGTGCCCAAACTGTTTCGACCACTGCTGAGCAAGTGACTCTTCTACAATTGATCGAATGAGAGGCCTTAAGTCTTAGGCTCCAGTCAACCACGCTGCTAAACTTCAGGCTCGCGTAATTCACATGCATACCAAAAAAAAAATGATAAATGCAAATTTTCTTAAAATGTTTCCTTCAAGATTAACCTACTAGTCAAATACTATCGACGTTGACGCAAAAAACATAAAATTCCAAATGTCTAACATCTATTTAGAGCAACAAAGCCCTTTAATCATGTACGTTGACATTGGAACAAAGGAAATACTTGCTCAACAACCGAAGGTAAAAATACATCGTGAATCAGCATCCATTTGTTTCCCGCACCGGTACCACCTGCCTCCACAAATATACACAAAGGATTCCTGACAAGGTACCGAGGATTTCTTGTTAGGGTGACTGCAGATATTTTGAGAAGTCAGTTTTTCTTTTTGGCTGTCCAGTTATGTTTTGTATTTCGTTTGTGGTACAAAGTACATTGTACTTAAGTTAACAAACAGTTTAGTTATGATAATATTGTAAGGAATCTAATCAATGATAATGTTATACGGATGGCTTGATAACTTTTAATTTGCTATAGGGGGCAAACAAGTATGCGGTTCACCTGATGGTAAATCATCACCGCGGCCCATGGACATCTGCATCATCATAGGACATAGGGCATGGAGATGCGTTGCTGGCCTTTAAGGTAGGAAGACGCATTTAACAACATTATTCACATAATTTATTTTTAACTGCGCCAAAGTTATGACTAATGCAATCATAATGGCAACATTTTTATTGTTTTATTGTTTGTTGGTCCAGATTTTTTTTTGTAATTATTTGTATTTATGTTATTATCTACTGAATGAAACTGAATACTAATTTCAATTAGTTAATAATTTCGTTAGTTTTGTTTAGTAGGGTTCTGCTAAGGGCCTTCCGCTCAAATTCTTACGAAGTTAGATGAGACTGAAAATCAATGCTGCTTGGTACCTAGGTGTATCTCAGCGAGCCACTTTTTTTGCAATTAACATAATTTGTATGATGTAAGAAAGCGATAAATGACGTGTTAAATAACTGAATGTTATGACAAAGTTTGTTACTCCCTTTTTATAAAAGTTTTTTTTTTACTTATAAGCCAGTATCTCACTTACAGTTCAAAAGGATTATGTTATAAGTATTATAGAAGAATGATTTAGTATATAATGGCAGAACATTTTTTGAGCGGAGCAATAATTTTATCCAACTGAAAATCACACGTTCTGGATTGCTCAACCTTTATGTCGCGCCTAGATTAATTACTATTTACCTTTTCCATTTCACCAATAAACTGGAATAGCAACATCAATACGCAGAATATAGCTGAACACCTCGGCTAAACAAAACCTTAAAACATACAAATAATGAAACCATAACACCAATATTTATTTTTTTATAAAACTTGTAAAACAAAGTTAGTTGAACATTAATAGAGTTGCGGTTACGTAAAACGCGCAAGGTCAGTCGCGCATGTGGACACTCGTAAATCAGCGAACTGCATCTGAATCGAGCTCGTGTTCTGGACGGTCGTTACCTACTAACTAGATACGGACCGCTTTATGCAACAGTGAAGAAGTCACTAATATCCTTAATAGCATATTATGACATAGGAGGTTATCTGATGAAAGACAAACAACCATTTTATAGAACCAACTGACCACGTTTCGCAAGCGTCACGTCGCCGTCCCGTCCCTGCTATTAATTAATTTAATTATTCATTTAAACTTTATACAATATCTACAGACGAACCTTATGCCGACGGCATTTTCTACCATTTAACCTTTAGGAGATGCAGAGATAAGATCAAAGGCGTGTACAAACTATGTGTAAATATAGACATAAATAGCAATAAAATACACATGTTGTAAATGAAACGAATACTTAGTTGACGATTCTGCTGATGATTGATTCTTAGTGCGAGAAAATGAGGACCGCCCTGTTCAATAGCTTAGCATAGCATTATTTTGTAACTTTAATACCATCTTTATCATAGCAGTCCTCTGCTGAAAAACAATCACATTTCTCTAGGAAGCTATGAGTCTTGGTTGCAATAAAATCATGCAGACCTCCGGAATTTTGACCACATTGGAGAAATTTCGTAAAATGTGTGTTGTTGAAATTTTAGTAGCATTATTATTTTGAAGACACAACATTTATAACAGAAGATAATAGATAAATAAGATTTAATGTATAAAATTAGACCAGCAAGACAAATCAGCTTATTTATTACACGCCATTACGTACCAATTACGAACTAGATACTCTAAATCTGTTTAGAACAAATCCAGGCATCCTCAATCACCTATTAAATTATTTACAATGAAGTTAATTTCTGAATTCTATTTTCTATCTTAAATTCCTACAAAGCCGACGCCTACGTCACTCGTAAAAAATAACGCCTTCGAAAATAGCCTACAGACTATTCTAAAATCTTGAGAATTAAAGTCTTGGCTCCCTTCCACGATTCACGTCCACGACATCCTGTCAGCGCACCGGGCCTGTAGTGTAAATACTCATAATTTACAGTCTTCCGCCACTACGCTATAGTTTGGGTAATAGTTCTTTGGAATGTAATCAAAATGACCGCTGATACTATGTAACGTAAGGGGCACTCACTTGTGTCACTTCTGTGAATAATGTTAATGCTCGGACTTCTCAGATTATAATACAAGCAGTTGAATGTTGCATAATGACGTCCGGAAAATGTGGCGTTTTCATTCAATATTCTAAACTTCTTCATTTCCAATGCCGGTTACGCGCTTGCGGCTTCCACACGATTTGGACTGCTTTCCAACTATTTGATAACTACTTTATTACCTACAACCTCAGATTAATGAACTGAATCTCCCTCGGCAACCCGGACTGTCTTCTTTTTTTTTTTATTTATTACATTGATACCAGCATGAATATTGTTTTCTTCATCCTTTGCCTCCACGGCCGCCGTGGCGCTGTTGGTGAGACTCTGACTGTGAAACGAGGCCGCGGGCTCGATCTTAGCAATGAGACAAATTATTATGTGAACCCCGGGTATTTGTTTCGGGTCTAAGTGTTTCTTGTGGTTTCTGATACCCACGACATAAAACTTGGTTTTATTGTGGGCTCAGGCCTATTGGACATGGCGATAGGCTCGCTTTCTATCAAATACGGGACGGAACACATAAGAAGAAATTTGGTTATCCTTTTTGCAACCAGCCCCTCTGCCTACCCCTTCTAGATAAAAGGCGTAAGTTTATATATGTATGTATTTCAGGACTATGTAGGTGATGGTTGGATGTATTTATTTATTCATTATACTAATGGGTTGGTAGCCACTGCAACTTGTTACCCAGACGGTGCCGATCAGTTCAGAGAGTGTCGCGGCAGATGTGCGGAAACAACGGGTTTATTATAGTCAGATGTAAACAACAATCGGTCGTAACACTCGCTAGGAGAAGGGGCACTCACATGCGCCCGCGCGCTTAAACACGTCTTTAATCGAACCACCCACGCACTTTATTACTTGTTTATAAGCGAACATACGCGTGATCTGAAACTCATAGATACTATGTGCCAAGTAAATTGATCCGAAAATAATGTGTATTAGGTATTATATTGCCGTTGTAAAGCTTTATTCATCGAGCGGCACAATATAATACATGAGATTATTTTCATTTAAAATCATTTGGCATGGCGATAAGTTTGCTTGTACTCCTTGCAAAAATGAAAGGGGTTGCTTATTTAAAAACTTTCTAACAATTCACGTGATGGTTAATGATTCTCCCGTACATGAACATCAACATGACTGATAGTCAGTGAGTCGCGAGTCTCTCCAAAATAGAAACAATGAGGGAAAAAATGAACCGCAGAAGAAAAGAAGTTGCAGGCCGAATGGTTTTGAAGAAACGTGGTACTAACCTAGGCGTCCTCTCACATATGAAAGACCTACCACCCGTAATTTTAAACACTAGCACTAATACTATCACTTTATATAAGTCAACGATTTTTCAGTAGATTACCACGTTTTCAGATTTAAAATTGATGAAAAAATGATCCTTATGTATATTTATAATTTAATCATGTAAAAATGTAAACTCCGTTGACCTGTTATTAAAATAATTTTTTCTCTCAATTCAGTGCACGTTCGGTATTTTTTCAATAAGCCAGGGCGGAGGAAACGCCAGCGGGAGCTTCCAATAAGGCCCGTGTGCCGATGTCGCTGTAAAACTTGAAACACGAGTCAATGTCTGAATTGTCTACTTAATGTATACTTTACTGCCACGTCCACATCGGAACCTTCGTCATTCAAAATCTACATTTTCAAGCAAAAGCTCGGCAAGTCTTAGACATTATAAACAATAAACAAACTGGGAAAATCTAAATATAAAGACAAAATAATGGCCTAAGAGTTATAAGTATCCGTATAGCAATACAATTAGAGAAGCCAAGGCCATATAATCCTCCTGGATGGCGTAGTGTGGGTTGGTAAAAATGATTAATTTTAAATTAGAAATCTGTAACATCATGAAAGGCTGGTGGTGAATGGTTTATTAATCATGTAGGTAACTAAATAGCTATTTTGACAAGTAAAAAGAAACAAAAATGATCTTTAATCGGCCAGTATTCCGAATCTATGGCAGCGTAGAAATTAGATATTTAGCAAAATAAACATTTTTACTTTGTGCTCGCAACGGAAACGAGGACAGTCTGTTGTTTTGCATTATTGAAATATCTTATTCAGTAACATCGGAACTTCCTTAGCGTTTGTAAATTAAATACTAATATACTATGTATAGTAATATAATGACCATCGGATTTGTTAGCACAGATATATTTAAAATTATATCATTATAATGATGTCTACGACTATTTTCTTCAGCCTAAAATAAAGTAATAGTAATACAAAACAGCAAAAATCCACGGAATACCAACCTTAATGTACATAAGTTCAACCTTCCATTTCCTAAGAGGTAGACAGATGTCTACTGGTACTTCACAGTTGAACTTGCATTCCTCTTAATGTATAATAACGCAATAACTCTATAACTATGCCAGTTACAAATAGCATTACGAGATTTTTAACACTAACATTTAACACACGAAATTTCATCAGACCTAAGACCATATTCGCCAACAACATTTACTAATCACCTCTATACTGTACGTGCGAACAACACAGTACCATCTCTTCCGGCCAGAATATAGGCTGGCTGTATTTATTCAGCATCCATAATTCAAACAGCGGTATCCATCAAGCCGAGCGGTTGGGCGTTATAAAACTATATTTTGTTAGCAAACATTGTAGCTGAGTTTAACACGCGGCACAATTTACAAACACAGTTTACCTGTGAATTACGACGCGCGGTGCCACCGACGGCCTGCTTTCTTGCACGGACTCCATCATTTTGGAATTTTATGGATACTTATTTATTTTTATTTTACAGACAAAAACTTAGTTGAATGAATGCTGTGATAATTTTTTGTACAGACCATACCTAAATCTATCGGGTCTATGTTTTTGTGAATTGATGGATTGAAAAGTCACTTGTAACTTCTGAAGCCCATTTAGTTTGTATTTAAGTGTGAGGTCACGTCTATATCCTGGCTGTTGGCAGAAACAAAACAGAAAAAACTACAGCATTCTTTAAGATAGCTGGAAAGTAGGTGGTAGGTCTCTCATATGTGAGCGGCCATCTGGGTCACCGCAATGTCTATTTCTCCCGTGAAACAACACTGCTTAATGCAACTACTGGACATATTGAGACTTAACATCTTATGTCTCAGGATGGCGAGCGCAGTGGAATGTTGTTACTGTTTATGAGCGGTCGTATCGCTTACCATCAGGCGAACGGCTTGCTCGTCTCGCCATTCATTGCAATAAAAAGAAATCGGTATATCGCGTAATAATGCTAATTGCACTGGTATGACTGTAATATAACATGTATTTTAGTCAACTACCAAAGTTGATATCAAAAGTTGGAATAATCATAAAAATGGGATTAACATTTTAACTCGTGCTATATCACCGGGACCGCTTGTATTTTTTATATTGGATAGTTAGGGGAGAAGTAGCTAAATTAATATGTATGACTGGAAAAAACAGGAAACTTTGCATGCTATAACGCCTACTTATCATACATACGCAATAATACCATTGCATTCGAAACGAAGAATTTTAGTTCAGGCGCTATGGCGTCTATAATGAAAATAACGAATTTTAAATATAAAAATAAAACTAAAAAATATTGATATATTTAAAAAAAACTGAATTTTGCACTAAATGTTTGAGCTGATATATTTTTATTATACTTTTGGGGTAACGTACCGAAGCTTGAGTCAATATCATCAAAAATATTAAGTTACATTTTGATTTATATTTATCTATAAAGTATTAGGTACGGACGTTTAGACCATAGATAATACACTATATAGGTAAGTTTAGAAGCTCATTTTTGGTGATTTTCGTAAAAATCCATTTTTTTCTAATCTGGATTCCCAAAAACCTTTATTTCTGGTCAACCCACAGCTTGGCACGTTAGCTGGCCGGATGCCAGACGGTAGCTATTTGCTTATAATTCGGAATCAATATGCCGGCACACGTGCACCGCGCCGCCGTGCTACGCTCATTGTAATTTACGGACAATTGCTAACTGCACGCGTAATTGCGGCTGTTTCAGTCGCATTGCGCTCTCGTATTTCTTGTACCTTCTTGATGTTAACTTTAAATGAGGTGTGACTGATTACGTTCGAATATTACGTTTATATATAATTTCTTAATCTAAATCCGTTTTACCTTCGGAGTTAGATATAGATTTGCTGTGTTCTATAAAAATTGTGTCTGATATTGATTCTCATCACCAACTTTCAAAAGTCAAAGTCAAACAAGATAACTACCATGTTAAATAAATAAGTTAACGAATATTCCCTTTACATGTTTCCACAATGAACAAGATCTTTGATATAAATTCATCCTTTTTAAATCATCTTACTGGTCATAACGAGACTTAACCTCTTACGTCTCAGGATTGCGAGCGCAATGGAATGCCAAACATTGCCTAAGAACTCATGGTGTTGGCTTTGCTACTGCCCATGAGCGGTCGTGTCTCTTAAAATGGCATGTTCATCTCACCATTCATCGCAATAAAAAAATACACATTAACTGAAACTAGACACGGGCTTTCCCATATATTGTTAAGGGGCAAGATCTTTAGTCCACGGTATTTAAAGTAATTCCCAACCACATTTCTAAAAGATTAGCCCAGCGTATAAATAACAAGAAGCCATTAACGCCGAATACCTCAGGCGATTTTCTAGAAGGTGTTATTAATCCACATTCCTTACTCCACGACAGGTGCTAACCCGGGAATAGAACCCGCTTCGTTAAACCACTCAGCCATCAGATGTTTAGAAACAGCGATTTATGTTATTGATCTATATTAATTGGTTAGTGAGATAATTTTTATCGTGGAAATTCTTTCGCTGTTAATTGTCGCTGCAAATGTATCCGTATGCTTTTCTTATTTTAATCGAGCTATGCCTAGTATCTAAATAACTGGCGATTTTCCTAGCAAAAAACCATATAGTTAGATGGCTTATCTTTCTACGAGATCCTATTAATCAATAGTACGAACAAATGAAACGGATTACTAACTGTTGACGACAGCACACAATATCATTTAATCTGATGAAATAACCTGTCAGTAAACGTAAAATAATAGCCGCTAACAATCTAATTAGAGATTAGAACAATGAAGAAATACCGCGAAAATTATCAATTATTCAAGCTTATCAAGCCGCCAAATCAAACCGTGAATAATAAATATAATTAACAATATAAGCCAAGGCACGCCTGGGCATTATTTGCGATGTCATAAATAAACGCCGATCACCATTTATCTACGGTGAAATTGGCCCAATTCCTTTATCCCGTAAAGCCAGCACCATATCGTTAATAAAAAACAATAAAAATACGTACAACAAACGTATGAAAATTCTTCGGTGCGTTGATTTGGTTTCCTTTAAAACACACGAAACTATGACGATACGATAATTATGTCGGGGTCATTACGGTAGCTTTCTTAACATTGAGACTGAGTAACTTCTATACTGTAACCCAAATTCAATATGGCTTACAAAAGTAACAGTAGTAACAGTGAGGACGGCACAGTCTCCTCTTAGATGCAGTTTTCTTCTGCTAAAACATTTTTCTAGATTTTATTGATTATCCAGGGTTGCTTAATAATAATGTGTTTTCTAAAAGGTTACACTGTAATAGTGAGTCTTACTTGTAGCAACTGACAAGAGATCAGCGTTTCTCACCTGCGTTACTTTATTAGGCCTGCACCGCACCATCAACAACAAATATAAAAACGTCTACTTAAATACCAAAATATTTAGTTTAAATTTGAATAGTTGTAAATAAAATCGTCGAAACATAAATTTAAAATGTCGTACATTGTAAATCGATGGATGCGATATTTGACTCGGAGCCAAAAGATTAGGGATACATCGAAACGGTGTGGGCGTTGTGAATGCGTTAAAACTTTCTGAGGGTTTCTTATGTATTGGAGATAATAGCGATTAGCTGACTTGATGAATTATCGGGAATTCCTTCAAAATTATGACTTCCCTAGAATGTCTATATACCGGGAAATGCTTATTGGAATTCAAATCTTTTGCGCGTCAGCAATGTTCTATTTTTAGATTAATGGTTCTTAAATAAATTAACGATTTATATTGGTGACGAACAAAATTAAATAAAAAATATTCACAGTTATCTGGATGCTATATGTGAATGAAAGTTACTACTAACGCCATCTACCGGTACCTGCCTGAGCATATCAGTGTTATCGAGCAAAAGTATCCGATAGCTCTATGAGTTAAAATTAAATGTAACTAGTATTGAACTCAGACTACAAAAATATTTAAGGATGAATATTTAAGGATAAACCACACCATCACTACGCTTAAATATGCCATCAAAGTTGTAAAATTGAGTGCTGAGGAATAATCAGACCAATCAATACAGGGATTGATAAACAATTAATTTACATGGAAAGCAATACATAGAGATCGAGCAAAGTGAAGATTAATTTGCTATACTTATGGGCCGTCGACGTGATAATAATATATACGAAACTAAACAGAGTAACTACTGGACATATTGAGACTAAACATCTTATGTCTCAGGATGGCGAGCGCAGTGGAATGTTGCTACTGTTTGAGCGGTCGTATCGCTTACCATCAGGCGAACGGCATGCTCGTCTCGTCATTCAATAAATAAAAAAAAATAATAATAAATAATAAACTAGGCATTCGACGAGACTAATAAAATAATTTTAAGTGCGTGGTGGCCTGTTGGTAAACGGACAAGACGCGACTGCCAACATGTTCACGGTGGTCGCGGGTTTAAATCTCAGGGCACACCTCTGACTTTTCGAAGTCAAGTGTGTTGATACTCAATCACCACACACTAAAATGGTGAAGGAAAATATCGTGAGTAAACCTGCATAACCTAGCGACTAATAAAAAATCTATGGTATATAAGTCCGCCAATCCGCACTAGGCCAGCGTGGTGGACTATATGGCCTAACCACTCTCAATCGTACTGTCGATAGTAGAGGAGCCCGTGCCCTGCAGTGGGACGTATATGGGCTGATACAGAATAGAATAATTTAGTATGAAAGGACAGCCAAGTGGAGCAAACCAGTTGATAATAAGCGTATAAACGCTGAATTAATAAACGTCACGCGGTACCGGTTTCACAAGGCGTTCATTTCCGTTAACACAGTGGCACGGCTGAAACTAAAATAGAAGCATATTCACCGGCCCGGCAAATGTTTTGCTAGACGAAGCAAATTAATTCTTAGTTTCTTTTCAATAATAACAGGTTCGATCCCGGTTTGTGAGCTCCTGAAGTATTTGTTTCTAATATCGACGCCACAAGACTTGCTTGACCTTAATGTGCAGTCAGGATTATGTACATGATTTTTGGTTGTACTTTATCATTAATAACCAAAAATTGTAGATAAGGTTATTGGAATGTCACGTGATGATGAAGAATGAAGTATCTTGAATATTGTGACTTTTGACTATCTGTTTGGGAAGCATTTAATGACTGTCGCCTTTCGGTCGGTGACATTGCCCAATGCCCAATAATCCTTGTCCTCTTCCTACCCTTCTGCCAACCCACTCTCTTCCTAATTTGATGCAGTGATCACTTATTGTCAAGTGACATGTTTGTTCCTTTGTCCGATTTTTGCAATAAAAAAACAACGGAAGCTAACGTAACATGCAAAATTTGGATCAACATTGTAGTTAAGCCATTACTTCTTTTTAACAATTTTGGGAGATGTATTCAACATTATCATTATATATGTATCGAGAGAGTCTGAATGAAGAAAGCTCGCCTATTGTTTAGCTGGCTCTACACGAGGTAATTTAATGTGACATTTGTGCGAACATTCGTAACGTTATGACAAGGTTAATGCGTCAATGCACGTGTTATAATTTTTACGTTCCTCAATTTATGAGATATTTTAACACATTGCTCTTGCGTTGGAAATCATTAATGCAGTTGATTCAAACGTGGGATTTTATGTGCATTCACATTTCCTGGGAATAGTTAAAATAATAATGTAAAACAAGGAAGAACACTTAAGAAAACAAAATGGAGAAATTCTGAAGATAGGATTATAAGGGTACATACACACTTAAGCTTTCGCCTGTATTCAGAGGTGTAACAGGTGTCACCCATAATGCGTCAAGCTTATAACTATCCCAAGAAGTTACTATTCACTTTAGAGATATAAATAACACCCAACAGTCACATATATATATTATTTACACATAGATATACATATTATTTGGACTATTATCACGGTGAGTATAATATGTTCAAATCCCTGACAGTACAAAGGAGGCATTTAAAACGAAAGAACTAACATAAAGTGCAATGACTGACCAATAGTCCAACTTGGAACTCTCAATTCCACTCTCGGTTCATAGCACATACTAGCCGTGTTTAAACGTATCACGCGAACACTGAATTATTAAATACCCAATTATTTCTATGGTTTGTAAAGTCCGCCAACCCGCATTAGGCCAGCATGGTGGACTATATGACTCGGTTTTTTGTTGTTGTGAAATAAAAAATAAAAATTAATTGATTGCTTTTTTAAAGCACCAAATTCATAGTCCTTAACTATGTTGAAGGCAAAAGAAATTGCCTCAGCTCGTGCTTCATGGGACATAGGTACCGAGCAGCGTTGGTTCCAAGCCTCTCATAAATTCCTAAGATGTTGAGGGCAGTTTCCATAGCGAAAATAATTGTCACTGATAGAATTTATAAAAAAAAACAAGAGTTCATTGTGATAACACACTAGTATGGAACCCGCATTAAACCAGCGTGGTTAATTATGTGGCTGAATCACTCTCAATGATGTACTCTCAATTGTAGAGGAGGCCCGTGCCCAGCAGTGGGACGTATGTAGATACAGAGATACAATTACAATAATCAGAGGAAAACTGAAAAAAAAAAAATAACAAAACTTAAATGCTTCTTATTCTCTCAAACAACTGAAACAGTAAAGCACCGCTCTTAAATACCAAATAAAACTAAGGTAAAGTTTATTTTGGTATAAAACTAAGTATAAATAAAGTGAGCATTGTGGCCGCAAACAAAGAAACCATTCGTCCGTGTGCCACCTATTTCGATTTTTATTTAGCCAACGGGCATGGAGAAAGATTATATTTAGCATGGCATGTGAACAAAACTCCGTACCTGACTATTCGTGGAACGCTGCAACCCGCTCCTAATCGGTGCATATGGAATAAGAAATGTTCCTAACACGGATAGAAAGGCGGTGTGTTTAAGAAATGATTCTAATACAGAATGATGCTTCTCATTCGGATTATACTGAGGTGATATGTATGTGATTTGAGTGTTAGAAGAGTATTATTTTTTACGGATGTAAATAAATAATTTACATCCGTAAAAAAATAAAAGTAAAAAATTAAATAAATAATTAATTATAAGTATGTATATGTAAAATACTTATGTATGTGTATATAATATGTATGTATATGTGGTATGTATATATATAATGTATTTATATGTTTTTTATGATTTTATTTGTCTCCATGCTTTCGTTATCTTTATTTTACACTGCCCTATCTTTTTTCCTGCTCATATATCCATCCCATGGTTGTCTGGTAGAAATTGCCTTAGAGCGATAAGACCGCCATTTGTACTTTGTTGTTTTGTATTATCTCTAAACTGTTATTCCTTTTTATTGTGTACAATAAAGAATTTAATAAATAAATAACACCCAACAGTCACATACATAGTCTTGACCGCACACTAAGATCGAGTCTTGTGTCGTGGGTATCAGGAACTACGAGAGACTTTTCGGTCTCACAAACACCCAGACCCGGAAGAAATATTTGTGGGCCGCACAAACATTTCTCTCGGTGCGGGGATCGAACCCGCAGCCTCTCGTTTCACAGGCGGCGTCTAACCGACTGCGCCATGGAGGCTGTTAATTCTGATTCATTGTATGTTTTCGGGAAATGTGATTCTGTATCTATTTATTAACGTTTTTTTTTACAAGGATACAGTTTCACTAAAGCTACATAACAGTACTATTGGCGGTCTTATCGCATAAGGCATTTTTTTACCAACAACCATGGGCTTAATTTAAAGGAGTTTGTGTTTGTGGGACTAATGTGTGTACGATGAAGAAAAATATTTTAATAAATATAAATATCTATGTTTAATCCACCCTTTTCAATGTATGCGATGATAAAAACTAGCAAGTTTAAAAGAATCACTAAAACTTAATGGAACATTATGATACATTTGGCTACCCAACCATTACTATATACATAAGTACAATAATTTAATGCACCTAACAGACACACATATAGTCCTGGCCCCACATTAAGATCATTTAAGTCTTGTATCAGAAACTACTAGAGGCAAAAGCCTCACTGATAGACCGAAAATAGTTTCACAAACACCCAGACCTGAGACAAATATTTGTCGCGGCCCTGGAATTGAACCCGCGGCCTTTCGTTTCACAGACGGTGTCTAGTGGCTGCCAATGAAAATATGTTGGTTAAATAAGTATTAATATAATGTATAAAAATTATTAGCAATACCAACTGTTGCAAATTACTTGTTTAGCCTTTATTAACTGATAAATATTATTTAATATAACAAATACACGCTATTGCTACGGGTAAAACCACTTATTTACCAGTCATCATATACAAAGAAATTGGAGCCGTTAAAAATCATTTATCCCATAGAATTAGCTTTTTGATACGTAATTAACTAAGTAGCAAAACCACAAGATTCGTCATTGCGGTTTAATTAAATTATATTATGTATAATTTATATTATGACCTATTTCATGACCTGTTATTTTTCTCAAGCCTTCCTTAAATTATCGACTGGTTATTCCAATAGTGATCATAGTCGTGCGATGCTTAATACACTGGATGACAACTCATCGATCGGCATCCAGATAGATTATATATTTAACTTGTGGTAGATCTCTCATATGTGAGTGGCCGCCTTGGTAGGTACCACTGAATTGTCTAATTTTCCCGCCAAACAGCAGTGTAAATGCACTGTTGTGTTTCGGACTGAAGAACATTGCAACCAGAGTAACTACTGGACATATTGAGACATCTTATGTCTCAGAATGGCCAACGCAGTAGATAGCCAAACATTGCTTTATAATTCAAGGTGTTATTTCGTTTTATGCTGATTTCCATGAGCGGTCGTATCGCTTACCATCAAGCGAATGGCATGTAAGTCTCGCCGTGCATCGTAATAAAAATAAAGCTAAGTATTGAAAAGGTAAACATCATACACAGATTTGCATTACAAAGTTTAAACTGCTGATGTAATCCCGATTAAATTCATCAAAGCGATTCGTGGATTTATTGGACACCGATTCTAAAATGATATTTATCGTTTCATTTATGTGTTTTGCTACACCTTCGTAACACCTGGCGGCGGCATTAACCACTGCGAAATGTTTTCACAGCGTCGAAACGACGTTTTGATCGCCGTACTAATTACGTATATGTAAATAAATAGATTTGCGTTTGTTTTTCACGAAATTTTTAGTTGGGCGCGAGGTGCTTCGTAGCATATGGTTAGTTTGAATTTATTTTACGTTGATGATGGTTATGGAACATCTTTATGCGTGTTTATATGTGTATATTTTAAGCGAAAAACTGTTATGTATTTTTATAACGTTAATGAGGTCAACATTAGCATGAGAAAGATTTCAGTACCTGCCTCGGTGGCGTAGTTGTTTACGGTACGGTTACAAAGCTGATATCACAGATCAGAGAAGTAATAGTGGATTTTTCAATTCATAATGGTTTCTTAGATTTACGGGAATGATACACATTGAAATAAAACTATTATTTACGGATTTTATCGCGAATTTAGTTTAATTTTTTACATTTTTGACTTCCCGACGTTTCGATTACTTTACAGCTTTCGTGGTCACGGGGCGGACTGAGGTATTAGACGTCCGCTCTGTGACTGTTACATTTCAACTACCCTTATTTTACAATTATTAATTTAAAAATTAATTTTAGATATTCCAGGTGTTTCTCGTCACAGATTCCTCGTGCTCTCTGAAACAAGGATTTACCCACGGTAGCTAACTGTTTTGGATGGTGGTGGTTTCCTGCCCAGGATGTTTCGTGAGGCTATTGCAATTAAAAAACATCCAAATTTCAATAGAGAAGATGGCTTGAAGCTTGCACAAGCATGGGATCCAATACTACATTTAATTAAATCGGAACCTAAAAGACCAACTGCCAGACCTCAAGACACTGTGAGCTCCTTCTGCGTAGATCGGATCGCAAACACAGACTAGATATCTAAAATTAATTTTTAAATTAATAATTGTAAAATAAGGGTAGTTGAAATGTAACAGTCACAGAGCGGACGTCTAATACCTCAGTCCGCCCCGTGACCACGAAAGCTGTAAAGTAATCGCAACGTCGGGAAGTCAAAAATGTAAAAATTAAACTAAATTCGCGATAAAATCCGTAAATAATAGTTTTATTTCAATTTTTCAATTCATTACCAGCCTGTAATCAGAAACTTGTGCCCGATATGAAGACAGGCCCGCCCCCTATCACAACGTGGGATGGAACACACAAGGCAAACCGTGGGTGTAAGGGTTGCTACCAGCACCTACTTCTACTGGGAAAGGCGTGAGTTTATGTATGTATGTAGAAACTGTTATAATATGTACGCTTATAATGTTAATGAGTTAGCATAGAAAAAAATTCAGTACTGAGAATTGTCGAAATTCACTGAAGCTGGGTATAAGTGCGTAGAAAATACCTTATAATATTGTTTACTTATAATTAACATGTAACAGTTATGTTTTACTTATAGCATTACATTGGTGGCAACTGTGACTTAATAATTTAAAATGCCTGATCTTTAATAGACTAATTCAATAGGTTTCCTTGTGTATTTTTTTTATATTTGATCTTCAATTGTATGCTAGAACATAAATATTATATTAGAAATATTTAATATTCAATTTGCAAATTCTATTTATATTGATTACATGAACATGCTTAATCACCGTTGCTATTCGCCTATGATTAATTACTGCCGAAGTTATTTATTTCCATGTCTTCACTGCATGACCACATCATTGTTCATATCATTTTCCTAAAGGCAATTTACGTTTAGATTTTACGCAATTCACCAATAATGATTTTCCTTCCATACGAAGACTCATACCAGATTGACGTCGTTCGATGATCTAACTCTCACTATGTAAAATGTATTCTTTAGATCTAACTCCAATGCAACCCTTTTAACGCAAATTAAAAATATTTACCGTCTCGAATGTATTTAATAAACAACCGAGGATGTCGGAAAGCTTTTAAAATACGATACAAAAAATACATCAAAACAAGACGATCAACAATTAATCCACTCAATAAAACAATCATAAACAGATCGTGGTGTAAACAGAGGAACATCAAAGGATGCTGAGGTTTCAATCGTCGCGTGCCGTAGATGCGCGGGTAGAATGCTACTAACTGATCTCGATACAGCGAGTTGTATGCGTGAATTCACTATTAACGCGATATCTTGAATGGTTTCTTAGATTTTCTTATATGTCGTTTCTTAAAGAACCTGTAGAAATAAATAAACAGCGACAGGTCGAACTGTCGCTCCATTGAAGTATTTCTTGTGCAAAATATGTTGTGCATAAATACACCTTTATAATAAAATAATTAAACCCAATATAATTTAACCATTATTATTTTCTGAAATAAGATAACATTATATTAATTATGCATTCACATAATACAGCACATTTAAAATTAGCTATAGATCTTGGATTGATAATTATATTTATTAAAAATGTCCTACATATTTCGCAATCTAGGTAAACAAAGCAGTGATGTTAAAATAGAAATTTTATTTTATTTTTAGTTCACTCACATGCGGTTAAATTTCCAATTAAATCTTTTTCTCTCAATCTCTCACTCTTCAGCCATACTGATGGACAAAGATCTTAGATCCCTAAGAAATTCCATAATAAAAATCTATTCTAAAAAACATTAATACAATATATTCTTCAGATATACCCTTAGTTACATAGTAATCATAAAAAATATTCATAAGTAGTCATAAAAAGAGAGAGAATACTGAATTCTTCATTTTGGGCGACTTCGCTTCACTTGCTTTATTATATTATGCAACAAATTAACTGCTCTGATTTAAACCAACTTGTAACTTTTGTGTTAATTACTATATTGTAATTTGGTTTCGAAAAGAGTTTCACTATTGTTTCTTGCCCATTCTCCTTTAATGAAAACCGCTTTATAAATCGGGTGTTAGAACAAAAAATTAAAAATTCTAAATGATATTGAACATTTTAATTGATTCAATAAATTATTTGCATTAAATGAAAACCAGTAGTAGTGGACCAGCCCTGCGCCTTGCACCGTTCACCGATGGCGCCTCACGCTCCAAGACATAACAATGTCGTAAGATCTCAAAGAGAAGCACTTAAATCGTCATCTATCAGAACATGCTTATTTTCGTGTACCACTGAAAAACTATTAGCGTGCATGTCCGGTGTACTGGCCGAGTTTTTAATGAGATCGGCCACGGCGGAAATTTGATTTGAAATTCTTTCGGCCAGATGTGAAGTCACAGGAATGTCATGTTTTTAACCAATTTCCGTCGTCTCATAGGTGATGGACGGATTGTAGTGACTCGATGTTGCTCTTTTTGTTTTCTAGTATTTTAATATTAAATGGATTTTTCATTTGTGTGCACTTGGTTTGAAATAACACCTTTTTGTTTTCATAGACCGTTTTTGCAGTTGTAGGTTCTCATATCCATTATGAGTTTCTAAATAAGTCAAAGTATTGTTTCCACAAGCTGGATTTTCACTTTAATTGCCTTATATGAGTAGACAGTCTTATATGCCCATTTTTCGTCCTAACTTTGTAATTAGCGTGTATAAATATGAGCGAACTATGGGCGACTGATGTAAAGCTTCACTGTTATGATACTAGTAAATTACAGTTAATAAAGTAAATAGTAATAATTAATTTTAGTTATTTATATAGTTGGCAGCCTCAGTGGTACAGTTGTTTAGATGCTGCTTGCGAAACGTTGGGGCGTTGGGTTTGATCCCCGCACCGACACAAATATTTATGTATTTGTTTCGGATCTGGGTGTTTGTGAGACCAAAAGTATCTTCATTGTCTTATTAGTAGGTATTTAGTAGTACTTAGTACGTAGTAGTACTTTATTAGCAAGATGTATTAATCCTCATATTTAATATCATCATCAGCCATTTGTTGTTCACTTCTGGATATACAAGTAGGTCTATTCCATGGTACGGCCCGGTCTGATTTATACATCCTGTTGCATGCACAATTATTTATATGAAATCAATAGTTTATCTCGTTTTATACAAAGGAAGATTCCTTCAAAATAAAATGGAACAAACTGAGGTAACCCCAATTCCACTTCACCAATATCAGCCATACCTAAGATTTTTCATACTCTAGAACAACAGACATAAACATTATCGATATGTAATAAATAATAATTGCCATTAGTATCTCGGCACATCTCACGTGTAATACACTTGCCTTGTATTTCGAGTGATGATCAAATGTAATACACTTCGTTGGCTGTTTGTTATTTTTTCACTTCGCCCGCGTTCGCCGTAATGTCGAAAGGAGATAGACTTTGGTTTTTAAATTTAGAATTACTATTCAATATAGCATCAAGCGAACGTAAACGGCAATAGCACCCCATTTTTCATCTAAAATAATTAAATGACTTGATCAGGTTTATCGACAGTTTAGTGGTCTCAAAGGAAAATGATTTTAAACACCATCCTTGCTCTTCATTTTGTTACTTAGTTTTTATGATTTTCAACAGGAGTCACCTCCTTACGAACCTCAGATTATTTTATTTTTTTGCATGACATTAGCCTGATTGTAAGTGATACGACCATTCAATGACAGTAGCAAAACCAACACCACAAATTAAAAACAATGCTTGGCAGTCCATTGCTCTCGCCATCCTGTGACATAAGATGATAAGTCTCATTTTGTCCAGGAGTTGTTTATTTAAAGAATGCGGCGATAAATTGTAATTAATAATAATCATAAATATACCCAACAGTCACATGCATAGTCCTGACCCCACACTAAGATCGAGTCTTGTGTCGTGGGTATCAGGAACTACGACAGACTTGTCGATCTCACAAACACCCCGACCCGAAACGAATACCATACAAACATTGGATGTAGATACAACTAATTTGATTAAATTGTTCTAGAATCATAGTTGTCGAAGTTTTCAAATTAACATGATAATAAAATATTTTAAAAATAGTCAGGTATCCATGTCAAGCATACACGTGGAAGTATAATAATACACATATAAAAGGTGCATTTAGTTTGTCCGCGGGTAACCTGCGTGTCGTGCAAATCAGTAGTGTAAACACACCGTTTTTATAAATATGTCTGTTCTACATTGATTAAATTCATGTAGAGATAATATATTATTTATTTATAAATTTAACCAGAAGGTTTTTGCAGCGCTTCCCAGCTACTATAATCATCATAATCTCAGCCACAGGAAGTCCACTGCTGAACATAGGCCTAACCCAAGAATCTGCACATCGACCTGTTCGAACATACATACATACATCAGCTACTGTAAGTACTTGTTATTATTTGTCACCACATTCTATATTTACTCTGGTGGTAGGTTTCTCACAAGTGAGAGGTTATCTAGGCAGGTACCACAGTGTCTATGTCTCCCGCCAAATAACAGTATAAATGCACTGTTGTGTTCCGATTTGAAGGAAATTGTAGGTAGAGTAACAACTGGACATTATTGAGACTTAACGTTTTGTCTCAGAATGGGGAGCGCAGTGGAATGCCAAGCATTGCTTTATAGTTCACGGTGTTGTTTGGTTTTGTTACTGTCCATGATTAGTCGTGTCGCTTACCATTAGGCGATTGGGGTGCTCGTCTGGCCATTCATAACAATAAATAAAAAAAAATATTCTAAATTGTATCTACTATCAGCCTTCAGTTTTAAAATGAGTCTGTGCACCATTGTAGACGAGCCGCCATTGCGCGGTCGCGTTACGCACACATCCGGCGTTATAAAATTCACATGACGCGTGATTGACGTTCCATATAACTTTCTTTCTATGAGTTGAATATGCTATAACTATCATTTAAAAACGTACGGAATTGGTGTAATTAGGATATCTATAGATGTGAACTAGATCTAGATGCAATTTTCATTTCAGACATTATATTATTTGTGATTTATTTAGAAATATACTTTGTATAGTTGATTTTATCATATCGATTATGTATGACGCCTGAGCAACTAAGGTCTTATAAAGTAAAATGAAGAGGAGGTCTAGAATAGGATTAGGTCTTGTCCGAAATGGCGGCCTTATATAATATTGTACATTTCACCAAGCTTCGAGAGTCATGCAAATCCCACAGGTAAGCAGGTTCTGTCACAATCTGTTGTTGGTAGTAGGTATCTCATATGTGAGAGGTTGCCTGGATAGGTACCACCGCAATATTTTTTTTTTTTTTTTATATTATAGGTGGCAACCGAGCATGCGGTTCACCTGATGGTAAGTGAACACCGCCGCCCATGGACATCTGCAACACCATAGGGCATGGAGATGCGTTGCCGGCCTTTGAGGTGGGAATACGCTCGTTTTTTGAAGGTCGCCAGGTCGTATCTGTCCGGGAATGATGCCGCTGGCAACAGGTTCCACAGATTTGTAGTACGTGGGGGAAAGTGCCGGGAAAAACGTACTGTAGTAGATATATATCAATATCTACTTCTTCCACTAAACTGTAGTGTAAATGCCCTGTTGCGTTTCTATTTGAGGAATTGTAGCCAGAGTAACTACTGGACATATTGAAACTAAACGTCTTATGGCTCATGAGCGTAGTGGAATGCCAAACATTGCTTTGTAATTCGTGGTTTTGTTTAGTTATGCTATTGTCAAGGAGTGGTCGCGTTACTTACTATAAGGTTAACGGCATGCTCTTCTCACCATTCATTGCAATAAAAAATACTTCTACGTTGACAAAGCAGACTATAATTATTTTATAACATACATCGAGCTAAAAAAGAAAGTGCGGAATCTGTCACAGAGACATACGAATTTCTGTATTGTATTGTATTGTATTGTATTGTATCAGCCCATATGGCCCTGCAGTGGGACGTATATACGTCCCACTGCAGGGCACGCGCCTACTCTACAATCATGAATACGATTGAGAGTGGTTAGGCCATATAGCCCACCACGCTGGCCTAGTGCGGGTTGGCGGACTTACATACCATAGAAATTCTTGTAAATCGCAATGGTATGCAGGTTTCCCCACGATGTTTTCCTTCACCGCTTTAGTAATTTCTGTGGGCCTCGTTATAATTGTTCTGATCATTGGTATACCCCACTCCTAGAAATTACCTATTTTTCATGCAATAAGCAATGTCGTCTCTGTTTAAAAAGATAAAAAAATCAACTCAAAAACATCATAATAATTTACGCGCAATCAAAACATATCTAAAATAGTCTAGTGCGTTGTAAATTACAGCGATTGTAACAACACCTGCTGCTTACCTACGTAAGTCAACGATAAAAGGAAGCGGGCAGCGTATAATAACTCAATCACAACATGAAAAGCGGAGTATTGCCCCACAATAAAATATCAAAGCGTTTCGGCCTAACGTGTTTTATGAATTAGTGCCAAACACTGAAAATAAAAAGTCATGCGGTGAACTTTGTTGTTTTTTTAGTGTTCAGTATATCAATTTTATTATGCTGTTTAGACGTGAAGGACTTGTGGCTTATTTTCTAACGTAGTTTTGAAGTTAGCGATTGCTGACCGTGGAGAACGCGTCGTAATACGAATGCCAGTTTGTCCCATTTCCAGTCAACCTGGACATATTAGGTGTAATGTATGTATATGTCTCGGTAATGGGGTCGGTGAAGACTTTAATATACTGAAGGATTTCAATACTTATTTTCAGAAGGGTTCCAGCAAAGGTGTAACCAAGACACCCACATTTGGCGTATATGGTCAAACAGTCACATAAATAGTCTTCACCCCACATAAAGATCAATTAAGCCTTGTGTCGTGGTTATCAAAAATAACGAGAGACTTTTCGGGCTCACAAACACCCAGACCAGAGGCAAGCATTTGTGGGCCTCATAAGCATTCGAATGGATGATTTGAAAACATAATGTATTTTGATCGAATAAAATTAATGAATAATAAAATTTTCAGTGGAAAAAATTTACACACGGTATCCTAAAATCTTGAAAAGTGTATTAGATGTTTTATAATATTTCATAATACATGGATGATAAGAATTAGTTTTTATGGATATACACGTCTTGCGATGGAAGTCGGTCATTTTTCATATATTTAATCACTTTTTGTGACCAGGTTTTAAAAACCTAAGGTAATAATCTATTACAGATTTCAAAAATAATATTTTCTGTAATGGTGATGTTATTAGTTGAAGTGAAGGTCTTGATTATATTATAAAATGGCAATGGTTTAACGTGATTTGAAAGTATTGTTTTTATATTGTGTGTACTTTACTGGTGGTAGGTCTCTCATATTTTAGAGCCGACTGGGTAGGTATCACCGCAATGTTTATTTCTCTCGCCAAACAGCAGTATAAATGCACTACTGTGTTTCGGTTTGAAGGACATTGGAGCCAGTGTAACTACTGAGAATATTAAGACTTAATATCTTATGTTTCAAGATGGCGAGCGCAGTGGAATGCCAAGCATGCTTTGTAATTCAAGGCGTTGTTTGGTTTTGCTACTGTTCATGAGCGGTCGTATTGCTTACCATCAGGCGAACGGCATGCCCGTCTCGCCATTCATTGCAATTTAAAAGAAATACATACATTTCTGCCGCTATCCATACTAGGAGAATGAATAACAACCGGGAATTTAGAAAGCAACAGTTTCAGAGATTATATAGATTATAGTAGTAAATATAGTGATAGCGTACGTGGCGCCTGTTGGTTAACGGACTAGACGCGACTGCCAACTATTCACGGTTGTCGCTGGTTCAAATCCCTGGGCAAACCTCTGAATTTTCGGAGTCATGTGTATCGATAGGCAAACACCACGCATTATAACGCTGAAGGAAAAAATCGTGAGGAAACTTGCATACCATAGCAATTTGTAAGAATGTGTATGGTATGTAATGTCCGCCAACCCGCACTAGGTCGGCGTGGTGGACTATATGGCCTAACTACTCTCAATCGCAGTCTTGATTATGGAGGAAGCCCGTGCGCTGCAGTGGGACGTTTATAGGCTAATACAGTAGTAATAGTCCAACCTATAAACGTCCCACAGCAGGGCTTGAACCTCCTCTACAATCAAGAGTTCTTTTGAGATATCCACACTGGCCTAGTTCTAGAAATTCTCGAAAATCTGTGTAGCTTGCGGGTTTTCCCTCGATATTTTCCTTTGCCTTTTCAATGTACAAATGATACTTCATTACACTGACACGAGCCGTCCACGCGGTTACAATAACTACACACTGGTTTTACCTGCTGGTAAAATCAGCATAACATATATTTTACTCCAATTCAACAGATGTAAAAAATCAATATGCAAATTTCATTTCAAATCTAATTTCAAATTGATCGGCATAAAACCCATCAACCTTTGTCTTGGACAAAGCTTCGGTCATTAGTACCGCGGGTGACCACTGGCGCTAGTGTGCCCAGCTGGGCGTCCGCCAAACCACCCTCAGCGCGCCCCAGGGGTGCCGACCTACCCTCAGTCGATTTACCATAAGTGCTTTTCTATTAAGGTGACTTTAGTATTATTTTTACTTTTAAATACAAATAATAAACCAGGGATATTGCAGATATTAAATTTCTGGCGTGGGTACGGATTTACGATGAATATTATATCAATAGTTTCGTATAGTTTCACAGCAATTTTTTAAACTATCTATATATTGGTTTTCCACATAAGATCATAAGATTTTCATATGATATGCTATTCACCTTATGTGTGGATGGCCGACACTTCCCTTGCACACGACTTCAATTCTCTGTATGTCTTATGGGACGTCCGACTCTGCTGACTTATAATCTATAAATTTTCCGCGCTGTATGGGTTGTTCACGTGCCAATCGAGTTGGCTATGACAAACACTTTCGCTCTCCCAAGGATGTGCTCACAAAATATTTAAACTACTAAAAATATAGTCAATTTAATAAAAAGAACCTAATTAATGTAACTATAACAAATTGTTAAAAAATGAAAGAGAAAGTGTAAGAGCGTTTGTCGCGTGTAAGTCGGCGACCGCGACTCCAATAACTCACGCTAAGCCGCGGTTTAATTCTTCGCTAACTACAAGTTGGGAAGCGACCTCCTTTCCTAAATTATGTGCATTTAAAAGTTAATCCCCTGATCTGTGAGATTTAATGAACGTTTTATTTTCCATCAGATTTTTATGTTTATACTTTTATAATTTCTCTACGAGTATAAATTATAAAAACATAGCAGGTAACATTTATGTTTATTATCAACGCTCGTTTCTTAAATGTAATAATCAAGATCGGGGATCAAGAAACCCATAAATTATATGTGATAAAATAATTTATATATTTTGAAGAATCTTTATTTGTAGCAAAAGTATTAATTCTATAAGTTTGGACATATTATAAAAAGTATCAAAATGGGCGACACCCTGGTTGATGAAAGTAGATGAAGTGAAAGTATTAGGTCAGGATCGAGCAAAATGGAGAGCCATAGTATCTGCCTAACCCTATGTGATACAGGTGTGACGATTAAGTATGCATGGAGAGATACTATAAACAGATACACGTCATTTCTGGTTACGAATCCCCTATATGGTTGAGTTTCCTATTCCAAGTCAAATCCCACAAATCCGTTTCGCCATTTTGGTACCATCATTGTAGTAGTATTGTTATACTATGTGTAAAATAGTAGAAAAACATATTTATAAAAATACACACATCAAAGCCAAATTAAAAATTGCAATAAAAAATAAAACTACATACATACATTTATTACGAAAATATTAAAATTCAACATTCACTTAAAGTATTTTGACAGTATTGTAAACTATGGCGTCAAAGTAAACATGTTTCGCATTTTTAAAAAGAAACATAAAATATAAAAGAGCAGGTGATTCGTGACATTTTAATTTATAACTACTAACCTCGTGTCGTGTGTGGGACAAAAATATTCTAATGTTGTGTAGAAAAGCGATTTTCTTCTTTATTGTGAGGTGATAGAATCCAATTTACTATGTTAATTTTCGCTATCAACAGATGGCGTTGTTGAAAAATACATACATTACTATTTGAACATAATAATTACGTTTAAGTATATCGTATATTACAAGTTTCATTAGATCTATGCAAAATGTTTTAGAATTTAAAATAAAAATCCGTTAATGTTAATTTGTACTGATCTATGCCCTATACTTTAGCAATGGTACTATGGAATCCACAATAAACATTCTAGGTGACTTAAAATCAGATTCTGGACTGATCCACCGTTCTAGCCACGTGTTTTTGACTAAAAAGTAGCGAATGCTAAAACCCCAGCTACCAAAGTAAAAAGGCTCATGCTATTACATCTACATAATGCATAACGAAGGCGGATAAACAAAAATTTAAAATCCACAATTACATAGTGGTTTTGCTACTATCTATCATCGGTGGTCATATGGCTTACCATCAGGTGAATGGCGCTGAAATTATGAAATTTGGTGAAAACCTCTTAGATACGATCCGCGTTGAGTAACTTTTATTTTGTCATCTACCCACCTTGTATGAGGATATCCCAAGTTGCTTCTAGTATTACGCTCAAATTTAAGATTATATCTTACAGTCATATAATGATAAATAAACAAATATTAATTGAGATCCACCCCTTCCAGAACGCGTGAATAATTAAATTATAATGAAATCAAGACAAATCAATCACTCGAGTCGGCTCCAATAAATCACGCCGCTCAAATCCCGCGCGATCCCCAAAAATCCCGGACAAGAAACGTTTATTAAGATCCCGGCGAGGACTAAAATATTCATTAATTGATTCCGCACCCTTACAAGATACCCCTCATTACTTGAGGGTTGATTAAGCGAAGCAACCTGGATGCGCGTGGGACAATGTCTTGGAGTTTTTAGATGATACGATAATGTCGTGATGTGGTGGAGTCAACGGGAAATAATTTGTCGGTAGTGAAGATACGGCATATGAACTTTACCTGTCAACGGAGATCCCCCGTGATTCAACTTAGTGTCCTTATTTATCCCTAGCTTGATGACACTGTTACCTAGGGTCGGTGCCCATTTTGGCGTGTTTGTATTGAGGTCCCAAAGTTCCTCCAAAGTGCAGATGGAGACATGGGTTTTTAGCCGGTAGTAGTCCGACATAACCGGTCTATCCAGATAGCCGGGTATCCAATGAGGATTTTACCCATTAGAAAAAAAAGGGTCGGTGCCCATAGCTCTTAGACAAGATTGAGGATTGCAGTCTGGATAAAGAATTAATCGGCTTGAGATGTTTGGTCCATACAAATATACATACACAGAATGAACTCAAAACGCGACATACATAGTCATACAGTAGGTATACAGGTGGATATGAACATCCTACCACCAGCAAAACTACATAAAATAAAATTAAAATGTACAAAAGTCGTGTGTTGTAAATAGTTTGGCTAGACAAACAGCGTGCGTGTAGGCGGAAGGGGCCGGTGACTGAAGCGCCGCTAATGGCTTGATGTCATTTTCTACTTCTAACCAAACAACGCGCTGTAGACTCGCCGTGCGTGTCCACAACATTTATACTTTATGTATATAGATGAACAATCAGGAAGAACATCACAAGAAAACTGAGAGTTCTCAAGAATTTTAAGTCAACTGGCTCTAGATCAGCATGTTGCTTGGTGGACCAAGACCTAAGCCTTCTCGATCTTAAAAACCTATACCCTTGCACTAGACTCTATGAATCGAATTAGATCATATAAATAATAGATATCAGTAAGATATTTACATATGTTATCAATTATCAGTTAATTAAAATGGAAATACCGATGGTCTAACAAACAACTCGGAATATCGCAAATGTTATTTGCTTGAAGTGCAACCTGATTAGGAAAATGTAAGAAAAACATAGCAAAATATATTTTATGTGACATATAATCGTGGAAATGCAAGATAAAAAAAACCGTTTTCAGCATTACACCTACGAAGTGTCAATTTGAGGTAAACATGAATTCTTTGTACATTATACGAACTAAGAAAATGAGCAAATGTAATGAGGTGAAGTAATTGACCCATATACTTGGACTGGTCTCTCTTATGTGAGACACCGCCTGGGTAGATACCACCGCAATGTCTATTTCTCCTGCCAAATAGCAGTGTAAATGTACTGTTGTATTCCGGTGGAAGGATATTGTAACCAGAGTAACTGGACATAATAAGACTTAATATCTTATATAAGTATCGAAGTCGAGGGTTCAAACCACGTTCAAACCCCAGGCACATAATATTTTTCAAATTAAAATTGTAGTGCGTGTTACAATATGTCAGATTTCTAATTAACGTTTTTAATGACAGTCGATATTATTTCTCATAAACTACGACATGGAAGTCGAATCCAAGCAATTCACAACTAAGTACCAATCTAGAGTCTTCTAGATGAAATACTTTGCAATATTTCGATAAAAGACGCCCTCACAAAACGCACTTCACTAAATGTGCATCGATGCATTAAACTCGTGCAAGTTGCACGTGCTCATAAATTTGCATCATAAAACTATTAATTTCTCAGAAAGCTGAAGATAACTGCGACGTAACGTGTTAGGACGTGGGCCAATCCGCGCGCTTTCATTCATTGTGGCGGGACGTGGGCGGCGACGCCAGCGCTGCGAGCGGCGAGTAGCGGCGACTCGCACTTGCAATTTAGTACAAAGCTGCACGAAATCATAATGATTTTTTTGAGAAAAAAATAATATTTATAAGCGTTTTTTAGATTGATTTTATACAATTTATATTTAAAAATATAATTTAAAAAATATCCGCCTGGCCCACCATTGCACGGGTGTAGATATTATTTAATTCCACTCCTCATTAGACTCCTAAGCAACAACAAAAGAAAAGAAAATTGAAGGAAGTATTAAATCTGTTGCGTAGTAATCGTATATCTTAGTTTTCATATAAATATATAGCGGCTATATATAATTCAATGTATGTACAGATCTCACGCAGTTGTACTACAGTACGAATTCAACGCCAAGGTTTCGGGTCGAATCCAGGGTCGGGCTATATATTGGATTTACTATTCATTACGAGATGGAGTCAGGAATGTGTGCGCGATATGACGATAGGCTCTTCCCCTATAACGTGGATATCCTGGTAGCACTCCTGCCTCCTCTGCCTACTCCTTTGGAATAAACAGTGAGTTTATGTACATAATATGTTAAAGCGAGGATCAGCAGCTATAAACAATCTGTTTGTACGAAGAGATACGTCCATCACAAGCATAGCCTGCAGGCAAGATTTGCTATTAAAATAGGGATTATACATAAGGCACGCGCTCCGCTGGGCCCACCTTTATTGCTTGTTTAATTCAAACAAATAAAATAAATATTAAACGTACCCCGATGACCGTTGCGCCGCGGGCCACCCGCTCTTTTTATCATTTTATTGGCAGAGTCTATTTTAAAGTGAAGGGTGTGTTGCGTATCAGTAGGTCAATAACAATGCCATGCAAATAAATGGTAATAAATAAATGCACATAAATTTATACTGGTGGTAGGTACTCTCATATGTGAGAGGTCATCGGGGTAGGTACCACCGCAATGTCTATTTCTGCCGTCATACAGCAGTGTCAATACACTGTTGTGTTTCAGATTTAAGGATATTGTAGCCAGAGTAACTACTGGACATATTGAGACTTAACATCTTATGCCTCAGAGTTTAGTGGGATGCCAAACATTTCTTTATAATTCATAGTGTTGTTTCGTTTTGTTACTCTCTATGAGCGGTCGTATCGTTTACCATCAGGCGAACGGCATGCTCGTCTCGCCATTTATTTAATAAAAAATACCACCTTAATAATTATATTCTGACACTGAAAAATTAATCTAACTTCTTAAAGTACCTCCTCCATTCCTAACCAGAACCACGCGTGCTGGCTTGCGAAGCCATAGCTTGACGGTCCACACCATCCCGGCGCGAACCAAACGGTTCTCAAATTCGTTTCTGTGCCGCACCGTCAGGCTGTGGAATTGTTTGCCAGCGCACGTGTTCCCTCCTTCCTACAATCCTGGGTCCTTCCGCCGTGGTGTGAAGAGGCACCTAAGCAGGCCGGCATAATTGTTTCCATTGGCATGGGACTGCCGTCCGATGCCAATGGATACTCTGCCTTTCCATCAGGTGCAATGCCGCCACTATGCCAGGCCATTATAAAAACAAAAAAAAAAAAAGTAGTAAACCATACTGACAAAGTCACAAGCATCAGCTATTTAAATAATAAACCCGACATGACCTACTGCCAAACATCTGCACTGTACCAAAGTGAATCTAAATTAAAACTTGAACAATAGTTGGTGCTTTTGTTCGGCCGCCGTGATGTTGAAGTTCCGTGGGGGTGATTAAGTGGCGAAATACCGCCGATTTATTAAAACATAAGTATGTGTGCTTTTCAGATCGAAAGTTTAAATACCAAATTTTTTGCCGTGGCGGAGATTAGAAATAAAGGGGATTGTATGTGCTAGAGCCACTCATATTGTATTTGGTATATACACTGAAACATAAATATTTTTCTCCCAACCGAGAACAAAACAATCCGATTATCAATTTCATACTACAACCGCAGTTTTTTTTTTTTAATTATACCGGGTATCTCAAGACTGCTACCGAAAACGAAGCCGGGTGGTAGTTTTAGAGGCAACAAACACAATGCAATTAAAAATTTCGCCTAGAAACGCGACAATTTTTTTTTTATGATTTTTTAAATATCGTCATTTTTGGGTGGTAAATCCATAGTTTTTGCTAAAATAATAATTTAAACTCTTTTATACCTTAGAGTATTTATAAATAAAAGGGTATATACTATTATTTTAGGAAAAAATGTATTTACCACCCAAATATGGCCATAGGAAAAAAATAACAAAAAAAAAAGTCGCTTTTTTTTGCAACTTTTTCTGTTGCATTGTGTCTGAAGTCGCTTAAACTACCACCCGGCTTCGTTTTCGGTAGCAGTCTTGATATACCCTGTATGTGCTGAGTTAGCAACATGTAAATAAACATTTGTGTTATTATTTTTGGGCTTTATTAAATGTTCATCATTGTTATTATTTACAAAATGTAAATATTTCATACTTATTTTATTCATACAATATTCAACATTTCACTGCTATTTATCCAAATAAATATTTGAGAACTTAAATTATACCATATTCATTTATCTTGTTGGCAAAAGTAATATAATTTATAGGAAATAATATGTATCAAATACTAAGTGGTGTCGGAAGCACCGATTTGTGACGTCACACAGTCATTCATACCAAAGTACTTTTTCGCTTGACATGTTCCTATCACTAGTATACGGAGCCAAAAACTTGGGTGCGATTAATTATATCGAATTATTATACAATAATTAAATAAACAAAAAACAGCTTTATTAAAATATATTTTATTAATAAACACACATATTTACATACATGTTCACTTAAAATAGGTATTGATTTAAAACATACAATTGAACACAATCTATTATTTAAAAAAAAGACGACAGTACCAGTAATAATAACGAAGATCTAGAACGTTACGAATACATTATTATTATATCTCATGACATTCAGTAATCTTCAATAGATCGTGTTTAATCTGTTGGTTTAATCAATATCCAGCATGATTCGGTGCGTAAACGAAGTCCCCGTCAACAACAGTATTAACACCATTATCGCTGGCTTCTTGATACGTAACTTTAGTATCACACAAGTCCAAAGACTTGAATATGCCCTTACATTTGTCACCAGTAATCAACAGCTGGTAGGTTCCGGCGCTGCGTCGATTACGCACTCCATTTCTCGGCTGGTAATGAAAGTCTTTGCCAACATTGTTGTTCATGCCATGATCACTGGCAATTTGAGTGGTAGATGAAGTCTCACACAAACCCAGAAACTTGCTGACTATTCCGCAGCTCTCGACGGAAGCCAGCGATGCGTAGAGCACCAGGAGTAGACACAACTTGGTGGCGGGCAGCATGGCGACAGATGCAAACACTTGCAGAGGTCGAACTAATGTGCCGGTGTAGTTTGAAACGACTGCCTTTTATATATTATCGTACGAAATGACCTCATGATCCGGTTTTACCTCATGTGTATTTATACTGATATTCTTTGTACTTTTAACTTTTTTTGCATTGAGTGGCAAGACGAGCTTGTCCTTCGCCTGATGGTAAGAGATACAACCGCTCATGAACAGTAGCAAAACCAAACAACACCTTGAATAACAAAGCAATGCTTGGCATTTCACAGCGCTCGTCATCATGAGACATAAGATGTCAAGTCTCAATATGTCCAGAAGTTATTCTGGCTACAATAGCCTTCAATCCGAAATACAACAGTGCATTAACAATTGTTTTGCGAGAGAAATAGACATTGCTTATTATTTGGTTGACACAAGGATCAAGCCTTGAGAAATTGCTTTGTCACTAATTTTTTGGAGCTGGATTGATGTCGACTAAGCCGCCATAGCGGTGTGGACTCGCTTAAGATAACTTCCTCTTTTCGGGGTAGCTTTATTTTCATTATAATTAGTTTCAACATTGTATTAACATAGTCTAGTTTGTGTAATTAAGTTAAACAAAAAAAGGATTTTCCAAATCGGTTCAGGCATCTTCGAGTGATCGGTGAACATAAATAAAATAAAGATTCCGATGAATTATCTCCTACGAGTATCTCCTACTTCTCGTGAAGTCGGTTAAAAATACTTCGCCGTAAGAGCTGTTTTTTTTTAAAGTTCAACATACCTATAATTATGTAGGTATAAGTTTATTTTTCTAGCGTGATTATTTTAATCAAAATAGAACACGATATAAGTTTCCTCCTGTGATAAATTCCATGAATACATTATAATTAATACCTACAGCCTATAGTCACACACACACACACACACACTCACACAGTTCTGACACCTCTCAAAAATCGTATGTACAATTATTGTAACGCGGGTACCAAAAACTACAAGAGGCTTTTAGGTCTTACAAACACCCAGACCTGAGAAAAAAACTTGTGGTTTCCGCAGCCATTTGATTTGATTTGAGGTGAGCCCTGGGATTCAAAACCGCGACCACCGTGAACATGTTGGCAGCCGCGTCTGATCCGTTTACCAACAGGCCACCACGCACTGTTATCTATTAGTTTAATTAATTTAAAAGAGGACAAATAAGTTTAATATGTAAATACATCATTTAGTCGACATTCATTAGGTACCTAAAGCTGAGTTAACTTTTTTCTTTAAACCAGTAACATTTTGATAATATTTATATGTATTTAATTATTGGTGGCTTACTAATAATACGAAAACGAATATGATAAGAATAACTAGAAGATAAGGAGCATTAAAAACTTAAAATTCAATAGCAACAAGAAATATACATGTAATAAGAACTTAAAGAATTCAATCTAAGAGGAATGCATGCACTGCAAAAAAGAACGCCATAATATTTCTGCATTATGTACCATACGTATTAAACTTGTATCAGAATGACGGACCATTACATAATAAATAATTACCCATTTATCAAATTATAATTACAGTATTTATGTCACAACTGTGTGCTCCTAATTGGTATTCCCGTAAAGCATAACCACAGATAAAAGCTTTAGATAAATAATTTACACAATAAACTGTGTTATTTTAAGGACAATCAAAGTGGTAATTTCCAAGGTTTGAGGTAAGTAGGACTAAAGCGTATATAAAGCGGTCGATTAAAACTACGCCGTCACATCAGTTCGATCTCTGCAAGTGTTCGCATCTGTCGCCATGCTGCCCGCCACCAAGCTGTGTCTGCTGCTGGTGCTCTGCGCATCGCTGGCTTCTGTGGAGAGCTGCGGAATAGTCGGCAAGTTTCTGGGCTTGTGTGATACTACAGTAACAACCCAAACTGCCAGCGAAAATGGTATGAATAACAACGTTGGAGGAGACATGCATTACCAGCCATCGAACCCACCACGATATCGACGCGGCGTCTTGGTGCAGTGAAGAAATCGGCTCATTATGCCAGCGGAGTATCGTAAGAAATAATTTAGAAGCAACGACAACTACCTTTGTTCTACATTATAGCATATTTTAATCTTCATCTCCATTATTAAGAATTTCCATCGTTCTCAGCTTGTCATATGCATTGTTCTTGTATTACTATGTATAACTATTATAAATATATAAAATTTTAAATATATTTTTTATTATTTACTACCTATACAACCCAAAAGTCACACACAAACACACACACATAGTCATGTGTTGCGGGTGTCAAAAACTAAGAGATATATTTTTCTCACTTCTCTTGTCATGACTCAATATTAATGACTCAGTATTAATGAGCAGCTTTGTCCGGGGTGATACCACTGTTTCACAGAAGTAAAGAAAAAAAAAAGCGACAGCAATGCTGTCGCGTTACGTTCAGTAAATGCCATTGCCGGATGCTCAATACCGCTTCCCTCTTCTCATCCTTTATACTTACTGCTCTCGTGCCTATTTGACGGGCTAGCAACACATCTATGATCTAAGCGTCAAAGATGTTCATGGGCAGCAATGATATCTTACCATCAGATAACCTGTTCGCTATTTGTCGAGACTATGCAATACAAAAAATCAAAATTACAACATCCATGCCCAAAACAAATATTTGAGGGCTAGATAGAAACTGGCTTCAGCGTGAATCACGAACCGAACACGAACGAATTGTGGCCTCTCATTACAAAGCTGGCTCTCAACAATCTGCGCCGCGGCAGCTGTCAGATTTTTTACATTATATAACCTTCTATTTACTACTGTAATGGCTTACAGTCCCTGTCAAATTTAAGTAAAACATACTAAAATCATTGCTTGGTACCAATAAAGCTAACGAAACAACGAAGTGTCAGTTAGTTACAGAGAATTTCAATACTTTGCCTCTTAGTATGTAAAATGTACTCTGTGACTTTGCCATAGAATAAGGGCCAACTCCGTTGCACGTATTATCAATGTTCTATAAACCAATATTCTCTTATAACGTGCTCTTTAATTTTTTTGTTATGCTTGGAGTGGTAGTTTGATTCGGGCATTGAAGCGGTTAGAGATTCAAGTGCTTGTGTCAAATTAAATAGGGCCAGCACGGTGCATGGTTCAGCAGCATACGCGGTATTAGACAGGGTTATGTAGTATCACCATGGCAGTTCTACGTTATATAATTAAATGTAAGACTACAGATTGGGGTTGCTTAAATGAGTGAAGGTTTTACAGTGTCGGAGATGCGAGTGACTCCTCTGGTGTTGCATACTTTCATAAGCTACAGAAACTGTTATACCATCCGTAAGCTTATTTGTTGAATTTATTTATTTAGTCTTTAGTGTACACGTATATAATACAGAAATAACAAAAAAGTACACATGGCGGTCTTGTAACTATAGGCAATGTCTTACAGACAACTATGAGATGGATTTAAGGGAAGGAGAAAGACAGTGCAGTGTGGAAAATATATCGAAAATAATAATAATAAATAAAATAAAGAGAATAAGAAATAAATAGCACCCAAACCGTCACATACATAGTTCTGACCCCGCACTAAGATCGGGTCTTGTTGCGCGAGTACCAGAAACAACGAGAGACTTTTCATTCTCACAAAAATATGTCAAATATCTCAAAGTTTATGATTAATAGCTCGCATTTGACATTTACTTAGATATTAATTATCATAGGTTTAATGGGTTAGAAAATGTGCTTAATAAATAATTAGAAAATTACATGTATAAATTAAAATTGCAAGGAAATAAGGAAACACCAACAAACACAAATTAAATATATTGTTTAGTAGTAGTAAATATTTATTAAGTAATTAAAGTAATCGTCTTATAATTATATTATTTTATACATACATCCGACTTTAGGATCTGTAGTCTGATAAAAATACAGATTTTTCTTTATTTTTTTTTTTGTTACATAAGTATTTTATATAATTTTATAATTTCTACAAGCACAATCCATAATACGGGTATTAACAATGGTTACAAATAAGGTAACAATAGAATAAATGCATTCGTTCTTTACTTATCACAATAATATATGAAGGTAATTTTGATCGTTTCATAAGTGTAATATCATTACCAAACCCTTCTTGAATCCACTTGCTGATTGTCATAACCACTGCGAAGATTGGGTGCGTAGTAAAAATTTCCTTTAATATTATTATTTACCCCATTCTCACCGGCGCTTTGGTAGGTAATTTCTTTATCACATAAGTCCAAAGACTTCATTAATCCTTTGCATTCGGTCGCAGTAATTAGTATTTGGTGGGATCCAGGGCTCCGGCGGTATCGCCGATCGTTTCCCTGGTAATGCATGTCTCCTTTGACGTTGTTATTCATACCCTGATCACTGGCAGTTTGAGTTGTAACTGTAGTCTCACACAAGCCCAGAAACTTGCCGACTATTCCGCAGCTCTCCACAGAAGCCAGCGATGCGCAGAGCACCAGCAGCAGACACAGCTTAGTGGCGGGCAGCATGGCGACAGATGCGAACACTTGCAGAGGTACAACTGATGTGCCAGTGCAGGACAAAGCGACAGCCCTTTATATTTGTAGTGTGTGCGCTGACCCGATGACATCGGTATCTCCGCAACGTAACAATATTATTTACATTAACATTATTTTATGTGTACAAGGTCTAGCCTACAAATTATTAATTTCCTTTTTCCTTGCAATTTATATACTTAAGAATAGCAATTTATATACCGCTGTAAACGGGGATAATTTGGGAAATGAAATTTTGATACTAAAATATTACTATATTCGATGTATTTTGGTCACTTTATAACATGATGCCTTTTACAAAAATAGCGTATGGTAAAAATAGCGTAGCGTATATAAAAGTGCGTGGTGGCCTGTTGGTAAACGGACTAGACGCGGCTGCCAACATGTTCACGGTGGTCGCGGGTTCGAATCCCAGGGCACACCTCTGACTTTTCGGAGTCATGTGTGTATTGATAGTCAATCACCACGCACTAAAACGGTGAAGGAAAACATCGTGAGGAAACCTGCATACCATAGCGATTCATAAGAATTTCTATGGTATGTAAGTCCGCCAACCCGCACTAGGCCAGCGTGGTGGACTATATGGTCTAACCACTCTCAATCGTATTCTCGATTGTAGAGTAGGCCCGTGCCCTGCAGTGGGACGTATATGGGCTGATACAGCGTATGGGATCTCCACACACCATATTTTGTTAAATTTTGCTTGCGCGCCCCCATTAACCTTGTTCAGGCGTTCGCCTCGGTATTACTTTTGGGAGTCAAGCGCAACCAGAGATCCCAAAGGACTCTGATTCTGAGGTTTCTGTCAAATAAATTTTATCCCATTCATGGAATACATGCAAAGCTTTGGATTCTATATTTGGATAGTGTGACAAATAAAAAACGATTTTTTCTTTATATTCATAAAACATTTAATCCACCCGAATTGCCTTGTTTACTATTTATGACATAAAAAAATCATATGAACAATTCACAAGATACTCACAGTAATATGCACATGGATACAACCCAATGATGACCAATGTAAAAATGCGACCAAGGTGTTTATTTATTTTTTTATCTTCTGTATTGGTATGAAAGGTGAGACGAGCATGCCGTTTGCTTGATGGTAAGCGTTACGACTTCTCATGAGTAGCAAAACCAAATCACGCCTTGAATTACAAAGCATTGATTGGCATTACACTGCGCTCGCCACCCTGAGACATAAGATCTTAAGTCTCAATATGTCCAGTAGTTACTCTGGCTACAATATCTTTCAAACCGAAACAACAGTGCATTTACACTGCTGTTTGAAGGGAGAAATAGACATTGCGCTGGTACCTACCCTGGCGGCCTCTCACATATGAGAGACCACCAGTAGTAGTGTTTGTTACTGCGTATAATATATTTTATGCATAGACTCGTAGTATGGTGTTAATCTCTTCAGCAAAGTTTCTGAGTCCATTGGCTGGTTCATCTGGATTAAACGTTGTTGGGATTGATCATAGTACACTGGCATATAATACAGATCTCTTCCAACCATGTAATTCTGACCGTGGTCTCGGGCGTCTTGACGGACTGCATAATCGTCTTCATATCCATCTCTTGTAACCATTTTGAAAATACGACGGAGTAAATCGTAGCTCTCCACGGAAGCCAGCGATGCGCAGAGCAGCAATAGACACAGCTTGGTGGTGAGCATGGCGACGAATGCGAATACTGGCTGACGTAGGACTGATGTGACGGTGGTCCGTGTGGCCCCATTTATACATCTATTTGTTGTGATAATAATATATTGGATTTTCCCACTCATATTATTTGAAGTAATAATTGTGTGTGGTTTGGCCAATTCCTGTCGGTAATTCTAATTACGTGTCTATAGTTTCAATAAACAAATTTATTTAATAAGACATGAGAAAATCTCAACACAAACTGAAAATTAATTCTACATCTGAATCCTAGGCATATTTATTTCATAATTCGATATTTCCTTCTTGTAACAATTAATTTTTAAATTACCTTTTGTGTTAATTGCGTCATAGTAAGCGATTACTAACACGTGTGATCATCTACAACAATAGGGAATATTGTCGCTTATATTACAACACCGCGAATGTGCATTTTTTCCGTTATTGACTTATTGATGTCATTGCATAGAAAAAAAAAACCCGCGTTTTTTGCACCAATCGCGTTCAAAGATACTTGCCAATCACGAGCTAGAATTCAAAATTTGTATCATCGCGAATACGGGTGATTGGCCCGTTTGGCAACAACACCGCGAATGTGCATCAAAAGCCATACATTCTTTGCAGCGGACATTTGGGTAAGCATATTTTTTTGTGTTTTTATTAAACTTTTCGAAGTAGTTAACAGTAAACTTATATTATGTGGTCCTTAATAAATTTATTAGTAGTAATTGAACGTAAAATGTATCAAAAAGTGTTGTATTATATTAGTAAGAATCCCGAAGATGCCGTCACAATACTGCCGACAAACATCTAGCCGACTGTACTTGGAGCCCACATTCAGAAATATTTCTGAACTTTATGATGCATATAAAAGTTATTGCCAGGAACGACATGAAGAGTTTTTTGTGTCTTCGTACTTTCAATAATGAGTTCCTGAGAAGTAACTTAAGTTTGTACGTGCCAAAGAAGGATCAGTGCGATTTTTGTTGCTCGTTTAAAGTGGGTAACGTAACAGAACAGGCTTGGATGGAGCACACTGATCTCAAAAACCGCGCTAGGGCTGAAAAATCCGCAGACAAAAGTTTGGCTATTGAAGGTGCATATCATGTTTTAACTCAAGACGTTCAGGCTGTAAAAATGTTTCCAAGTCTGCAGGCAAGCGCTTTGTATTTTAAGACCAAATTATGTGTCCACAATTTTACCACATACAACCTAGCTAACCATGATGTGAGATGTTATTGGTTTGACGAGAGTAACGGAGGTCTTGAAGCTTCAGTGTTTGCCTCTTGTATTGTGGATAGCGTCTTACACCTGTTGACTCAGAAGAAACTTCCTGTTATATTGTACTCGGATCGATGCTGCGCTCAAAATAGAAATAGCTACCTCAGCAATGCTTTACTAAGAGTGGCAATAGAAAAAAACATAGAGGTCACTCAAAAGTTTTTAGTAAAAGGACACACACATATGGAGTGTGACTCAGTCCATAGCTCCATAGAGACTACGCTTAAGGGACAAGAAATTTATCTGCCGAGCCAATACTCTGCGCTAACTAAGGCTGGCAGAGTTCATCCAAAACCGTACGAAGCTATTTCATTGGATTATGGATTTTTCACGGATTTTTCAAAGCCTGAAGATCAATTTTACAAGTCTATAAGGCCAGGGAGAAGATCTGGAGATCCAACGGTGACTGACATCAGTGTCCTTATTTACAAACCCGATGGAACCATTTGGTACAAGTTGAAATACGATGAAGCTCCAAAGATATTACCGCAGCGTTCGAAAGTACCAAAAAACTCCATCAATAGCTTGCCGAAATTGTATGATAGGCGTTTACCGATCTCAGAACGAAAGTGGTAGCATCTACAAGAGCTTAAAATTGCCATGGTTATTATGACTCTTTACCTCATTAGCTTCCTTACGTTTTTATATTTTCGATTGGGTAATATTAACCCTATTTTTTAATGTTGATTGTTTTTTATTCGTAAAGTATTATTTTGTGTTTGTGAAGATATTTTTTGTTTTAAATTTTAGATTCATTTTGTTACAAAATTTGTTCTTTGTACTATAGTTTTATCTAAGTTCCTATAATTAACACCGCCTATGTGCTAGAATGCCATATTTAAGAAGGCAACAGCGCCAAACTGCAATAATTAACTAATTTATAAGACTATTACTATTTTATGCATTTAATTATTTGTAGAATATCTAATAAATGGTCCTTGAGAATTAATCTGCTTTTTATTTATTTTCGATTATTAATAATTAAGTTTTTTGCTTCTCCTGTAAAGTTAAGAAAATGCATATTCGCGCTGTTGTAATATAAGCGACGATATGCATGTCATTTTTTTATATTTTTTATCAATTCTGTATGTTATTACATTATCGGAAAAAATATAAGTCTTTGAAAATATCAATAAAAAAAGTACAAAAAAATAATCAAAACTGCTATCAATTTCAAAGCATTTACACGCCATGTTTGCGCGAACTCGCTGTGACGTCATAGGGCACGATATGAACAACGTAGTATTTGGAATAAGTTTCTTTCATGAATTTCTACAGAACTGTATTTCGTGACAAAATAATCCATTTTATTTAATAGTATAAAGAAAGCACAAAATAACTCATAAACAAACGTAATATAACAAGCTAAAACTTCATAAGAACGTGCCCATTGTCGTCACTTTCCTTTTCAAGCTATAGATCGCGTTTCGGAAAAAATGCGCGGCAAATTTGAAATGTCATTTTTAAGTATTTATTTTACCGATTTAGAGTTGATAAATTTAAAAAATATCTTTAAGGTATATTTCTATATTAATAAAGAGTACAAAAAAATATTTTGACTTATTTTGAAGTCTGGTGCATATTCCCTATTGAGCGGGGATGCGTTGTGAGACTCTCAGAATGGTTGGGAAAAAAGAGAAGGAAAAGGGATCTTCATAGCTCCATCGTTCAGTATCTCTGTTATATGACCGTCTTGGTCTAGCAGCTACGTACACATGTTAGGAGCCGATTGTAGATTCTCAAACAGAAATTATATACTGTTCTCAAAAATTACTATCATCATCAACATCATTATCATGATCATCATCATCATCATAATCATCATCTGCCTAAACCATTCTTCACTGCTCGACATAAGCCTCCTCTAAATTGCGCCATTTCACCCTGTAATCGACGTGTCGCATCCAGTATCTGCCAGTGACCTTTTGCAAATCCTAGGTGGATTTGCGAAAGGTCACTGGAACCTGGAAAACAGAAGTTACTAAATAAAATAAATAAATAATGTTGGCCTATCTGCTACGTACAAACGTTGAGAGTCGATCCTAGATTTCTAAAAACAACTTATACTTATAAAATACAAAATAAACAAGGTTTGATTATAATTTCATCGTGGATATCACCTAAACTTGTGACAGTGTCCCCGGCCCCACATTTAAATCCTTCAAAAATTAAATATTAAATTGACTGACGCCCAAATACTGGAACGCAACTTAAATATAAATGGCGCTTAACTACGTTAATCCCGATTAAATGTACTGGCTAAGCGGGCCGTGCGCTGTTAAGAGCAACTTATTATTTGAATGGCGTTCCAGTATTCGGGCGTATAACAAACACAAACATCCAAACTTGTATGTATACTTAATACAATATACAGTAATACGTAATACAGTATACTTAATACAATACACTAATAACAAAACAGTATACTTAATACAAAACAATAATTGGGGGTTAACGTCACTCGCGTCCGTAGGCTTTGACTCTAGATTCCCTACACGTGACCCCTGGGTAGTGCCAAATGAGTGACACAGTTAGTGGTGGTAGGACTTATGTAGGCGTAAAGACCGCCATAGTGATCTCCGTAAGGAGATCGCGTTCCGGGATCAGCCAATGGTTTTCCGGTTTTTTCGAGGGTCTTGAGTCCGGGCATGAGGTTGTACCGTGTGGCTATTTTCGGTCCTTTGTCGAAGGGAGGACCGTTGATCCGCCGGTCAGGGAGACCCGTAGAAACGGTTGTCCGCTGGCCGCCCGCGGTGTAGTACAGGGGCCCGATCGGGGCTAACCACCTCGAGAGGCTGCTTCACCATTCCGCGCATAATCTTGGGTGGTTGGGCGTGAGTTACGGTCTCTCGATGAGTGGAAAGCCAGTGGTCCGGATGGGATACCAGCGGTGGTTTTAAGGGCTTGTGCAGCCGAGTTGTCTCCAGCACTGACTCGCCTCTACCGAGCGTCCTACCGCACAGGTGTTGTGCCGGAATCTTGGAGGGAGGCCAATGTGCAACCGATCCCTAAAAAGGGTGATCGGTCGGACCCTACCAATTACCGCCCTATCGCTATCACCTCAGTGATGTGTAAGGTCGTGGAGCGGATCATAAACGCTCAATTGGTCCGCTATCTGGAGGATCACTCGTTGATCAGTGACCAACAATACGGATTCCGTCATAATCGATCGACGGGTGATCTTCTAGCGTTTGTCCTGCATCGCTGGGGTGAGGCGATTGACCGGCGTGGCCAGGCTCTTGCTGTGAGCCTCGACATTGCCAAGTCGTTTGATAGGGTCTGTCACCGTGGTCTTCTGTCTAAGCTTCCGGCATATGGTCTACCCGGCAACCTGTGTTCGTGGATTTCCGGCTTTCTGCATGGGCGTAGATTACGTGTAGTCGTTGACGGACACGCTTCGGCGCTCATGTCGGTAAATGCCGGAGTTCCTCAGGGCTCGTTGCTGTCGCCCACCTTGTTTATTCTGCATATCAATGACATGTTATCGCTTGGCAACATTCATTGCTATGCAGATGACAGCACGGTTCATGGGCGATACCACTGCGGGCCTCCAGGTTGCCGACAGGTTACAAACAGGAAACTTGACTCTCAGGATGTGGTTTCAATTAATTTTATCATGTTACCTAGATGTATTAATCAATGTTAGTGAACGTGGGTTTCCTGCTTTTATCTCTACCGAATCAATCATGACTTTAGAACATGATCAAATTGTCATGATTGTTAGTAGAACAACCTTAAGGGACAAATACACTGATCGGTTAAATTTTCAAAGGTAGTCTCTTTGTTGAAGTTCTCAATAGAAGTGGTTTCAGTAAAATTGTGTATCTACAATATTTAATATACTTACCCTCCAAATGGCAACACCGTGGGTCACTCTGTATATATTTTATACATAAAAACCTTCTAGTTGAATCACTCTATTTATTACTGAGAACTGTATTAAAGTCCGTTGAAAATTTTAAAAGATATGAGCTCACAGACACTGAATGTAAATTCATTTTATAGTATGTAATTATGTTTTAAAATATGGAGGCAATTATATCCAGCAGTGGACAACGGTATAGGTCGATGATGATGATGTTGATGATGATAGTAATTTCTGAGTACAGTACATAATTTATGTTTAGGAATCTACAATCGGTTCCTACCATGTTTCATAGAGCAGTAGACCAATAGAGTCGAATAACAGAGATTGAACGATGGACCTATGAAAGTAGTTTTTCCTTCCCTTTCTCCTACTATTTTGAAAGGCTGGCAAGTAGCAACGTGCCTGGAATTCGATTTTTGTAGTGGTCTAAATGTGAAGATGATCGCTCATAATATTGCGATTGATGTAGATAATTACAAATATATTAACATTTAGGATTTTTTAAAGTATAATGGCTCGGATTCAGATGTAAAAAGAACTTCTTATCTATTTCGTAATTTTTTGTACCAGTGTAATTAAATACATTTATGAGTGAAAACGGTAGCCAGGCCTTTTAAATTATTTACCTATAGAATTGGCTATACCACATAAAAATAGCTCTAGTTACTATGGGCGAAGGGAAAAAAATATATAACCTTAACAACAAATAGATATGCACAATATAGGTATAAATAGGGCCACACAGGCATCAGTTCTACGTCAACAAGTGTTCGTATCTGTCGCCATACTGCCCGCCACCAAGCTGTGTGTGCTGCTGCTGCTCTGCGCATCGTTGGCTTCTCTGGAGAGCTGCGAAATAATTGGAGAGCTCTTGGACTTGTGTGAGACTTCATCTACCACTCAAACTGCCAGTGGTCATGGTATAAATAACAACGTCGGTGAAGATTTGTATTACAATCACATTCCTACATATGAAGAGCCAGGCAATCAACGCGGTCCCGACAGTCAGGAGGAGGACAATTATTGAAAAATTAATCAACCAAAAGATCGACTAACATCTGTTAATTCACCAATGTTGTCACTATTATCGTCATCTCATGTCCATAATTAAAGAGGTTAAGTTAAAGAGTGTTGAAAATAAACTGTTTATGTGTGACTGACGTGTTTCATAAACTACAAAAAATTTATTAATATTTTATGTCAGGATTAATTGTCTAAACAACTTCTAAATTGTCAGTAGCATACTGGCGGCATAACACAGTTTCAGATACACTGTACACAGAAGTTCAATAGTTTTTCACAGAACATCGCTTTTATATTGACAGCCTCCGTGGCGCAGTTGGTTAGACGCCGCCTGTGAAACGAGAGGCCGCGGGTTCGATCCCCGCACCGAGAGAAATGTTTGTGCGGCCCACAAATATTTGTTCCGGGTCTGGGTGTTTGTGAGACCGAAAAGTCTCTCGTAGTTCCTGATACCCACGACACAAGACTCGATCTTAGTGTGGGGTCAGGACTATGTATGTGACTGTTGGGTGTTATTTATTATTTATTTATTATTATTTATATTATCCCATTCCCATTCCATACTAGTACAGTATCAGCCCATATACGTCCCACTGCAGGGCACGGGCCTCCTCTACAATCGAGAGTACCATTGAGAGTTGTTCAGCCACATAGTCAATCACGCTGGCTTAATGCAGGTTCCATACTAGTGTGTTATCGCAATGTACTCCTGTTTTTTTTTTTTATAAATACGATCAGTGACAATTATTTTCGCTATGGGAACTGCCCTCAACATCTTAGGAAGTTATGAGAGGCTTGGAACCAACGCTGCTCGGTACCTATGGGCTATGTCCCAGCAGCACGAGCTGAGGCAATTTCTTTTGCCTTCAACATAGTTAATGACTATGAATTTGTGTCTAAATATTGGTGCTTTAAAAAAGCAATAAATTAATTTTTATTTTTTATTTCACAAAGTGTTCTGGTGGGGTTTTGTGGAACCATATTTCCCCAATTAAACCGAGTTGCAGGTGGACCATAAGATAGCAGTTCTATACGTCATACTTGTTACACAATTTATACCAATATAGACTCACGTCTATGTAATTAGTGGTTACAGAGTGCCAAATGCTACCGGCTATACATAACCCTCAACTGTCATCGATCTCTTCATACTCCCGTGACAGTTACTAGTACACCTTATTTCACCTATCTCTAGCGGGTGTTCTATTTAGTGTCTGTGTATCCTGTTGGGTTATACTGGAAGTAATTTGAGATGCTACGTTATATAGAGAAAAATAATCCTTATGAGCAAGCCTTCAATTAGTAAGTCTATTAAAATGATATGTAATTTTTTTACCACATGTCGGATTTGTTACCCACTTCATGGATGTGATTATTAAAAATAAAAAATGATGTCTTCTTTCACCGTTAAAACTTATCGTTGTCGCTGGTCGCTGTAAGATAAATCTAGTGGGATGGGGTGGGGTTATCAGTTTCTATCTATGTATTTATCTATATTTCTATATATTTATGTGGTCTGTGACGCCACGGAGTACGATATGTCACACCTACTGATGTGCCCACTGTGCCCTACCACCTACACAATAAGGGACATTATGGAGGCTACAGACGCTGCCGTGAATGTAACGGCCAACTGGGTCAGAAGAGTGTGAAGATATTTATTATAATTGAGCCATTGACTCGAACGAACTCAACTGAAGGTGATAGATCATATTGAAAAAAAAAAACAAGAGTAAATTGTAAAATGTAACAACAATGTGGAATGGGAATGGGATAAGGGATCGATTTTCTGTGCAAAAGTAATGTTATATTTGAAACATTAATAAGTCGCCGGGTTAGTTACTACCTGACGATTTTATTAATAGTTGTTTTGTCAGTTAATTCCGACATAGACCTTAATAAATTTTTTTAGAAACACATGCATGATATTAAGGAATTGTAGTTTTATAGAAAATAAACAGTGTTTTTTGTAATACTCTTTATTTCTTCAATACAGTTAAATTCCAGAAAAATATATAATCACAGTTGCAAATATAGGGATATCACATGGTGATAATAATTACAACTGTAGTGAATAGTAACAGTTGTTAGTCGATCTCTTTGTTGATTAATATTTCAATAAATTTCCTGCTGTTGATTGTTGGAACCGCGCTGATAACCTGGGTCTTCATATGTAGGCTTGTAATGGAAATCTCCACCAACGTTGTTATTCATACCATGACCACTGGCAGTTTGGGTGGTAGATGAACTATCGCACAAGCCTAATAACTTAAAAAAACCTGCGCAGCCCTCCACAGAAGCCAGCGATGCGCAGAGCACCAGGAGCAGACACAGTTTAGTGGCGGGCAGCATGGCGACAGAAGCGAACCCTTGCTGAGGTCGAACTGATGTGACGGTTTAGTTCGAAACGTGCCTTTTATACTCACATTTTAATGATTCCATAGTGCTAGTATTTCCTCATTTGCGCTTAGAAAATTAAGGTTTATTTTGCTCCAGCAATATTTACGAAAAGCTGTTATCTGTGGTTTGACTCATACTAATCCACGATTGTTATTATGTTGTTTTTCTTTTATCTGTTTAAAATAATAATGACTGATTTAAAATTATAGTTTATCACCATATGCCTACATCAACAAGTGCTTGTGCTTGACATAAACATTTGTCTCGGTGCGGGGATCAAAGTCAAGACCTCTTGTTTCACAGCTGCCATCTAACTAACTGCGCCACGGTGACTTAAAATTTTTACCTTATTCTTCATGTCATTCAATCGTTGCCTCACGTGTTCTTTTTATATTTGTAAAACACAAATGGATTGTCAATCATATTTATCGCGGGGAAGAGCGTCATTCTGCGAAATAGAGAATGTTCGTTCAGTGAATTGGCGTATATAACAGTTCTTTATGATAATTATGGACTGAAAATCTTTACACCTTTAATGATATAGCTGACGGCTATTTTCATTTCGTTGAAATACAAATACCTTTATATTTATTTTTGTAACAAAGTTTACTTCCATTAGATATCTCATGTGAGATAGTAGTACGAGAGATGACAACCAAAATTTTTGTCTCATAGCAATACGGCCACAACCGCATCAAATTGATAGATTTGATTATTTCGAACTCGAAAATACCAATTTCAGACATTTTTCGCGTAGCGTTTGACCGAACTGAATTTTCAAAAATGTCAACAAATTTTACCGGACTGTATCATAGCAATCTGTCTGATTTTCTGACTGTAGTTATACCGGGTATCTCAAGACTGCTACCGAAAACGAAGCCGGGTGGTAGTTTTAGTGACTACAAACACAATGCAATTAAAAATTTCGCATAGAAATGCGACAATTATTTTTTATGTTTTTTTAAATATCGTCATTTTTGGGTGGTAAAACCATAGTTTTTGCTAAAATAATAATTTAAACTCTTTTATACCTTAGGGTATTTATAAATAAAAGGGTATACACTATTATTTTAGGAAAAAATGTATTTACCACCCAAATAGGGCTATAGGAAAAAAATAACAAAAAAAAAATTGTCGCTTTTTTCTGCAACTTTTTCCGTTGCATTGTGTCTGAAATCGCTTAAACTACCACCCGGCTTCGTTTTCGGTAGCAGTCTTGATATACCCTGTATAATAGCTATAAGATACCGAAAACATATTTTTCAGAAGTTAATAGTGTAGCGCGAACCCAAAAAATAATTTAGAAAAATTAAATAAATATGATGATAGCAATCCGTCTGAAAATATTCTTTACGGGTAAATTAGGATTAGTTAATAGGAAAAAAATATTTACAGAAGGAAATTTGGATGCATCAAATTTTGAGAACATTCTAAATATGTTAAAGAATTTTACCGATCGGTATCATGCAATCTGTCTGAAAATTGTTGAACTTGATGAAATGAATTAAACAGATGTAAAAAAAAATATATCAGAAAAAATCAGTGTAGCACCTCCTTTATCAGACAACTTTTCGATATCGATCGTGTTGAAGCGTGACTGATTGCAAGTCGGGCAATTTTTGCCTTGCTTTTGGTCTTGCCAAAATAGAGCGCGGACAACGTATCTATGCTATAAAAACGTCTATTATAATTGATAATTTTGAATTCTTAAGAACCTACTCTTTCATCCCTGAAAACTTCGTCAATGGCATATGAGCAAACCGTGCCTAATCATTGGGAATAGAAGAAAAAAAAAACGTCCGCGAGCCCTCGAACAACCAGGGACACACCCACGTCCGCCTGAGCAACTTATAGTTTGTTGTCACTTTAAGTGAGCGTCATTTCAACGGTTAGGACAGCTGGTGAGTGACTATGTATAGTAAGAGAGTGGCAGGAGCATAATATGCAAAAAACCATTCCCACCGCAGCAGGAACGTAAGAAGCGCTCAGGCATCGGCCAAGCGACTCCAAAACGTTCTTTTCTCTTTTGGGAGTACATGCGACATCTAAAATCAGAGGCGGCTCGTAATATTTTTTGATGGGGGTTCACAAAAAAACTAATTAAAAAACTAGAGCTTACTATTTATTATATTTGTATACAAAATCCATTCGTTGGTCTTTTTGGCGTGCGAAGATATCTATTTCTTTCTTGTGAAAATCAGAAATGGAATTGATTAAGCGTACAAACTATTTTTTAATACTTATTTAAAAAAAAAACTGCGAATTAACTGAGTGACGCGTGAGCGGCGCTTCAGATTACGCTAATTTCTCATACGATATCTTTTGTTTCACGCGTTAGCGCGAGTCGTAGCTCTCTTTCGCACTCATTGTATACAGTACTAAGAGTCGTACTAAACTTCGTTTCATAGGAGCACAATCGCTGGCGCTCCACTCGTTACAAATTGACGCTACATGTACCACCTATATAGGTAATATAATAGACTTATTATAGGCGTAGTAAAATATAAAGAATGTAATGTAAGGATTTATGTTTTATAAATATATATAAATTATTAAATTAGCTAAGTATGTAATTTTCGTGGGAGTGCACTGCACCAGCGCTCTTTCGGATGAGCCGCCTCTGTCTAAAATGTCTGCAAACATTTTTTTTGCAATCCTGCCTTATTTATGAACGGTAGAAAAAAAATTCATTCGGATTGCTATAATACAGGTCGGCTAAATTTGTTGACATTTTCAAAAATTCACTTCACCCAAAATGTCTGAAAACCAACTTATTCGTCAAAAAATTATAAAATCTATGTACATTTCCAATATCAGACGTATTGCTATGACAACGACTGCCTTTTTTTTTGGACACAGCAGAAATAGCCTCACATGCAATTGCTACACTTTTGACCGTTACTAACCTACCTAGTCGGGTTCAGAATTACATAATCTAACGATTTTATATAGTTTCGACCGTATTGCTATGATACATGGTTTTGGTCGTCATCTCTGGGACTATAGTGTCTGCACGTCACGCGTGTAAACCATCGGATATAATATATTGATATAAACCGATGCCTAAATTCGCGTCATCAGTGACGACCAAATGAAACTTAGAACTATATCAGATTTTTTCATTTCGATCTCTTTTATGTCCTATTCTGACGGAGACATTCCGCCTTAATAAATTTATATGTGCCTCCTTTTCTTTTTAAACATATTGACAACTTTACAGGAAGAAATTATAATTCTCATATTTTAAAAATTTACAAATTATAATTTTTGGAATAGATACACTTCTTAGAAAGAATTATAAATTAACAGGCGAAACGAAACAACAAATGAAATCATAATAATTGATTTTAATACTTAATAAAGAATACACAATTCAAAGTAAAACAATACAAACACATCAAATTTTTTTTAGGACATGTCATATTTACCAACTTACAAAAAATAAACAACTTTCCGATAGTTTCATTTATTAAATACATAATGTATACATACTCACAAAATCACACAACACAGTACTTATAGCATTAATGCGCAAAATATATATTATATAGAGCCAGATGATTGCAGCTCATTACATAGGGATAATGCGGTGACAACATTGGTTGAAACATTTTGTCTTTTTTGTCTCCATTCATTCGTCAAAGATGTTTATCGACGTCCAGGCACTTGTCTATATTGAAACTGCGACTGATCCTGATCCTCACTTGGTTCATACTTGGGTTGGTAATCAAAATTGCCACCAACGTTGTTATTCATGCCACTGTCTCTGGCAATTTGGGTGGTAGATGAAGTCTCACACCAGCCCAGAAACTTGCCGACTATTCCGCAGCTCTCCACAGAAGCCAGCGATGCGAAGAGCACGAGGAGTAGACACAGCTTGGTGGCGAGCATGGCGACAGATGCGAACACTTGCAGAGGTACAACTGATGTGACAGTGCAGGACAAAGCGAGAGCCCTTTATATTTGTAGCATGTACGCTGACCTGATGACATCGATATCGCCGCATAAGTACCTATTTATATTTAGGTTATTATTTTTATCGGTGCAGAAATTGTGTATTATGTTGAATTTAATTACACAAATTAAATACTACTTACTCACTTGTATCTTCCACATTGGCAAATTGCACACCTTATGAGCAGGTGATTCGCTAAAAATATTGAAAACTCTTATGTCTTTTCGAATCAGGGCGCAACGCAACTATAATACCCACATTTCGCAAAACTTTTCTATTCTAAGATTTAACAGTTAGCCTATAGTTATACTGGGCAAGAATCCTAGCCCCAGGTAACATCCATGAGATTTTGAAAATCCAAAATTTTATCATTATTATTATAATTCCTAGATGTTCCACTTCTAGACTAGGCCGTGGTCCGATCCATGCATTTGTCATGGTGTAATGCTAATTGCCGCCCAGTCCGGAAATAGGTAGTTTGAGTTGTAACTGAAGTATCACCCAAGCCCAAAAACTTCATAGATCTTTGCAGCTCTCTGCGTAGCCAGCAAAGCGTAAAGCAGCAGCAGCAGACAAAGCTTGGTGGCGGCGACCAAGGTGACAGATGCGAACAATTGCAGAGTTAGCACTTGTGCGACGATGAGATAAAATGATCGCCCTTAATAAACCAATAACCTTCTTATCTACGTTTTAATGAGAGTGGAATTCCTACTGGCAAATTATAACATAACCTTAGGCCTAGAGTATTTGCATAAATTATTATTATAAGTGGACAAATGTTTCTATTTCCACGAACACTTATCTTATAAATGTAATGCGTGATAACTGCGTTGTATTTGATGCTATAAATTAGATAATTTTTGGGAGAACGTTAAATTTCGGGCTATATTATAAATTTTATCAAAATTCCACAAACATTAGACTCGGTTTGGAGGTCGAAATCTTTGCTTCTAAACACTGACGTGGAAGCTATCGGAGTCTTTCGGGAAACCTATTCCTGACGTCTATAGCTCAGTAGCTCACAACACACTGGTTATGAAAAGAGCAACACTGGAGATTCTTGTCCGTTATTCTCTAGTGAAAACCGTTTTCTGAACCGGGTGCTAGATAAAAAAATGATCTAGAACATCTTAATGGATTCAATAAATTATTTTAATTTCATCTACGTATCTAAGTCTTGTAGATGAAAATGATGCGTTACCATCAGGTCAGTCGTTTTCATCATAATATGCTCAATAATGAGAGGGAATAAAAATATCAGTGCACGTTATGATCCGTAAATCGTAATATATCATTAAAATACAATAAATTTAATTTTTAAGGTAATAAAACAATGGCTCATCTACCAACATTTCGAAAGTGTGAGTCAACGTACGTATGGTAATACTTTTAATATTTAACTATTTTTCAGTATCAAAAACAATTTTTAATTATAAAAAAATGTTTGTTAAGCCGCTAAATTAAAATAAAACCAATTATGGATGACCCATAACCCGCGTAATCTCCCAGTTTTAATTTGCCTTTTCTGTTTGCGTTACAAACAAAATGACATCATGTAATGGATTTACCCATTATTAGTTCACAATGAATTAATTGAAATCTGTATCTGTATCAGCCCATATAATACTTATATTAATATTCTTCTTTAAAAATACTGTACAAGATAAAAAAAATATGTATTGTACAAGACAAATAAACGATAAAAAATAATCGCATCAATTTAAAACAATTGCCACCGCTCAAAAACTCAATCGGCCGTGTTCCAGACCATTCTAAAATCCCGTTAGGCAGGTATTCAGAGGATTAAGCTGTGCAGCTATGCCGCAAGCGACGCCGCGTGCCGACCCTAGCGAGGGGTGCCCCAACCAGGGGTGCAGCTACAATGAATAAGCACGATCGATACTGCATTGCACATAAGTGGTTATTGCGGGATGATTTTGAATAACTGACGACCCTTGCTATAAACTAGTCTCATAGTTTTTGATTACGACAAAAGACTTGTGGTTTCTGTGGGATCAGGATTATTGTGAGTTATCAGAGTAATTAATATTGTATTATTGGCCTTCCTTAGAAGTTCTTAAAGACTTTTTGGCTTACGTGTTGGTATTATTTAAATTCGGGTTATCGAGTCGAAATAATAATTACTTATGTGTCATCATCAATATCAGACCTTCTGCGTCAACTACTGGACATAGGCCTCTCCTAAGGCACACAACTGCGTTCGATCGTCAGTCCATCGTTTCCAACAGCTACCCACGAATATCGTTACTCCACCTGATTAGAGGGTCTCCCATACCACGATTGCCGTTTTTACACGCTTTATATTAGATTCACTTGTATGTTTGTTTGTATGTTTGTTTGTATGTTTGTATGTTTGTAACCGACTCCTTAAGACGCGATTTTGACCCACTTTAAACGGACAGATATCATTCAAATTTTGCACACCTGTCAATGATCAATGACAATACAAGAAACCAAACTAAAAAGTAGAAAATAAATAATAGTTTAAAAAACTAAAAAACACGCTTTATATAGAAAACCCAACTAAAAATAGAAAATAAATTTTAATAATACTGAATTAAGGACAGTGTAAAAAATTAATAAGAAAAAAATATTTTTTATCGTAAAAAAAGCGTGGGGTGCTTTTTAAGATATTATCAAAATGATAATCCTTCTACTTATATCTGTCGATAAAATAATTATATCTATTGAAAACATGCACCCCACTCTTTTTTTACAATAAAAAATATTTTTTTCTTATTAATTTTTACACTATCCTTAATTCAGTATTATTAAAATTTATTTTCTATTTTTTAGTTGGGTTTTCTATATAAAGCGTGTTTTTTTAGTTTTTTTAAACTATTATTTTTGCTTATGTATAAGTTTTACAATTTTAAAATTATGAATTTATAACGAAAAAGTAAATAGTTTTCCCTGTATCCCATCTCGCATTTCTTCTGCACCAATAGAACATCTGTCTACCTAATTAAGTTGATAGGCTCGACATTTTAGTCCATATTCCTAACGCTGTTATTACACAAAACATGCAAACTTAAAATAGGACCAATAATTTTGTAGTACTGTTTGTGTTTGTATCACTTCTATCCACATCTTCGTGGATACAACAATGAGTTGATGTAACACGTAAATAGACCCTTGTAGTGAAGGTACCCGGCTTATAACAAACTGTCCGACATTTGTCAGCAAGGTACCTTCGGAGCAAGTTCTGAAAAACAAAATTTCACGCAACACATATCATAGTGGACAGGGGTAGAGCACGTACGCACTGTATCCAAACTCATCGCGTTTTTTGACCGCTGGAAATTCTTGGGACTTTTTTGTATTGGGTTGATAAAGTAACATTGACATCAAGCAAGATAGAACACACTAAAGAGATAATAAGTGATACGTCATTTATGATTTTTACATGACTTATTTTCCTAAGATAAATATCAGCCAACTTAAAGAGTATAATAAACAAAACAAATAAATTAGTCCTGGTATGATATGACACGTTTGTTAATATAACCCCATGGATACACAATTCATTCACAAGCATAGCAATACTTCGGAAATTCACATCGGACGAGTTGTTTTGCTTCGACTGTAATCAAGATGACAAAAAGGGATAGTGAATTAAATCGTCACTTAAAATAATTAAATAACCGAACAGCAATAAATTACCGCTTCATCTTTATTTATTATTTATTAAATCGTAACTATCTCGGTTTTACCTCAATTTACAGTTTAAAAATTGTTACAATGTTAAGTATGAAGCAATTTCTTTTTAATAAGATGCATATATAATTTATGGCGTGCAATAGATATAGTGCGAATGTACAGAGTGGGCACACGAGGGGCGAATCGTGGCCACGGTCAGTGCGCGCGCTCTAAAGAAGTGAATAAATCTGCCGGCCGAACGACAAGGTGAATATAAATATAAAGAATCCGCGGGCAAACTTCCGGACACTACAGGGTTGACACCACTAACATACTTAAAAAAAGAAAAAAAAAAGAAACAGAAACCAAATTATAATTCGATTCCTTAACGTATTGACCATTCTAACCTTTTATATACACGCGAAACACATTGAAATAAAACAAATTTCATTGCATTTTTTTTATTATTTTAACTCACCGGTGTATCCAGACGTAACAGCCTTCGTAGTTAAGAAGTATACTAATCTAATCTTTCCCAAAGCTAATGTAATAAAAACTCCCTTCATTTTGTGGTTATAAATGTTATAAAAATAATTTGAAAGCTTACTTGTCGCGAAAAGCGTGTTAAGACCATCCCTTTATCCATTGGAACCCGTCAGTTGCAAATACTCACAACACAATTTAAAACTCAGATCTTTTTTCAAAATACTTTACACTTTACTGTATATTTCAAAAATAAAAATAAAAACAGTCATGCATTACAAGTATTATAACTATATAAGTAAGTAGCAACCATAAGGTTTGTTTAGGAGGCGGCCGGGCGGCAGGCGGCCACCGTGAAAGGCTAGGTGATCATAAAGCTCGGCGCATGTTCTTACATAATAATATTCTTGAAATATACCCTTAGGGTAGTGCCGCGACCTGTCCGCGGACGCTTAAATGCGTAGAGACGACACTACACTGCAAATATTTGTAATAGTAGGTACCGCAGGTTAAAAAGCCTCACTCCTAAGGGGTTGCGGTAGCATGTTCACGCGTATCCCACGCCCTTTGTTCTTAAGGAGATGGGGATATTTTACGGGGTTATAGTCAGTAGGACGTTCTAACTGCGAGTACCTTATATTAGAACGGTCAGTCCGACATACCTATATGGATCCGTAAATAGAATTTGCTCTTGTAAAAAATTTGAAGAAAAGCCTTTGCACGACTGGGTACAGTACTAGCTGATGGATTCATAGACGCCAGTTATCACTTACCATCAGGTGACATGTTTGCTTGGTTGCCGGAAAGAAGAAAATATTTTTTTTTAACTCCCTCTAACTCACACCAAAACTTCACGGAAATACAATTTCTCTATTGTTGCAAAAAAATGATTGATGCTCTACTGCTATTAATGACATTGGGATGTTATATATCCTATCCAACAATAAAAGTTTGTTTTATTTTAAACCAGTAGTTCCTGAGATTAGCGCGTTCAACCAAAGACACTCTTCTCATATATTAGTATAGAAAGCATATTGAAAATAAGAAAATAGAATGTAACAACTTTCGCTGAAAGTAACACGAGCGGTTTTTTTCATATATTGGTTTGTTCAGCTCTATAGCTTTTACTAGTCCATTGCAAGAGGGACGGGCAGGAAATGGTCAGCGCGGAGACAAACTACAACCGACAGAGTAACGCTCACGACACGCGTCATAACCCGCCACCGAGTATGTAAATATATGTGCCATTTTAAATCGCCACTATATTTTCTTGTTATTCGTATGAGGAACAAAGTTGAACGCGAAAAAATATTCTGATCATAATATTGATATGAGATTGTGATAATGTTTTTAAAAGGAAGTAAAACATCGAGAGCAAATGATTATTTACAAAACCTTCTAGCGTGATGTGCTGAAGCTTTAAATTCTCTCAACCTGTAGTATGGACCCATGATCTTTACTGATAGTGTACTTTTATATATATTCTTGTATTTATAGTAAAGGAATATAAAGCTTGCCTCACACGTCGCATGCATCGGCTCGCTGCACCGCGATGCATCGTTACCGCCGACGCGACGCGTCTTGCCAATCGTCCATCCCATTACCTAATAATAAATATTTTGACTTGTCAACTGTTTGCCACTCAATCGTGAACTTGTTTGATTTTATTTTATCCACTGACCACACATGACTTTATTTAAAATAATGTTTCCTTGATAACGTTTAAGCGGACTAAAATGAATTAATATTTGCAGTCTATAAAAAAAACGGGATAAGAGTTCTAGAATTTTATGTCGTTTAGAAAAAAAATTACGCAACTGCACTTGGCCCGTGTGTGAATTATATGGTCTAACCCCTTTCATTCGTATTCTTGATGATAGAGGAGGCTCGTGTCCTTCAGTGGGACGTATATGGGTTGATACTGATACCGAACTCAAAATTAAACACAAAACACATCTCACCGTATAATAAAAGGTACAAAAGTAATATGAAAACGAGGTACCAACTCAAAGGGCGGGCTCATTGCGTCGTCTGCGCCCGCAATCACACACTTATTCAAACATGTGGTGTTTTTTTAAACGTCCTTTTGCGACGGCCCGTCGTCGGCTGCATAATGAGACGTTGGTTATTCGCATGTTTCTATAGATTTCAGGATCCTGCCTGTAAAGAATATAAATAAACCTCAGGCTAGTAAAAAAGTCTCTTAAATATGAGAGCCCTACTGGGTAGGACAACTGCTAGGTCTATTTCATCCGCCAAACAGCAGTGTAAATGCTTTCGTATTGAAGGACATTGTAGCCAGAGTAACTTAACATCTTATGCCTCAGGATAGCGAGCGCTGTTGAATGTCAAAAAATTGTTTTTAATTCAAGGTGTTGTTTAGTTTTGCTACTGTTCATGAGCTGCTGCTGGGCATGCGAGGCTCGCAATTCATTGCAAAAAAAGGCTTGTATCTTCGGAAGTGTAGGTAGAGGTGTCACTATACATTTACAATAAGGCTAGTTTCGTTTTAAACTATGATAGATAGCGAGTCTAATAGCCCCAAGCCGGGAAAACATTCTGGTCTATAGTATTTCCGAAAAATTAACAAATATGTTGGGCTACTTGGAAATTGAGAAGTTTCCCAATAACATGTAAATCGAGAATGATTCATTATATTTAGTGGATTTAAACATACTGGAGTTAAGTTCCTATTGTAGATTTTTTTTTAATTTTCCTATTAGTGCCTATTTATTTGACCCACAATATGACTGACATTTATAATAAATTTATCTTAAAGTCAAACGAAAATTCATTATAAACTCGAGCGAGACGCTATCTCGCCCAAACAACGCACAAACTGCACTTAAATCTACCTTGGCACTAACTTTGTCGCTAATTTATTAGTAGATATTTAAATATCACCTACCAGGGGGACAGAACACGGCGGGGGTGGAGTTTTGTGTGTTTTACTAATTGCTAAAAGATGTTAATCAGGCGCCCCGAGACGTACTGTTGTCTCTTTCTAAAACGCGCCAAACAGTATTGCTTGCTCTGTCTTTCAAGACGTTACTCAAATCCCGAAGCAAAAACCATGACAAGGAATTAATTAGAAGCCAAGGTAAATAATGAAGATTGTCTTCGTACTAATGAGTTTTGCTCGCGAGTCGGTATGGTAAAATCATTACGGTAAAGATAATTAAAAAGTTTTTGTCGTTTTGATTGGAAGTTGAATGAACTGAGAATGGTCTTTTAGTTTGAAATGCAAATTATTGCGTTTTTTGAATGAATTTTCCGTAATATCTGCGTACATTTTATAAGAAAATTATAATCTGATGTAAGTAATGATTATTAACCATTTTTTTCTAATTTTGGGGTTGACATTAATTTGAGATTGGTTTTATCTACTTGACTCAAACATAGACAATAATACGGTAAAATGACGTCACCACACAAAATGTGACGCTCGTATTTGTGACGTAAATATCCTTTAATATAATCGGCAGAGAATTTTCCGGCCGGCCAGACGCGAAAAACTCTGACAATCGGACGTGGGTTATCGGAAATCGCGTAATTAAACATAGCGTCCGCTGTGAGGTTTCCGTTTGACCGATTAATGGAAAAAACTGACGATTTGGAAACACTGTTTCTATTTGTGGGCTTTTTTATACATTATACGATAAAGTGCGCTTTTTGGTACGCAGAGGTAGTGGCTATCGTGTAAGTGGTAAATAATAACAGCCTCCTTGGCGCAGTTGGTTAGACACCGGCTATAAAACAAGAGGTTCAATCCCCGCACCGAAAGAACTCAGATCAATACTATTTAAGAATTGTATCAACCGACAATAGCTTAGGAGCACCACCCAGACTTTCGATACATTCCACCTCAGAATTCGATTGTATGGACCTAGGCCATAGACCACCTAACTGGATTAGCGCTGGTTGGCGGATTTCACATACCATTGCAGTTGAGATAACTTAAAGAGAAAAGTTTACTTGTTCCATAAAGAAAATAACACTCCCAACAGTCACATTCTTAATCCTGAATTCACACTCAGACACAAGTCTTCTATCGTAGATTTTGGAAACTACGAGGTACTTTTCGATCTCACAAACACACACTTAACAAATACATGTTGATTACAATAAAATAGCCCGGTTTGGCGATCGAATCGCTGCTTCTTGCTTCATAGCGGGCGTCCAACAAGCTTGCCTCAAAACGACTATCAAATGTTAAAAATAACTCAAAGAAAGGGCTCCAACTCACGATAATTTGGCCTTTAGGTGTGCAAGAGCAACACTCTAATATTGACCAGTTTTAATATTTTCGGTACATATGGCCAAAAGCACTCGTGCAAATAAAACGCTACGAGTAATATCGTGTATTGTATTACCACATCGATCTGATACCAGAGCACCTCCACTTGAAATGCTCTCGTGTCGAAAACTAGGGGAAATGCATTGAGCACTGCAAATGAGCGAACGAAACATATTGGTGGAGTGGATACGGCTGTTTTACTTTTACTGAAAAGGATTCAATCAATCACTCTATGATTTTTTTGTGTTTTTAATGTATAAGTTTTAATATTTAACTATAACAGGCTCAGAGCTTAATTACAAAACTTTCATCAATACAAGCTTGAAAACTTAGATAAGAGATAGCCGGCAACTACTATTAAAACTATTGTTTACTGATAATTTAATAATATTTTGATATTTTAGATATTAATTTTATTTTCAGTTAAACTCCTTTTTACATTATGTCGGCTTAGTGACTACACTCTTGTATTTATTATAATATTAGAAGTAATAACTTTCACAGCATTCGCATTTGGAATTTGTTAGCAATACTGCATTAAAATAAAATATTTGTGTGTCTTTTAAATCTAAGCTAATGTTATAAAGAGGAAAGATTAGATTGTTTGTTTGCATTGAATAGATTCTGATTCTTTAGCGATTTATAATATTCTTCCACAATTCGTATTTTACATTATCCCTGTTAATATAGAATATAGGCGAAAGAATATTTTGTTTAAATTGTATGCATGCGGAGCCTGACCGGGCCGCTACTTCATAATTCTATTTGCATTTTATTGGTATTATTACATGTCAAAAAAACTCACCGCACCGATTACAACACATGTATTAATTATAGAGCAAAAAAAAAAACGGAAATTATATCGGTTACCGCATCCACGCATTACCAGCCCCCAGTCAAAATCTTTTTACCTTTTTATCTCCAACAATGGCACTGGATATGATTGCCTCGGGCACTTGGGGTAAATTGTTCAGAAACGGTGCGTACCGGTGGCCCGGACCCCACCGGTCGACAGATGCGTCTCCTTGTATAACTCGATCCACGCATTCATGTTACGAGGTTCGGCAGATATTAAAAATATGGCGCTTTTTGTGTCTGATCTGTAGGGTTTGACCAGGCTAGATTGTAAACTCCGAGGTTCAATATGGGTTATTTATATACAACATTATGGGCTCAAATCATCAGTTAATGAGTGCATTGCGCGTAGAGACCAATCTGAAAAAGATAACAGATTGACTTAGAAATTTAAAACAAGTTCCGAATTGTGCTCAGTGGACAAATTTAGAGATTACGGGAAGTTTATTTTTATTTTAAATAAATTTGTGAAACATACAGAGCAATAAAACGTATAAGCACAATACAATAACAAATATATTATCCAGTGAAGTATCAGAAGCAAATTCGTTAATTTACGTGCCCTTGAAACTTATGATGAATTTCAACGTTTTTCTTCGTTAATTAATGATGCCGATATCATATACGCACTCATTAAAAAATGTAATTTGGAATTGTATCTAGGACCTTCGACTCGATACAGTACCTCATATTCTATGTAACATAAACATTCTATGTATACCTCAATAAAATCTTCATTCTCTTTAGTACTTCGCAGTTAAGTTATTTATTTGGGATTGATCCCACTCCCCCGCGGAAACCTCCACCTGCACCTATTAAGGCGTGTTTACCAAAGCTATCAGATAAACAGACAAACTAGATTATGCCGCCTCCATCAAAGTCCGATTTGATTGATCACATCTTGGACAAATGAGACACGTTTAGTACTGCCATGCAGTTTTGAACCTTATGATAATTTACGATTAGAGTAATTGTTTAAAAATGGATATTGTAATAACGGAAGTTTATTATTAAGGGAGATGATGATGATGAAGTAAAAAAAAATATGTGTTAGAATCAGCATGGATTGGAATCCCAAACAAGATTCCTCAAGATTAGCAAATTCTCACGCTACTGATGCTGCTATCCTTAAGCCTATTCATTGGTCAATAGGATCTACGGTCTAAAAGATGTTGATTAAAGCCCGATTCTCAATACTCATCACTAAACCAAAACAAAAACATCAACTAATGCATATGTATACTGTACATAAAATAGCGAAAACCTGCACCACAGCAGGAAAAATAAAAGAAAAACGAAAACAACTTTCCAATTCGTCGGCGGCCATTAAAGGTGGCTCTATTCAGCCACCGTGACGTCTAGACGCAACGGAATCACCTCCTTACTATACCATTACACCTACAGCGACATTACGATGTTAATTCTATTGCCACGCACCGCATCTGATGGCATTTGATAATTACTACAAGAAGACCAAGTTATAGTGGCTAGTGGTACACAACTTGTTGCTCAATTTGGAACTCTATGCGTTGGTGATAATGATCAAATGGTGTATATTGATGGCATTGATAAGTTTGTGCTATGATAGTGAGTGTATATGGGTTTGCTTGCGGTCAAATGTCTTTTTTTATTTTTTTGTTACGCATTTTGAAGTAAAAGTATATTGTGAAAGTATCGCATGAAAACATAATGTATCGTACAATTTATACATAATGCTACTGGCCAAGTCGATCTATTTATTTAAAACGTAAAGAATTTTTAATATTGATATGGTAATAACTAACGTAATAACTTTCTATAGAAGGTCCCTTAAGGACTAAATAAATTAATCGACTTGGTATTACATGCATCTCACAACTTTTTGCGGTAGAAAACCTGAGCTGCGAGACTTGGATTTTTTTTACAGGATGTTTTTCATGGGATCTCACGTATTTTTGTAGAATCCTACTTTTTTTCCTTTTCGGTACTTCTTACTTCTAGAATATCACTAACGATTTTTCTTAAAGCCTCTGTCTTATGGATTTTTCTTATTTTTGTAGGTATCAATTTATCACAAATATAGCGGATTTGATTATTAATGTTCCTTCTTTCATTGTAATTGATATTTTCGAGTTATTTAATCTATTTATTTGCAAGTTTTTCTTCGTCATGTTTTTCTAGAGAAATGTTGTACAGTTTCATGGGCTGAATACACCATTTCCCTCTCTATATCCCCTCCTATTATGCCTCATGTATAAATATATATATCTACAACTATTATTCCATTATATACGGGTACAATGATTCATTAACTGCAAATGTAACTTTGTAATCCTATACATTTATATGGGATTACAAAGTTATTCACGCAGCTGGTCTATCTAGAAAACTAGACACAAATTATGAAATGTTTAAATTTTCCCTTACTTTAGACACTAAACACTAATTATATTCTAAATTTGAAGGTTCTATGTCTGCTAGAAGTGCCTTCGACTTTTGATGATCGGTCAGTCAGTCAGTGAGTGACAAAATTACGAAAGTTTGACACATTATAATTTAAACTACTGGTTCAAATTGAATGAAATTTTAAATATACCGTGTTTACACAATGCCTACTTAGTAACTGAAAATTCAGGCTTCTTGCTTTAACCACAACGAAGTTATGGGGGGTTGAAAATGGTCTGAATTGCTTCGAGAAAAGGATGTTACGGCCTATAGCTCGACTTGGAGGGGGCTCGGCCGCGCCCCCAGATAATGTTAGTTTATCAAGTGAAATTATGTTATCTACCTTGAGTTGAAAACTCTCTTTATGTCTTTTAAGAAGACTAGGTCATAGCGCGGTTATTATATTCGGGAATTTGATGCGTATAGCTTTTGATGCGTAGAATATAATTTTACTCTATATTTACATAAAAATACTGACTAATATCTCAATATTAACAACTAGGAAAAAATAGGAGTAATCAAATATATATTAGAAAGTCTTCAACTGTATATAATTAAATCTGTACAGACACAACATCAAACAAGGTTGATAGTAGGTTATAATAAAAATGCGTTCGGTGAAAACCGTTATTGCAACCGATAAAATCTAAATACATAATGTTGTATTGGAAATATTTATAGGTGGGGGAACATTTATCTCGCTCGAATCGGCTTGTATAAATATTAATGCATCATTGAGAAAGTTTTGTAATGACTTTACGTGAAACTTGGTATTTTTATAGATGTAATAGCGGGTGAATGTTAATAGAATTGCAGTTAGATAAAGCAACGTTTAAATTCTCCAAATTCAAAATTTATATTCAAAATATTTTATTGCCGTACATATGTAGGTATTACATAGGGCTCACTTACATAGGTGTGTTTTAATAACCTTTTTGTATTATTTGATATGTATGTTGAATCATATCAATTATTTCTTCAGCATCTTCAGCATGTACTGTTGTCCACTGGACAGAGGTCTCCTCCAAATTGCGCCATTTTACGTTGTCTTCGGGTTGTCGAATCCAGCGTCTGCCAGTGAACTTTCGCAAATATTTACTCAAGCCAGCCGGAACATTTTACACTACACTTGCCAATACACGGTCTCCACTCAAGAACACAAATAATAATAAAATATTTACAATAATAATAATACCCCGATAGTTTTACATTTGGTTGCGAAATTTTGAAGAAATAATGCAAATCTAAGATCGTTGTCGATCACCATTGAGGTAAGCGACTATTAACTATAGAAAGAAAGAAGAAAGATCCAGTTCTGGATCTCCGTTCTACTTTTTGACCCCAAGGTGACCCAATTAACCTTTCAACCTGTTTTGAAATAACACCTTTTACCTTCTCATTTGTGGCCAACATTGCACTACAAAGTAACTTATTGACAATGCAATAGGTGTAAATCACGGGGACAACACATAACAGTGTCTGCGCGTAATTAGTCGAAGCATTAATCAAACAGCACCGGCTAGCAACGTTAATTGCACCCTTCCTGGAATGTGCGCCGCTAATGTATGTTCCTACTGAGTTGCATGCGTCTTCCACCGCCATTAACTCCAGAAGATCCGAGGACAAATGCCAATTACCTGGTGAACTGTTGGAGTTATTAAACACCCTGTATACACACGGGCCTAGGGCCCGTGAGCTAGGTCTGAAAACCGACTTTTTACACTGAGTGCAAACAATGCGTACGGGGAGCGAACAGCTAAATACCTTATACCTCGACTTATTAATGAAATACCTACCGACTTGGTTGATAAAATTACACCTTCTAATATTAAATTTAAAATTGGAATTATCTACCATGTATTTGCGAAGTGCTAATAGATATTATAAAGTACATATTGCTGTCGTATTGTTGCTGTTGTAAAGCCTTGTTAGCTCTAGTATAAATCTCTGTGGTTTGTTAGCAGCTATATTGTAAATTATGTCTTTCTGTTTAACATAATAAAATAAAACAAAGTTAAAGGCGGACATTGAGGTATTATACTAGAGCGGACATCGGGAACAAAATTTGTGCGTATGGTGCGTGCACAAGGGTACACAGTGAAGCGAGAGGGGAGATATGTTACTTCGTAGGCGTGACAGAGGCAGAAATAGAATGTACCCTTCATTTTGTTACAAAAATTTTGTTTGCAGTGTCCCCTCTAGTATATTTTCTCAATGAAGGCGGAGAAGGAATTTCTGACGATAGTCACTTGTTGAGTAATCGTAGGACCTAGAAGACAGTCAATGGTTGTTTACAGTCATTTATTAGGGGTTATGATCAGACATATTGAGTGTATATAGAAATTTAATTGCATATAACAATAGTTGTACGGGTAATACTGGCTATATCCAAGTTTTAAAATGACGCTATCAATTTTATTTGCTAAAGATTCAAAGTCATTTATAATCTTTTAGACGACTAAGAACAGCGTTACACTGGGTAATCCTCGTCAATCCATATCATACTGAATTCTACATGATTCGTTTAATAATATTTAAAAATAAACAAAACAATTTAGCGGTACAAGCCTAAATAATGGAAAGAAACAACTTTACACGTTAGCAAGGCAGGCCTTCTTAAATTACTGATTACTCAGATTGTTAGTCATTAAGTGACACAGGAGTCAGTAGCGCCACTTTATACTACACAATGTACAAGTTTAAAACAAACGCGAGAGAAACAAATATCACCAGACACAAAAACAACGAAACGAACTCATGCAAACGATTACAAAGCCAAACGACACCTCAACATTTCTTCCGATGTCACATTGGACGTGTCAAAGCCATTACAAGCGGTAGATAGTCGTCGACAAATGGCCCATAGGCGAGATTATTTAAACCCACAAAAAGACGTACATAGCGATATATACTAACAACGCTAATTAGAGTGAATAATGACCACCTCGGGGGACAAATGGCATCACCTCTAAAGGACAATGGCTCGGAATTCGTTCGTAGAAATTGCACCGACTCGTTGCATGGATAAACTAATTGTTACACTTCAAAGTTTGAAATGATTTATGCGTTTCGGTTTATTATAAATGGACGCTGTGTTTGAGAAAATTTTATGCGTAATTAATCTGCAGTGTCCTTTTTGTATTCTTGTTTGGGGAATAGCTGCCGGGTGTGCGAGGCGACGAGGAATAATTTTCGAATGACTAGTTGCCAGCACCTTACTGTTACGAAAAGTGAGTAAGCTAGAAACAATCATGCAGTTGTAAACAAACATTGAGACGCGCCTTGGTGCTTATGTGTCAAAAGGATTTTTTTAAACAATATTGATGGAGATACATTTTTAGTTGCAGCGGCAATGATTCTGCAATAAAACATAATTTATTTCAGAATCATTGTAAGAATTTTCACTAGTAAGCCCTTGCTTAAAAACTGTCGGAGATCTGACTCTGATTTTTTTTATTTCTGTGCCGTTATAGTTTGGTATATCTCCTGTTGCCGTATTATCGTTGAAATTCAGGACACCCTGTATCATGATTACTTTTTAAATTAATAGTTATTGTATATAAAGGTACTCTACATATAATATATTCGAATTCCTACACAAAACTCGCCAGAAAACGCACAAAGCGAGTCAATTTGAGTTCAATTACAAAATCCGTTAATAGCGGCGAAATGAATCGACGTCACATTTTCACGGTCACGGAGGCCACATCAAAGAGTTCGGGGATCGCGAGGGGCGCTACCCTTCGGACTGTCCACCCCTGCATGCTGGGTGGAATGTACGACGAATTTCAGTGCAACTAAACTAAGCTTTGTTTACCTGATACATTTCGAAGCGTGATTTCAGGTTGAATTCGTTGGTAATTTTATAGTGTATACTCGTATATTTTTTTACTGCATTATTTTTGTTTATTAATACTTTTTATGTTCTGTTGATTTGTTTAGATTTAATTGGTAGATATAATTAGGCTTAAGAATTTAATTAATGTTATTGGTGTATACCGTTTTAATTAAAATAAAATATATAATTAATATTAAACTATTCTCAATTCAAAAATAGTGTTTTATTTTGTTGAATAGATGATTAGTGATTAGAAAATTCATTTTGACTGGTTATTTAGTGATACCACAATTTCAGAACGTGTTTTAGAAGAGAAAGAAAAAATAAATTACATAAATTAATTAATTAAACCAAGAAATTAAAATAAGTAATACTAAGTATAGGAAATATATTGTTTATAGAGATTAAGTTCTATGTGTATTGACTTGTCATAAGAGCTTTTAAATTGCCTACGTGACCAATAAATACATTTCATTTCATTTCATTTCATTTCATTTCAAAGGAATATGTGATATGGCGTCAGTTAATCCTTTTTTTTCTATTTTTTTTTTTTTTTTTATTGCATTGAATGGCGAGACGAGCAAGCCGTTCGCCTGATGGTAAGCGATACGACCGCTCATGAACAGTAGCAATATTCCACTGCGCTCGCCATCCTGAGACATAAGATGTTAAGTCTCAATATGTCCAGTAGTTGCTCTGGCTACAATGTCCTTCAATCCGAAACACAACAGTGCATTTAAGCAGTGTTGTTTCACGGAAGAAATAGACATTGCGGTGGTACCTACCCAGATGGCCTCTCACATATGAGAGACCTACCACCAGTAAATTTAGTTCTTTATTGTATAAATATTTCTAAGCTATGAATTTCAACATAGGGATAATACAAATAATATGTATGTAACAATTACCTACTTCTTGCATCCTACGCCTACCGAAAAAATACATAATTTTCTCTTTTTTAAATATAATTTATTATATACCAAACATAAAAAGGAACTTGAAAACACAAACATTTTTGTGTGAATCACAGATAGTTATTTGTTTACAGTATGAGTAAAAGTGGAAGTCCAGGGTTTTATTAACGGAGTTTAGTAGGTTAACAAGAATTTCAATGGCAGGTATGTAACATACGCCAACCCACACTACGCCAACGTGGTGGACTATATCACCTTACCCCTTTGAATCGTAGTCTCGATTGTAGAAGAGGCCCATACCCAGCAGTGCCGTATATGGGCTAATACAGATACAGTTTAGTAGGTATGTTTTCAAGTCTTGCACCATAATCTAGTGATTGTCCTGTACTAGGGCCCGAGCACATAGCTCACGCGTAGTCGCGATTCGACACCTGAGTACACTGCACCCCTGCGTTTAATACAGGGGATGAAACATAGCGAGGAAGCGGCTTTTACAATTAATCGGTTTAAAACGATAGTTTGTTTTATGTCAGGTATGTCTATTATCGTTTTTTGAATATGAAAAACACGGGTTCTTTCCAAATTCCGTAGTTATCTACGAATTTTCGCTATATTACTTATTGTTACTGTTAGGTAAGTTTCTGCTAAACTGAACACAATATTGAATAAATAAAAATTATCTTTGATATTGAATACGTCCTGAACAGAGATTAGTGAACAAAATCCTTATCAATGCTGTTAAAATGAATTCGTGAATATTCTAAACACTATAATATCGATTATTCTAAACATTGTTTTATCTTGTAGAGTTTATGATCGGTTTTCTACCAACAAGTACGGTGGTCACTGGTCACTATCATACGGTATCCTTTGTAATGTTGGGCAATCTTACTCACTACAAAAAGCGCAATAAAAAGACAAGTTTACGTCGATTTGTTGTACCACTATGCCAGCCTGGTTAATAGTTATCTATGTAAAAAAGATAAATATTTTAATTTAATAAATTCTGCAATACTTTCAACCTAATATATGAAATTAAAGAGTAAGATTAGTTGTTTGAAAGCGCTAATCTCAGAAAATACTGGTCCAAAATGAAAAAAATATTTTGATCTTGAATAGTTCATTTATGTTGGCAAACTGTGAAATACTTTTATCCCGGAAAACTTTTCACTCACATGAAGCCGAGAGCAAAAAATATTATAAAATCCGTCTCCACACTATCGCGGCACGATTTAAACAGATTCGATCACTAACATTAGAAGGGGGTGGGCAGAAAAAATGTCCCAGGAACAATTACAGGGCATCTGTCGCCGCACCGCTCCTGTGCGCGAATCAATTTATGCTGATTGGATTGTACCACACACGGACCGAATTAATGAGATGACTCATGTGTGTATACGGCCTTATTTAAAATATATATATATGGAGGTATCTACTCTCGATTGTAGAGCAGACTCGTGCTCTACTGTGGGGCGTATTCTAGGCCGATATACATATATAGAGATGTATATATTATTTTATATATTATGAGAAAATAAAAGAGCGAAATGGATGAAAAAGCAATAAATTATATATATTTTTTTTATTGCTTTGAATGGCGGGACGAGCAAGCCGTTCGCCTGATAGTAAGCGATACGACCGCTCATAAACAGTAGCAACATTCCACTGCGCTCGCCATCCTGAGACATAAGATGTTAAGTCTCAATATGTCCAGTAGTTGTTCTGGCTACAATGCCCTTCAATCCGAAACACAACAGTGCATTTAAGCAATGTTGTTTCACGGGAGAAATAGACATTGCGGTGGTACCTACCCAGATGGCCTCTCACATATGAGAGACCTACCACCAGTAAAATATATATTACATAGTGACATGAATAAGGTGATAGGTATATGTTGATAGTGTTCATGCTTTTGGCACGGTTCTATAGTATTTATTTGTAAAATACCGAACCTATTCAATCTAGGTAGCTTTATTTCAATAACGAAATACATCTTAAATGGAAATTAATTATTTCTGATAAAAACGAATACACATCAGCAATTTGTAAAATTATAAGATAAGACGAAAGAAACATTGGTTTCGGCAAAAGAAGTGTTTCCGCCCGGGATCGAACCGGGGACCTTCTGCGTGTTAGGCAGATGTGATAACCGCTACACCACGGAAACTATGTGAGTGAACGCCAGAACTAATATATATTAGAGCTATTCTTATCAAGCGATTAACATAATACTTCATATAAATTATATGCCTGTTGATATATTTATATAATATAATATTTTATCACTGTTTTCACTATCACAATATATTGTAATCTACTTGTAATCTACTTCATAGTTGTTAGCAATAGTAATCACTTATAAGTTCGAAATTAGTAGAATGTTTTTGTTATTCGGTAAGCACCTTACAACGCCATCTAGTGACAGAAAGTGGTAAACTGAAAAAATAAACTTTAGGAAAATTAATACAATTTCATAATTTACTTTGCTGTCTATTAAGTCTAAAATTCTTATTAGTATTTAAATATTTAATTAGTATTTGTGCTTATTTCATAGCTTAATCCTGTTCCTCACAAAAGCGAAGTGAAGAGAAACATCCGTTGATACGAGTACTTAATATAAGGTGTACCTATTAATTGTGACTGCTTTTTTAAAATTAAGACTTTTGTCCATGTACTACCTGTAATTAATATTTAAAACTGTTTTTTATTTTTTGTTTTGTCTTTGCTTTTATAGTGTACTAGAAATAAATAAATACATAGTTTTGAACCCACAAGATCAGTTAAGTCTTGTGTTGTGCAAACACCCAGACCCGATACAAATACTTGTGGGAATCACAAACATCTGTCGAAGTGCGGGAATCGAACCCGCAGCCTCTAGTTTCACAATCGGCTTCTAACAAACTGCGCCACGGAGGCTGTGGCTCTATAATACTACTAATACTCTCTCTCTCTGTCTCTCTTTCTCTTTAAGTGCTTTAATTTTTCGTTCCAGTATAAAAACATTTAACACTAAAATTATACCAAAAATTACCCTTCCAAAAGTACCTGCAATATGAAGCAAATATGTGATATATGAGTATTACAGCTCGGCGCGGTTCCCGGCACGGTGGGCTAACGTTCCCGTTGAAACAATAGACCGCACGCCGCTCGTAAATACCTGCGTTTTATCGCGCACCGCCGAGGTGATCCCGCCTCGTTCCCACCGGGATAGTACCGGGACAGTCCAGTAGGTACTATGGCCTTTTTTGTGAAAAAATTCCCATTGCTGAGCACTCCTCTGCTTTATTCCGATACTATATTCTATACTCTGCCTGGACGACATTTGCGCTTACCATCAGGTGCAGTGTGGTCAGCATGCCGGGCCAGAATAAAAAAAAAACTGCTACCTCTGCTTCTTTTTCTCTGCTCCATTGTTCTGCTACGATTATTCCTTGAGAGGGTTAAGACTTGAGACCATAGTCCGTTATTCTAGTGCGGGTTGTAGGATTTACATACCATAGAAAATATTGTTTAGATCTCTGTGTTCCGCAGGTTTGTTCACTATATTTCCCTTCAATGTTAAATTGCGTAATTAGCTATCGACAGAGAAGACCCCGAAAAGTTAGAGATGTTCGCTGGGATCATGCGACGATGACTATGCCACTGTTTTTGATATATTCCACCAGCAGTGTTTGCTATTTACAATCAGATACGCCCTTTTTTATACACAGACAATATAATGTCAAAACAATGCTGTAAATATATTTCCCATACTGGTACGTACATATCACTGCAGGGTACGGGCCACTTTTATCGAGAGTACGATTGAAAGGGATTAAGCCATATATTCCACCACGCTGGCCCAGTGCGGATTGGTGTACTAAAGTAGTCAGTCATCATCAGCATCAGCCTTTTGCGGTCTACTGCTGGACATATGCCCCGTACAAATTGCGCCATTTCACCCTGTGTTTGGCTTGTCGCATCCAGCATCTGCCAGTGACATTTTGAACATCGTCACTCACTTAGCACGTAGAGGGCGTCCTCCTACACTACGCTTGCCAAGGTAGATATTTGAAAACGAATAAAATTAAGTAATTATAGTAAATAAAGTGCAGATAGAATATCTTACAAAAAGGTATCACCCTCTATTATTTCAGGTTTTTCTTGTATAGTACAGAAATGTATCGAATATGATTCTACCGTGCCAGTGGAGTGTGTTTTCTGAATGCGCAGCGCATTAATGGCGATGTTACCTGCCAATCCGCAGTACTGTCGTGCCGGACTGACTTGGCAAGTGGCCAGCCACCGCGCTAGCTTTATGTTATGCAATGAGGCACAAATGCTATTTAATATTTACGATTATTGGCTTTATTCAGTTTGCCCAGCGACCCTGCGGTGGGAGGTAACTGCGTTTTACCGTGATATGCACTCGCTAAGTGCGGAATAGTTTGTTATTAATTTTGTTTGGATATAAATGAGTAATATGAAATTATCGTTTATTTGGTTGACATTTTAGTATAAGTATATTATTTCAAAACAGGAGATGTTTACTTTCATGCTGAAAACTAGCAGGAAATTCAATTAAAATACACGTAGTATTTTATTAAATTTCATTCCACCAATTGCTATTGATGCAAATCATTGTAAGGAAAAATGTGTACGAATGTGCCAACCTGTGGTGCCAACCACTAAAAAGAAGCGTGAAGGAACATAAGTTAATTCTTTCAGTCGAAGAGTAACTCGCTGACCTTCCTGAAGTACGAGTATTATAGTGTAAAATATGTAATCGATAAGGCGGAAAAAAAAACTTGGTAAAAACCCGAGGAATATGCTTCATCAAGCATTTTTTCAGAAGCTATCAATGTCTTCGTTGATATAAAACAATGATCGGTATCATTATGGTAAAAACTAGTATCATACATATGTAGAAACATTTATAAAATTACGCCTTTTTTCTAGAAAGGGTAGGCAGAGGTGCTACCAGGACGCCACGTTTTGCCTAATGTGTTATATCTCACGATGCGGTAGAGGACGAGCCTATCGGACACAAATTCCCAAGTCAGCTAATAATAAATAGAAAAAGCCAATATGACTTTTCGCAACACGGGGCTAGAACCCAAGACCTCAGCATTGTAATCATACTGTAGTACAAATGGTCACCAAAGCAGTCTTATTTAATAACTAAATTAGTACAATATTATTTTTAAACCGATTTATTAAGCTTACAAGCGAAGAAAGCGCAAAAAGTAAATTCGTCCGGGCGCCATAAACGCCTCTTAGGTATTGCAAAATAAACGCGCAAATATTTAATGGGCCCATAATTAACCGCACCAATTCGAGTCGTAAATTCAAATAGTAAATCAATTAGATTTTATGACATGTTTTAGTGCCGATGCTCTGTTCCTAGTATAAACTTAGGCAACTAATGGCGTGCTCTAATTAGTCAAAACCAATTGGTCTCGGCGACCTGGATTCACGTGTTCATGTTTATTGGCCTCGTGTATCATTTATAAGAAATTTATTTATGACAAATGTCGACGAGGTCAGGGATAGTTCTAAGGAACAAAATTTACCTACATAGTGCGGCTAAGAATAGGAGGCTAAGGCGGCAATAAGAAGGGCGAACCGTGTGGTCAGAGTGCTTCAGAATTCTGCCAGTGACCCGACTCGTCATAAGGTAGAACTAAAAGAACTACAATTTCATAAATAGTGGAAGACAGGACAAGGCTGCTGAAAATGGTAAAGCAGATAGGCTTAAAATGATATATCTTCCCATCCGTTTTCCCTCTCTCTTCACGAATTGATGGGCCGGCAAGACATCCATAATCCAAGGGTTGTGGAAGTTCATGGACAACAGTGACCATTTACCATCAGAAGGCCTGTTTGCTCGTTTGCCGGAACTATTGCATTATAAAAAAAAGAACGTCTAATATAGTGTTCATAATATTTCAATTTATTTTGAACAGGTACAGGAAATACATTGTAATTCAATATAACAGTGCGCGGCGAGCATTCACGTGCGACGCACATGTTGTGCTACGACCGACGTAGTGATTGAGATACTATTTGTTTCAATATTTTATTTATCGAAGCATACGGTACGATCTTATCTATCAATGCAGGCCGGCTGCAAGCCGGCCTTTGTTAATTATGGATAATAGATGTAAAAGTTTGAATGACTTGGAACAATTAAGAAGTATTGAAGATATTGAGAACGAAGAAATGCTAACTAGAGAGGACAGAAGTATGTCGATAGACACGGATGTTGAGAGAACTAATGGACCCAGGAAAAGAGTACGAGATGATAACTCTTCGGAGGAAGGGTGGACAACAGTGACCCGGGTAAGAAAAATCGGAAGAAGAGAAAAACAACAAACAGGAAATGAAAAGACTCAAGTATGCGTCACGAGCCAAACACCATTGCCAAAACAATTTGCACTAGCGCGACTGTTTAAAGAGCATAGTATTAGCCATATTTCTAAAGTAAAGTTTGTTAACACTTATAAAATATTAATAACGTTTGATGAAGAGGCGCGTGCAGACAAACTAATTGCATCAAAAGATTTTGAAGCCTTAGGGTGGAGATGTCAAAAAACAGCGGAGGTTGGTATGTCTTTTGGGGTGATCAAAAATGTTGAAGGAAATATTTCCGAAGAGGAGATAATTAAGAATATGACCAGTGATATAGAAATTATAACTGCAAGACGATTGAAAAAACGCAGTGACGATCAAGAAGAGCAATGGACCCCAAGCGAAGCAGTTCGTATTGGGTTTAAGGGTTCTCTTTTGCCGCCTAATGTTTATATCTACAATATGAGAATAACGGTGGAGCCATATGTCTTCCCAGTTACTCAATGTTCAAAATGCTGGAGATATGGGCATACTGCAAAATTTTGCTCAAATAAAAAAATAGTCTGCCCAAAATGTGGTAATTCGCACGAGAATTGTGACACCAAAAATTTTCACATGTCACATGGCTTTAAATAGGATATGCCCAATTTATCAAAAGGAGCGGAAAATCCGGGAGCTAATGTCTGAATTTAATGTTACCTATAGAAAAGCTTTAACATTATATGTTTCCCGTACTCCAATATCGGAACGTATTGCAAACCCACCCAACTATGTATCGGAAAGAGACAAACTGCGGCAATCTAATGTTACGGATACACCTCCTGAGATGACCTTCGAAACTACTAACATGGACACATCCCATGAAAACATAACATTTTATCCGGGAATACGTCTTAACAGTCCTGGTCTCACCAAGAGAAGACATAGGACGCCACAAAGAAGACGAAAAGATGGTATTGAAGACCAAATAGAGGAGAAAATTCAGGGACGTAGAGAACCGGAGAGGAATAAGGCAACTCAACCACCAGAATCCATGATATACGACTGTGACAAAGGTTGTTCGGACGGTTTAAGTGAGGACGCACAAGATAATACAGACGATAAAGTGACAGACGATAATAAAGAAGCCGTTACTCTTAATGTATTGCTAAGAAACTTAAGAAATATTATTTTTAGTAATCACTCAATAGAATATAAGATAAAAATTCTCGTTAAGACCTGTATAGATTGGCTTATAACTAAATTACTTTGCAATATTTCGGTAAGTTCTCTATTTAATTACAATAATCATTATGGATAATAGTTGCCCCAACTTTGCTATAAATGTACTACAGTGGAATTGTCAAAGTTTTAAGCCTAAATTATTGCCCTTTGAGTGCCTGCTTTCTCAGGAAAAAATACATATTGCTGCTTTAAATGAGACTTGGCTTGACTCTGCTATCAATGTAGTTATTAAAAATTACAACATATTTCGGCGGGATAGATCTGATTCCTATGGCAGTGTAGCAATCCTATCTCATAGGTCTATTAAAACAGTTCTTTGCCCTTCAGTTAGTATAAATTCTGGAATCGAATTAGTACATGTTAAAATAAGTAACTGCCCAAAAATAGAAAATGTTATTTCGATTTATTGCCCTCCTACGATTCATACCACTCAAAGTGACTGGGACTATATTTTTTCTATTTCTGATAGGAAAACTCTTATCTTGGGCGACTTCAATGGCCACCATAACAATTGGTCATTTAAAACAGATAATAGAGGCAACCAAATATTTAATTCTATGTTAAACCACAATTTCATTTATTTAAATAATGGAAGTCCAACTAGGATTAAATCCGTTAGGGGTATCATTCAAAAATCATCACCCGATATGTCCTTTATCTCTTGCGATTTAGCTTTAGATTTCAAATGGACCGTTACGAATGAATCCCTTGGCAGTGACCACCTCATAATAAAATTAGCATATTCTACACAGATAAATCGCGATTTTATTAAGAAACGAAATTTTAAAAAAGGTAACTGGGATTTGTATTCATCGTCGGTTGAAAATTCATTTTTAGATTTTACGATTCCAGAAGACCCTCAATTGTTTTATGACACGTTTTTAAATAAGATACAAACAGCTGCGGACATGTATATTCCTTTCATTAAAATTCCCCAAAACGTATGCTCAAAATTCACACCCAAACCATTCTGGAATTCAGAACTATCAAGAGCAGTAGCTGAGCGCAGACTTGCATTAGCAACTCTTAGACGTTGTCCCTCCCCTGGCAACTTAGATAATCTCAAAAAGAAAATAGCTGATGCACAGAGGTTAATTCGTAGAGCGAAATGCAATTCTTTTCAAAATTTTTGTTCTTCTATCGATGAAAACTCTTCAGCTTCGGAAATGTGGCGCAAAATGAAATGGATGAAAGGTCGGCATGTCGGTGTTCAACATGTTGATAAGCACAGATTGGTGGAGTTACTTAAGGAGTTAGCGCCTGATTTTGTTTGTTCAGCACCCCCGCAATTCGAAAACACCAATACTGTTTTAGAATCAGATATATCTATCCAAGAATTGCATAACTGCATCAAAAACCGCGATACAGCACCGGGCTTCGATGATATTTCCTTTTCTATGATTGCACACCTCCCCCTTAGTGTTAAAAAAATCTTGCTTGAATTCTTTAATTATTGTTACACTTATGCATTTGTTCCATCTCAGTGGCGGGAAGCCAAAATAGTTCCTATCCCGAAAAATAATTCATTAACCAGTCTACGTCCAATAACTTTATTATCGTGCATTTGTAAAACATTCCATTCAATACTTAATAAAAGACTCGAATGGTACTTTGAAAAATTATCCTTATTTCCAGATGACATGGTCGGTTTTCGTAGGACACGATCGTGCTTGGACAATCTGACTCATCTTGTAACTCAAATACAGTTAGGATTTTGTAATGATTTGTGCACAGTGGGATGTTTCATTGATATTTCTAATGCGTACAATAATGTAGATGTAGGTAGTCTGATTTAAAAAATGGCGCAGTTACAAGTTGGGTCAAAAATGTGTAGGTATCTATGGTCATATCTCAGTATAAGAACATTAAACATCTCAATCGATAAAAATACAATAACAAGATGTACCAGTCGTGGCCTAGCTCAAGGTGACCCGTTGTCGCCTATCTTATATAACATTGCGACCATCGACATATGCAGAAGTATTTCTACTGCGTATATATACCAATATGCTGACGACTTCGTGGTATTTATAACTGAAAAATACGTTAACAATGCTGTGATTAAATTAAATTCAGCCGTCGATGATATTACTTCAATGCTCAGGATACTAGGATTAGAAATTTCACCGTCTAAAACCAAATTAGTAATCTTTAAAAAAGGGGGTTATAAAAATAATATTAATTTTTCTATTGATAATAAAAATATACAAATGTGCAATAGTGTAAGATATTTAGGATTATGGCTTGACAGCTCTTTGAGATGGGGCAAACATATCAATGAGACGGCGAATAAAACATTAAAACTCATCAATATTTTGAAAATTTTAAGCGGTTTTAGTTGGGGCTTGCATCAAAAACATTTAAGACGGCTATACAGGGTATATCAAGACTGCTACCGAAAACGAAGCCGGGTGGTAATTTAAGCGACTTCAGACACAATGCAACAGAAAATGTTGCAAAAAAAAGCGACAATTTTTTTTTTGTTATTTTTTTCCTATGGCCATATTTGGGTGGTAAATACATTTTTTCCTAAAATAATAGTATATACCCTTTTATTTATAAATACTCTAAGGTATAAAAGAGTTTAAATTATTATTTTAGCAAAAACTATGGATTTACCACCCAAAAATGACGATATTTAAAAAATCATAAAAAAAAATTGTCGCGTTTCTAGGCGAAATTTTTAATTGCATTGTGTTTGTAGCCACTAAAACTACCACCCGGCTTTGTTTTCGGTAGCAGTCTTGAGATACCCGGTATATAGCTATTATACGTAGCAGAATCGATTATGCAAGTTTTTTATACGATAATAGTTGTCAATCTAACTTAATGAAATTGGACAAAGTACAAAACCAAGCCTTGCGTATAATTGGCGGTTTCATTAAATCCACACCTATACATATTATGGAAAATGAGTTATGTTTGCCGCCCCTATTTATTCGCAGAAGATATTTAGCGGGGAAATTTTGGTTAAAATCGAATTCAATAAAAAATAATAAAACGTGCAATGCAATTGATGATCTGTCAAGACATAACTCTTCTCGTTATTGGTCCTATCGCAAATTACCGGTGATTATATCTATGCATTTATCCCTTAAATCATTCCCAATCCACTCCAGTAATATTCTTGAAATGTATTCTTTGCAAACATGGGTTAGCAATATCAATTTGTTTGATGTTATAATAGATTGTATTCCCACATTAAACCGAGTCAAATGTCAGTATAGCTGTACTACCATAAATAATATTTGTACTAAATATATTCAACAAAAATATTCTAATTTTTGCCAAGTTTATACAGATGGTTCCAAAATTAATAATACATGTGGAGCAGCTTTTTTTGAGCCTTTGAATGAAAATTATGTGAAACTCAAAATTGATTCCAATATCTCAATAATGCACATTGAGTTAGTTGCAATTGCCGAAGCTCTCTCTTATCTAGATACAATTAATTATGACAAATTTGTTATTTTGACTGATTCCAAGAGCGCATTGCAACACCTGGCTCGGTGTACCTCGCCCATGCGAGGTAATCCGATAGCCTACACTATATTGGAATCTATACTAAAGCTGCAAAATAATAAAAAACGTATTATTTTACAGTGGATACCTTCTCACATACAATTAAAAGAAAACGACAAAGTTGACATATTAGCCAAGCAAGCCATTGTTGATGGTGTTCCAATGTTAATTACTCCGTTATATTCCGATTATATAAGCTATACTAAGAAACAATGTATAAATTCCTGGCAAGAGTATTTTGATAGAAGATCAAAAGAGAAAGGTATTTGGTATCAAACTATACAACCTCAGATAACTACGCATCCATGGATTGATCAATGTATTTTAAATCGCAAAATGTTGATAATTGCGCTCAGATTGCGATCCGGACACATCCCATCAAATAAATTCTCCTTTCTACTGAAAAAAGTACCATCTCCCAATTGCGATATATGTGGAACTATAGAAGATGTTCAACATATTTTGATGGAGTGTGTCCGGAATGAAAGTGATAGAAAGTTGATTTTTGGCAATAACAAAATATTAGAAGTGGGCATTTGTAAAAGCATTTTAGCAAACCCACTATCAGATACAGCCATGAAACTTTATAATCTAGCTATTAAGTGTTTAATTAAGTCTTAGACAGAAAAAGTATTTGTATTTCTTCTCATTGGGCGGTATGGTCGCAGAGCGACAAAGCCTTTACAACAATAAACTAAAATAAAAAATAATTCAATATAACAAAATATTACTCAACAAACGTAAGCAATAATAAAACAAAATTACCGACAACCACAGAATCCCAAAATATATTCCAAGTTCAAAACAAAAGGGAAGTGAACGAAATAAAAACTCAATATCCGGAAATGGAATCTGCAAATAATATCTTTATAGCTTTGGACCGTTTGCCACCGGTAGCGGTGCTTCGGAAAAAGTTAGTCGACCGGTAAGTTCCCCGTACAACCGGGATAAGTACACTCCACGCGTTTAAGAGCAATGCATTTATATCAATATTTTATAGAGATGATACAACGTTTTTACTTTTTTCTACATAGGTTCATTTGCTTTTTGCTCTACATAATTTATAACTAGAAATATCTATTATTGCTTTGCCAGCCCGGGACTTGAATCTGAGACCTCAGCATTATAATCTTACTGTAGCGTAGTACAATTGCGCCACCGAGACGAGGAGAGGCAGTGATTTTCTGATGTTTTTTTACACTGGCTCATCAAAATAGCCGCAATATACCTGACTGTGGCCAATATTTAGAGCTCTAAGTTACTATAATACTCAAGCTGAACTCAAAACGCGACACATTTCCCAAAAAAGCTATGTCAGTTTTATCACGTTTCTTCTTGTTTAAGATTACATTCGAAATTTAATTAGTACAGATTCAATAACAAACGATAATTACTTTTTACAAAATTTCATACTTAGCTGGTAAGGGTGGTAAAGGTAATTGAAGGTGCACGAGTATTTCATCAAAATTGAGTGTTAAATAAATGTTTTGCTCAAAATATATCAACTGTAAATCGCAGGTAATCTATTCCAAGCCAATTCAGAAAAAAAGTTTGTAGTGGGAATAACAACTCTATACAATTCCTAAGTACAGTCGTGCCGAGCCACGTGCCGGCCCCGTGCGCCAGGTGCGCCAACCGCACAGCTCTAAATTTAACATCTTTATTTGTGTTACCGAATGTACAACGCCGGTTATGTTTTTACAAAAGGGCACTGTGAACTTAGGTTAATCGGTGCAAGATTTAAAACGCGTTCGAAATTTAAAATTGAATTTATTGCGTATTACCAACATTAAATACTTTGAGGTTGTTTTGTTTTTATGTACTTTTTATTGAATTGTGTTTTTATTATCATGCGATTTGTTTCATTTTTTAATTTGTTTCGTCTCTGGCCTTCATGCTCAAAGGCAGTGATCACTTATCATCAGGTGTTTGCTCGTATGCCATTATATAAAAGAAATCGATGAATTCGTCCTTTATCACATACGCCCTTATTACAGACTCCACAATTTTTACTTGGTTTAGCAATAAATATATTTTTTACTTATTTGAATACGAACAAAATCTACTTACCATTTTTTTATTATTTGACCTGAAAATCGTGTCCAGGCATATAATATATTTAGATTTCAGATTTCATATAATATATTTCAGAAAGCAAAAAATTCATTTGCCCTTATGCAATTGTATAATAAATTGTAAAATCGAAAATATTCAAGAAATATGAAGAGTAAAGGGCGATGGTGGCTGGTTACTTGGAGAACAAATTATCCGGGCGGGTAATTAAAGCTGGCCCAGATAGCGCATTAATACTTGATAACACAATTAATTCGTTACGCTAGAGACGTGCGGTCATACTGACAGCGGTGAGCGGGAGCGTTTTTACTACAGAGCGGTAAATAGCTATAGATCCGCAAAAAAATAGTTGTAGATTTCTGCGGATCCGTACAACAATAACAACTCTTAGTAACCACCCGAGTGTACCGCGTTTCCGGCTCACCTGTAAAAATATATCTAACTCAAATTCAATTTCACTTTATGATTAATTTTGTTGTGGATTGAAGACAAGTCAGACGTTTCCGGAGATTAGCTGAGCTGCAATACTAAGTGTCATTAAAATGCATGCAGCTGCTGATGCTGGGTTCCAGGAGTTGCAGTGGCGGGTGTGAGGACGGGATAGTCTCACGTCCACATCAAATTTCCAGCAAACTGGCATAATTCTGTCTACCAACTCAATATAATCACATCACACCAGTAGATGGCTAATGTATTCTGATTACCTTTCACTCATAATTAGGTGCATTTATGCTACTCTATTGTGTGGGTATAAAAATGACGTAATTTTTCATTTATTATTCTATCTAATATTTATTCGACTTCTTAGAATTATCTTTCATTATCACATTGAATCATCATTCCTATGATAAATTCCGCTGCAAGTATAGCCGAAGCTGTTAACTCGTAAAATTTTCAATTTACCCTTGGAAAAGTTTCACCTGATAAACTTCAAGTTAGGTGCGGTAAGGAAGAGTGTTGTCAGATAAGGGCTAGCCGCTCGTGTAATTACGTCGGGAATGTTCGGGGAACCAAGTTTGCTTATTCAGATTATAAGATACAATGTCTTCATGGGAATTTTACGCTTACTTTTTGGATGATGTGGGTTTTGTGCTTGGTTATAGGATTAAAGAAAGGTAAATTGATATAACATTACGTCCATTAAATCTGACATATAGAAGCTGGCATAAACAGTAATAGATTATACACTATTATAAAAATAAACCTCACGTCTCAATAATAATAGTTTCATGCCAAGACAGGATTTGATATTACAATAAATATGATTTGTTAAAATATTTTGTACAAAAAAAATGATGTCATCAGTGCTACCCACAAATGGCCGGTGTGGCACTATCACAAATCCGTATTAATTTGATAGACTACTCTTAGTTCGAAAACTTGAAACAGGCAGAATTGCGGGGAGGTAATGACGAAAATGCCATTGAAAATTAAAACAACTCTGCTGACTGCCCTTAGCTAATGCAACGGGCCGATAGACGATCGGACGACGACTATAACAAGTTAGTTCTAACATCTCAATCTGGAAACCTTTAGAGAAGACTCGTCTTTAGCACAAAGAACAGTGAACTATTTTTTGTATTTTCAGCCGTTATTTTGATAGCATTAGACGTCGGCTGGGAATCGAGAAGCTTCTACGTGTTCGATCTGCACTCTGAGACTAATATTTTGTGAATCACAGATATTTATGAGACCAAAAAGTATCACATATTTTCAGATACCCCGACATAAGATTCAATGTTAGTGTCAAGTCAGGACTGTACGTGACTCTCGGGTGATAAAAAATAAATTAAAAAGTATATTATAAATAGTTTTCCATCCAATAAGGTCGGAGCACATCGGAAGCGCGAGTTGATTGATATTTAAATTAGAATACCTGTCTGTTGGTGCGCGGCGTCGTTCGCACCTCGTGCTATGCTATGTGGACAGGTCGCAGGCGCGCGCGGCACGACAACACGATATGCGGTAGAGACATACACTGTTGAATTGCATCGTATTTACCGAATAAACGGTTACCACAGTAGTTAAATCTTAAACAAAATACCAACGGTTTTGTTATGGTGTTTTGTTAAGTGAGAATATAAAAATCTTTAGTTATATTATAACTAAAAGTTTATTTGTTTGTCACCCTTAACACAACTACTCAACTGATCATTTGACTCACTTACTCATTCATCATTCGATCATTTGCCTCACTTACATGACTGTGATTTTTTTATTAACGTTATTAAGAGCACAGTTAAAGACATACGGAATTGCAATAAAATTACTGCAATTAACGATCTATGCAACCTTGTAAGACAATCACATATCTGGATACAAGCTATGTTGCTGAATCATCATAATATGTATACTAGCAAACCCACGAGCTAAAACTGTACTAGTTTACTTGATCGTTATTATTTTTATAATGCAATATTTTCGGTCAACGAGCAAACAGGCCACCTCACGGTAAGTCATCACTGCCGCATACGAATATGCTCAACCTTTGAATCACGGATGTGTTGCCGGCCCATCAAACACATTATCTAACTTAGCACTTTTTACTGTTGGTAGGTCTCTCATATGTGAGATAATAGCTTTGCAATTCGCATTTAAAAGTATAACACATATTTGAATCAAAATAAAAATATTAAATTTAAATTTCGGTCGGACTTAGGTTATTTTCGTTACGGAATTTCTGGATTCGGTCTCCACGCTCAACGCCCGCGATAGAAGCTATGCAATAGCTTAAAACTAATTCATAATAATTTCAGTGATACTGTATATCCGGAAGAAGAGCGCATCTCTAGTCACGGGGCATGCGCCTCGCCGCGTGCGTACCACGTCGACGACAGACCTAGGTGCTAACGATTTATCTCAGCCAAATTGTTTTGCAAAGGTGAACACTAATTTAGTTGACTCGTTCGTACCCGCCGCGTCAACATTACTGTTATTGCGAGAAGCTTTTAACCGCTCGTCATTCATTGCAATAAACTGTTTTGTGTACTGAATGGATCTTGTTTGCGAGAGGAAAATTTTGTGGAAATTGTCAATGCTTCGATGGTATTGGTTGTATGGGAGTCTATAGTGTATATCTGAATTAGTAAAGCAAATCATGATACTACCACATTGAATGGTCCAATCTTTATACATTTGGGAGTCCATGATAACAAATAATCTGTATTAGTCCATATACAACCCATGGCAAAGCAGGGGCCTTCTCTATAATTGTGAAAAGATAAGTAATATAGTTGACAGTCCACCACGCTGGCCTAGTGCAGATTGGCGGACTTTACATACCATAGAATGTTTCACAAATCGCTATGGTATGCAAGCTAGTAATACGGTTCATTTTTTTAAAGCTATAATCTTTAGACTTTACCATTTACCAGTAGGTATGGTACGCTTTTTACAGTGCTGTCCTAGTTGTTATTGCATCGTAAATGGTGTATAATGTATTTCATGTATGTTTATTTTCCAATATAAACTTCTCATTCGAAAGCGATTTGACTGATTAGTCTAGAGCACAAAATAAACTATAAACAACATTAAAGATCCAGCCTCAGATTTTCAGAGAGTACTAAAATCGCTCTCACCGATTTACTAATTAATTAAACCTAGAATGAAAAAGAGCTACACACACAAACACCATCAATCCTCGTAACAAGCATCCAACAATACCTTTAACCCGTCATCGCATAAACACGAGCTAATCATGATATTCATTATGTATAGTATTTGTTATAATAAAACGTAATCAACGCTCGGATACGCAAAATAAATAGCTGCATGTTAAAATAAACACGCGGTGGGCGCGTCCGCCGTTCATTACCTGTTGGTTTTACTGAAACGTTACGTGTGCCCGCTTGATCGACACGTGTACTGCGCTCGAGTATCTTGATACTTCATATTTTTTATTGGATAGATATTAAATAATATTACAATGGATAAATAAATACACCCAACATGTCCATAAATAGTCCTGACCCCACACTAAGATCGAGACTTGTGTCGTGGGCACCAGAAACTTCGAGATAATTTTCGGTTTTAGAAACACCCAGATCCGAAACAAATACTTTTGTTTCATTCAAAATTCGTCTCGGTACGGAGGTCGCGTTTTGATGAACGAATAATGCAATAGTTTTGGATATGGGATGTGATCTTGTAGAAATCTCGGCTTTTTGGAGCTATATTTGGGTATGCCGGTTTATTAAAATTAAAAAATATATTTTTTATAAATAAAACGATGTGTATCGTCTACTACGGAATAAGTAAATTCCAAAGGATTACTACAGCTTCTTGAACCAACATAAAAATACCAATGATCAAGACTTGTTGGTAGTATAGAACGTAAAGTCAGGGCATCTGGCTCATGTCGGTGCGCCCGCGCCGCAATTGGGCTGCAATCAACATTACCTGCCCAGATATTTTTATGTGCGCCATATACCACGTTTACGTTCAGTCTATTTAATGTGATCGGTATTAAATATATATTTCTTATTCGCGGTACGTTGTAACTATATTTAGGATTTTATAAGCGTGAATTTATTTGAAAAGATATTTTTGCGATGTTGATTTGATAATCTTATATTTCAAACATACGTACAAGTACCTACATTCACATTTCTCCCGTCTCACGATGACATTGGGGGCAGCCCTATTACCATATCGGGCACAAATCCCTGACTTTGGGCTGATAATGAACATAAATATCAAATATCACTTTTCCCAATCCGGGATTCGAATCCGAGACCACAGTTTTGTTATCATACCGTAGTACAACTGCTCCACTGAGGTTGAAAATACCCGTTTGCAGTTACTTAGTAGTACAGTGGATATTATCTTTAGTTCATAACGCTACGTAGAAAGAGAGTTAACATGTTATACAATAAAATATAAACAACGACATAATAAAATAATCAACCACCAAAACCCAATAATAGTTCAAATTTCCACTAACGACGAAAAACTTCTAAGAAATAATAGCGCATGTTTCATATTTCAAAAGTACTGATCGTAATACTAAACACGAAAATGATTTTTCCTCGTATCATGTGATAAACATCGTAGTGAAACATATTTTACCGCAATTTTCTTGCTAACTAGTTCATCTAGGTAAATTCCTTTCACTGAATCTATTATCTATTGTAGAAAAAATGTGTGTGTCTGTACGTTTTTGTAAAAAAATCATTGAGGTTAGTACATAATTGATAGTATCAAACTATTTTATGAAATTATGGAACTCTTTTATAATTCTAATCTTTGATGATATCTTTAGGCAAATTGAAATCGCTTCTGGGTATAGGCCTCCTCAAAAAAATAATTGAAATAATACTTAAAAACTAATATTTTTTTATTTAATTTACGTTTAATAAAATCATCTTATCAATGTTCTTATCGGAATTTACATGAGAGGCGAAATCGGAACGTCAGGCGAGTATTGACTAATTTCGCGAACTAACTAATATAAACATTGATATGTAGGGCAAGCAGTATAGAAACCAACGCATCGATTTCTAGAAATCTATTCGGCTGTAGCCTTGACACGTAAATTACTGACTTATCTCCGTGACGATACGAAGCTGCCCATGGGAGAGAGGTGGCGGGTTCGATCCCTACATGAAAACTTGTGGGGGTTGGATAAGATATTCATGACGCCTCATTACACCTGCAAATTATGTAAGACTAAATCAGTGGCATACATTTGAATGACACCGGGAATTGAAGCTCGGCTAGTCTCTTGGAATGTCAAACTAATCTTCAACCCGCAACGAAAATAATAGTAAAATATTTTAGTTCGCTCAATGCGCAAAGTCCGGATATAATGACTTTTATAGAAGGAGAAGCCAGCTGCAAGTCACCAAGCATGTATAAACTGGGAACATTGCGAACTTTATTTAGAATCTCGGATCTTGAAACCTTTCTGTGGGCGTTTTTCGGTTTTGATAACATTAAATACAGCTTTTTGAGACTTTTCGGTCTCACAGTATGTTTTATAATCAACGAAATGAAATGAAGCTCGTTTGTTGGTCATGTAGGAAATTATTAAAAAGCTGTTATGACAAATCTATGATCGAATCAACAGGTTCTATTTCTTCATAAGAATATAAAGTCCCACAAACTTATCTGACCCGGTGAGAGAGTCGCTGTAATCGAATTTGGTGTTGCCATTAAAAATAGATATTGCAATAAAGTGGGTAAAGTAAGATTTTTCAATCCGATCATTAGTGTTGGGAAAATGAGTGGACCAGTTTCATCTGCATGTAATTTTTCCTTCACAAGCTTTCTATCAAACCGCTCCCCAAACCGTTAAACAAATGTATCTGTATCAGCCCATATACGTCCCACTGCAGGGCACGGGCCTCCTCTACAATCGAGATTACGATTGAGGGTGGTTAGGCTATATCACAGGCCATATAGTCCACCACGCTGGCCTAATGCGAGTTGGTGAACTTACATGCCATACATATTTTTATAAATCGCTGTGGTATGCAGGTTTCTTCACGGTGTTTTCCTTCGCCGTTTTTGTGCGTGTTTATTGACTATCAATACACGCATGACTCCGAAAATATCATCAGAAGATAATCAGTGCAAAATTCGGTTTACGTGGAATTTATTTTGAAAAGCTGACAACACAAACCTGTAGCCGCAGCTACGTTTTGATACAATTTTTCGAAGGGTATAATTGGTGTCTGAAGACGCTTATCTTCCTTCGTAAATTTAATTCATGAAGTCTAACGTTCATATCGCCACTTTTTAAAGTTTTCGGTACTTTTCACTAGTTTTAAATGATGCAGGAAAAATAAATACAATAAGTTAACAACCAATGACGGATATGTCAACAACTGGCAGATAGATTGACAATTTCAAATGACGTCGTTGTTTCCACTTTTGGCCATCGGGCCAGATAAGTTTGTGGCTCTATATATATTTTTTAAATTGATTATACCTTTTTTAATTTCCATGGAAATCGAGCCCGGAACGCATTTGTGCATTTTCGCTAATCGTCGTAATAGATTTGACTTTCCTCGCCTTCTTGACAATTTCACCAATAGTACCAAAGCTAATCAAAATATAAAAAAATAAGATTAAGTCAAATCGTATTAAGTAACAACGCTCTGTTCAGGTGCGATTGGAGCGCGTAACGACACAACACAGAGATTCAAATGTGAAGCGATTATAATGCGCAGTTAAACCCCTTATTACAAACTGTTGATGAACACGCATAGAGATGAGGGAATCGTATCGATACGATAAAAACGCAGATATCGATTGCGGCTTTATTTTTATCCGTACCTATATTAAAAATGTTACTGATCCCTGTTTGTACATAGAAGATATAAAAAGAAGAGCTGTTATTGAAGGAAAATTACTAACATAATGGAACACAAAACAAAGATTGATAGAATAGATTATTTGTCTATTTATCTGTGCGTTTGTGCAAGCTAATCTCAGAAACGGCTAAAAGTATTTCTATTAAATTTGGTATGGACGTAGCTCTTCGAAATCCTGGATTGTAGACAGAAGCAACTTTTTATCCTGAAAAATAATCAACGGTATTAAATAAGTAAGTTTAAACCATTCATATAATGTTATAAATAAATGGACCTACATTTATCGATACAAGAACACCACTACAAACACATTAGGGTTGTCACAGAATGAAATTATACAAAGATCCCACCTACGCACTTGGAAAATAATATGCTGTTATTTTGGCTCGCAGTGGCTTTGCACCTCGTACACACAATGTGCATCCTTATTCCCTTCGTATAAAGGCCATATTTATATGTATGTGATTAGGAAAATTAACAGAACCTGTTTCGCGAGTTAGTTAAATCCTCCTTTATCTTAAGGTGACATACTGCGGTTTATTATTTTGTTTGAGACGTGTGGTTGTTGCTCGGATGCTTCGGTTGGCAAATTAAGATAACTCGATAGATTGTTTTACTTTGTTGTGCATTGAGGCAACGGCTATGTTAGATAAAATTAAAGGAGGTTGAAGAGTATGGGAAATCTTATTTATTTTCTAATGCAGATTTGTCGATCATTATAATCCTTATCTTTTTCCAATTAATATTTTAAATCCTAAACTGGACGTTTGAACTGATTTTTTTCAAGGGAGCGAGAAAACAGCTCCCTGTATTTTAAAATAGAAATTCAACAGATTCCAAAGATAAGGATGTAGATGATAAGGTTATAAGCAAGACATCACTATACGTGTCAAATCAGATGTATAGTGTGCCTAATCATCACACAAATGTTACCTCTCCAAACATACGCACCAGTCACCATGTTTGCCTACTTGTCTTCTGCTGCTCTGTATATTGAAAAAAGCCTTTTCCTGCAGGATGAGGAAGTCACAAGACAATTGTCCGAAAAAACATTGAAATGCTGCCTACTGAAATTAGTAAATTGCAACCTAGTTCCAGAAAGATAAAAAAAAGACTTTTCGCATATAAGATGAAAGCAGGATATTAAAAAAACACTGCCCCGAATATCTTACGCAAAGATAGCGATCAAAATCTTGTAATAATTGAATCAAAATATACAAATTTAATAATAATCCTAAATCGTTGTATATTACAATGTAATTATCCAGCGAGCATCAACAATTACTTTATTGCAGTTAAACATTTACCGTTCACGCTGGCTGCTCGGTAACGCCTCGTATATCTCTAATATTATTGTTTAACATTTCACAATGCATAAAATTATTTATGACGTCAATATATTATTATGTTAGAGACTGTAAATCTGTGTACGTCACAACACACACATTAGCGCTCGTAATAATATTTCATTAATAACTTCGCTTCTAGATTCCGTAGGTTCGTTTAAAAATATTGCTTCTGTAGTCTCGAGTTAGATCAAATATAGCATTTGATTAGGATGTGTCCTTAATAGTTACAGCAACGGACATTAAACCCTTGCCTCGTGGGTATCAAAAATCACGAGAGACTTTTCGGCTTTAAACATCCAGACTTGATAAAAATACCTATGTATGTAACTGTATCAGCCCATATACGTCCCACTGCAGGGCACGGGCCTACTCTACAATCGAGAATACGATTGAGAGTGGTTAGGCCATATGGATAGATATATATATAAAAATACCTATGGATCATACAAATGTATTTTTATATAAATCAAGATACTGGTGGTAGATCTCTCATATGTGAGAGGCCGCCTTTGTAGATTCCACCACAATATTTATTTCTTCCGCCAAACAGCAGTCTAGATGCATTATTTTGTTTCGGTTTGAAGGATATTGTTGCCAAAGCAACTACTGGCCATATTGAGACGTAACATCTTACATCTCAGGATGGTGAGCGCAGTGAAATGCCAAACATTGCTTTGTACTTTAAGATATTGTTTGGTTTTGCTACTTTTCATGAGCCGTCGTATCGCCTGCGACCAGGACGAACGGCATGCTCATGACGTCATTCATTGCAATAAAAAACCTGTGGGTCATATAAATTCATTTGTAGATCAATCATGAAAACACATTTATCTCGGTGCATGGGGCGATCCCAAGAACAATACTTTCACAATCATCTAACTAATTGAATCACAGAGGCAGTCACAACAGCAGCGCATTTACAACACGAGAGCATTCCTCCAAAATGACTGCCTAGCTGCTCGGCTCTAGAATTCGACACGATAGCACCTGCTTAACAGATCTCAATCCACTAGTGATGCTGTAAGGGAAGTGTTCGACATCGCGCTAAGCCGCGCTGTGTTGTAACTATTAGTAACAATTAGTGTTGAGCTTCACTGAGCCGACGGCAATGAAGACTAATCGACTATTAATTCAACAGGTTAAAGCGTAGCTCTGATATTAGCATAGTCTTGTTAGCTATCAGGACTTGTGTGTTTGGCGTTCGTCTTATTATGCTGTCTATACGTTGGGATGACAAAAAAACTACAATGCAGTGGATTCCAGATGATTATCTCTTGCGTAGACATAAATATACTTTCCTTGACTAAACAGATATGTACAGTCTGATCCAGAAAGTGCTGGGTGGCCTGTTGGTAAACGGATCAGACGAAGCTGCCAACTTGTTCACGGTAGTCGCCGGCTCGAATCCCAGACGACACCTCTGACGTTTTGGAGGCATGTGTGTTGTGATAGTTAATCACCATGAATCATAACAGTGAAGAAAAACATCGTGAGGAAACCCGCATACCATAGCGATTTTTAAGAATTTCTATGGTCCGTAAAGTTCGCCGATACATATTCGGCCACCGTGGAGGACTGTATGGCCTAGCCACTCTCGATTTTAGAGGAGGCCTGTACCATGCAGTGGGACAATTATGGGCTGATACAATACAGTCTAGATCGAGACAGGTTCTCATATTTGTTAGGTTTTTCAGGTTTGGGGCTTCCATTAGGTGAATATGTTTTATGTTTATCAAACTATCACCTTCGGGGTCTCTGAAATCCCGATTATCAAAACGACAACGCTATAAGTTGTTACTTCACACCGATTTTCAGTGGCACCATTCCAGTGACTAAATGACAATACAAATTATTGTAGATTTAACGACCTGCAATACGGCATTACAACTTACAATTAATCATTGTTAAGACAAAACGACATTTATAAATCTTAAATATTTGTTACGAATTTCCTGAGACAAGAGTTTTTGCCGTACTAGGCGATAAGTTCAACTCGCAATCAAATCAAGCTTTCTTAACAAAAAACGATAGCTTTAAGGAAACACAAGCTAAATTTCAATCATATTTTTATTCAACCAAAATACAAAAAAGTCATGATCGACCAGATAACATTTACCAAGAGGCGCGCTCCGACACCCTCCAAAACAAAACCATTTAGGACAAACCTACAACAAAATAAACGCAAAACTGATTATACTCAAACACGCCATAAATAAAGCTAAAATCGATTATATTTACCGATATTCTAGAAACACAAGCAAAGTTTGGAATGCCGATGGGCGAATTTATTTGTTTATGCATATGATAATAGAACTAATGTTTGGGTTATGCCGGCGCGAAGCAGCCAACGCAATGGCTAACAATGATGGCGGCATGAACATTGCACCTCGTAAATACCTGCCTTTTATCGGTCGACCGTTTGCTATTGCTAGTTGACTTGCTTCAATATGCAATCAATGGCTAGACCAGCATGCCACTCGTCTGATTATATGCGATACGGTCGCTCATGGAAATTAACAAAGCAATGCTTGCCGCTTGGCATTCCATTGCGTTCGCCAACCTGAGACATAATATGCTAAGTCACAATATGTCCAGTGTATACTCTGGCCGCAATAACCTTCAAACCGGAATACAGCAGTGCATTTACACTGCTTTTTAGCGGAAGAAATATATATTGCGGTGCTATCTACCCAGGCAGCCCCTATAAAATATGAAAGACTTACCAAGAGTACGAAAACTAATAAATGAAAGATTGAAAGTAACGCTTCATTGTTTTATATTTAATATTGTTTACAATCTCTATCTTGTTTCATCTTGCTTCATAAAGGAATGACAATTCATCTGTCAGTAAATAAATATATACTCGTATACCAATCAGTCACATTTATAAGCTTGATCCTAAGCTAAGATAAAGTTTTGTGTCGAGGATATCAGAAACTGCGAAAGACTTTTCGGCCCCACAAACACCCAGACTCGAACAAATATCTGTCTATCACACAAACATTTGTCTCAAAGTGGGGATCGAACCCACGGCCTCTTGTTTTTCATCTGGCGTCCAACCAATTGCATCACGGAGGCTGTCATTCAATCGTAATACATCATCCAATTACGTGTCTCTATAGGTATTGTAGGTCGTCTAAATTACGAGAAAAGATTTGCTCATCGAAAGTGCCTTTGGTTAGATATGCAACTGCAGCTGCAACTGCCCCTGCCTATTCTCGCTGTAAATATATTAAGCGTCAAGCTGAACCCATGACTTTTAGTAAATTCATGCGTGACTAGGTAAGGGGACAAAATCAGTGGAATATTAAGCTGTAATATTTCATTTATCATGGCTGTCCCAAAACCCTACATAGAACCGCAAATCAATTTACAACTGTTTCAGTTACTAGCCCAACCACTCTCCTCTCCCATCCGAACACGCCCAAACACCTTTATGGCATAAATAGCCGGCAACGAAGCGCAGTTGCGTGTAATGTTCCCGCGGCCGACGTTAAACGCTAGCCTGGCAATATCACACGCATTGCCACGTTTATTATTATCGCCAGTGGCAACACCTGCCGTCTGCCGGCTGTGTCTTAACACAATTCCACCATCGTAAATAAACTAATGTCTAATCTCTAGTGCTCATTTGTAATTTGGGAGGTTCGAGAATGGCTAGGTTTGCTGGCGATGTTTTATAAGCAAAAATGATCATCATTCTTTGAGATGTCTAAGGCTAAACTTCGACTATATTACAGATTGTTCTTGAAATTTAACCCGGGATGTATTAAATGTACGGACCATCTATAAAATTTCCGTTTATCAGGTACCTACGCTTATCCTTCATAAAATTTTCCATAAGAAATGAGATTGGTGCATTCTTTGATATTTGATATACGCAAGGTTCAAGTTATGAATTCTATAACACATTACTCGTTCAAAATCGACTGGAAATGTTTCTGTCATTCAGAAATTCCGAAAATAGCCAGTAAATTCCACCGATAACCTGATCCGTGAAACAGTAGTGTCCGCGCAGGATACATCCCAGAGACACCTGGTCGTCAGCGTAGACGTCTAAATGCGCAACACAGCTTCCCTGTTGATGTTGGCAGCGTGGGCGTAACACGACTCTCACTTGCAAATCTTCTGCCGCGTCCGGATTGATAAGTGTGGAGGAGGATTTACGTACAAAGACCATACTCTAAACTTGATGATAAGTCCTGTTACGAATATAGAATTACATACGTACATAAACTCACGCGTTTTTCCAAGAAAGAGTAGGCAGAGGTGCCAGAATACCCCTCATTTCGCCTTGTATGTTCCGCACCACGATGTGATAGGTACGCTTGCTTAGCGTGACTCTTATTAACGACTCCTGACAGAGGCTTATTTTCCTGACGTCCAAGATTATCAAGATGATGAAAATAAATTATTTAAGGCCCTCTCCATACTAGGCAGTGGTAAAGTTGCGTTTAACACGACAAGTGTGATTATATTTAGTGCAGTATGCGCGCGTAGGAAGTTCATTAAGTGAGGACACCGCTTTGCTAATACGCTTTACTAATTGAGCCGTGAGCTTTCAACGCTTGCTATCTTTATTAAATAACTATTAATTAGTAATAAGATATTTTGCAGCATAATCAAAACAGATTGCCTGACAATCAAAGATATTCATTAACATCTATGAAACCTCAGAGTCCCAAGTTAGTACTCAAACCTTCAAAACGGATGAAGAATGGACAAGAGAGCGATAGACAAGGATTATGACAAATTGTGGAATTTATTACTCTGGACGAAACGCAGACAAGTTGTCTAACTTTTCTTCTATTTTCGTTCTTTCGTTCTTACACTAGCAAGCATCATCAGCTGAAAATCTACTCAATGAAAATTCCACTAAACAAAATTATTCCATAGTCCTCTCTTTTATGTATTTGTCAAATGCCGGTACCACTTAATTCCTTTATTACAGTGGTGTGTTCAACAACGTGCCTCACCAACTTTGACTTTGAAAATTAGTGAAGGACCTGACTGTTTATATAACAAGCCAGCTCACATGCCAATTAAAAATTACGTATATTGTTAGATATACGCCCTCAAAACTATCAGCCGTTATTCAAAACCTTGGCACTAAATCTCCGATGGCCATAAAACTGCGCGTAAAGCACGCCAGGTCCCTCCGTCGTGATCAATGGTCGAGGGTATGCGATCTCATTTACTTGTTCAATACCGCTTAATTTATGTGTTTTGTCTGAAATAAAGCACTATTTTTCACTATACCAACACTTTTATGTTTAAACGTGTGTGTGATTTTTGCTCATACATTACATTTTACTCATACATTTTACTGAAATTGTACAGTTTGCCCGATGAGCACTGTTTGCTAATCTTGTTAAAAAACCTTTTTAATTAACACTTAATGTTACTCGTATGATAGACTATTCCTTTTGTGTACTGGCACGGTAACCGCAAATGCCGTCCAGACAGAGTATTGAGTGGCATCAACCGCAGCCCCATGCCATTGGATACAATTATGACGGCCTAAGAGATCAGACACCATCATAATAAAAATATTGTGGAAAATTACAAGAAAATACCTTTACGAAAATCTTGAAAATACTTTTGTTTTGAGCACAATCTCATCGGCCCGTACAGCTGATTGGTGTCGGCAATTCGTCACGGAAATTATAACGTTGACAACACTTTCATGTCCCGTGTTCCGCCATTAATTTAGCCACAAGGCTGGTACTACGCGCGCCATTTGCTCTCAACGGACGGACATGTTTTACGATCGGGTGTTATTCTGAGCGCGATTTTAAAACGGTTTTATAATGAGACGTGAAAGTATAGAATGTGGAAATATTCATAAATAATGCACGATAATATACCACGACATTTTTACACATAAATATACATAATTATTAGAATATTTTGGCTAAGATTTTGCAGTCGACCCAATATGCATTATAATATTAATGCATTGACATTAATATTCTAAATTGTTTCCAGTTTGTTTTTGTAAGGTAGTTTATATGAAACCATAAAAAAATAATCTCAATTTCACGTAACTTGGTTCCCAAGTTGCAGGCAAGTGGCCCAGAAATATATATGAAATTTTTGTACATAATTCTCTATTTAGATAATTATTAGTTGCATGGTGTTGGATAACAAACAGCCTCCGTAGCGCAGGTGGTTAGACGCCGCCTGTGAAACGAGAGGCCGCGGGTTCGATCCCCGCACCGAGAGAAATGTTTGTGCGACCCACAAATATTTCTTTCGGGTCTGGGTGTTTGTGAGACCGAAGTCTCTCGTTGTTCCTGATACCCACGACACAAGACTCGATCTTAGTGTGGGGTCAGGACTAGGTATGTGACTGTTGGGTGTATTTATTTATTTATTTTTATAAACATAATGTAAAGAACAGTTTTTTTTTTACTTACTTACTTTTTATGTTTGAAACGAATCACTATAAAAATATTGAAACTATACGCGGGATAATATACACTATAACAGATTTTATCTTTATATTATCGTTTTAATATCGTTCCCCAGCATATCACCAGCAACTCAATGCTATAAACATCTTTATTGTGTCCTCTTTCAATATCCAATCAGACAATGGGAACAGTTCTCATAGTTCCACGTTATTACGCCGTTTTGTTGCTTTTGACATATTATAAATAGTTTATTATGATTTTAGATGCCAACTTCATGCTTTTTTTAATATTTTCAACACGATTTATCGTCTATAAAGTTTGTAAATGTTTGTGGAGATACCGGGTATCTCAAGACTGCTACCGAAAACGAAGCCGGGTGGTAGTTTTAGTGGCTACAAACACAATGCAATTAAAAATTTCGCATAGAAACGCGACAATTATTTTTTATGATTTTTTAAATATCGTCATTTTTGGGTGGTAAATCCATAGTTTTGCTAAAATAATAATTTAAACTCTTTTATACCTTAGAGTATTTATAAATAAAAGGGTATACACTATTATTTTAGGAAAAAATGTATTTACCACCCAAATATGGCCATAGGAAAAAAATAACAAAAAAAAATTGTCGCTTTTTTTTTGCAACTTTTTCTGTTGCATTGTGTCTGAAGTCACTTAGACTACCACCCGACTTCGTTTTCGGTAGCAGTCTTGATATACCCTGTATATCGGTTAGGTGGCAAGCAAATTTGATTTTATGTTTGATTGATGCGATTCCGGATTCCAGGTTTTTTATTGTTGTATCAAATGTTAGGCTAAATTAATTTATTATAGGGCATATTATTTCATCGGAATTAAAATAAATTATATTAACATATTTTTTTGTAAATAAGCCATTTGTTTCATTAAGAATGCAACACAGAATATAATTCATGTTTCACACTTCTTAATTAATAATATAAATAATTACTCTCCAAGATAATATTTTTAAAAATCCAATCACACTTACTTCATATTTGTTAATAATGTAGGTACAAAATTATGCATCTCATTGAAATCTGTCTGTATCAGCCCATATACGTCCCACTGCAGGGCACGGGCCTACTCTACAATCGACAGTACGATTGAGAGTGGTTAGGCCACCACGCTGGCCTAGTGCGGGTTGGCGGACATACATACCATAGTTTTTTTTTCTTGTAATTCTCTATGGTATGCAGGTTTCCTCACGATTTTTCTTCACTATTTTAGTGCGTGGTGATTGACTATCAATACACACATGACTCCGAAAAGTCAGAGATGTGCCCTGGAATTCGAACCCGCGACCACCGTGAACATGTTGGCAGTCGCGTCTAGTCCGTTTACCAACAGGCCACCACGCACTTCTCATTGAAATAAATAAAACCAAATATATTCACATGTTAAATCACAAATTAACAAACCCAAAGATACTATAGAAAACAAACCGTTTTAATCTCGGGCGGCGTGATAAAATCCTCTTATGAGAGAGCAATACAATGTACACTTACGGTAAGTAAAAAACTAAAAGTGGGGGATCAAAGCCCCCCGCGTGGCTAAGGTGTTGTACACGTGAAACCACTCAGAGGGCACATTAGACCCCCAGCGAACGTGGCGAGTTAAACGCACGCCGATTAAACTCAGACAGAAAAATAATGCTCGACTTCTGAATTTAGGTCAGGACTCTGAATGCATTTCCTTTTTTTCATAAATGAATTTATTTGGAATACATTCAGGTATACTGCGTCTACCCAGAATGCGGAGTGGGGTGAATGAAAAAAAAAAATGGATCTCTTTAAACAAATGGTTAAATTTTTAATAATGCGAAGGGTATATACTAAAATGCGAGCTGTTAATTGGAGTTCTGAAGACAAACATGAAAAAAATTCGAAAATCACGGAAATTCATAACCAATTACTCAAGATCCGTATACAAGTAATAGGAATTACCATTGACCCATTAATATCGTAGCTTTAAGTAGATCATCTTTACCGTACATGGGATAAATAAGTATTATCCAGTCAAAAAAAAAAAGTCAAAAAATACACGTATTAACGCAGTGAGCTCTATAAAATGACAAAAATAAAATAAGATCAGTTTTGCTTGTTGTAAAAATCAAAAAGAGGATATTATCTATTTTGCAATATAAGGTAGACGATTGCTTAATTTAATTATTCTATACGGTTTGAGAAGATTAAACAAATAAAAATGTGTGTGAAAAACGTGCACAATTTTAATGCTTCACAATGAATATTTTAAAACTTCGTTAAAATGAATTAAAAATAACAAAAATGGAAACAAATACCTCAGGAGATGGAGGCGCCGGGTATCGATCCCGGTACCTCTCGCATGCTAAGCGAGCGCTCTACCATCTGAGCTACGCCCCCGGCAGTTGCTGTCTTGCATTTCTTTCTTTTTGAATACCTAACCCTTTTTCATGTTGAAAACTTCTCGCGACCTCCTTGGGCCGTAAACAGTACAACAATAAAATGAATACTAGCATTTGGAACAATGTTTGTTTGTTATTTTTGTCTTATTATTGTGGTATTCAATTAAGCATTGATTATTAATTAATAAATAATGTGCGTGGTGGCCTGTTGATAAACGGACTAGACGCGACTGCCAACATGTTCACGGTGGTCGCGGGTTCGAATCCCAGGGCACACCTCTGACTTTTCGGAGTCATGTGTGTATTGATAGTCAATCACCACGCACTAAAACGGTGAAGGAAAACATCGTGAGGAAACCTGCATACCGTAGCGATTAATAAAAAAATTCTATGGTATGTAAGTCCGCCAACCCGCACTAGGCCAGCGTGGTGGACTATATGGCCTAACCACTCTCAATCGTACTGTCGATTGTAGAGGAGGCCCGTGCCCTGCAGAGGGACGTACATGGGCTGATACAGATACAGATACGGAAATAATAGTGTTTTTCTTTAATAGTAGAAGGAACGTAGATCTGATGGTGAAATACAATGCTGAGGTCTGGGGTTCGAATCTCGGGTGTCGCAAAGTGGTCTTGGACTTTTCTATCTTCTATATATATATATAAAAATGAATTGTTGTTCGTTAGTCTCGCTAAAACTCGAGATCGGCTGAACGGATTTATCTTATCTTGGGCTTGAAATGTTCGTGGAGGTCTAGGGAAGGTCTAAATGGTGAGAAAAAATGGAAAAATTGCGAGGAAAAGCCAATTTTCTAATTGTTCAAGCGTGATGCGACCAGCCAATATAGGATGATCTTTGTTTGGTTGACGGGAGAGGTAAACGACGGTCAAGCTTCAACTACCAACCAACGTAAAATGATCTATCTTTCCATTGTCTTTCATTGACGGCTGACGAAATAGAACAAAATTCAAAAAAATGTGTACATTGTGTATATAATATCTAGATATGGCGTCTTTCGCGAAATTTGTTAAATGCTAAATAAAATGATGTCCATATCTACAAAAATAGCTCATAGTTTTTTGGGAGTATTGCAAGAGTTTTAAACAATACTCTATCGAAGCGTTTTGCCGAAGTACACCAAATTATATGTAATTATAATTTATCGTTTTCATAAAGGACATTGTTTTTTGAATTAAAAAAACCTTTAAATGCGTTGGGGGACAAATTTAAATTCCGCATTAGTATTGTTTTCAGACTCAAGAATAATAAAAGTATTGGTACGTTGATGCCGCATCTAGACATTATAATGAAACGATATGCAGTTTTATATTTTTAAATATTTGTTTTTATACTTACGTCACCTGGTAAGGCAGTATGAAGGTTTTTATTAATTTGTATATGTATAGTCTACTCAAATAAATAAAAGTAATTCACAGAAGCGCGTGTTTGCCCGTTGGTTACGTACTAAACGTGACTGCCAACAAGTTTACGATGGTCACGGGTTCAAATCTTAGGGCACACCTCTGACTTTCGGAGTAATTATAAAATAAGTAACAAAGGAGTAAAATCCTTCAACCTGCACTATGCCAGCGGGATGGACTATATGACCTAATATAATAACAGTACTATTTGTTTTCTCTCTAGACGGAAAAAACGAAAAATGTTGTTCATTATAATGCAATAAATTAATTAGGTATTAAAATCTTGGACTTTAGACAGTATTGATGGCAAAAAATGTTTGATACGAAGTTCCCCGGGTCAGCTATAATACATATTAATTGATTTCAATGAATGTCGTCGGAGTAGTAGCAGTGTTATAATATCTCCGTAGCAAAATAATGATTTAAATCTGCAGAGATGGGATAGAATAAATGTAAGGTGGATAAAATGGGACAGAAGAATAAGTATAGGATGTGATTGGATAAGCAGTTTAGACAACGGCAGTCATGTTAATTTTAAATAAAATATGGATTGGAATCTGTATTTGCACCCAGGCGAAGCCGGGCCGGGCCGCTAGTTAAATATAGAAATAGCGTGAGTTCATGTTTTTTTTTTTTATTGCAATAAATGGCGAGACGAGCATGCCGTTCGCCTGAGGGTAAGCGATGCGACCGCTCATGAACAGTGCAAAACCAAACAACACCTTGAATTACAAAGCAGTGCTTGGAATTCCACTGCGCTCGCCATCCTGAGACATAAGATGTTAAGTCTCAATATGTCCAGTAGTCTCTGGCTACAATGTCCTTCAATCCGAAACACAACAGTGCATTTAAACGGCTGTTTGACGGGAGAAATAGACATTGCGTTGGTACCCACCCAGGCAGCCTCTAACATATTATGAGAGACCTACCACCAGTAAATGTCCTGTAAGTATTTAGAGCAGGGCCGTAGCACTTACTTGCTGTGATGTTTAAAAAAGTTTCAATGTGTATTTTTTTATCATGATACTATTAATAGACACTTAAGTTAAAAAGTGTTGTTCTGAGACACAAGGAATAGCATTTTTTTTTTTTTCATAAAGTATAATTATTTCTTGTCTTAACGCGTTTAAAATGTAAACCTATGAAGTGGACTGTCCATGTACTCCTAGCCTTATATTTTGTAATAAATACGCTTTCACTTTGCCAAAACTGGAAAATGGATAAAATGTTTTATTATAACACAAACATTATTATTTTTTAATTCTGTTGATTGGTTTTCCTACTGTCCATGAGCGCTCGTATCACTTACTATCAGGCGAAAGGCATGCTGGTCTCGCCATTCACTGCAATAAAAAATTAAAAACACTTGAAATTAGCATTTTTGACAGGCCTTTTTAATAATGAAATGTACTAGATTGTACCTTAACAAACTGAACAAGCTTGGCGCACACGTAGAGCGGTGCGAAGCATTTATTATATTATAGAGGATTTGACTTTTATCGATTTTTAGCATTGAGGTATTATACTAGAGCGGACATCGGGAACAAAATCTCTGCGTATGGTGCCTGCACAAGGGTACACATTGAAGTGAGAAGGAAGATATGTTACTTCGTAGGCGTGACAGAGACAGAAGTAGAATGTACCCTTCATTTTCCTTGCTATCAAAAAAGTACTAAGGTAACTTGTAACATGAGACAAATATAAATAATTAATATTTAAAATTAAAGAGTAGGGGTGTAGTGGGGACATCCTGCTGTCTCTTTCACACGCGCACACCGTAATGCATAAAAACCCTAGTGACGTCACTATCTTTGTTTTATATTTATTTTCTGTTACTCCCACTACAAGATTTAAAACGTTTCTAACTTGTTTCATACTAAATAGATTTATAAATTTCTTTGTTTGTTAGACCATAGCTATTGGATAAGTTTTGATAATAACAATAAAAAAATTGGAGTTGATTAACCTATTTTCTATATTTTACCAAATTAGGATGAAAGCATCTGACAATAGCATATGCCGTCAACGCAGTCGGCGTCTTCAACCCTGGAACATCGCATATTACATAATTTCAAGCACTCCGAATCATATTCACAGTAGAAACTGCGCTCACAATTGTTACACACACCTGAAACAAATTATTACAATAAATTAGGGTTTATAAAACTGAAAAACACGCAAAAGTAAAACTAAGGGCCTTTTCACCATCTTCAAGTGAATCGTTGATTAGTTACTTTTTGATTAACCTTAATTGCCAAGTAAAAGTGCCGGGTATCTTCCGTCGATTTCACAAGTGAAAACAAATGTCGAGTAACTACTTAGGTGCTGGTTAAAGGAATCCCATCAAAAACATCCTGTAAAAAAATTCCATGTCTCGCAGCTCAGGTTTTCTACCGCTATCAAGGACTAAATAAATTAATCGACTTGGTATTACATGGATCTCACAACTTTATGCGGTAGAAAACCTGAGCTGCGAGACATGGAATTTTTTTACAGGATGTTTTTGATGGGATCTCACGTCTTTTTGTAGAGTCCTACTTTTTTCCTTTTCGGTACTTCTTACTTCTAGAATATCACTAACGATTTTTCTTAAAGCCTCTGTCTTATGGATTTTTATTATTTTTGTAGGTATCAATTTATCACAAATATAGCGGATTTGATTATTAATGTTCTTTCTTTCATTGTAATTGATATTTTCGAGTTATTTAATCTATTTATTTGCAAGTTTTTCTTCGTCATGTTTTTATAGAGGAATGTTGTACAGTTTCATGGGCTGAATACACCATTTCCCTCTCTATATCCCCTCCTGTTATGCCTCATGTATATAGATATCTATCTACAACTATTATTCCATTATATACGGGTACAATGATTCATTAACTGCAAATGTAACTTTGCAATCCTATATATTTATATGGGATTACAAAGTTATTCACGCAGTTGGTCTATCTAGAAAACTAGACACAAATTATGAAATGTTTGAATTTTCCCTTACTTTAGACACTAAACACTAATTATATTCTAAATTTGAAGGTTCTATGTCTGCTAGAAGTGCCTTAGACTTTTGATGATCGGTCAGTCAGTCAGTGAGTGACAAAATTAAGAAAGCTAGACATGCTACAATTCTTAAACTACTGGTTCAAATTGAATGACATTTTAAATATACCGTGTTTACACAATGCCTGCTTAGTAACTGAAAATTCAGGCTTCATGCTTTAGCCACAACGAAGCTATAGGGGGTTGAAAATGGTCTGAATTGCTTCGAGAAAAGGATGTTACGGCCTATAGCTCGACTTGGAGGGGGCTCGGCCGCGCCCCCAGATGACATAATAATTTCGGAATCATTCGTTCAATATTATGTCAAATGTGAACGAAAGTACTTATTTAAATGAAATGAAATAATATTGATTTTATTGAATAATTAAGCAATCACAATACTTATAAAGTGGTTTGCAATTTTTATAACAAAGGAAATTGTACAAACCCTTTACTTTTGGATATTCATTTCTGCCCTTTTTTAATGTAGAAGCCATCTGAACGGCAACCAAAATCAGAAACACCACACCAAATTTCATATTTCACTACCTCAAGTTGGTTAGTTTAAGAAAGTTATAGGCATTTCCTTTACTTATCCAATTGGTATAATAATATGATATTTTATGGCTCATAAGTTTCAACATTTATTTCACTAAAGAAACAAGATCGATAAGGATACGATTAGATTTAATTGGCTATTTACATTTATTTATTTTAAAGCAAGAATGTGAAGGACGATGGAAAGTGTTTTTATAACTAGAGCTGTGACCATTATTATAATTCTAGGATATCTCTCTGATTCCATCGAGGGAAAAAGTTTTTTTCGGGATAGAAAGTACCCTTTAGGTATAGGTACCTTTCCTAGATAAGTTGACTATCCAACTCTGAAATAACAAAGATCTAATAAATTCCTTCTTTGTATTAGGATACTTTATGATGGTTTATTGCTTTGTAATTTATCTTTTAGTCACGTTTGTGTGGCGGGTATCAGAGACTATGAAAAACTTCGGTCTCATTAAAACCCAGACCCGAAACAAATAATTGTAGTTCGCACAAACGTTTGTCTCAGTGCGGAGGTCTAAACTGAAGTCTTCTGTTCCACAGCACCTCACCAACAGCAGTACGGGCGCTGCCAAGTATAAAAAAATCTAAACTGACTAACAAAAGACTTTTTGTAATCCTAAATCGACTAACAAATCGTTATTTTTTCTGTATATGAACATAAGTGCTATTTCACCTGATATATCCATCGTCGCGACTACAAAGGTGACTGACGACGTGACTCAGAGCTTCCACTTCCACGAACAACTCACTCTTATAAATACTTCACTTGCGATATTAAGGATACAGTGCTCGCTCCATACAAAAAATAAACGCTACAAAACACGCTGTAATTATTTTCAAATATAGTAGGTCTATTTTTAGCAAGAACATCCAAAACACAATTAAAATTTTGATTGAAATAAAACTATTATTCACGGATTCTACGGCGGATTTAGTTAAATTTTTACATTTTTTGAGTTCCCGACGTTTCGATTACTTTACAGCTTTCGTGGTCCACCCCGTGAACATCCGTAAATAATAGTTTTATTTCAATGTGTAACATTCGCGTAAATTTAAGAAACCATTATAAAATTTTGATGAAATATTAATTAAATTTTGTTTGTTATAATATTTATTTTAATTACGGAATTCAATAATTGACTCCAAAATTTGAGATACTCTAGTATCTAAAGTATTATTAAAGCTTTTTATTAGTCATCATCAGTTACCAAATGTCATAGCCCAAAGAGAACTCATACTAAAACGATGATAGAAATACATAGGATTAACGCTCTGCATCGTAAGCTTGGAACTGGACACAATGGGGCGAAGACAGATTAAAATAGTATGCCCGTTCACGGTATCGGCAAAAAATATCGCAGACCCTGATACTGATTTTGCTTAAAATTCTTTATATTAATTTATAGATTATTATTAAACGTATTCCAATGGTAGATTTTTTTTCCCTTCACATAAAAGTAAGTTTCATCGCGGGAAATAAATCTAAGCACCGGTACTAAGTATAATAGTAAAATAGGCATTTTCTTTTCCAATGCGTGCTATTGGAGAATTTCTTTGAGGCTTTGCTTAGCAGAAGAAAATACCGTTTTATATGGTAAATATGTGCAGAAAACGTCCCGAATGGACAAAACCCCTTAACACTGGACTGAACAAAATAATATCCTTTAACAAGATCGTATAATGAATCCCAATTACGGGATGACGTGTTACTCGACAACATTTTGTTTTGTTTGACAAAATACTTCGAGACGACGCCTCTCGTTAAGGACATTGTACACTATTCGATTTTATGTAAAGTATTATTTTTAACAGCCTCCATGGCGCAGATAGTTATAATATCACTCGATCGTAGTGTGGAGTCAAGTATATAGGGTATATCAAGACTGCTACCGAAAACGAAGCCGGGTGGTAGTTTAAGCGACTTCAGACACAATGCAACAGAAAAAGTTGCAAAAAAAAACGACAATTTTTTTTTTTGTTACTTTTTTCCTATGACCATATTTGATGATGATGATGAAATACATTTTTTCCTAAAATAGTAGTGTATACCCTTTTATTTGTAAATACTCTAAGGAATAAAAGAGTTTAAATTGATATTTTAGCAAAAACTATGGATTTACCACCCAAAAATGACGATATTTAAAAAATCATAAAAATAATTGTCGTGTTTCTTTGCGAAATTTTTAGTTGCATTGTGTTTGTAGTCACTAAAACTACCACCCGGCTTCGTTTTCGGTAGCAGTCTTGAGATACGCAGTATATAAACTCATTTGCAAAAAAAAACGGGCACCTAAGCAATGAACCATTTCAAATGTTACTATTGGTTTGTTTGATAATTACAGGTAGTTTTACTTCCACAATTTTGTAAATTAATAAGCAAATAATCGTTTTCTTCAGTATTATCATAAAATTTTGATAAAATTTATGGGTTTTAATGCTAAAGTTCACTAGTAGTGTATGCTCGCTAGTAGTGCATATGCTCGTGAAGTAAAAGTTAACAAAGATTTTTGTTTGTTTTTTCTTTAATAAAGTAAAAGCAGATAAATGTTTAGTATCGAGTGTGTACCCCCTCTAACTGAAATCACAGCTTGAATTCGTCTGGGTATGCTAGCGAGGATATCCCGGATACTTGCTTGCGGAATACGTTCCCACTCCGCGGTAATCACATTCTTCAGCTCTCTGATGGTCTGCGGACCCGGTTGTACTGATCTCACGCGTCGTTTCAGAACGTCCCAGACATGCTCTATAGGATTGAGGTCGGGACTTCGAGCTGGCCAATCCAAACGACGAATGCCGGCCTCTTGCACATACGCTTCCACATCGCCAGACCTGTGGGCGCGAGCGTTGTCGTCCATAAAAATTGAGTCTTCGCCTAAAGCGGCCAATGCGGGTTGTGCATGAGGAATTAGTATCGATGTGCAGTCAGTGAGCCGTTTTCAATGAAGACTAACTCTGTACGATCCATTGAATTTATTCCTGCCCAAAACATAACAGAGCCCCCACCATGAGGTGTGATTTCTTCAAAACAAGCCTCTGCAAAGCGTTCTCCTCGTCTTCGTAGCACTCGCCGACGTCGATCTTCACCGAACAGAGATATCCTTGCTTAATCGGAGAACAATACCCTGTTCCAGTCTTCTTGAGTCCATGACTCACAATTTCGAGCAAACCTAAGCCTGGCAACTCTGTGCTCACGGAGTAACTTAGGGCCGCGGGCCGGGCGATGACTGCGTATATTGGCCGCGAGAAGCCTCCTCCTGACCGTCCATAGACTAATATGCACATTTCTTACTTCTTCGAGGTTGTTCTTAAGGTCCACATACGAAGACTTGCGATTTCTCAATGCGCGACTCACAAGAAAACGATCATCCCGTGGTTAGATACATGGTTTTCTTCCAGAACCAGGCCTTCTCTCGACGGAACCGGTGTCTTGATACCGTTGTCAGGTCCTTTGAACTGTCGAGCGAGTCACACTTAGCCTCTGAGCCACGAAGCATTGGCTGCAACACTCTTCGAGCAGCGCAATAATTTTGGTAGCTTTTACCACTTTCTCTAACATTATTGAGACAGCTAAACAGCAATAAATGAAGCTTTGACAATTAAGAATATGAAATAAATTCATAAAAATGGACTAAAAGTTATGAAAACCGATATTATCTTTTGGAACTTCGCACCAAAAATGTAGGATAAAAAGTGGTTTTCTGTAAAAATGAGCATCAAACGAAAATTTGAATTTAGAACGTACTGTTTTAAACACCACGGCATTTTTAAAACCGGCCAGTAACATGTACAAATGATTGAAATCATTTTGGTACCGTATTTTTTTTAAAGAAGAATTAAAATCAAAACCGCCCGTTTTTTTGCAAATGAGTGTATGTGACTGTTGGGTGTTTTTTTATTTTTTATTGTGATATATCATTGATGTATGCTGATTTATCAGCACATATGCTACTACAGGGCACGCCCCCCCCCCCCTACAATTGATTATCGAGAGTATGATTGAGAGTGGTTAGTCATAGTCATATACATGTTCTCTTATGATAAGTCAAACCTGTGCCTTGGGATTCGAACCCTCAACCACTCTCGGGATAGCCGCGTATGGTCCATTAACTACAGTATTTCGGTGGTTAATGTTCTGCCAACAACCTCTCATGCCGACTTCGATGTTACAAAAATAATATTTGATAATGTATATACATCTTTAAACTAATTTCCTCAGTTATTCAGGTACGTAAAGCAGTTGATACACTGACGAGACATGCCGCGCTCGTAACTCGCCATTTTTATGGACTCACACCTACGCTAACTGGAAACGGACGTTGTTTACGGCAATATCACATGTTTTGTCTTTATTAAGTCTAGATTTTAGCACTTTCTCTCAAAAAGGTACACTAACAAGCTGTACAATCTGTTACATCTCATACTTCTCGTAATTTCTCTTACAATGTAGTAGCTGGTAAATTATCATAATTAGCTATCTAAATTATGTGTAATAATATAATGTGTTATGTAATTTTTTAGCATTAAACTATACTAAATAACTACACTTGACGGTAACTTCAAAGCATCATCGCCGTACATTTGTTTTAGCTTGTCCGCTACAAAGATATTTAATCAATTGCTTGAGCGTTAATCATTCTCACTTCTTATTCATGCAGGGTAGACTGTAGTCTTTTCTGGACTCTATTATATATATCTCGGATACATACCGTCATCAAATGTTGCTAAGCTTGCTGCCTTGCATTACAATAGCTGATGACTATTTATATTACCCTTTTGTGAATGCTTTCCTTTTACCCTTCCCCATCTACGCAGTTTTCTAGTGGTTGGGTACTTCTATCCATCCAGGTAGCGACGACCGTCATGATGACCCATGTAAGTGTACTGTGTTTTAGGGTTATATACAGGGTATGTGTGGATGTTTTTTTTTCTTGCCATCATGGCGAGACGAAGTCTAGCTACAATATCCTTCAATCCGAAACAAAACAGGGCATTTAAACTGCTGTTTGGTTGGAGAAATAGGTATTGCGGTGGTACCCACCCAGATGGCATCTCACGTATGAGAGACCTACCGGTAAAATGTATTCAGAACGGAATACTTGTATGGTCTGGTGGTAGGTCTCTTTTGTATGAGAGGCCGCCAGGGTAGAAACCACAGTAATGTCTATTTCTTCCGCCGAACAGTAGTGTAAATGCACTGTATTGATCCAGTTTGATGGACATTGTAGCCATAATAACTACTGGGCCTATTGAAACTTAACATCTTATGTCTTAGGATGGGGAGACCAATGGAATGCCAAGCATTGCTACTGTCCATGAGAGGTCGTATTGCTTACGATCAGGGGTATAGCACGCTGGCGTCATTCATAGCAGTAATAAAACGTAGTTTTTTTTCAGATATTCCTTAGCTTTCTTTCAGAGCTCATGATGAAATCTATCAGACGAATTTTAGTATCTATATAATTAAAGTATATAAAGAGATGGTTGTTGGTGATATGAAGTATACTGGTTCCTTCACAGTCGAGTCGTGCATTGAATCCAGAAGATTTATTTTTTATTTTGTTGATTCATTAATTTACTCAACTACTAAATACAGGTTACACTCAATATAGTAAACTAAGACATTTTATTACATTAAATTAATTACTACTACTAACTACCAAGTACATAAGTGGCTCCAGTGAATTATTTTTTTATATATACCTCAAAATGAAAAATATATTGAAGATAACTTTAAACATTACCATTTCTTTTGTATTAATCACATTATATAATTTACATATTGAATGATATTTTATATTAAATTCACTATTGATTTTAAAATAACCAAGCAATCAAGACAAAGCGCTCATCAGTTGCAAGTACTTTGCCGTGCAAATTGCAATACACCCGCAGTATGGAAATGCATAATATGACGTCATTTCGTAAAATGACATTGCTCCCCATGTTGAAGCTTGCTGATTGGCTCATGCAGTTTCATTTGCTGTTAAAACCAGCTTTACCGACACCATATTGTAATTGGTGATTTTGAATCCGGCTTATACCCTTGTTAAATCCTTGTATTTGAAGTTTGTGATCTTAATGAAAATTAGATCGAATTACATGCAATTTAAAGGCGAAGAGGAAGTTGAGTGACGAGTAATGAATTAGCCAATATTCGATATGGAATCAAAATCATTGTTATTAATGCTACACTCAAGCAGTTTGGCAATATGTTCAAACATTGGTCAAAACATCAAATGCCAACCTTTGTTCAGTTAATTCGTGTATATTCGCTCAATTAACACTTACAATACACGGTGCAAGCTATAACGTAGCTATACGCCAATAAAGGCGAGCTATAATGCGGATGCACACATATCCGCCAGTATCCGCGGGAATATCCGCGCACGGTCGACTGCCCCCGCACAAATAAACGCATGATTTGATCCGCCGCTTTGGCCGATGCGAAATACGTTTTGCGGCAAAAAACACCGATGAATAAATCCAACGGATTTCGGACTATTGAACGTCATAGAGGTTAATGAAATATATTCATACAAATACGGTCGGATATCGTGTTTGTTTATTAACGTATTACCCTTTGTTGGATGCCATGTTTACTTTTTATTACTGTCTGTTAATTTCGTAATAAATATTGACAGAACATATTACCCTTTTATTCGCATTATTATGTTGGTCTAGTCTAAATTAATTTTAATAAAGACTGATATTTAATTCAGTTACTTTAAGTAAGTGCCATATATTTTCAACAAAAGGTCATACAGGTCAATACATAATATTTTGCAGATGTCCATGGGCGGCGGTGTTCACTTACCATCAGGTGAACCGCATGCTCGGTTGCCCCTATAATATATAAAAAAAAAAAATATTCAAATTGTTCGATACAATTTTTTAATTCCTATAATGGTGAAGAAAAACATATGAGGTATCGTCAGTGGCTAGGCCATATTAGTCCACCACGTTGAACATTTAAAATATGCAGGTTTCCCCACGATGTTTTTTTTTTCAACATTAGAATGCGTGATAATTGACTATCAATACACACTACTTAAAATTCATACTACTTTCATTGATCTATCTCAAATGATCTTAATGAAGTCCTGAGCTGTCATACTAGCAAATAGCAATCTACTAAAGACTAAAGGTAGTAAATAAATAAGAACTTGTTTCAAGGTATGCCGCTTTATGTTGATGTCGCTGCCCTGCTTGCTGCAATAAGTGGTTGTCATCAATTGCCAAGGTAGCTGCTGTGAGAGGGGTTACTGAATAAAAAAAAGGATACGAACTTCGAATGTTCGGACGCCGTACGTAAAACTTCACAAATGTGCTCAGAAACTCTACAAAACGTTGGATTCCTCTATCGTACCTCGCAACCACAGACTACATTTGAAGAAAATGATAAGTAAAATAGAGAATAGTATTGATTTTTAGAAGTGGAAATTCTATACATATATTTCTAATGACGTCGAATATCCGAACATTCGAAGTTCTTATCGTTTTTTATAGAGTAACTCCCCAAGATTACAACTACGAAAACCACGTTCACAAAGTATTACTGCTGCGCCACAGAATAATCATTTTGTATAATTATTGGATTTGTACATGCATGGTTTCAAATGCGTGTCTTTTATGATTTGGGTTTAATTAGAGGATATTTTATTTGATATCTGTATAGTAATATGACCTGCTATTTCTATTCTATACAAAGTACTTTAATAGGCACTTATAATTATTATTAATGCACTTAATTTATTTAATATGGTTTTAAATAATAAATACAATACAATACATAGGATACAATAATGAACAAAAATGTTAAAATTATACTAATAATTAATTTTTAATCACTTAAAAAAATATACATGCAATAGAAAAACATTTATTTAGTCAATATTTAGTCAGTACAATAACTGTTAACTGGTTTGCGATTTTCTGAGAGGTTTATTCACTTAGGTCCTTTTCTATACAAGGGCGCAATTCTACAATAGCACCCTCCGTTGATGCAATACGAGAAGTCACACGATAGGCACTGGGCCTCACAAATATCTTCGCAATCGAGTCCCTCCATACAATATGAAGTATCCCTAATCTTGTTATAATTAGCTGTAAGATAAAGAAAAATGTTATATATAATTCTAGCATACAACTCTGTTGCACAATTGCACTGCGTGAAGGGTTACAAATGAAAAGGGTCAGCAACGACGAAAGTCTGATGTCTACAGGTTCTTAGTCCATAATAAATCTCAATTATATGCTCGATTGTACAAGAAGCCCAAACCCTGCAATGGGATTTTTATGGGCTGATAACTGTATCAGCTGATATGAATCCCACTGTTTTAAGTATAATTATTGTTGTTAATAAACCATCTCCACGGATCTATGTCTAGATTGAAGAGAAGTCTCCAGCCCAACTGTGGGTGATTTTAGGCTGATACAGATTGATACAAGGAAGCTTAATTTCGCATAAAGTTGAGGAAGATTGGCGTCTGCAATGGGACGTAATTATTTTTTTTGGGTTTTGTTAATTGCATGGATCCGGGAAAGAGTAAACAGGTCACCTGATTTGATCATTGCCTCCAATAAACATTCACAATTTTTTGATGGCCCGTCATATTGGAAGGAGAACGGAAAGGAAAAGCGATGAGAAAAGGAAAGGTTATTGGGCATCCAGCAATCTCACATACCGAACGAAACGCGACAGCAAAGCAACTATTCACTACTATTTCCTGTGAGACAAAAGTACGCCCACTGACGATCGTGCCTATGCATGCTTATATCTGACAACAGCGTGATTTTACCACTTCCACATATACCTATGTAATTGACTATTACTCACTTCACTTCTAAAATCCATACTCCTACGGTTGGTCTATTCTAGTTTATTGCAGTGGACTCCTAAGCAGTCTCATGAGCAATATACTACGAAAAATGAAAGATATTAAGTAAATACAAACTTTTTGCATGATAAGCAGCGGTATGTTGATGACCTCCGGAAGTACTTTGCCGCAAACCACGCTTATCATATATGGTTGCCATGGTAACCGCTACCAGGAGTAAAAGTACGAAAACCACTTTCATAATGAGAAGAACTTACTGATGCGCTACAGAATTGTGATTGAAAACAATTTGCACCTACCTATATATTAGACCTTTTCATGCTTAGTGAAGGTAATGTCATTTATAAGCGTATCTTTGATAACGGCTTGGTTTTTATTAGAGCATACTTTATTTAATATCTTTATTGTAATAAAGGGAGCGATTAATTATGAATAATAGTTCAATTGTTTACGATAATTGCTGTAAAGAATTTTTTTTTCATTTTTTACATACATCAACTCACGCCTTTTTCCCAGAAGGAGTAGGCAGAAGTGCCAGGACATCCCACATTTTGGCCTTGTATGGTCCGTCCCAAGATGTGATAGATGGCGAGCCTATCGCCATATTGGGCACAAATTCCTGACTTCTGGGCTGATAATGAATAGAAAAATCCAATATCACTTTGCCCAACCCGGGATTCGAACCCGAGACCTCAGCTTTGTAACCGTACCTTAGTAAAATTACGCCACTGAGGCAGTCGAGGTCCCATCATGACTGATCGCATGATTAACTTAACGTATGAATATATGAGGTTTGGGACAATTTCTGTATTAGTCCTTGTTCTAGCGCTTACAATTGAGGGCACATTTAAAAATGTATTAATTTACTGGTGATAGGTCATATGTGAAGTGCGTGGTGGCCTGTTGGTAAACGGACCAGACGCGACTGCCAACATGTTCACGGTGGTCGCGGGTTCGAATCCCAGGGCACACCTCTGACTTTTCGGAGTCATGTGTGTATTGATAGTCAATAACCACGCACTAAAACGGTGAAGGAAAACATCGTGAGGAAACCTGCATACCATAGCGATTTATAAAAATTTATATGGTATGTAAGTCCGGCAACCCGCACTAGGCCAGCGTGGTGGACTATATGGCCTAACCACTCTCAATCGTACTCTCGATTGTAGAGGAGGCCCGTGCCCTGCAGTGGGGCGTATATGGGCTGATACAGAGGTCATATGTGAGCGGCCGTCTGGGTAGGTACCAACGCAATTTCTATACCTCCCACCAAACACCAGAGTAAATGCACTGTTCTGCTCCGGTTTGAAGGACATTATAGCTAGAGTAACTACTGGACATAATGAGGCTTAACACCTAAGTCTCAGGTTGGCGAGCGCAGTGGAATGCCAAGCATTGTTTTATAGTTCATAGTGTTGTCTAGTTTTTCTACTGTACTTGAGCGGTCGTATCGCTTACATCAGTGAATGGCATGATCATCTCGCCTTTCAACGCATTTAAAAAAATAAGCTACTTTTATAATATAGTAGTAGTGATGACTATCCTAAGACAATCTCTTATGTTCATAGGAATGTATGTTCAGTAAGTATGTTCTCTTATGTTATTATGGAACTTTGTGAAAAAAGAGCATCGATCAATATCTCCATGGGCTCTCAATCGGCCTATGGGTCAAACGCTAGATTTAAAAGGCAGTGTTTCTGGCCAAGTCGTGAGTAGTGAGGAGCCTCTCTCCTAGAATTCCTGACCACAGGTGGGTAGGATCTTGAAATTTGCCACCTGACGGTCAATCATTGTTCTTAAATACCAGGGTGGTCGCTAAAATCGGCGTCGTGTTGTGGTTCGCGTCACTACAAGACAGTTTAATGCTGAGCGGCTACCTACCTGTCACAGCCACGATATGCTACTGCCTACTGCACCGTAGATTAATATTATACAGGGTATATCACGACTGCTACCGAAAACGAAGCTGGGTGGTAGTTTTAGTGTGTGGTAGTGACTTCAGATACAACGCAACTAAATTTTGTGTTGTCATATTAGAGTGGTAAATATGTAGATTTTTTTTAAATAATAGTGTACACCCTTTTATTTTTAAAAACGCTATGGTACGCCAGTTTTAAATTATTATTTTAGCAAAAACTATGGATTTACCACCTAAACTCGACGATATTTAGAAAATAATAAAAAGAAATTGTCGCGTTTCTTTGCGAAAGTTTTAGTTACATTGTTCGTAGTCACTAAAACTATCCCCGGCTTCGTTTTCGGTAGCAGTCTTGATGTACCCGGTATAAGTACTGCTCTTTATAATTCCTTTTTTATTGTGGTTATAATGTATTATTATTATTTTTAATATATAATTTTTGTTTGTGTTTATACTTTTTTTTATGTTTGTTACTTTGCTTTCATTTGAATTTTGCTTTATATTAATTTTAAGTTGTTATTTATTGTACCTTGACGTAAGTTATAGTAGGTAGTTTGGTTTTCAATGTCAATCGCATGCTACATGCTTTTTAGTCCAACAGAGAGTGTTCCGCAGACTTAAAGTATCGTAGCAAGCTTCATTGTATACTGTTTCACCTGCCGTTGGTGGAATGGGGGTTCACTATTCCCATCGAGGGTTCCCTTGAGCGTGCCTTGAAGTGGAAAGGCATACAAATTGACTTTCAAAACGTGATCGCAGCATGTCAGCCATTTTGGTAACTTCAAATATATTATTTTTTAATTTTTAAGAAGTATCATCGAATGCCTCAAAGAAGATTATTTGTAAATTATTGATCAACTGATACTCGACGTACTGAAAAAGATAATATTATGTACTACAGTATCGATGGATTTGGCGATAAATTGATAGTTTTTGATAAAATATGTATTCACACCTACATACCACGATAGGGAAAAAATACAAGACAAACAATTTAAGCATTTGCTTTGAGTTTTTTGTGCACTCTAGTTGCCTGTATCTTCTATTGTGTATAACATGCAAGCATATGAGTGGAAATACAACATCTGAGTGAAATAATTACGACTGCGTCGGTGGCGTAGTTGTACTACGGTACGGTTATCGTGAAATATTTTGGTTTGTAGTTCTAAGTTCAGCTATTTATGATTGGAAAACATGAATTCAAATAATACAACCACTTCTAACACTGTTGCAAAGTTTTGCTCGAGCTAGATTTTTTTAAATTTTGACTAGAAAGGCTGTACTTTAAAAGCTATCGGGTATTGGTCTATCTCTTGTTACCAGATTATTGTCTAGTTCTGGGACATCATATTATATTTTTTTTAGTAAGTTGCCATTATATTTTTTCCCCTTTGTCTACATCTGTTCAACGAAAAAAATATTCATATGACGTTAGTAAGGTTGCAGGATGTTGTTGGATGCAAGCCTTTATACATTCCGGACTGAATTTTTTTGAGGCAAAATGGTTTAAAATAAATATTGTTTTGTACACTTACAGGTCTATACGGAATTTACTTCTTGAACTATGAACACAGCTATGAGGGCCAAGTTACATAAAAAACGAATTAGAGCAATCAATAGAGGTTTATTAATTGTTTTTATTTATGTATTTCGATCGTATTTAAACGGGTAAAGCTACAGATTGCTTAATTTTGCTGTTGTTTGTACATGCAAATAGTATGTAGGTACTGCATATTTTTGATGCTTAGACGCCAGATGTTTGATGATTAGTAAATGAGTTAGTATCAAAAGTTTCGTATTTTAAATACTAATAAAATCTTGATAGTTTAGCCCATTAAGCTTTATGTATTATATAATTGTATTTGATAATATTTATACACTTTATGCCAAAATTTAGGCTTTTCACTATCCGAACTTTAAGAAATTGGATGGGGCGTAGTTTTTGGTATTTTTTTGACGGAGTCACCGCCGTATCGTCAGAAATTGTTCACCATCTCTCTGACATTATGATTGAAATTAAGCTTGACAGTTGTTTGAAAATTATTCTCACGCTTTTGATTGGAAATTAAATTAGAATAATTTATGCCCTATGGCTTTTATTTAAAAGTGACTTAATAGGAAAAGCAATAGGGGCATAAAAGCATTATGATACTATGAGCGACGTAACGAATGGATACACTATTTCGACAGTAGGTTGTTAAAAACACGCTCATCACAAATTTTAATTCATCGGAATTTTATTGAATAGAAAAAAAAATATTATAGAAAACCATTTATTTAGTCACCAGGAGAATAACTGTTAACTAGTTTCAGATTTTCCATAGATTTTATTCACTCTCAGATCTCTTTCCATACTAGAGCTTAATTTTACAATAGCACCCTCCGTTGATACAATAGGAGTAGTCACACGATTTGCACTGGGCCTCGCACAAATCTTGGCAGTCGAGTCCCTCCATACAACCATCATTGTTATCCCTTATCTTGTTATAATTAGCTGCAAAATAAAGAATATATATTAAATAACCATCAAGTCTATATAATGCATTGCTGCATAACTGCACAGCGCGGGTTTGTATACAGATAAGACAAGACAAGAGCTTTTAGTTACAATTACAAAGGGTTTTTTTGGTTTATCTAAAAAGACATCAGCAACAAAAAAAGGCCATAGTCAACCATTCTGGCACATTAGTGAGCTTCTTATGCTTCTAGGAATTATTGGCAATAGTTATGATATGCAGGCTTTTTTAACCGATGTCCTTTCAACGTTAAATGTGCGGTGATTGAATATCAACAGATATACCTTCAGTTAAATGGGATTAGTGTATCCGAGTGGATAAAAACCCCTAACAAATAAAGAAAAAAGACCTTCAGTTAGAAGGATGCCCAAATATACCCAACACTCACAGACATAGTCCTGCAACCACATTGAGACACTACTCGGGTATGATGGGTAAGTAACAGTTTTTTTTCTTCGACTAATGACACCCGCATCACATTCATCCAAATGTTTCCGCGATCTAAACCCCGGCACAAAGTTTGTTGATTATATATTTTTATACCTGGATGATGAGCCATCGTGTGCCTGGTGCCATCACTGGTCCAGAGATACTTATTGTCTCTTCTGTCCACATCTCTTGCCCACACAGCGGCGGCCAGAACTAGGAGCAAGAAAGCAATCTTCATATTTAATGACGTTGTTACAAGACTTCCAAAGAATTGTAATTGATGACCAGCGAAGGTACACCTTTATATATATAACATTTGTTCAACATGGATGAAACGAATGTTTCATTAACCCGTATCCTAGATAAGGGCTTCAATTTATTAGAGCATACGTTATTTAGTATTTTATTGTTATATTAGTAAACAATCACTTATTAATTTGTTAAGGTCTATTTACCTGATTTAATGAGTAACACGATTTACTTAACGGATATTAGAAGTGAGAAGGTTTTGACCCATATATCATTAAGCAGCATGCTTGCCCGGAACAATGATTTGATTAATAATAGTGGAAAGCTATGAGGTATTTTTTTACTTGGTGATAAATCCCTCGAATGCAATTAGTAAGAGCGATAGGCTCACTCCCTATCAAATCGTGGGACGGAACATACAAGGCGAAATGTGGGTGTCCTGGTAGCACCTCAGCCTACGCTTTCTAGGTAAAAGGCGTAAATTTATGTATGTATGCAAATGTTTTTGTTACAGTGTCGCAAAATTAAAATGTATGTTTAATTAAGGTGAGCAGAATTTGCTCTGTTATTTTAGGATGCATTAGTTGATGGTCTTAATAATATAAATTATAAAACGCTTAATTAAAGTTTTTTTGCGGTAGGTCTCTCTTATGAGAGAGGCGGCCTAGGTTGATTGCACCGAAATGTCTATTTTTCCCGGCAAACAGCAGTATTAATGAATCGTTTTGTTGCGGTTTGAAATACATAGTAGCCAGAGTAACAACTGGACATATTGAGACATTTTATGTTTCAGTCACAATGGAATTCCAAACATTGCTTTGTAATTCATGGTGTTGTTTGGTTTTGCTACTATCCATAAGCGATCGTATGGCTTACCGTCAGGTAAATGGAATGCTCGCCAGGATTCAAAGCCATAAAAAAATTAGTTAGAGTGTGGAAACACTATTATGTTCCGGTTTTTTTTTCCTGCGATCATGTTATGCTAAATATAAGATCCAAGTGGGGTTACCCCTGATATCAAGTAGGCGTGACGCATACCAACGGGGGCTTCATACTTGTATCTTATATCAATTAAAAACGGTTATGAGAAAGTAATACAATGATAAAAAATAGTCAATTTAATAGTCCATTAAAAATAATAACAAAACGTCTATAGAATATATGAAAACATAATCAGTTATGTACTTAAATTGTGTCGTAAGTGACTTCTTACAATTCTTTGCAGATTTTAGTCAAGGTTCTACATTGTAACGTTCCCCGTAGATATAGATTACAAACCTTCATTGACCAATTATTGTACACCACATAAGAGACTAAAAACCTGTGACAAAAAGTACTGATGGTAGGCTCTCATATGTGATAGGCCGCCTAAGTAGGTAAAACCGCAAACTGCTGCCGATCAGCAGTGTAAATGCACTTTTGTGTTTCGGTTTGAAGGACATTGTAGCCAGAATAACTACTGGACATTTTAGACTTAACATGTTAAGTCACAGGATAGTGAGCGCTGTGGAATGCCAAGTATTGCTTTGTAATTCAAGGTAGTTTTAGGTTTTGCTACCATTCATAAGCAATCGTATGGTTAACATCAGGCAAACGGTATGCTCGTCACGCCATTCATTGCTTTAAATACAACATTGGTCTTACTAATAAGTAGACAATTGGCGGTCTTTTCGATATGAGCGATCTCTTCAAGTTAAGTAAAAGTTTTATTATTGTTTATTTTTTTTAAAACTCGTTTTTTTTTAACTACCTTTAGATATCAATAAGTGCGTTATTCATAAGTGCGTGGTGGCCTGTTGGTAAACGGACTAGACGCGACTGCCAACATGTTCACGGTGGTCGCGGGTTCGAATCCCAGGGCACACCTCTGACTTTTTTTCGGAGTCATGTGTGTATTGATAGTCAATAACCACGCACTAAAACGGTGAAGGAAAACATCGTGAGGAAACCTGCATACCATAGCGATTTATAAAATTTCTATGGTATGTAAGTCCGCCAACCCGCATTAGGCCAGCGTGGTGGACTATATGGCCTAACCACTCTCAATCATACTTTCGATTGTAGAGGAGGCCCGTGTCCTGCAGTGGGACGTATATGGGCTGATACAGATACAGTTTTTTTTTAAGAGACGCTAAAAAAATTTTTTACTTGAGATTTTCTCCAACTTAATAGCATGAATCTTACTTATTTTGGTTTCTTGAATTTCGGTTTAAAGTATAGATCAAACAAGACTTAATGTAGCCTTTATATTTTTTTTTCCTAGAAATATTAATAATTGTATGCTCGTGTCTTTGCTATATTTCCCTTCTTTGATAAAATGAGCAAGTTAAGTATGCATCAATTATTATCACGCTGCAATCAACCACGATTCAATTCGTTTCCAATAGGAACAGTGTCACCCATACAATTTACACCAGAACAATGAAATATAGCTGGTAGTTGGATATTCGTATCTACATGAGCACCTATTTCCAAACAAGATTCCTTTTATCAAATCCATCCCATGGTTGTCTGTAAGACATTGCCTTTGAGCGATAAGACCGCCAATTGTACTTTTATGATTGTAATTTTCATTTTATTTGTATTTTTTTTTTGTGCAATAAAGTGTATAAATAAATAAATAAATAAGATGGTGGAAGACCGATCATAATAAATTGGATCGTGTTTCTGGTTCAGCGTGTGTATACTCGGTTTCCATCTCGTCATTCCAATATAATCTGTCAATTTTTTGTTTTATTGCCTTCGCTATCACTTCGGTCACTGTGATAACGCTATGATGTCATTATATTAAAATCTATATTTAGGATAAATACCAATATACATTTTTTATAAATAATAGAGTCGTATTTTTATACCTTAAGCTGCCTTCTATTCTTTACATTTTATTAAATATGACACAACCATATAAAAAATGTAATATGTTGATACAAAGTTAGGACCCCAAAGTTAGAAACCTTTTCTCAATACATGGCTTGCCTAGCAATACTACCTTTTGAATCTGGATCTTGATCAAACGGCCTCTGAAGATGTATTATAATTATTATACCTATTCTGTGCAACAATGGGAGGAGGATTTCACCTTACGTCATATCGTGTTAAAATGCTGTCTCTGTTTTCAAATATTCTATTTTAGAGTATCTATTTGTAAAGAGACAAGATTATCAGAAATATGAAGAAAATAATGTTATACGATGTGAAAATTATCACTACAGTTTTTTTTATAAGTCTCTGTTCAGAAGATTAATTGTCTTTCATACGATTCGTCAGTACAAAATAACAAGTACATTAATTTATTTCCTGAAGAATTAAGCTTTTGAATTGAAAAATATGATTATTTTTTCACACAAAGAAATACAGTCATAAAATTAAAACATTTATTGGGTTAAATCAAATCACAACGAAAAAAGAAGTAACCTTTGTTAAAATTGTCAATACAATATTATATTTAATCATCTTTCTTTTTCATTCCACGATGTTTATAAGGCACCACATCACAATAGCAGAACCCGTTCACACATGCCATTATTGGAGTTGCGACTGTACCTGTCGCACAAGTCCCGGCAGTCATCTTTCACCTGGCAGTATGGACCTGTAACAAATTGCATTGTGTCAACATCAGAACTCTGTGTCTCATAATCTCTGTGTCTCTGTGACACATCGAAATCTTTGGCCAAGTTGATCATATGTTATACGTCTCCCCTAACGAGGGCAGAACTATTAGCAAACGCAGAATATAGTTATGGATGCTGCGCTGATGACGTTGCTGCTTGTTATCCATCTACTTGACTACGCCATTTTTTACGTTAATTCTTCCACTAGAACTATGTTCTTAAAATCAAAATCAATCAAAATCAAAATATTCTTTATTCAAATAGTCTTTCACAAGATCTTTTGAATCGTCCTTTTCTGCTACCACCTTCCTCACCTTCACCTTCTTAGGTTAGAAGAGTTCATAATGGACAGAAAAAGTTTCTTTGGGCTGCGAAGATGTTTGTTGGACTTTCATAATCGTCTTACTTGATTAATACAAGAAATCAAGAAAGAGTTCGAGCGTAACAAACAATCGTTATCTTTAATATTATCTTCAAAAAATATACGAAAGATACCTTAATAGTAATACCATCAATAATGCGATTTTTGTTTCAACTACATCTTGATGCTGCTTGAAAAACGTTAACTTTATCTATTGCTTTTAATAGATAATGACATATTTTGTGTACTGGCCGAAATAGCATTAGGCGCAAAGAAAGGAAATTCAAGTTTAATCAAATTTAACAAACTTGATATAGGCTTCCAACAGGTCGATGATGAGATGAGATCCTTGGGGGAGGCCTATGTTCAGCAGGACTTCCTGTAGCTAACATGATGATGATGATGAAGATATGGGCTAGCAACAGACCAAGCAATTTACGTACCCCAGGAGGCTCCGGCCAGAGCAGATGCAACCAAAAGTAAGACAACAAAAGCTACTTTCATTGTAACGCGTTTGTTATTGCAGTGGGATCACTGAATTGTGATTTTGAATGAATTGTAGCTGCTATACAGGGTATATCAAGACTGCTACCGAAAACGAAGCCGGGTGGTAGTTTAAACGACTTCAGACACAATGCAATAGAAAAAGTTGCAAAAACAAGCAACAACTTATTTTTGTTATTTTTTTTCCTATGGTCATATTTGGGTGGTAAATACATTTTTTTCCTAAAATAATAGTGTATACCCTTTTATTTATAAAGACTCTAAGGTATAAAAGAGTTTAAATTATTATTTTAGCAAAAACTATGGATTTACCACCCAAAAATGATGATATTTAAAAAATCATAAAAAATAATTGTCGCGTTTCTATGCAAAATTTTTAGTTGCATTGTGTTTGTAGTCACTAAAACTACCAACCGGCTCCGTTTTCGGTATCAGTCTTGAGATACCCGGTATATACAGATCTATTAATTCTCAGTGAGAATATTTTTTTCTTTATTCATCAATGCGTGTCTGTGATAAGGGCGTCAAATAATTAGAGCATATTATTCCTATATTATAGTGTGAAATTTAACAGTCGATTATTATGTGTAAATGTCCATAAAGTGTGCTAGATGCCAGTCTCCGTGGCGAAGTTGGTTAGACGCCGCGCCGCGAGAGGCCGCGGATTTGATCCTCGCACTGAGACAAATGTTTGCGAGGCCCACAAATATTTTTCTCGAGTCTGGGTGTTTGAGAGATCTAAAAGTCTCTCGTTGTTTCTGATACCCTTGACACTAGACTTGATGGATCTTAATGTGGAGTCAAAACTATGTATGTGACTGTTAGACGTATTTATTTGTCCATTTGTTGTATGCTCATTGGTCGCCACTTAAAATAGGGTTTTGATTCCATCCTTTAAAACAAAACAGTAAATAATTTTGTAAATCCATTCAAAATCAAAGGAGACAAAACATTCGAAAGAAACCTTTTAAATCATGTAGGTAGTCGGAGTATAAAAAGGATGCAAAACAAAACTAGTGACGTTACTAGGCTTAACAAGCATTATAGTGTGCGCGTTTGAAAGAGACGGTAAAATGTCCCCACTACAGGAACTCGTTAATTTAAAATACTAATAATTTCCTCATGTTACAAGCTACTTTAATACAGTTTTGACAGAAATGTTTCAGTTTAATGGTGTTTTTGTGTGTACGCATAATAATACAAAAATCAATCATAGTCAAAAACCGTCAATAGGCAATTTGACAGTATACAAAATATTAACTTATACAATCCATCCATCCATCCATCAGTCAAAGAAAGTCCACTGCTGAACATAGGCATCCCCCAATGATTTCTACAGTGACCTGTTGGAGGCAGCCTGCATCCAGCGACGTCCCGCGACCTTTACCAGTTCGTCTGATCACCTTGTGGATAGACGTCCTACGCTGCGCTTTCTGCTACGTGGCCTCCATTCGAGAACTTTCCGACCCCATCGGCCATCAGTTCTCCGCGCTATATGCCCCGCCCATTGCCACTTCAACTTACTAATCCGCTGGGCTATGTCGGTTACTTTAGTTCTCCTACGGATCTCCTCATTTCTGATTCGATCTCGCAGGAAAACCCCGAGCATAGCCCTCTCCATACCTCATTAAGTGACTTTGAGCTTCCTAATAAGGCCCATAGTGAAAGGCCACGTCTCGGTGCCGTACGTCATCACTGGCAACACACAACTATCGAAGACTTTCCATTTAAGGCACTGAGGTATTTTCGACGAAAAGACATCGCTTAGTTTCCCGAACGCTGCCGAATCGATTTTTTTTTAAATCTTTATTTAATTAAGGAGGTTTTGTTCAAAACTGAACATGTCAACCGCCCAACTGAGTTAGATTCGACGATTGACCTCTCTCTCGAAGTTGGACCTGCCTAATCGGACCACTTGTCCTAAATAGACATATTCGTCAACAATTTCAAGAGTTGAGCCCCCAACACCGATGGGGGTGGGCACAACATGGACATTCGACATGATCTTCGTTTTCTCCATGTTCATTTTAAGACCCACCTGTTGGGAGACTCGATTGAGGTCTTCGAGCATAGTGCTAAGGTCTTCAAGCGATTCTGTCAAGACTACAATATCGTCGGCAAACCGAAGGTGAGTGATATACTCACCGCTGATTTTGATACCGAATCCTTTCCACTGCAAGAGCTTGAAGGCGTTTTCCAGCGCCTTTTAACTTATACAATAAATAATATTATACACAATATAAAAAATATATACCTTTAAATGGATCGGTCGAAGCAATTTTCATCTATATATCCCGTATTTCATATAGAGATGTTGCGTATTTTAGTTTGATTGTGATATCAAATTTCTTGTCATGTTGGCTTCTCATAAAAATATTTTAAAAAGTAACAATAGTACACTCCGTCACACATGGAGGGGTCGCGTTACTCAGAACTGAGTTAAAAATTGGAGAGAGATTATATGTATTTTATTCATGATATATATTATGAAAGTAGACGAGTTAAACAGCGGTTTGGTAGAAGCTGTCCATACGGTGGGATCTAAGTATTTTAGACCTCGCCGTAGAGATAGACCACAAAAACTCTCGATCCAGATTCTTGAACTCATGGCCGAACGTCGATCTTTAACGCTGCAGTCTTCCGTTGACGCCGAAGCATATCGGCGGCTCAATAGACGGATCTGGATGTCCTTGCGACACGATGTCCGTGCTCACAATACTGTGAGCATTAAGGAGACAATTGAGCGGAACGGAGGCTCCAAAGTGTTTGCAAGAGACTTGTCTATTGGGCAAAGCCAGTTGTCTAGGCTGAAAACGGACGATGGCCGCGTGGTATCTACGAGGGCAGAGGTATTAAGAGATATCGAAAGGTTCTACGGACAGCTTTACACCTCGGTTGCCGAACCTGCTGTTAGCTCGGCTGAAGACCCGAGAGCCGAGTTGATCCGACACTTTAGCGATAATATCCCGGACATCAGCCTGTTGAGATTGAGATGGCCCTGAAACAACTTAAAAACAACAAGGCGCCGGGTGAGGATGGAATCACTTCAGAGCTTCTGAAAGCGGGCGGATCACCGATACTGAAAGTCCTTCAGAAGCTCTTCAATTCCGTTCTCCTCGAGGGCTCAACGCCGGAGGCATGGAGCAGGAGCGTGGTGGTGGTACTGTTCTTCAAAAAAGGTGATAACACTTTGCTGAAGAACTACAGGCCCATCTCGCTCCTGAGCCATGTCTATACTATGGCAGAATCGCTGGAAGACCTTAGCACTATGCTCGAAGACCTTAATCGAGTCTCCCAACAGGTGGGTCTTAAAATGAACATGGATAAAACGAAGATCATGTCGAATATCCATATTGTGCCCACCCCTATTGGAGTTGGGGACTCGACTCTCGAAGTTGTAGACGAATATGTCTATTTAGGACAAGTGGTCCGGTTAGGCAGGTCCAACTTCGAGAGAGAGAGGTCAATCGTCGAATCCAACTCGGTTGGGCAGCGTTCGGGAAACTTCGCGACGTCTTCTCGTCCAAAATACCTCAGTGCCTAAAATCGAAAGTCTTCGATAGTTGTGTGTTACCAGTGATGACATACGGCACCGAGACGTGGCCTCTCACTGTGAGCCTCATTAAAAGGCTCAAAGTCACTCAACGAGCTATTGAGCGGGCTATGCTTGGTGTTTCCCTACGACATCGAATCAGAAATGAGGAGATCCGTAGGAGAACCAAGGTTACCGACATAGCCCATAGGATTGGCAAGTTGAAGTGGCAGTGAGCCGGGCACATAGCTCGTAGAACCGATGGCCGTTGGGTCCGAAAGGTTCTTGAGTGGAGGCCACGTACAGGCAAGCGAAATGTCGGACGCCCGCCTACAAGGTGGACGGACGATCTGACTAAGATTGCAGGAAGTCGCTGGATGCAGGCCGCTTCCAACAGGTCATTGTGGAGATCCTTGGGGGAGGCCTATGTTCAGCAGTGGACTTCCTGTGGCTGATATGATGATGATGATGATGATTATGGAATACTTGCCAATTTCTGTTGACGTATTCCAACATTCTAGAATATGTTTTAATAATGTGTAAAAGACAACTTGGAGTAAAAAAAAAAGCCCAAATTTCTGGTATTATAGACTTGGTTAGTTTAATCTTTATTAATGTCTTGATCAAAATATATCAAATTGGCTTTTCGAGAATATTTTACATAATAGATCTTCGATTGTGTGTAAAGTGCGTGGTGGCCTGTTGGTAAACGGACTAGACGCGACTGCCAACATGTTCACGGTGGTTGCGGGTTCGAATCCCAGGGCACACCTCTGACTTTTCGGAGTCATGTGTGTATTGATAGTCAATCACCACGCACTAAAAACGGTGAAGGAAAACATCGTGAGGAAACCTGCATACCATAGCGATTTATAAAAATTCTATGGTATGTAAGTCCGCCAACCCGCACTAGGCCAGCGTGGTGGACTATATGGCCTAACCACTCTCAATCGTACTTTCGATTGTAGAGGAGGCCCGTGCCCTGCAGTGGGACGCATATGGGCTGATACAGACATATAGATCTTCGATTTGATACATTTTAATCATGCCTTTACTCCCCCACCAATGCACAATTATGCCTAAATACTGTAATTTTCAAAATCTTGGTGATGATTTTATCGAATTTTAGGTCCTCATTTTACTTAATATAGTCTTTAATATTATTTTTAATACTAATGCAGAAATTTTATTCATTTTTCAATTCCTTATTTAAAAACCTTATTATCTCTTGATAACATATATTTCGGTATTACTAATAAACATTTATGCATGCTCTATAGCAGCGTTATAGCATAATCATTACTAATAAACGATGTATAGGGATTTTTACCTTATACACCCGTTATAACAGCTGTAAAGTTTATGCCATTTTATACAATCCTTATTCAGTGTATTGACTTTGTTTAGAGTGTATATAGTCTACAAATTTTAAATTATTATCAGGTCTCATCTCGCGACGTATTTTAATTTAGTATTAATATGGATTTGTTGCATTATTTCGACTATTTTGATATAGGTACTTGAGGTGGACGATGAGAAAAGGCAAAGAAAGAGAAAAGCTTATAAAACACGTTCCGATCCCTTTTCTCTGGAAGAAGATGAATTTAGAGGTATATACAGGTTTACTAAAAGGTATTTTTTTAAATTTATTGATAAGGAAAACTTACAGCTAACAGGACATGTTTGAGTACTTATAATAACTTACTGATGGCTAATGACAAGTTTTCATATATAGTAACTAAATACAGGTAGTATATGGTATAAATATTGGTTCGCTCACTCATATCATATTACATTATGGCTTAAGAGAAAAAAAAAGGTATTGCTCATTTTCTTTTTTAGTTCGAGAGTACTAGTTTGAAAAAGATCTAAGTTCAATTCGTGTGCTAGTAAGTTAAAGGATCGGCTGGCGCGTATAAGAAAGGAGTTCTGGTGATATTTAGAGACAACAACAGGGACATATAATAAGTGTGGTTTTCTTAGGTTAAAAAAATATGTGCGTGGTCCTACTACTTAGTAACTCCGGGCAGTCAACCGAACCATTTGCGATGCTCAATAGGTAAACTAAATCAGCTATGCGTTTTCTTTCGTGTAATGGAAGCATATGAAATTTTTTACATCGTGCGGTATAACTTTGAAGATAGGTATTTGATCTAAACTAGACGTACCTTAAACACTTTCTTTGTATGTTTTCAATTCTCAACTCTCATGTCAAAGAAGACTTGATGCGAAAAGATATAGGACAGACCAAGAAGGGTAGTGGCTTCTCTGAGGAGCTTCAAGTTAGTACAGCTCTCAGGGTATGTGCGCGGCAAAAGTAGGTGCGTGCCTGTTGCTAAACGGACTAGACGCGACTGCCAATATGTTCTCGGTGGTCGCGGGTTCGAATCCCAGGGCACACCTCTGACTTTTTGGAGTCATGTGTGTATTGAAAGTCAATCACCACGCGCTAAAACTGTAAAGGAAAATATCGTGAGGAAATCTGCATACCATAGCGATTTATAAAAAAATCTATGGTATGTGAGTCCGGCAGCCCGCACTAGGCTAGCGTGGTGGATTATATGGCCTAACCACTCTCAATCTTACTGTCGATTGTAGAGGAGGCCCGTGCTCTGCAGTGGGATGATGCGGTCTGATACAAAAAAGTACAAGACGATGCAGCTGACATACATGGCATGAGTGAGCAGTCAATCACTATTGTTTGTCGCCGCGTTGCCGTCGCCTTAGCAAGTAAAGCAGCGCAATTTATTTATATACGAACACTCGAAGAAAAGGGAGAAGTAATGGCTGGATTCCGCAGTATTTAAGGGTTTGGACATGTGATAGGTGCAATTGTTTGCACTCGTAATAAAATTTTAAAAATTGGCGGAGGCAATGCCCAATATTATATCAACAGAAGGGGAGTATCCTCAATTAACGGGCAACTCTGTGACTCCAAATTGCAATCAGAGATATTGTAGCACACTGGAGAGGCAGCACACATTACTCTCTAATATTTAGATAATCACGTATGCGACAGAAGTTTGGCAATGGAGAATTCCATTGCCACTTACTCGGAGATGCAGGTTATGGGCTAAGTAGCTATTTGTTGACACCTGTACAAAATCGATTGCCTCGGTGGCGTAGTTGTACTAAGGTATGGTTATAAAGCTGAGATCTGAAGCTGTCTAACCGTGATTTTAATTTCCGACCAAATACTATTTGGGACGGAGGCAACCCTGTGGTTGTATGTACCGAATTACGATAATCCATAAGATATCTCAATAACTTGATAGACGCCTCTTTTGCAGTACTAGTCGACAACAGACAAGACTTAATTCCTTTTTTGACTATTTTTACTAAACTTTCTGCTTGGCCGTTACTCGGTGGGTGATATACCGGTGAAGTTAAGTGATCAATATCATTTGACGAACAAAAAAAATTAAATTCTCTCGAACAAAAAGCAGTCCCATTATCACTCACTACTGTTTCCTGTACGCCAAATCTTGACATAAAATCACATAGTTTGTCAATTACCGCAGCTGACGACATAGCAATATTCATATTATACACCTCGACCCACTTTGAGTATGCATCTACCAAGACCAAATAAACACACCCTCTAATCGGGCCCAAGAAGTCCAAGTGTAATCTCACAAAAGGCCGATGTGGAATTTTCCAATGTGCCAGAGGAGCGCGTGGAGGAGAAGGGCGCAATTGTATACAAACATTGCATGAACCTATAATTGTTTCTATCGCTTCATCAATTCCCGGAAACCAAAACCATGATCGAGCCTCTGCTTTAGTTTTCACTATACCTAAATGAGAAGAATGTAATTCTTTTAAAACTATTCGGCGTAAATTTGTAGGTATAACGACCTTATGACCCCTCATGACGCAACCGTTTTCTTATGATAGTTGTGATCCACATAAATAATATGGTTTTAATCGTACGTAGTCAACTTATTGGGGCCACCCTTCCAAAATAAAATTTATCACCATTTTAAGAACAGCATCACTGCTCGTCTCGCCTCGTAATTTGTCTAATGTTACAGGCATACTGCCATCTACGACGAAACACACGTAAGTAGCTCGATCGTATGCTACCTCGCAATCACAACACCGGCACTGTTCGGTGCACGCGCACTCGTGTACCGTACGAGGCAGGCTTGCGCGTGATAAACAATCTGCGCTGTTATTACTGCTACGTATATATTCTATTTGATAGTTATAACCAGAGGCGGCTCATCCGAAAGAGCGCTGGTGCAGTGCACTCCCACGAAAATTACATACTTGGCTAATTTAATAATTTATATATTATATTTATAATACGTATATAATATTGATACAATACATAAATCCTTACATTACATTCTTTATATTTTACTACGCCTATAATAAGTCTATTATATTATCTATACAGGTACATGTAGCGTAAATTTGTAACGAGTGGAGCGCCAGCGATTGCGCTCCTATGAAACGAAGCTTAGTACGACTCTTAGTACTGTATTCAATGAGTGCGAAAGAGAGCTACGACTCGGGCTGACGCGTGAAACAAAAGATATCGTATGAGAAATTAGCGTAATCTGGAGCGCCGCAAACGCGTCACTCAGTTGTCGTTCAGCCAGTCGTGCCGTGCGCGCGCCGAGGTGATATCCTACTCATGCGCAGTTGTGGTCCTTATGTATACAAACAACTTCAAGCAAGCTCGTCGACTTCCTCAATTAATTCGCAGTTTTTTTAAAATAAGTATTAAAAAATAGTTTATACGTTTAATCAATTCCATTTCTGATTCCATTTTCACAAGAAAGTAATAGATATCTTCGCACGCCAAAAAGACCGGCGAATGGATTTTGTATACAAATATAATAAATAGTAAGCTCTAGTTTTTCAGTTACTATTTTTGTGAACCCCCATCAAAAATTTCACGAGCCGCCTCTGGTTATAACTACTCAAAAACAAAGTGTACCGTTGTAATCGGTTTGCTGACATCTCTGGTATTCCCTTATAGGGCCCAAAAATGGATAATAATGGTTTATGGTCCGTCCTTAAAATAAATGGATCACTTCTACCATATAAATATTGATGAAATCGTCGCACCCCGTAAATAATCGCAGTGGCCTCCCTTTGTATTTGGGCGTATCGCCTTTCTGCAGAGTTCAACGTTCGATACGCAAATGACACGGGCCTTTCAACGCCATCTACACCTTTTTTGCGACAGGATGGCTCCTAGCCCACTTGGAGAAGCGTCTACCGTTAAATATTTTTTGCATTTGAAGCGCAAGGACCTGATCTGAAGACATTTACTTTTTAATTGCTCTAAAAGCAGAGTCATGAGTGTCGTTCCATTGCCATTTTCTGTCCTTTTTTAATAATGCGTATAGTGGACGAAGAATACTGGATGCATTAGGTATAAAATTTCGATAAAAATTAATTAACCCCAAAAACGACTGTAGCTGGTTGACGTTGTTGGGAACGGGCGCTTCTACCATAGCTTTAACTTTCTCTGGTGCTTTTTTCAACCTATCTTTGGAAATAATAAAACCTAAATAAGTAATCTCGAAGTGCGTGGTGGCCTGTTGGCAAACGGACTAGACGCGGCTGCCAACATGTTCACGGTGGTCGCGGGTTCGAATCAATCAAATCTCAATCGTACTCTCGATTGTAGAGTAGGCCCGTGCCCTGCAGTGGGACGTATATGGGCTGATACAGAAGTAATCTCATATTTAAAAAAACTACACTTTTCCTTTTGTAATGTTAGCCCCGCATCTTCTAATCGCTCCAGGACAGAATAAAGCCTTTCTAAATGTTCTTTCTTATTTTTTTAATATATAATCTAAAAGGCACAAAACTCCTTCTATTCCGACCAATATACTCTCACTAGCTCGTTGAAAAATAGATGGCGCGCTGGCCAACCCAAAAACTAAACGAGTAAACCTACACAATCCGCGGTTTGTATTTATACATGCTAAGTTTTTTGACTCATCCTCTAAAACCAATTGATTATAAGCCATAGCCTTTCAGCCTCCGTGGCGCAGTTGGTTAGACGCCGCCTGTGAAACGAGAGGCCGCGGGTTCGATCCCCGCACCGAGAAAAATGTTTGTGTTGCCCACAAATATTTCTTCCGGGTCTGGGTGTTTGTGAGACCGAAAAGTCTCTCGTAGTTCCTGATACCCACGACTCAAGACTCGATCTTAGTGTGGGGTCAGGACTATGTATGTGACTGTTGGGTGTTATTATTATAGATAAGTCAAGTTTATTAAATTGTTGACCGCCTTGAATCTTAGAAAACAGCTCACTGATTGTCGGAAGCGGGTATTGTTCAATTAATAACTGTTTATTGATACTTATAGAGTAATCAGCACATAATCTGATTGATCTATTGTGCTTTAAAACAGGTACAATTGGAGATGCGAATGCCGACATTTCTACAGGTTCTAAAATTCCTAAATCAACCAATCTATCGATTTCTTGTTAACCTTATCGCGCAACGCAAATGCTACTGGTCTTGCTTTAGAGAAAAACGTAGTCGCGACATCTTTTAACGTTAATTTTATTTTGTACCTGTTAAAATTTCCCAACTTGTCCGAAAACAAGTTAGTAAATTTTTGTTGCAGTGTCACAATATCTACATCGGAATCTACATAGTAATTTATCCGCATCAATTGTAAGGTAAACAATGATATAAAATATCTTCCCAGAAGAGGTGGGCCCCCATCACGAACCACATATAACGTTATACTGCGTTCAAGCCCGTCATAACGTATCGGTAAACGCAAAGTACCTACGCATACCTACCTATGAAGACTTGCTATCGCTCCTGGACAACCAAGGAGCGATAGCAAGTCTTCATAGGATACACTTTCAATCTCTTTAGGCAAAGCTAAAACCGTTGCCAGCTTGTATGTATTCTCGCAAAACGTACTTAGCAGGATCGCCTTCCGTTTTTCACCCGCAGAATCCGTCTTAGCATTAAAATCGTTTGCAATAAAGTACTGCGTAATACGACTTTTATAGGTTTTCCATGTTTGTAAATTGTGGTCAAACATATGAAGCATACCGAATTGCACGCCTGGATTCAATGCCTGGATTAGACATTTTGTAACAATTACAATACTTATAATGCCTCGTCGCCACTGATAAATATGTAAAAGCTGAGAAGCAACCGGATTGAAACGATGGTTATTTCGCAATCAACTTTTCTCATGACGTATGTCAAACGCAATAGCCAGCAGGCTCGCGCCATGAAGATTCATACATAAATCAACATAACATGCCCGATATGGCGATAGGCTCGCCACCTATCACATCGTGGGACGACATACAAGGCGAAATATGGGTGGCCTGGCACCTCTTGGACTTGGCCATCGCATGAAAACATAATGTATCGTACAATTTATACATACTGGCCAAGTCGATCTATTTATTTAAAACGTAAAGAATTTTTAATATTGATATGATAATAACTTACGTGATAACTTTATACAGAAGTCCCTTAAGCAAGGACGAAATAAATTAATCGCCTTGGTATTACATAGATCTCCCTACTTTTTGCGGTATATAAATTGCGAGACTTGGAATTTTTTACAGGATATTTTTGATGGGATCTCACGTCTTTTTGTAGAGTACTACTTTTTTCCTTTTCGGTACTTTTTATTTCTAGAATATACAGGGTATATCAAGACTGCTACCGAAAACGAAGCCGGGTGGTAGTTTAAGCGATTTCAGACACAATGCGACAGAAAAAGTTGCAGAAAAAAGCGACAATTTTATTTTTGTTACTTTTTTCCTATGAACATTATTGGGGAGGTAAATACATTTTTTCCTAAAATAATAGTATATACCATTTTATTTATAAATAATCTAACGTATAAAAGAGCTTGAATTATTATTTTAGCAAAAACTATGGATTTACCACCCAAAAATGACGATATTTAAAAAATCATAAAAAATAATTGTCGCGTTTCTTTGCGAAAATTTTAGTTGCATTGTGTTTGTAGTCACTAAAACTACCACCCGGCTTTGTTTTTGGTAGCAGTCTTTAGATACCCAGTATATAACGATTTTTCTTAAAGCCTCTGTCTTATGGCTTTTTTCTTATTTTTGTAGGTATCAATTTATCACAAATATAGCGGATTTGATTATTAGTGTTCTTCTTACTTGGTAATTGATATTTTTGAGCTATTTAGTCCATTTATTTGCAAGTTTTTCTTCGTCATGTTTTCCTAGAGGAATGTTGTACAGTTTCATGGGCTGAATACACCCTTTTCTTCTCTATACCCCCCTCCTGTTATGCCTTATTTAAATAGATACCTATCTACAACTATTATTCCATTATATACGGGTACAACGTATCATTAACTGCACATGTAACTTTGTAATCCTATACATTTATATGAGATTACAAAGTTATTCACGTAGTTAGTGTATCTAGAAAACTAGACAGTAATTATGAAATGTTTAATTTTCCCTTGAAGGTTCTTTGTCTGCTAGAAGTGCCTTAGACTTTTGATGATCGGTCAGTCAGTCAGTGAGTGACAAAATTACGAAAGTTTGACAAGTTATAATTCTTAAACTACTAGTTCAAATTGAATGAAATTTTAAATATACCGTATTTATACAATGACTGCTTAGTAAATGAAAATTCAGGCTTCTTGCTTTAACAACAACGAAGTTATGGGGGGGTTGAAAATGGTCTGAATTGCTTCGAGAAAAGGATGGTACGACTGTGCCGCTTTTTAGCTCGACTTGGAGGGGGCACGGCAGTGCCAGATTAAATAGTTATACAAGGCCTATACACTGTTTATTAGTAAAGTATTATATAAGTCGCTATTCACACCCTACCTATTGAATAAGTATATAAACGTTAAACAATTGTATAATATATTTATTAGTAAGAATGTAAATGTATATAATATAATTATAGCTATTATGATACGACAGTTCAGTTTCAAAGTATATCAATTTACTTTCAGGAGCATGAGCTTAAATAATATCTTATTTTATTCAAACAAACAAAGAAAACAAAAAAAAAACTCTTTGTCAAAAGATTTATTGGGTTACATCAAAACTTATCAAAAATAGAAGTACCCTCTATTGCAATTATCATAATGCGTTCAATTAACGTTCAACTTTTTTCCACGAAAGTCAGGCATCACTTCGCAAAAGCAGTGCCCATCGACGCACTTGCTATCCATGGAGTTGTAACAGTATTGACGGCACATACCCTCGCAGTCGCCTTTCACCTGGCAGTTTGTATCTGTAACAGATTGCGTTATATCGAAATCAATGTCTATTTCTTCCGCCAAACAGCAGTGTAAAAGCAATGTTGTATTTGAAGGACATTGTAGCCAGAATAATTACTGGACATATTGAAACTCAAATTCTTATCATTGCCTTGTAATTCATGCTGTTGCTTGTTTTGCTATTGTCCATGATCGGTCGTATCGCTTACCATCACGTGAATGGCAACGGCGTCTCTTAATTTATTGCTTTAAAAAACAGAACTCAGAGATTGTTACGATTTGTTTGGAGCCTTGGATAGATTATAATCTAGTTTGATTTCAGCACTGGCCGAAATAACAGTAAGGGCAAAGAAAACAAATCAAATGATGATCTTATATGACAACCTTAATATGAGCTAGTAATTGATTCTAAAATACACGTACCCCAGGAGGATCCTGCTAGAGCAGTTCCAACCAAAAGTAAGATAATAAAAGCGACTTTCATTGTAATACGTTTGTTATTGCAGTCGGATCACTGAATTGTGATTTTGAACAAGCTGTAACTGTTATATATACGGATTTGTTAATTCTTAGTGAAAAGAATGTTTCGTCACTAATCAATGCGTGTTTGTGATATGGGCATCAAATAATTAGAGCATATTAATCCTTTATTGCTGTGTAAATTGTATAGATCGGTTACTATGTGCATATCACCATAATGATTGCAAAATCAGTGCAGCCAACTTAAAATATGAAATTTATGAAGTCAATTCATTTGTTGTGAGTTCGATTGATGCTACCATATTTATATTGTACATGAACTTGATGAAAAAGATTGCTTAACAGGTTGCGTAGGTCAGTTCTTGTATTGTTACTGTTATCGCTAAACATTCCAGGAACAATGGATCTTCACAGATATTCTGATTTCCAGATTAGGCTACACAGTGCGGTGCCTCATCATGGATGCCCATAACTTCTAAATAGACGATCACACAAGTGGAAAAGGAAGATAACCGTCTTCTCCATCCTCAAGCCTTCGAATATACAATGCGGCCTATAATGCAAGTTGTATTCGGTGAAAACTTTTAACCAAAGACCTTTCAATCGAAGTCTTATGTATGAAGAAATCCAGTCCACAGTAAAGTGGATACGAGATTTTTAAAATAAGCAATTATAATATAATTATAAACAAACTCTTTTATGAAGAAAATATTTATTCATACGTTTTGAATTATTATAAAGATCAATAAAATATACGACTATCAGGACAATAAGTGTTGAGTCGACATCCCACATATCAGTAACCTCATGCGCCAAATCTAAATATTTTGACAATTTATCCTTTTCGGCCTTAACGAGGTTATCGTCATGCGGAATAGTGACATCAATAAGTATTTCCCGGCGCGCCAATCGATTTATTATCACAATAACAAGCTTTTATTTAATTTATTTAACGATTCATTGTTAACTATTATTGTTCTTATTAAATAGACCGTACGATTTACGAACGTTTCAAATGTCTGATAAGTATTCAATTGTATAATAATATATTTGTAATATATTGAAAGTGGGCCGCCAAGTTCCAAACATGATGACCTTTGCCCTATATTAATTTCTTTTAAAATTATTTAAATTTCTACGTGTTTAGTACTTGGCGATCCGCCCTCAATATTACCTATGTATTAAATAATTATAAAACAGATTAGTTGGTAAATAAATCATTCAAAATTAACAAGTATGATAGCATTGATAAATATTATAATTTGTTCTGTATCAGCCCATATACGTCCCACTGCAGGGCACGGGCCTCCTCTACAATCGACTACCGATTGAGAGTGGTTAGGCCATATAGTCCACCACGCTGGCCTAGTGCGGGTTGGTGGACTTACATACCATAGAATTTATATAATTCGCTATGGTATGCAGGTTTCCTCACGATGTTTTCCTTCACCGTTTTAGTGCGTGGTGATTCACTATCAATACACACATGACTCCGAAAAGTCAGAGGTGTGCCCTGGGATTCGAACCCGCGACCACCGTGAACATGTTGGCAGTCGCGTCTAGTCCGTTTACCAACAGGCCACAACGCACTTTATATAATTTGTTACTTTTCAGTAACTTATTTAAAGTCTAATATTTTTGTTGGAAAAATTCTGATCCCGTTATCCGCTCTTGATTAATATTTCAATGGTTTCAGAAGATTAACAATCTTGAAATAAAACTATTATTTACGGATTTTATCGCGAATTTAGTTAAATTTTTTTACATTTTTGACTTCCCAACGTTTAACAATCTGTAAATAGTTGTTATACAAGGTGCCTACTTCAACATACGTTCTTCTTCAACATGGACAATGAGGCTACTTTTATTTCTTTATATTAGCCCTTTGCCCAAAGTTCAAAGAGTCAGCGTAAGCGTATCAATCCATTTTGGAGAAAATTTAGCTTATCCGCCGTTACCAGCCAAGCTGATTAGCTGTAAGAAATAAATTTATAATAGGTAATTTATATTGGTAATTCCCTCTTGATTATTCCTCAATATGTTACTTACGTAATCAAAATGTAATGCAATGTTTTCTGTGTCATAACAATAAAGGTTTAATATGCTCTAATTAATTGATGCATTTATCGCAGGTACACATTGGATAATAAAAAGCAATTGTTTCTCTGAGAAAAGCAAACCCCTATATAAAGCTGGTACAGCTCGTTCATGACCACAATTCAGTGATTCCACTGCCACCTAAACGTGTTACAATGAAAGTTGCTTTCTTTCTATTACTTTTGATTGGAACTGCTTTAGCAGGTTCCTCCTGGGGTATGTATATTTCTAGGATCAATTAGCAGCTCATTTTGAGATTGTTATATCTTATCCTTGCTTGATTTTTTTCTCTAAGCTCCTAAAATTGTTTGAGCCAAGCCCAAATAGTAATAGGTGAATTATAATGTGTCCAAGGGAATTGACGAAGTTAGCATGGATCTAGGTTATATCCATGCTAACTTCGTCTATAGGTGTTTTTTGCTGGAGTTGCTGTAGCAGAGAACTAAGCCAAGTCCCGTGCCTTTCTTGCAAGACACCAAAAAGTAACAAGTATTTACAACATCCTGACAAAATAAGCCTTAAGGTCAGCCTTTGTTTAATAGTGATCCCCTTGTATATATTGATGATAGTGATGTTTCACTGTCCTCCACTAGGCGGTGATGGTGACTAAAGAACGCTTATCGCAATTAAAGTCTAAACAATAATAATAATAATATTATCGATGGAGTCATGTCTACGTACACGTGCACATCGTCGGTTACGAAATCGTTCCCTATATTTATTATATTTAAAATTGTTGCACATGTTATTTTCTATTATTCAGTTTTATTTTATTTTTTAATTATTATACACATATATATATCATGTAGCTAGTTTGACGCGTTTACATCACTTAAAGTGTCTACGAAAAATAAGCGTTATGTTGTGGTTTCCACCAAATCATAATATTAAAATGATGTCATCTCTCGGTGACAGCCGCGACCAGCCATTTTTTGTCGTTTTTATTTGATATTGTTTTTTTTTTTAATATGATCCATGGTGTGTACGTTGCGTCTGCGACAAATAAATCGTTTTTCTTTCTTCTTTATTATTATGCTGATTTTAACTGAATAATAATGTATTCTATTGCAGATGACCTACTCTGTCAAGAAAAAGAAGACTGCAGACAAATATGCACCGAAATGACTGTTAACCTCATTGATGGCCATTGCATTGATGGAAACTGCTTCTGTAAATTAAAACCTTTGTAAAAAAAGTGAAAAGGCGGTGATTAAATGTAATCATTGAATTTTACCACAGGTTTCTAAATTTTGTTGTATTTAATGTGCCCTAATAAAATATGTTAAAAAAATTCTAGTTTCGTATTTTATTTTAAACTACCGTAAAACGATATATGTGTCATTGATTGTGTCAGTATTATTGATACGTTGGTGTTGTTCATATTATTCATTAATATGAGGGATCAATAGAATTTTATATGAAATACAAAAAAAACCATATAAAGTAATATTTAAATTTGACAGATGCTCGTCATTATGTCACCTTGGGATCTTACTCGACATATTGAAACATACCAATCCGACATTTATTAAGTGTTTAAAGCAGACATGCATGGTACACACCACAAAATACCTCAAAAACAGTATTTTCAGTTATTGTTTTTCATTGTATTATTTTAAGACTATACTACTACTACAATACTACTATAATTGCTAACTGATAAAAAATCACGAGGGTACAAAAATTCATTTATGTAACATTGGCAGAGCCACTCTTCAACTGCGTTGTTAAAATGAAGGCGCCTCTCCTAGGGTCTTAGGAATTAGTGTCTTACATAAAATAGACATATGTGGACAACTTTGCTATCGTGTTTCGTTCGGTGAGTCAGAAAACCGGTCAACCCACCGACGATCCAAGTATTGAAGACGTTCATGAGCAGTGGTAATTATTTACCGATAGAAACAACAACAAAGAGGAGATAGGATTTTTAAAATTTCAACTGCGACATAGGTGGGATCCTATAATCCAAATAATCTATAAAGTGATTTTATAAACATAATTTTTTTAGTCTTGTTGTACTTGCTTATTATACCACATAGAAGGGAAACCATGGGCGGCGCTCATAGGCGTATTGCAGAACAAATGTACACCCAACAGTCACATGAGGCTACGGAAGGAATTGTTTCTTGCACCATACATAGTCCTGACTTCACATTAAGATTCGAGTCTTGTGTCGAGGGTATCAGAAACTACGAGAGACATTTCAGTCTCACAAAAATGTGTTTTGGTGTGGATCCACGGCCTCTCGTTTCACAGTCGGTCATGTTCAGTATTAAAGTATAACCTCCTAGCGCCCAAGCGGCTTTGAAGTACCATTAATCGAGTTCATCATAAGCGCCCAAATATTTTCGGTACACGACTTTTGGAAAGACATATTCAAAAAGGATATGACGTCTTTTATATTGTGTAATGATTCGATTGCATTTGTGGAAGAAAGAATGAAGAATAGTTTCCGGTAAGCTATTATTGGTTGTCACAATTCGCTAGTTTTAAATTTTATCAAGCTGTCTTAGAAATATACATATTGGTATATATTAAAATCAAGTCTAAAATCTCACATAATAGGTCCCATTTAAATGTAATAATTATATGGTCCGTGGTGCTTTACAGCTGGCTTCTCCGGCTGTAAAAGTCTTTTTACGAGGTTATTTACCTGTTTAGTTCATTGTTTTGTCGCCCGCTTTGCACGGAAGGAAGTGGACAATAGTTTATTTCCAACTCCTCCTATTAATTTAACTTTCTGATTGATTTCATTGCGAGTTAAAGACAAGTTAGACATTCCCGGAGACTCGCCGAGCTTCAATGCTCGGTGTCATTACATTGCGTGCTACTGTTGATCCTGGCTCACAGGAGTTACAGTGGTGGGTGTGAGAGTGGGACAGTCTCCATATTCTATTTAAGTTCATTAAAAATGTATTCCTTATCACTTTAAAATTATTTTTTGTTCCTTTGAATTGTTTTTCCCTATACCGTGACCACCCATTTCTTCCGTAGCTCTGTTCATTCCAGTATATATTAAGGTTGTCTGGAAGAAATCGCCGACAGCGAATATACCGCCGTTTATTACACATGTGCTTTGTGTTATTATTTCTATTAATTTATGTGATGTACAATAAAGTATTGATAAATATAAATAAATAAATAGACAAGCCTTAATTTAAGGAAATTAAATATAGGTATATAATCAAACGATACATATTCATAGCCACTATAACTCACTATGCAGAATGGGGTAAGATATTACTGTTTTAAATATTTATTATATCAATTATTGAGTATATATAAATATGTATATATGCGCATGGTCAAGATTATCGGAAACATGGAAAAAATATGTTATCTCATATATATTTGAAAACATTGAATATATATGTAAACTTGTATTTACGTATATGCATAATATTAATTTAATATGTATTTTTTGCACTTCGTTATACTATTAACAGGCTCATTTCATTTTAACTCATTAAAAGGCTCAAAGTCACTCAACGAGCCATGGAGCGGGCTATGCTCGGTGTTTCCCTACGAGATCGAATCAGAAATGAGGAGATCCGTAGGAGAACCAAGGTTACCGACATAGCCCATAGGATTGGCAAGTTGAAGTGGCAGTGGGCCGGGCACATAGCTCGTAGAACCGATGGCCGTTGGGGCCGAAAGGTTCTCGAGTGGAGGCCACGTACAGGCAAGCGAAGTGTTGGACGCCCGCCTACAAGGTGGACGGACGATCTGACTAAGGTCGCAGGAAGTCGCTGGATGCAGGCCGCTTCCAACAGGTCAATGTGGAGATCATTGGGGGAGGCCTATGTTCAGCAGTGGACTTCCTGTGGCTGATATGATGATGATGATACTATTAACACCTACTTTGTACAATCTCTGCATCACCCAAAGGTTGACTGGTAGAGAATGCCTTAGGCATTAAGTCCGCCTTAGTAATCCATAAACATGGAACCTATATAGGTATGTACATTAGGTAAATCCCCTGTCGAGTTAAGCTGTTCGATATCCAATAAACATTCTACGGATGCTTGTAAGAGATTTATAGTTTTATCTGGGGGCACGGCAGTGCCCTCTCCAAGTCGAGATATAAAGCGGCACTGTCGTACCATCCTTTTCTCGAAGCAATTCAGACCATTTTCTACCCTCTATAACTTCGTTGTGGTTAAAGCAAGAAGCCTGAATTTTCAACTACTAAGCAGGCATTATATAAACATGGCATATTTTAAATTTCATTCAATTTGAACCAGTAGTTTAAGAATTGTAACATGTCAAACTTTCTTAATTTTGTCACTCACTCACTGACTGACCGATCATCAAAAGTCTCAGGCACTTCTAGCAGATATAGAACATTCAAATTTGGAATATAACTAGTGTTTAGTGTCTAAAAATAATTTTGTCTAGTTTTCTAGATACACCAACTGCATGAATAACTTTGTAATCCCATATAAATGTATAGGGTTACATTTGCAGTTAATGAATCATTGTACCCGTATATAATGGAATTGTATTGGGGTGTAAGCGGGAAACGAATGACAACTTAGTGCTCCAAGTCAACCTCACCTGCTCGCGGTGCATCTTGCCGACTAACCAACGAGGCTCTGGCGACCGATGCACGGCGGTATATCCATGCCATATTGACGTAGCTAAATACTACAGACCAGTGACGGGCGGCAGCGTCACTGGTGCGAGAGGTTGCGTCCTGCGATCGCCAACCCGCCTGCCCAGCGTGGCGATTATGGGCAAACCCTCTTATGGCTAGTACCACAAATAAACGGCCCCCAGTTCCCGGTCGCCCCGCTATTCCTGGCCAAGGCGGCGGCCACGGTTACGCTGGGGTAGGGGGTGCTAAGAATCCCCGAGCTACGGAAGGCCGCCAACACCAACTGACTCTGGCTACGTACAACGGACGCACGCTACGGCTCGATGAACATCTGGCAGTACTAGAAGAGGAGCTGAAATGTATAAGATGGCACGTTTTGGGGTTATGTGAAGTCCGAAGAGAGGGCGAGGACACCATCACATTAGATTCGGGCCATCTTATGTATTTCAGAGAAGGAGACCAACCCTCTCAAGGTGGCGTAGGGTTTTTGGTCCACAAGGCCCTCTCTGACAACGTTTTAAAAATCTCCAGTGTGTCGTCCAGGGTAGCATATCTTGTGATCAAACTCACCGAGAGGTACAACCTCAAGGTTATCCAAGTATATGCACCGACTTCGACACATTCGGATGATGAAGTGGAAGAAATGTATGAGGACATTTCAAAGGCTTTGCATAACACCACAAAGGCTCACTTCAACGTTGTCATGGGGGACCTCAATGCTAAAGTAGGAGTACATGCAAGCGGTGAATCTGTAGTAGGACCACATGGATATGGAAACAGAAACCATAGGGGGCAAATGCTGGTCTACTTCCTGAGTAAAGAAGGGCTTTTCTTAATGAACTCATTCTTTAAGAAACAGCCCCAACGGAAGTGGACATGGCAAAGCCCCGACGGTATGACGAAAAACGAGATTGACTTTATAATGACGGATAAAAAGCGGATATTTAGAGATGTCTCAGTGATCTCCAGGTTTAAAACCGGAAGTGATCACCGTCTCGTCCGAGGTACTCTAACTATCAATTGTAGCTTTGAGCGTGCCCATCTTATGAGGTCTACGCTCCGACCAAACCTATTCCGTACCGTGGCTGGGTCTGAAACGTTCCAGTTGAACCTGGAGAACCGATTCGCTGCTTTGGAAACTACAGTTTGCGCTGATGTGGATCAAGAACTCAACCAAGTGGTGAAAATCCTCAGGGAAGAAGGGACCAAATTCTGTGAGATGCGGAGGATCCGAAAGGGGTCCAAACTTTCGGCAGAGACTCTGCAGCTTATGCAGAAGCGACGTGATGACGTGGCTGTTACTTCGGCAGACCAGCGGTCACTGAACCGAAAAATAACCAAGTTGGTTAGACGCGACCTGCGAAGGTTCAATACGCGCTCTGTAATTGAGGCGATTGAGCTAAATCGGGGGGTCGAAAGTCTTCGTTCAGCAGCTGGGCTGAAGTCATATCACCAAGCTGACCACATCATCCAGAAAAATCGTCGCTTCTAAGCCGGAGATTCTGTCGGAAGTTCAGGACTACTACGGGAGACTCTACGCATCTCACATGCCCTGTCCAGAACCCGATTTTGAGGATCGACGAGCCACTCTTACACGCCACTACTCAGACGAGTTGCCAGAAATCAGCCTAGACGAGATTGTGATGGCTCTCAGGAAACTTAAAAATGGAAAAGCCCCTGGCAAGGATGGCATTACGTCTGAACTGCTGAAGGCAGGAGAAACACCTGTACTTAGTCAGCTTCAGCGGATTTTTAATTCCGTCCTCTTTTCGCGGAGAACTCCTAAGACATGGAGCAAGAGTGTCGTTGTATTGTTCTTCAAAAAAGGAGACAAGTCCCTCTTGAAGTACTACCGACCGATTTCCCTCTTGAGCCATGTCTATAAGTTGTTTCGAGGGTCATCACAAACCGTCTCGCGCGTAGACTCGACGAGTTTCAGCCTCCGGAGCAGGCCGGGTTTCGAAGAGGATATGGCACCATAGACCACATACATACATTACGGCAGATTATACAGAAAACAGAGGAATATAATCTGCCCCTATGTCTGGCGTTTGTGGACTATCAGAAGGCCTTTGACTCCATTGAGATCTGGTCTGTTCTGGAATCCTTGCAACGTTGCCAAGTTGATTGGCGATACATCCAAGTGTTGAAATCATTGTACGAAGCTGCCACTATGTCCGTCCAAGTACAGAATAAGCAGTCTGAACATATCCCTCTGCATCGAGGCGTGAGACAAGGGGACGTGATCTCCCCTAAATTATTCTCAAATGCATTGGAAGATATGTTCAAGACCCTAAACTGGAAAGGTCGCGGCATCAACATCGATGGCAAATATATTTCACACTTGAGATTTGCGGACGATATCATCATAATGGCTGAATCCGTCCAGGATTTGCACCATATGTTGACCAGCTTAGCTGATTCTTCAGGTCGCATCGGTCTCCGGATGAATTTGGATAAAACCAAAATAATGTTTAATAAACATATTGATCCGGAACCGATCGTTGTGCACGGAGCTTCTCTTGAAGTTGTTTCAGAATATATCTATCTCGGGCAGAAACTGCAATTAGGTAGAAACAACTTTGAAAGTGAGGCTCGAAGAAGAATCCAGCTGGGCTGGGCAGCATTTGGGAAACTATGTCGGGTCTTCTCGTCACCAATACCGCAAAGCCTGAAGACGAAAGTCTTCAATGAGTGCGTCCTACCCGTAATGACATACGGTGCCGAGACGTGGACACTGACGGTGGGACTGGTTCACCAATTCAAAGTCGCTCAACGAGCAATGGAGGCTATGCTCGGTGTTTCCCTGAAGGATAGAATCAGGAATGAGGTTATCCGACAGAGAACCAAGATGACCGACATAGCCCAGCGTATCAGCAAGTTGAAGTGGCAGTGGGCTGGTCACATTTGTCGGAGAACCGACAACCGTTGGGGTAGACGTGTTCTCGAGTGGAGACCGCGCCTCGGCAAGCGTAGTGTAGGACGCCCTCCAACGAGGTGGAGTGATGATATCCGAAAAATGGCTGGTAGCGGTTGGAGACGTTGGGCTGAAGATCGAGACCAGTGGCGTGCCATAGGAGAGGCCTATGTCCAGCAGTGGACGCGAATAGGCTGATGATGATGATAATGGAATTATAGTTGTAAATAGGTATCTATATATATCAGGCATAACAGGAGGATATAGAGAGGGAAATGGTGTATTCAGCCTATGAAACTGTACAACATTCTTATATTATTATTTTTTCCGTCTTAACTCCTATTCTTTACACTTTACGACTGCCCTCTAATTATCCTTTTATCAAATCCATCCCATGGTTGTCTGTAAGACATTGCCTTTGAGCGATAAGACCGCCAATTGTACTTTTATGATTGTGATTTTCATTTTATTTGTATTTTTTTTTTTGTGCAATTAAATGTATAAATAAATAGATAAATAAATAAAACATTCCTCTAGAAAAACATGACGAAGAAAACTTGCAAATAAATAGACTAAATAGCTCGAAAATATCAATTACCATGAAAGAAAAAACATTAATAATCAAATCCGCTATATTTGTGATAATTTGATACATACGAAAATAAGAAAAAACCATAAGACAGAGGCCTTAAGAAAAATCGTTAGTGATATTCTAGAAGTAAAAAGTACTGAAAAGGAAAAAACTAGGACTCCACAAAAAAACGTGAGATCCCATCAAAAACATCCTGTAAAAAAATCCAAGTAATACCTATGTATATAATAATATAATAAAATGTTTTGAATTCTGAGATTACCTAGAGCGATTATACCATAATTACTACGTTTATGTAATTTATTTTAAATTCCTGCGGTGTACAATAAAGGTTCCATAAATAAATAAATGTGTTATTCTGAAAAATGAATATATTCAATGTTAATTAAATTATCAAGTCACATCAAAACTCGACGATAATAGACAGAGAAGTTGAAAGGATGGGCATGTGTTTAATCAGTACCCTTAGAGTTCTTTCCAAGAAAAGATGTCAGTTCACAGTAACAGTTTCCATCGAGGCACATGCCGCCAGAACAGAAGATACAAAAAGTATCGCACACATCTCTGCAGTCTTCTGCCGCGCTGCAGTAGTAGTCATAGCGAGCTGTAACAGATAACGTTATATCAAAATAAATAATAAATAAATACACCCAAAAGTCACATACATAGTCCTGACGCCACACTAAGATCGAATGCGTGAAAAAAAAAATACGCTGCTCAAATCAAGGAAATAACTCATTTATGCAATGTCTCATATACGTTGATTAGATTAATGACATATAGATATATGATTAGCATAGGAGAGTTACTAAGTAAGAAAGGATACTGATAATCAATGTATTTTAAGAAATTCCGAGAGTATGAAATAAATAATCATAAATAAATAACACCCAACAATCACATACATAGTCCTGAGTCCACATTAAGAACGAGTCTTGTGTCGTGGGTATCAGGAACTACGAGAGACTTTTCGGTCTCACATGCACCCATACCCGAAAGTAATAAAGAGTTGTTCTAGTTTATGATGTATACGTACGTCCACCTTTCTTGAGATTAGCACGTTTCTTTACCCAATCCTCCGCCACAGCAACACCAACCAAAAGTAACAAGACGAATGCGATCTTCATTGTAACACGACCAGTTATTGCAGTGGGGTCACTGAATTGTGATTTTGAACGATTTATACCTGCTATATATACAGATTTGTTCGTTCTCAGTTAACGAATGTTTCCTTATTAATCAAAGCGTGTCTGTGATAAACGCATCAATTAATTAGAGCATATTAATCCTTTATTGTTATGTACCGAGAGTATTGCACTGCTTTTACGAACCTTTAGTATTTGAGCTTGTAAGTACTGAGTTCTATTCATTAGGCAATAAGAATTTAAAATATCGGTTATCGATAATCGATAATCATCATTATTAAAATGATTTTGGCAGCAAATCAGAAACGTCATCCCTATTAATATTATAAATTTGAATGTAAGTTTGTTTGTTAAGCTTTTACGGGAAAACTACTTAACCGATTATCATGAAACTTTGTACAGATACTCTTGGAGGTATTAGAAGTAACTGTGGAAGTAACAAAGGACACGAACATTTTAGAAAAAAAAATTACACTGTATTGGAAAGTGTATCTGCAATCGGGCGGAGTTGGGTCAGACAGCTAGTATATATATCTACGTACATTCACATACATACATATGTATAATTATATCAATAATTAAAATATAAGTTAAAGAAAAAACAATTTTCAATGAAGAAGGGATAAGTAGTGATCTTTCAGTAGTGTTTTACTCGTAAACAAGCTATGCGACTTAGACAGTCTAATATTTAAAGGTATGATATTGAGCGAACGCGTTCCGGGATCAACCCGTGATTTTCCGGTTTTCGAGGGGCTTGAGTTGGGGCACGATCGATCGGTCGTCGGTTCGATCGCACGTCTGCTGTCGCCGTCTGCGCTGCATGGAGGACCCCTCCTTCTCCGCTCTGTGGGTGCACGTGGATTTTGGTTCCCTGAGCCGCATCTACGTGTGCCTTTACAGGTCACACAACGGGGACGAGGAGACGACTCGACTATTCAGGTATCTTAGCCAGGCGGCTGATGACGCGGAGGCGCAGTTCGCGTCGGCTGAAAGGGTAGTCTTGGGGGAATTCAATGCACATCATGAATTGTGGCTGGGATCCTCCAAGACTAATCTTGCTGGTAGGACTGCCCATGCATTCGCTCTGACTCATGACTTGACAGAGCTTGTGAGCCAGCCCACCAGGATCCTGGATGTGGCGGGTCATGAGCCTTCTCAGCTGGACCTTCTGCTGGCGAGTCACCCGGCCGGGTATCGTGTGACCGTTACTGCCTTTGGGCACTTCTGATTACTGCCTGGTTGGGTCGTCAGTACCTTTCGCTCGACCTCCACGTCCCGTGCAAGTTAAGCGGAGAGTGTGGCATTGCTCGTCGGCAGATTGATATGGTATGCGGGAATATTTCGCATCCATCTCTTGGAGGCAACGCTGATTTGAGGGCAAGGATCCTTCAGCGAGTGCCAACGCTATTGCTGGCGAGATTAGGCTAGGAATGGATTACAACATTCCTTCCTCTGAGATCGCCAGTAAGGGCCGTGGACGCTCCTGGTTAATCGTGCTTGCGCCGATGCTGTCGGTGAACAAAAAAGCAGCGTATCGCGCTTGGATCAGGGGTCGCGCCAAGAAGGATTCCAATATCGGTTCCCTCAAAGAAGCCTTCAACCGAGCCACCAAGGCCTGCAAGAAGGCTTACGTTAGAGCGAATGCCTAGCACGTTAGCAGGATTGGGCGTACGTTGGCCAATCACCCGACTAGCATTCGTGCTTATTGGAGTTTGGCCAAGGCCGTTCAGCCTAACTTCTGCCGTCCAGCATTACCTCTGCTGAGATACCCGGAAGGTTCACTGGCTCACAAGAGAAAGCTGCCTTACTGGCAAATCTCTTTGCGGCTAACTCTCGCCTCGAAGACCGTGGTTCTCAGACGCTGCTTACACTACGTGACTGCGGTTCTCAATGGCGGATATTCGCATCAGGCAGTCTGATGTGCGGAGTGAGTTACAGTCTCACGATGTGCTGAAAGCCTGTGGTCCGGATGGGATACCAGCGGTGGTTTTAAGGGCTTGTGCAGCCGAGTTGTCTCCTGCACTGACTCGCCTCTACCCGAGCGTCCAACCGCACAGGTGTTGTACCGGAATCTTAGAGGGAGACCAATGTGCAACCGATCCCCAAAAAGGGTGATCGTTCGGACCCTACCAATTACCACCCTATCGCTATCACCTCAGTGATGTGTAAGGTCATGGAGCGGATCATAAACGCTCAATTGGTCCGCTACCTGGAGGATCACTCGTTGATCAGTGACAGACAATACAGATTTCGTCAATATCGATCAACGAGTGATCTTCTAGCGTTTGTCCTGCATCGCTGGGTAGACCCGACTGTCAGGCGTGGTGAGGCACTTGCTGTGAGCCTTGACATAGCCAAGGCGTTTGATAGTCTGGCACCGTGGTCTTCTTTTAAAGCTTCCGGCATACGGTCTGCCCGGCAACCTGTATTCGTGGATTTCCGGCTTTCTGCATGGGCGTACAATACGTGTAGTCGTTGATGGACACGCTTCGGCGCTTATGTCGGTAAATACCGGAGTTCCACAGGACTAGGTGCCCACCTTGTTTATTCAGCAATTCAATGACATGTGCAATGCCGCCAATTTGCCGGGCGGAATATAAATTTGTGTGATGTATAATAAAAAAAATATGATAAATAAAAATAATTGAAAATACAGGCCTTAATTTAAGAACATTAAATATAGGTTTATAATCAAACGAAACATGCAGAATGGGGAAAGATATTATTATTTTAAATATTTATTGTATCAATTATTGAGTATGTGTGAATGGCCAAAATGATCAGAAACATGAAAGAATAATATTCTCCAATATAGAAGTTATAATTCCTACTATATAATATTTATATTATACTCGTAATTAAAGGTACCATAAAAATGGTACCTAGATAGGTATGCACATTAGTTAGATTCCCTGTGGAGTTAAGCTGTTCGACACCAATATACACTGTACGGATGTTTGTAAGAGATTTATAGTTTTGTTTTACTAAACTATTGTATGCAATGTAATGGATCATAGCTATACGAAGTCATTACTACTTTTATGTAATGTACTGTTATAATGTTAAATTACTCGGAGTACAATAAAGGTTAGTTAAACAAATAAAAAAATTATTCAAAAAAAAATAATATATTCAATGTTAATAAAATATACAGTCACATCACAACTCAACGATAACAGAAAGAGAAGTTCAAACGATGGGCATATGTTTAATCAGTACCCTTAGAGTTCTTTGCACGAAGAGGTGCCAGTTCACAGTAACAGTTTCCATCGAGACACATGCCGCCAGAGCAGAAGATACAAGAAGTATCGCACACATCTCTGCAGTCTTCTGCCGCGCTGCAGTAGTAATCATAGCGAGCTGTAACAGATAATGTAATCAAAATGAACAATAATAAATACACCCAACAGTCACATACATAGTCCTGACCCCACAAGTGGGTCTTGTGTCTTGGGTATCAGAAACTACGAGAGACTGAACATAAACTTCGCCTAGGAATACTTTTGTAAGGTTTTTCTCCGGTGTGGTTTTGTGAGCACAGAATATAGTATCTCGGGCTGATAGCGCTGTTGTCTGTTATCAATCTTATTTGATTACACAATTTATTTACCTTCATTCAATCGCTAGAATCATATTAGTTGGTTAGCTGGACATAGGCCTCTGAATTTACACACTTTTATTAGCATCCCCGGTATCCCTTGTATACAAGTTTGTACAAATATTATATCATTAAACCAGTGGTAGAATATTATATTTAGTATTTAAAAAATGCGTGAAAAAAATACGCCACATAAATCAAGGAAATAACTCATTTATGCAATGTCTCATGTACGTTGATTAGATTAATGACATATAGATACATGATTAGCATAGGAGAGTTGCTAAGTAAGAAAGGATACTGAAGAATACAGAAGTATTAATATTATTAATAAATAGAAATATTAATATTATATTAATATTATTATTTCTCTTTATTTTAAATATATTTTTTTACATTTTTATATATATAATAAAAAACAAAATACATATAAAAATATAAAAAGTTATCCAACGATGGCGAGGCTCGAAACCCAAGCCACCGGTGGTTAGGAGCCCAAAGTGAGGAACCGCCTCACAATACGTGCCGTGTCAAGCAATACTGCCTTCTGAATCTGACTTCTGACCCAACAGCCGATTGAGAGCCTCTGTAGATGTTGGTCGAGGCTCTTTGGTATCAACCCATGGGCAGAAACGACAATCGGGACAATAATTGTTGAGTCAACATCCCACATGTCGGTAACCTCGTGTGCCAAATTTAAATATTTAGACATTTTGTCTTTTTCAGCTTTGACAAGGTTATCGTCATGCGGGATGGTGACGTCAACAAGTATAGCCCGGCGCGCCAATCGATCTATTATCACAATGTCAGGCTTATTGGCTAGAATAGTCCTGTCTGTGATAATAGATCGATCCCAATACAGCGTTGCATGACCATTTTCGAGAACTGGTTGGGGCACATACTGGTAATATGGCACTTCAGGAGTCACAAGTCCATATCGAAGGGCAATTTGCTGGTGTATGATCTTGGCTACTAGGTTATGTCTATGCAAATACTCGCCGTTAGCAAGATACGAACAACCGGAAATAACATGCCTGATAGACTCACCAGGACGGTGGCATGCCCGACAGATGTCGACCGTACCGTCCTTGAGGATGTATTTCCTATAGTTGTTCGTCTTAATAACTTCGTCCATAATTGCAAAGACAAAACCCTCGGTTTCCCCAAAGAGGTTACCGAAGCGCAGCCAAGACACAGACGCTAGTCGGTCCACATCAGGCCCATGAAGGGCTCGATAGAACCGACCGTGCAGCTCTTTGCTCTTCCATATGTCCTCGCGATCCTTAATGCCTACCACCAGAGGTTTCCGCCAGTTCTCAATCGCCAAAGAGAGCGGGGGTAAATCCTTTATCTACCATAACTACAACCCTATGCATATCCACATCACTGTGAAGGAAATAATCCCTGAGATTGCACACCTCGCGATTATGCAAGTCCTTAGCATTAAGAATACCTCAGCCCCACATCTCCGCGGGATGTACAATCTCATCACTGATGATCGTGGATGATGCATACGATGTGCAGTCAGGAGAGTTTCGGACTTTACGATCCAGGGCGTCCAATTCGGTCTGAGTCCATTTGAGTATGCCAAAAGAGTATATGAGTACAGGCATAACCAACCGTTAAAAGCGCGAATCTTGTTTCCACCGGACAAAAAACTGTTAAGTACTTTTGTCAGGCGGCTAAAAAAACGCTCTTTCAACGATCGTTTTACATCTGCACCCATGATACCTAGAGCCTCAGGCATACCCAAATATTTGTAGGTTTCCGTCACAGAGAGGGATCTGAGCCTTACAGTCTCTGAGACTAGTATGTCATCAGAGACCGCAACCTCCCCTCGCTTCACATGGATAACCGCACATTTATCTACACCAAAATCCATATTGATTGAATTGCTAAATCTTTCCGTTATTTTTAACAACTCAATCAATTCGGTTTGTTTCGATGCAAATAACTTGAGGTCATCCATATAGAGCAAGTGAGATATAGGCTCAGAGCCTCTCCGTAGACGGTAGCCTAACCCTGAATCCAACAACAGAGTGCTGAGGGGATTCAGGGCCATGCAAAACCACAGTGGACTCAGACTGTCGCCCTGGAATATACCCCGCTTGATTCTAATCGGCTCGTCACAATCAGGAGGAACCGTACCACCTGGATATCTCAGGACAGTGGTCCACTGCCCCATACAAGACCCAAGGAAGTTGCATAAATTTGTATTAATTTTATACAAATTTAACACCCTCATGAGCCATGTATGGGGCACCGAATCATAGGCCTTTTTATAATCTATCCAGGCAGCCGATAAATTCCTTCGGTTGTGACGAGCCTGTTGGCAAATGGTCATGTTAATGAGAAGGAGCTCCTTAGTACCACGGGACCCATTCATGCAACCTGTTTGGCCAGAAAAAAGAATTTGGTTAGAATTTATATGGTCTGTAATTTTAGATCTAATTATGGAGGTCAAAACTTTATAAATAGTGGGTAGGCATGTGATGGGTCTATAATTTTTTGGTTCCGTGGTACAACCGGACTTAAGAGAAGGTGAGTGACACCTGTTGTCATAAATGTTGGAAGGGATCCCCGCTCAAGCGCATTCTGGAATTGCGCTGCTAATCGAGCATGCGAACTTGGAAACCATTTTAACCAGAAGTTGTGCAGACCGTCCGGGCCCGGCGACTTCCAGTTTTGCGTCTGTCTAATTGCAGTTAGCACATCTTCTGGACTGATTAAAATGGTTTCCATAGCCGGTATTGCCTCGCAAGCTCGATCTACAACACTAAACCAGGAGGCTTCAGTGTGAGAGACAGGCGACGACCAGATATTCGTCCAGTACTCACGCATTTCGTGAGCACTAGGAAGCCGCCCATCCACCACACCTTGTGGAGGATTCTCCCAACATCTATAAACACTCTTTTGGTCAGTTTGGAACTTGCGATTTTGTTGGAAACGATCCCATCGCCTCCTGTAGCGACGAATGCGGTTCGCCCACGCATAGACTTTTTGTTTAAAGAAGTCTATGCGTTCTGTGACGCAAAGCCTATAATTTCGAGGACTTGTGTTGGTCCCCGAAAAAGCGTGCGTCACAAAACGCATAATCTTCGGCCTGCTGTTTCCTTCTTTAAAAGAAATAGTTTGCCGATGAGAGTTCGGGCCCTGTTGATACGATCCTCGATCCTACGCTGCCAGGCAGGCACAATCACAACACCTCGAGTGGCTTTATACTCATTTGGAAATTTTATATTAGCCACTCGACATGCTGCGACGGCCGCGCAGTAAAGGATCGAATGCGTATCAACAAGATCCCGACTGGACTCCAAGTATGTAGTTAACATGGAGTCCAAAGCTCCCATCAGCGCCAAATTTCTTCTATGCGTTGGCAAACGTGGCAGACGCGGTCTACAAGACGCCGATAAAGACGCAAACTCCAAAATCGCACATTCCAAAGCTCCTCTCAGTTGCTGTTTAGCTTGGGGACTTACGTTGTCATCCAAATTGTCCGTCAGCTCGAAATCAGCAACAGGTGTTGGTGTTGGGCCTGCCGCTTGATCTCCACTGACGGGTGACACATGGTCATCCTGGACAAAACACAAGTCTGTGCGCAACCGCTCAAGTGTGTCATCATCCAACAACTTACGCCGCTGAATAAATCGCACTTGATCCGACAGTCGTTGGGACGATACATCAACCGTTGGTTCCAAAGCCTGAAACAGAGACAGCATTTTAGCGCGATACGCAGTGAGGTTAATTCCTCCCTTTGTTGCCCCAAAGTAGGACCGCATGACATTCTCATTGATTTCTCGAGTCCATCTCATGCGGCGCACTACCCCACCGGTAGCGGGGACCGTAGGCGGGACACTCGGCCCCACAGGTCCCAAGCCCACCGCTGGAGGGGGTCGTCCTCTTCGTCGCGCAGGTCTTGGTGGCGGCGGGGACGACTGCAACTCGCCGTGTTGGCTCGACGCGTCGTTGTCCGACGTCACTTCGAATACGTCCGAAGCCGACGCCCACGACGCGGAGCTCGACGAGCTGGGAGATGTTAAACGTGCGTTCCGTTTCTTTCTGGCTTTATTATTGATCATCGTTTTGGTTTTATTTATCATAATTTGTAAAATCCTTTGACATTGTCACACACTGTCACTCTATTATTTTTTATTATGATTAATTGTGCTTATTTACTCTATTTCTTCGATAAAACATTATGTGATTGTAGAAAGGAATAATTTTGGTTACTATTTAGACATAAATTGTGAATATTGTGTATATATTTGATATTAAACAAATATATATATATTTTCAAATGGATGATCTTTTGGTGTTGCCAGATTATTATTATTATTATTTATTATAGAATACTCAATGTATTTTGAGTGATTTCGAGAGTATGAAATAAATAATCATAAATAAATAACATCCAACAATCACATACATAGTCCTGAGTCCACATAAGAACGAGTCTTGTGTCGTGGGTATCAGGAACTACGAGAGACTTTTCGATCCCACAAACACCCAAATGCGAAAGTAATAGAGAATTGTTCTGGTTTCTGATGTATACGTACGTCCACTTCTCTTGAGAGTAACACGTTTCTCTATCCAATTCTCATCTCTCATCGCCACAGCAACACCAACCAAAAGTAAGAAGGCGAATGCGATCTTCATTGTAACACGTTAGTTATTGCAGTGGGGTCACTGAATTGTGATTTTGAACGATTTGTACCTGCTATATATACAGATTTGTTCGTTCTCAGTTAAAATAATGTTTCCTTATTAATCAAAGTGTGTCTTTGATAAACGCATAAATTAATTAGAGCATATTAATTTATTGTTATGTACCGAGAGCATTGCACTGCTTTTACGAGGTAGTAGCTACTGAGTTCTATTCATTAAGCAATAAGAATTTAAAATATCGGTTATCGATAATCGGTAATCATCGTATTAAAATAATTTTGACAGCAAATCGGAAACGTCATCCCTATTAATAGTACAAATGTGAATGAAGTTTGTTTGTTAAGCTTTCACGGGAGGACTACCTAACTGGTCATCATGAAACTTTGTATACATACTCTTGGAGGTATTAGAAGTAACTGTGGAAGTAACATAGGACAAAAAATAAAGAAAAATATTTTTTTAATGAAGAAGGGATAAGTAGTAAATCTTTCTGTAGTGTTTTACTCGTAAACAACCTATGCAACTTAAAGAGTCTAATATTTAAAGGTATGGCATTCCAAAATCTAACTGCATGAACATTAAACTGATGGTATGTCTCTCATATGTGAGAGGCCGCCTGAATAGGTACCACCACACTGTCTATTTATCCCGTCAATCAGCAGTATAAATGCACTGCTGTGCTTCGGATTGAAGGACACTGTAGCCACAGAAACTACTGAACATATTGAAACCATATTGGAATGCCAAGCATTGCTTTGTAATTCAAGCTGTTGTTTGGTTTTACTACTGTTTATGAGCGGTCGTATCGCTTTACATCAAGCGAACAAACTCGTCTCGTCATTCATTGCAGTAAAATAAATAATTGAAAGATTGTTAAAATATACTATAGTATGGACAGGTATATGCAGCTTCAGATTTTCTGATTTCTGAGGTCATCCTCAGGCATCTCACATGTTTTTCACTGAAAATTGAAATATTTCTTTATGATGTGATGGAGATGAGGAACTGAATCAAACCATTATAAAGTAAAGAAAGTATTAAGACTAAGCGAATTGTTGAAATGCGATCACTTTTACGAAGTCCAAATATAAATCTTATGCAGAAGTTTTGAAGCCGCTCAAGTTTGTCTAGTTGGTCTTCTCTAAAGTAAAATAGCTGGTATCGGCATAGTCAAGAATTGGTAGAAGAAGAGACTGTGTGTGTAAACGGCAAGAAATTACGGAGTCGACGAAAAGTTCTGACCCGTGAAAATTGAGTCTAGTATAGATTTCTATTAACATTTATATATTACATATGTATGTACATAAACTTACGCCTTTTTCCCGGAAGGGGTAGGCAGAGGTGCAATCAGGACACTCACGTTTCGCTTTGTATTTTCCGTCTCTCGATGTTAAAGGGGCGAGCACATCTATCATATATTGCTTGGTGTTTTATCTTTAAATACATAATCCTTCTATGCGTGTGTGTGTGTGACTGAACTCTATCTAATACCTCTTCCACATTCCTATCCTTCCTCCCGATGTGATAGGCTGGCAACACATCATGAGCCAGCGTTATGGATATTCATGGGCAGCAATGGTCACTTACCATCAGATGACCTGTTGCTCGTTTGTCGGATCTATTTAATAATGAACATAAAAAACCTCGTTCAAAACGGCTGGACCGATTTTGATGAAATTCAATGCCGTTCACTACAAAATATGATAAATATGCTATTGACAACGAAAACCCAATCATTAAGTCGAAAACCATTTATTAAGCCAATATTTGAAGATAAACGTTACATTATACAATTCACGTAGGGCTTTATTGATCTTCACCAACTCTTTTCACATTGTCACCCCAAATTATGCCTACTTTGCAGTAACAGTGTTGGTCAATGCACGAAGCGCCGAGAGTGTTGTAACAAGCCTGTGTGCATATCGCTGTGCAGTCGTCTGCCGAGACGCAGTCACCATCATCATGGTCACGAGCTAAAAAATACCAAATTTTAATATGAATCGTCAACATTCAAAAGCATCTCCCGAGTATGACCCAACACCCCTTTCTTTTTCCCGTGTCTAGTCCTTCCATATTCCTATTATGAGATGTTGGAAACACATCTACGGTCTAAAACATGCAGGTGCTCCAAAGCGGCGATTGCTTTACCATCATGTAACTGATCGTTTACCAACCAGCAAGCCTGGTTGCAAGTTGTTGTTGAAGCATAAGTTATTTGAGAGCATCAGAGGGACAATCCTTTTTTAGCACTCAGTCTTTTAGTTTAAGCCGATATTGGTCATGGTTTATAAATATTTCAGAGGATAATCTATTGGTGGAATAATATAAGCTACGTACGTTGATGCACAGCCCCGTTGCTTGGCATTTTGTCACCCCACCAATAGCCAGCCCCGTTCCTTGGCTTTTTGTCGCCCCACCAATAGCCAGCTCCGTCGCTTGGCTTTTTGTCGCCCCACCAATAGCCAGCTCCGTCGCTTGGCTTTTTGTCACCCCACCAATAGCCAGCGCCGTCGCTTGGCTTTTTGTCGCCCCACCAATAGCCAGCCCCTTTTCCCGCTGCCATGGCGACCGCAGTCAGAAGTAAAGCCAGGATAGCAACTTTCATGACGGATCTTGTTATTGAACTGACGGTTGTAGTCGGAACTGTGTCTCGTTACAATTATTACCAACTATATATATGGCAAATATGTCATGCATTGTTTCATGCTTTAATTAATGGTAATTCGTGGATTCGATAAAAATAGTATGTGATTAAAGTAATTTGTTTTAAAAAATTGGTATGTTACGTAATGTTAAGTGCTACCTTCATCATCATCATCATCCACAGCCTGTAGGGTCCCACTGGCCTCTCTCATACTCTGCCACTTTTCTTTATTTTTTTGTCAGTCGCATCCAGGTTCGGTCTGCGATTTTGACAATATCGTCGACCCATCTTGCCGCCGGACGGCCGACCTTACTGCTGAATATAAGCCTACTGCCAACATTTTCTACAGTGTCTTGTTGGAAGCAGCCTGCATCTTGAGATTTTATTAAAATTCATTAAGATCAAAATTTAAAGTCATACTTTTTTTTACACAACCGATGGTAAATGATCACTGCCGCTCATGGAGATCCACAACACTTCATAGACGGATTGCCGGTGCATCATATCGGGAGAGAAGCGAGAATGAAAAGGGTTACAAAGAGGAACGATGTATTGAGCATCCGGCAATCTCATTCGCCGAATGAAACGCGAAAGCATTGCCGTCTCTTTGAACCCCTGCAAACATTAATAGCATGGGAGACGTCACATAATTAGATTTCATTATTTGAATGAAATGAAAAATCAAAATTTACTGAGCTTTGGTGATTTTAGAACTTTACTAGTTTCCGAAACCTAAGCTATACTACTAAATTCGTATATTTTTTGAGTGCAGTATAGACTATTTTTAAGCATTATTATACATTATATGTGTATCAGGTTCCAAACAGCATTGCTGATTTTTTTTTATTGCTAAGACTGACGAGACTACCTTGCCATTCACCTGATGGTAAGCGACCGCTCATGGACAGTAGAAAAATGAGACAATAACATGAATTCAAAGCAGTGCTTGGCATTCCACAGTGCTCCCCATTCTGAGACATAAGATGTTTAGTTTACTCTAGATACAATGTCCTTCGATTAACAAAAGATAGCAATAACTTCCGAAGAATAGATAGGTACTATATTACACGGATGTTTTTGCGTAAACCATAAAGTACCAATAAAAAGCTAAATAATTAAACTTTACGCTAAAATTAGCAAAACATTACAATATCAGCGTTCCGCTTAATATTTCCGAAAATAATTAATTTTTTTATGGTTAATGAACGAAATTTTAGTATAAATAGAGAGGTATAGTCGGTAGCCAGACAAGATTTAGCCACAGTCCTTTCGTCGTGCATCATGAAGGTCACATTCGCTTTGGTGCTTCTGGTTGCTGCAGCATTTGCTTGCGTTGCATCAAATGGTGAGTTAAAAGCTAATATACAAACTCGCGCCTATGTCCTATTGGGATTAGATCAGATGCTGTACCGCGTGAAAGGATCTACACACGCCCCTTTAGCTTCGTCAACACCTTTATTCTTCTCTGTATCACTATCGTCAATTTCAACGACTTCTTATTTAAAGCCTTACAAATCAGACGAACGACAGACGACAATATCCGCTACCTGAACCAATCCCCTGCGATCCCCGTGCTACTTTAGTCCTACACTATTCCGACGAACTTCCCGATGTCAGCATTGAGGAAATTGAGTTGGCCTTCAAACAACTAAAAAGTGGAAAAGCCCCGGGCGAGGACGGAGTTACAACTGAGCTCTTAAGAGCTGGGGGAACTCCTATCCTTAGGCAGCTACAGCGTATATTTAACTCCGTTCTCCACCAAGGGAGAACTCCAAGAGCGTGGAGCAGGAGCATGGTAGTTTTATTTTTCAAGAAGGGGGACAAGACCCAACTCAAAAACTACCGCCCTATATCGCTTCTGAGCCACATATATAAGTTGTTTTCGAGGGTCATCACAAAAAGGCTGGCACGAAGGCTGGATGACTTCCAACCACCGGAGCAGGCCGGATTTCGCGGAGGATTCGGCACCATAGACCACATACACACCGTGAGGCAGATTATTCAGAAGACCCAGGAATACAATCAGCCTCTGTGTCTGATTTTTGTGGACTATGAGAAGGCCTTTGACTCCGTTGAGACCTGGTCTGTTCTGGACTCCCTGCAGCGCTGCCAAGTTGATTTTCGATACATCGAAGTACTGAGAAGCCTGTATGACGCCACAACTATGTCCGTCCAAATACAGAATAGTCAAACAAGACCGATTCCATTGCATCGAGGAGTAAGACAGGGGGATGTGATATCCCCGAAACTGTTTACAAATGCCTTGGAAAATGTTTTCAAGACTCTAAACTGGAACGGGCGAGGCATCAATGTAAATGGCGAATACATCTCCCACTTAAGGTTTGCCGATGATATCGTAGTCATGGCAGAATCGCTGCAGGAAGCTCAAGAAATGCTGCACAGCCTAAATGAAGCCTCTAAACGAATTGGTCTCCGGATGAACCTTGACAAGACGAAAGTCATGTCTAATGACTTTGTCGCTCCGGGACCAGTTATCATAGATGGCACACCTCTCGAAGTTGTCAAGGAGTATGTCTACCTCGGGCAACTAAAGCAATTGGGTAGAAATAACTTTGAAAAGGAAGCCGATAGAAGGATTCAGTTGGGCTGGGCAGCATTTAGGAAGTTGTACCATATATTTTCGTCGGATATACCACAGAGCCTAAAGAGTAAAGTGTTCAACCAGTGCGTCCTCCCTGTAATGACGTACGGAGCCGAGACTTGGACACTGACTGTGGGGCTAATCCACAAGTTAAAGGTCGCTCAACGTGCGATGGAAAGAGCTATGCTCGGAGTCTCTCTAAAGGACAAAATTCGAAACGAAGTGATCCGTCAGAGAACCAAGGTAACCGACATAGCTCTGAAAGTTAGTAGGTTGAAGTGGCAATGGGCTGGCCACATATGTCGCAGAACGGATAACCGCTGGAGTTAGCGTGTTCTGGAGTGGAGACCGCGTCTTGGCAAACGTAGCGTGGGACGTCCTCTGGCCAGATGGCGGGATGACTTGCAGAAGAGGGCCGGCAAGAACTGGATGCGTAAAGCTACAGACCGGGCTCTGTGGTGTACCTTGGGAGAGGCCTATGTCCAGCAGTGGACTGCAACGGGCTGATGATGATGAACTCAGACGAGCAGCAACTTTAGTTGGGCGTTGGTGGCTTCAGGTCACCTTAAAATTCTTAGGGGAGGCCTATTCTGAGCAGCGGACTCTTCGTAGCTAAGAGAAAGAAACAAAAAAAATACCAGCGCTAACCTGATCATAGTAGTATTAAATTGATATCTAATTAAAGCCTAGACCATAGTCATCCAGGCTGCATAATATTACATTTATCAATGGTTATATTTTCTTTTTACAGATGCTGTTCCGCGATATGATTGTTTGAAAAACGACGACTGTGCGAGCCACTGTATGACTCAGTGTTATTTTTCTGACAAGGGCTTGTGTGTGAATAATTTCTGCCATTGCAAAATGCATTTACATGATGATCAAAAAGCGGAGCGCAGAAATGCTTAGATATCCTTCGAAATCCAGACAAAATTACTTTCTGTATTTTAACTGAATAAATTTATTGGCATTATTGTTTCGTTGTATAATTCTTATGTTCCTAGCGACACAACTTTCCAAGTGGGTACCTCAGCAATGTCCATTTCTCACACCAAACAGCAGTATATTGTTGTTTTCCGGTTTCAAGCATATTTTAGCCAGAGTAACAACTGAACGTGTTATGACCTAACATTTTATATCTTAGGATGGCAAGTGTAGTGGAATAACAAGTATTGCTTTGTAATTCACGGTGATACTGTTTTTTGTACTGTCCTACACAACCTACAGATTTTTTTTGTGGTTAAAATAAACATATTACAGACGGCAACGTAGAAACGACTCTCAGTTGTAAAGGAGACCCGTGCCCTTCAGTGGGACGTATATGGGCTGATACAGTATGAGACACAAGTCCTATAAAGGCGTTCAATCCACAGCTTCACATGTAAAAATTATCTTTTTTACAACCAAGATTATAAATGTGAAGTGAGATAAATATATTCGTAATAATTAACCAAGCAACACGTGAAATATTTCGCAATATACAATAGAAAGGAACTATTATGAAATCAAGATAAAGAAATTGTATTATTCACGCCTCGCTTTAAAACTAAACGATTAATTACCTATTCATAAAACTAGAAGTAGTATAAATACGGGGTATGGACGGTAATTACGTTTATTAGGAGTCTTACAATCTAAGGTTTAGATATGAAGGTACTTTTCGTTTTGTTGTTCCTGGCAGCAGTTGCCATGGCAACCAACAACAACCGCTGGGGCCGCTTCAGTGCCATGGGTGCGTTTTCAGCAAAATAATTACATTTCTCGCCTCATTTGTCTAGTGGGAAAGGGTACGGGCTATAAGCCGTGATTTCTTAGATTCGATTCCCATGTTAGCCAGCCCTTTTTAACATGTTCTTGATTTGTAAATCATACGTAAGTCATTTTAAACTAGAATTTGGTGGAACTAGAACACTTGGTGTAAATCAATATTCTAGACAATTTTCTTACAATGTCGAATGCGTTTTAATTAAGAAACCAAAGTTTGAGCCAAGTGTAGGATCGCTCAAATGCATTGTTTTTTTTTTTATTTTTATTTTTTTTTATTGCAATGAATGACGAGACGAGCAAGCCGTTCGCCTAATGGTAAGCGATACGACCGCTCATAAACAGTAGGAACATTCCACTGCGCTCGCCATCCTGAGACATAAGATGTTAAGTCTCAATATGTCCAGTAGTTACTCTGGCTACAATGTCCTTCAATCCGAAACACAACAGTGCATTTACGCAGTGTTGTTTCACGGGAGAAATAGACATTGCGGTGGTACCTACCCAGATGGCCTCGCACATATGAGAGACCTAGCACCAGTATGTGTCATACAAAATGACTTTAATAATATTTTGAATAAGTTATGAAGGTTGCAAGATAATAGGATGCAGGTGCTTCCATCAATCAGTTGTAAAAGTATCTGGACAAGGCATTTGCCCAGAAGTAAACTTTCTGGAGAACATTTTTTTTAATACGCTTTTATTAACTTCGCCGGTATGTATGTAGGTAGGTATGTATGTATGTAACGGCATCTTTGTAGTTTATTTTCCAGCACTTCAAACCGTCGGATTGAGGCGAAATTTTGCATACGTATCCATTCCCGATAACAATACAATAATTTTAAAAATACATGACAGCATCTTATACACAATCTTCAGCAATTTAACATTTTTGAAAAATAAATAGAAGTGATTAATTCGTGTGCAGCTACTTTTTTTTTGATAAGACAGCCGTAGATAGATGTTTGTAGTGCAAGCAATTAAATTATAGTTCAAAAAACCAAAAAAAACACGTTTTCATAAAAGATTCAACTAAAAGTAAAAATAATTGATAATTAAGATTAGAAAATGGTGTAAAATACATACATTTTCTTGCTATAAAGCGTGGGTAAAAATGAACAGGAAACTGATATAAAATATTTTACAAACAGGTCAACCTTATCGGCCTGGTTTCGCCAGGAATCTTATGGGTGCACCAACTGCTCGTGGTACTGCGAAATTATACCCTCGAATGCCAAGAATGGACTACCAAAAGTTCTAAAATGGAAGAATGTTAATCGCTCTGACTAATAGCATTTTCAACTTCTTTGTTTTAGAGCTTCATACATTTGATATTTCAGTTTTCTATTTTATTTTTATAAGTTTTCACTGCCTGAATTCTAGTATATATACATGAACCAATTATAAACTTAATTACAAGTCTTGATGATAAAAATTAAAGATTTATTTGTAATCCTTGGTAACCTTGTTCCTCAAATTCAGTAAAACTTATACATTGAAGACGGCATTTCTCTTACAATTTACAATGCAAGTTTAAATGCTAAGAAGTTAATAGAACACAATAATTGGGTATATTAGACTCTGGAGAACCGAATTAGCAAACAATTTGAAACAAAAATTAATGATTACATGTTTGCTAACATATACCGTGGAAAAGGATAATTCCGGTGACCCCTACATATCCTTTCTGCATCCCTCCCATAGGGCTTGCGGGAAGAGAACCATAAAAATTTATTGTTAAAAAAACAAAAAAGGAGAGGCCAGAGTTAGTGAACCTACATATTATTTAAATCTTACCTTAACTAAATATTGACTTCCTCCGTAGCGCAGTTGGTGGGCGCCGGCTGTGAAACATGAGGCCGGAGTTCGATCCCCACACTGAGACAAATATTTATGTGATCTTTCCTTCACCTTAATAGTGCCTTTCAATACACACATGAATCCGAAAACTCCGAAGTGGGCCCTGGGATTTGAACCCGCGATCACCGTAAAAATGTTGACAGCCGCGTCTTTCCGTTACCAGCAGGCGACTAAGCAATTCAGTCAAATACCCGCAAGATTTCGTTTTTGTCGGTGTTTCGACGTCACTATTAGAAAGACTGATTGAAGTATATTTCCAATAGTTTTATAAATCCAACTATATTTTTAACATAAGAAACAATCGCTCTTGTTAGTTTGGAAAATAACCTTATCAAAGCCATGTTCTTTAGTAATTATAAAAAGTATTCGTCACGCTCATTAATAAACTTTGTCGTATAAATGTGAGGTTTCGACCGTAAATAAATAATAATTCGGTTAAATAACCATAGCTAAGTAGAAATGAGGATTGCCTGCCTTGTATTTTTGATCTCAGTAGTTATAACAGCTAAGAGAAGTCGACGGTGGTCAGATAAGCACGGACCTTTTATTGGTACGTATTTTTTATTACACTTTTTGATAATAAATAAATAAATAACACCCAACATTAACATACAAAGTCCTGACCCCAGATTAAGATCGAGTTTTGTCTCGTTGGTATCAGGAACTACGAGAGACTTTTCGGCTTCACAAACACCCACATCCGAAATATTTGTGGGCCGCATAAACATTTCTCTCGATGCGGATTTTGAATCCACAGCATCTAGTTTCCCTGGTGTCTAACCGACTGCGCCACGGATACTGTCATCACACACATAATGTCATGAATTTGCAGGAGTAAACAGAGATTAGGGATCTGTATTTATTTCGATTCTTACATAACATAAAAACATTGTTTTCTTAATATATTTGCATAAATATCTTTGTGAATAAAGTACATCAATTCGAACTTTTTGTAACATTATATTGCGCTTTTTACCACGAGATATTAGACAATATTTTTCTTTTGATATCCGCTACCATAAGTATTACGAGTAATCTTTCTTTTTTGACTCGCAATATATCTTTTTTTATCTCTTTTTTATTTCCTATGGTATCCCGTATGTATGCGAGACCGAAAAGTCTCTCATAGTTCCTGATCTGTCGTGAGTACGACACAAGACTCGATCTAAGTGAATTTATAGAACTTTATATATATATATATATATATATATATATATATATATATATATATCTGATCCCACACTATATTATATATGTGTGTAATGTGACTGTTGGGTATGTTTATTATTTATTTATTATTATGTATACTAATCTTTTTCATAAAGGCGTCGAAGAATATGTCTGCCACGACCGGCATGACTGTGAAATAATATGCGAAGCTCAGTGCCTGGCATCCAGTGACGGTATATGCTTAGAAGGATCATGTTTCTGTGAAATGGACACAATTGACAACAAATTTATAATTCCCATCACAGAAGTTCACCAGGAGAAACAAAAACGGATCTCGAAGACCGCTTAGATGATTTAGCTGTTGTAGTATTTAGAGTAATAAACACTTTTGGGTGTACATTTGAATTTTTCATATAATTTAATAGTTTATTTGATGGAATGAGATCCTAATCCATCTAAGGAGGGAACACGCATGATTACAAACAATTCCAAATCTTGATGGTGCGGCACGAAAAAGAATTTGCGAACCTTTTGGTTCGTGCCGAGATGATTTGGACCATCAAGCCATGGCTTGCGAATCCTGGTTATGTTTAGTAACTTATATGAGTAACCAAAAATATAAACTGACTAGCGGCCCGACCCAGCTTCGCCTGGGTGCATATATTTCTTGATTCCACTCCACACCAAATACATGTTGTTTTTCGTATAAACTCTTGTATACCTAAACTTGACGTAGCTATCCTACTGTCCGGCACAATCCCGTCTCATCCGCCTGTTCAGTCTCTTCCCAATCCGTCCCATCCCTTCTCTTTATTATCATCCCGTTTTATAACGTGCATTTACATTTCGTCCTAACAAATCTGTCATCTATCCCAGCCCTCTCCCGTACCTTCGATTCTATTTTACTTTATGTCCCTTCTCTCCATTTACATCCATATACATATAAAGATTGCCTTATGAATTTTTGACATTAAAAACATTTGCGTTTTTATTGTCCATCCAATATTCCTTCCCTTACTTCAGCACCAAAATGCTGTTTTTCCAAAAAATATTGCACGCCATTACTTTTTGTTACTAATAAAGAGTTGAAATATAAAATTTCATAGACATAACTTCAGTGGTTTCGATTTTCTTAGACATAACATTTCAACCCTTTTTTACCCCCTTTAGGAATAATATAACCTATCTCACTCCGATACGATGTACATTTCTATCAGTGAATTATAGCGAAGGAAAGGCCACTGTAAAAATTCGTGATAAAAATGGCATTCAATCTTGAAAAGGAGTAAGTATAACTTCTTATGCTGCATTTACACGCTTGGCCAACCTCAGCCAGCCTCGACCAACGGCAGCGTGTAAACGGAGTGTTTGGCTCGGCTGGCATTATGTTTTTCATAGTTAATAGCTTGGAGTTGGTAGACGTTGACCCAGCCTCAGCCAACATGTAAATCCACCATTACGTGTGAACATTATTTATTTCACTGTCCTATATTAATGTAGCTAGATATATTCTCCTTAGTTTATACAAAATAAATTTCTGAACGCATGCATAAACAATTAAAATCAATTAAAATGTCAATCCATTTTCACTACTGTCAATATTTTACTTCTTTAAAATCTAAAATACGCCATTAATCGAATATTGTGGATATATGTTTTCGATTCGAAACCTTTATTTAAATACGTTCTTTAATTTGAGGGCAGAGTTTACCATATCGACAGGGTGAAAATTAAATGTTTGACAGTTACAAACCCATGAACATATTGTATGGGAAAATCACACACATTGTTTTGATAGATATGATTGAATTTGAATTTTGTATAGCGGTAATAAAGTGCAAATTGACTCTTTGACGTTGGGAACATACCTACATTGTTTAAACAACAGTGAGTGCTTGTAATTTATTTTGAACTTTATACAATAGCAATAAAGCTCAAATTGACTCAACGTTTTAGCTAGAAAACGTTTGTATGTGGTAAAGAAAGGGCTGTTTTTAGGGCTTTTCTGGCAATTATTCGAAATTTTCTCGCCGTAAAAACCATCCTTGGACTTCCACAAACATTTAAAAAAAAGAATTATTGAAATCGGTTCAGCCGTTCACACGTGATGCCGTGACAACGCGAAACGGGTTTCATTTTTATATATATAGATTAGTAACTTCTGGGTATTTATTAGGTGTGGATGTAATGTGTATGTGGGACCAAAGAGTGTTTCGTTGTTTCTGATACACAAGATAAATTAATACTCAGTTGAAACACAATATATTTTTAAGTTTCTTTATTACCGCGTTCAAGGAACGTTGTACGGGTTAGGAGCTGCAGCGTAAGGCCAGCTGCATATCGCTACTCAATTCGATGCTCGCTTACCACACAGATCTAGACCTCTTCCATGACAAACCATATCTTGTTTACTCATCTATGATTAGTTTTTTAAATAATTCATAAGATTGTAATTACTGCATTTTGTAGATGATAAGTGTTTATAGATATTATTAAGTTTTTGATTATTTTAATTTATTTCAATTTTTGTTACCTAAAACTACTATATTTACTTTTACTTTGTTGTTAATTTGTTAACTAGTTTTTTTTTATTTTGTACTGATAAATATATAAATGTCTCTAATTGTTAAAATTTTAGAAATAACAGTAATAATGTATATGTTCCATTTCTTATTAATTAGAATGTAAGTGTTTTGGTTAAAATACTGTAAACTTGCATTTTCCTTGAAATAAATAAATAAATAAATCTTCAAACCGAAGAAGTCGTCGCAATTCATTTCACCACAGCAGTCTTGTCGAGTATTACACTGAAACAATACAATTACATTTATTTGTAGGACTCTTCCGATCAGAAGTGGTAGAGCCTTTCTATTGTTAGTTATGGCTCAGCACTAATGAGCAGGTTCATCCGAGGCGTCACCATTGTCCTACAAGAAATCGATGTGAAGCGACAGCTTCACTGTCATGTTTGGTTCGGTGAGATTATTTGTATGAAACGGTCTTATTCATGGATTGAGAATATATCTTGAATGTAGACATACGATATTTTTTATATTTTTCTGTATTTTTATCATACCCCAGTGTAGGGCACGGGCCTCCTCCACAGTTTAGAACACAAATGAGAGGGTTTGGGCTATATAGTCCACCATACTGGCCTAGTGCGGGTTGGCGGACATTACGATTTTCCTTCACTGTTATGGTGGGTGATAATTGACTATCAGTACGTAAATGTCTGTGAAAAGTTTTTTTATTTTTTATTATTTAATTCACAAAACTGTTGTACAATCTTACATGTTAAACAATAGATGTAAAAAAATTCCAAGTCTCGCAGCTCATTTTTTCTACCGCAAAAAGTTGTGAGATCCATGTAATACCAAGTCGATTAATTTATTTAGTCCTTGATTGAGGGTCTGTATAAAGTTATTACGTAAGTTATTATCATATCAATATTAAAATTATTTACGTTGTAAATAAATAGATCGACTTGGCCATCGCATGAAAACATAATGTATCGTACAATTTATGCAGAATTCTACTGGCCAAGTCGATCTATTTATTTAAAACGTAAAGAATTTTTAATATTGATATGATAATAACTTTATACAGAACGTCCCTCAATCAAGGACTAAATAAATTAATCAACTTGGTATTACATGGATCTCACAACTTTTTGCGGTAGAAAAACTGATCTGCGAGACTTGGATTTTTTTTACAGGATGTTTTTGATGGGATCTCACGTCTTTTTGTAGTCCTACTTTATTCCTTTTCGGTACTTTTTATTTCTAGAATATATATAATGATTTTTCTTAAAGCCTCTGTCTTATGGTTTTTTCTTATTTTGGAGGTATCAATTTATCACAAATATAGCGGATTTGATTATTAGTGTTCTTTCTTTCATGGCGATTGTTTTCGAGCTATTTAGTCTATTTATTTGCAAGGTTATCTTTGTCATGTTTTTCTAGAGGAATGTTGTACAGTTTAATGGGCTGAATACACCCTTCCCCTCTTTATACCCCCCCTCCTGTTATGCCTCATATATAATATATATAGATACCAATCTACAACTTTTATTCCATTATATACGGGTACAACGAATCATTAACTGCAAATGTATCTTGTATGTAATCCTATACATTTATATGAGATTACAAAGTTATTCACGCAGTTGGTGTATCTAGAAAACTAGACAGAAATTATGAAATGTTTGAATTTTTCCTTACTTTAGACACTAAACACTAATTATATTCTAAATTTGAAGGTTCTATGTCTGCTAGAAGTGCCTTAGACTTTTGATGATCGGTCAGTCAGTCAGTGAGTGACAAAATTGCGAAAGTTTGACAAGTTATAATTCTTAAACTACTGATTCAAATTGAATGAAATTTAAAATATACCGTGTTTACACGATGCTTAATTAGTAACTGAAAATTCAGGCTTCTTACTTTAACCACAACGAAGTTATGGAGGGTTGAAAATGGTCTAAAGTGCTTCGAGAAAAGGATAGTACGGCTGTGCCGCTTTTTAGCTCGACTTGGAGGGGGCACTGCCGTGCCCCCAGATAACAAAAATCAAAACACCTGATTGACACCTACTAGATGTGTATCCTACATGCATTATTTATAGACACTTTGAATAATTATTTAGATATTACTATTCTGACTATTCTATGTTAAAAAAATTAAGAGTTATTAATACTATTATAAAACAAAAATAAACGAAAGAAGCACAAGAAACTGAAAAACCCTAATTAAGTAATTAATTTACTGAGCTTTGACTTTATTGAGGCTACAGAACCAGTAAAAATATCAATATCGTTACAAACATAGTTAGCAAAAGATAGCATACGAGAAACGGGTGAGAAATAACCTAAATTTGTTCGACTATAAGGTAGAACAAAAGTTTTTCTATTTGATAAGCGGCTACTAGAACGCGGAATACAAAATCCTATTGATTCTAGGAGTTCTGGGGAATTTGTGACATTGTTAATTAGTTTAAATAAAAATAACAAATCCAGACTCTTCCTACGGGCCCTTAAAGACTTCAATTTATAGTGATTCAAGCGGGATTCATATGAGTTTAGAGAACGACATCTGTTTTCTGTGTAACAAAGTAGATATAAAAACTGTTTTTGGACACGTTCAATCCTATCTGAATGTACTTGATAACACGGATTCCATACTGCACTACAATATTCCATTATACTTCGTATAATGCTACTATAGATACAAATGGTCAGATCAAGCTCTTTGAAAATCTTCATTTCCCTAACCACAAATCCTGCCAGTTTCATACCTCTTTTGATGATCAAATCATAGTGATTTCTGAAGTTTAAATTGTTGTCCACCAATATACCTAAATCTCTAATGTTTTGGACTTCTTGAAGTGAACTTTTATTAATAGAATAGCAAGAGCTACATTTAATCTTTTTCCTGCTGAACTTAATAAAGTAGCATTTATCTTGGTTTAACACCATGATATTTTTTATACACCAATCACTTAAGGTATCTAAATCTAGCTGAAGTTGAATTTTATCATACTCGCTCTCGATTATTCCGTAAATTTTTAGATCGTCAGCGAAAAGTTTATACTTTGAGTTAATATTTGAACCTTAATCATTAATGAAAATTATAAAAAATAGTGGACCTAAGTGAGACCCCTGAGGCACACCAGATGGTATAACACACCGTTTGGATTTGAAGCCCTTAATGTATACCAGCTGTGAACGGTTTTTCAAATATGAGTCGCACCAACGTAGCAAAGACCCATGTATCCCCATATTTTCCAATTTAGCAATCAGTAAATTATGGTCAACCAGATTTTGATCTGATTTTGATTTTGATTTTGCTTTCTTAAAGTCTGTGTAAATTGCATGGACATCAAAACCTCTATCCAATGCAGACGATATATATGAGACATATTCAACAAGATTAGTATTGGTCGATTTTTTTGGGCGAAAACCGTGCTGATTATCATCCAATGAAGGTTTAACATGATAGAATATTTTTTTTGCACAAGAGACTCCATAACTTTACCACACGCGGTAAGAATCGATATCGGTCTATAGTTCGATACATTTTCTACGCTACCTGACTTGAAAATTAGCGTAATATGCGCTATTTTCCATCTAGCAGGAAACTCACCCAGTGACAGTGACTGATTGAATATTGTAGCCAGTACAGTAGGACCAGCCAGATACACTGCACACTTTTTTAAGAAAAGCGGAGGAATCAAGTCCGGTCCCGGTCCTTTGTCACAATTTAGGGATAACAAGAAATCGTACACTTCTTTTCTTCAATTCAAGTTGGAGCTACGGGACTTGAATTTGCGACTACCGTAAACATGTCGGCAGCCGAAACTGGTCCGTTACCAACAGGCCACAACACATTACCTTTTAATTAACTATTCATAAAATGAGGCATTTTCTATCAAAGTATACAGCTACTTACTGATCAGAAGCACCAACACTCCGACCAGCAAAACAATTGACGTCTTCATGGCTGCTCTTTGATTTACCTACAAATACAACGCACGCATTTTTTATAAGGAGACTTACAGACTATTAACAATAATAGATATACTATATAAATAACAACTATTGCTAATAACAAGCCTTCATATTTAAACATAAAAACAAATATGCACAAACAATTTTATTATTTAACTAGAAAAAAGATATAAAAGCAAACATAACAAGAATACTTGTTCAAAAGAGCACTAGAAGAGTTTTGTCAATTAATTTAATAAGATCATGTTCTGTTATTATTGCATATAATGTAGTTACGTCTGCCTCTAACATTTTTTTACGTACCGTTGCTAAAGTTACCACTTAGTGGTCGAGGATAAATCTATGGTCATATATAAAGCTGAAGAGTTTATTTGTTTGTTTGTTACCGCTAATTTCAGGAACTAGTGGTTCGAATTGAAGTAATCTTTTTGTGTTGGACAGGTCATTTATTAAGTAGTGCTATAGGCTATTTATTATCCCGCTATGGCTTATAGGAGGAAAGCAGTAGTGAAAAAATTAGCAAATATGAGGAAAATTTATTCTTTTTTCGTGGCCCGATTAGTCGATATTCTGAATTCGCAATTCTAAAGTCGCAATTGGACATTTCGACCGTCATTTTGGAAAGTGTGTCTGCCGGATCGCTAGTACTTAATAATTGTTAGGACTGGTTACTATTGTGTATATAAACCATGGACGTAGCATCAAATGGACTCGACATTCGAGTTCCACCGTAAGGGACAGACATAAAGTAAAGAAAAAAGCAGGGATACCAGGTCATATATTTTTCCATAAATATTTTAGACGCAACATTCAAATTCATAGTCCTGACCCTACAAATTAAAAAAAACTACGAGAGACTTTTGGTCTCACTAACACCCCGATTTGAAAAAAATATCAAGTCACTCAAATATTTGTCTCTTCTTGAGCTGGTATCGAAACCGCGGCCTCACTTTTACATCTGGCGTCTAACCAGCTGCGATGAATGATGCGGATGAAGGGCGTCAGTATTAAACAACGTGACGTTTTGGAATATTTTCACAAAGGTTAGAAAGCAAAAAAGGAAAGTTGGCCTTGTATAATTATTAATACTTATATCATTTACGTAACTCGAATAATACACAGCTAGTAATGATAATATATACATAGAAACAAAACCTGCCGAGTGTTCTATAAATTATAGAAGATCAGAGAATTCATAGTAACGTAACTACTAAGGATAGAATAACATCCTACTTTATTTTATTTATTTATTTTAAGAAAGCTTACAAACAAGTGTTTACAATATACTTAATATTTCCATAAATTAAGTTCCTAATAACAAGTTTCTACAAACGAATCGTAAATAACAAAGGTACAGAAAACCTATTGATATAGACCTAAACATTTCTCAAATGTAACAAAATGGAAAAAATATACCTACATATTTTTTTTCTTTTCTATATCTTAATTAAAATAAAATGATATAGCAAAGTATCGAATGTGTAATAATACAGCGCTTGTACATTTTTTTAATCATCTGGCTTTTTTTTCCTGGAATATTGATTTTTCAAAATACATTTATGCACTTTTTGTTTTCATCCATATCAGGCTGTGTCCTTTCAGCACTCTTTGTTATTCACCACAGTTTCGGATTCGGTCATCTGTAAAAATTAAATCTAATTAATTAAAGAATAAAATATATGTAATTATAATATGTGCAGAACAAAATATAAATTGAAATAACGTAAGGTAACGTGACGCCTCGGGTCAAGGCGTGTGTGTGTGTATTTATTGCATTGACTTTAAGTTTTGGCACTCAAAGTCTGTAAGTTGTAAACATAAAATCTTTGTTTTTGTTGATGAACACGACTGTTTGTGTCTAAAATAAAATAAATAAAAATAAAGAAGTATTAAGCTTGGTGGATTGGGTGCATTTTTGTAATTTTTTCGAATACAGACTTCAAATTTGAAAAATACAACTTAACTTAACTGACTTCGAAACTACATTTTATAATTTATAGATTATGCATGTTGTAGCTTCACTTAATACACAGGAGGACAATTTATGAAGACAGGCTGCCGGGAGACTGATTATAGAAGAGGTTTCATTCATTTTCGTCTCAAGGATGAATACTCTGGATTTTAGTTATTTAGATTAAATAGATTATAGTTTACCTTTATTTCGAGTGGCGGGAGAGAAAACGGTTTTAAGAAAGTTATAATATGCTTAGTCTTCTGAATGCAATTTTTGAACGAGTGTGTTTACCCAGCTGTCTAATTTTCCGTCACATCCTATTAATTTGATCCACAAAACATGCAAAGATAAACCTTTTGAAAAGCTGAAACAAAATGAATTATGGTTTAATTTACCATAAAACCAGGAAATGCAAATTGTTATAAGCTGGTATCCCGAAACATAATATAATCCAACTAATTTAAAATCATGTACAAAATGGCGTCCTCTTCGAGTAGTATACAGATTGTCATAATAAACAAAGTCAAGATAATTTGGTCGGATAATACTTTTAAAATACGTATTTTTTATGCAAATATAATCCTATTTTTCAATGAAATACTAATTGTAGATGTTACTAATAATGAACGTCTACATTTATTTTTACCAATATACTAAATAAAATGCACTTACCAGTGAGAGGTTATGTTTTCATATTATCGTTTAGATCGGCTATCACAGCCAATAATAAAGCAGCACACCATACCTTTTGTCTTATAATCAGTTTCAACACTCTTTTACATACATTTTTGACCGCAAATATTCGTAAAATACTCAGTAATTCAAGTTTATAACAAACCACACGTCTTATTTGTTTGGCTACACTCAGTGTTCCCCTACAAAATTATGTGAAACTATGACAAAGACCGCAAATTGTGTTTTGTCACTTTCATTTTTTAAGGTTTATGCATAAGTCTAAGTGAGATGGACTATATATGTCAAATGCATGTCAAGTCTATTGATACTACGTCTATGATATAAACGAAACAATTAATTCAAATGTAGTTTGTTCTGTCCGCACTTGTCATATTCTTTTCGATGTCAATGTGTGTGTATTCTTTATATATATATTAAATCCTTTACTGTTATATCAATCCTGTTTTTACTCTGCCTATAACCCATCAATAATAATACCAAAAGCGTAGTTAGTTGAAGTCACGATTTGCAAAAGTTTGCTGGCAGATGCTGGATGCATAGGACCGTAGCTCTTGGTGCTTGATAATTTCTGCCTACCCAAATGGAAAATAGGTACGAGTTTAAGTATGTATGTCCGATCGGACTTATTGTTTTATTTTTATTTGTGTGTCCACGCTTGTGATTTTTTAATAATTAGCAATACTTAAAAGACGTATTAGATAGGAAAGATTAGTAAGAAGTTATGATTAAAGACAATAAGAAAATTGTGTAAAAGTTTTCACGCCATCCCACATGTACTTGTATGTATATATGTACGTACCCCAATAAACTCGTTATACATTGAACGTAACTACAAATTAAAACCGTTTTTAATATGGCACATTATTATATGTACTTAGTACATTGATTAGTAAAATTCTGCTAGGCCGGATAATACTATCCCACATTACACTCTTACCTGTAACTCTAATCTAGGACGACTTTGGCATGCATTCAATTATCTAATCTAAATCTAAAAGCTAAGCGAACCTCTGGGGTAATCTTAATTATCTTAAACCACTAAGTTACTCAAATATTTACACAAAAAGGGGTAGAAAATACATTATTATTGTAACAGGGAATATTAAGGATTAATTTATAAGGATTTAATTAAAGAAATATATAATACATTAGTGAGAAATAACTTGATGTTAATACTTATGTGTTCTGACTATGACAAGACACGATCTCGTTTTAACACAGAAAGTAGCCGAAAGCTTTATATACGACATTTGTGTTGACCTCTGTGACTCAACTTGTGCATAGGTAGTTAGGAGGGAAGTACGGCTCAAAGTTTATCTAAACAAATCGCACGGCTTCGCCCATCTGCAATAATTAGTAATATTGTGCAGAATCCTTTTTTTTTTTCAAGAGGAAAAGCTATTAAGCTGCCCTTTCGGTACCCCGGGGGAGGCCGAAAGGGGTATGTCAGTGTCTCTGGCCTTCCAGCCCGGTACACACGCGGATATTGTGCCCGAGCTGGGTCCCTAGCAATACCTACGCCAGCATACTGACTAAAAACCTCTCGATAACCCTCACACGCATTGTGGGCAGCACCGGACATCCCAGGGCGAAGGGCGCCCCGATTTACATCCGCGAACCGCCCCGCGCAAAACCATTGCTGGGCCTTATGTTATCATTATGAAGGCCCAGATTACCTCCATTTACACCCCCTTTTCGGACGCCCGTAAAGCTGTTATGGGCGTCCATGACGGAGACGAGGCTCCATCACAAGTCTCGGAGTCCGTTATACGCGAGGGCGCACGGCCCCCGCCGTGTGCCCAGTGACTCCGATGACCCCTTTAGGTCGTCTCTTACGACGGGCAGAGGATACCGTGGATTCTTGTACCCCCAAACCACAGGGTAAATTGTGCAGAATCCTACTATATTTTTGGTATTATATGGTAAGAAGATTAATAATTGTTTTTAATTTACGAAAATCTTAAATTAGTGATTTACGAAATATAATATATTTTTGATAATATTATGTTAATTTCAGGATGTATCGGTTTATTTTTAACAACAAAAATAATTTGTGAAAATGCTATTGGGAATGTGGCAATAAAAGTAAAAAGGTGCCTTTTGAGATGCATGGTTAAACAAAGAAAATATAGAACACACATCCTTTTTTTCATTCATTGTTCTTCTAACAAACACACATACATCTTTACAAAAATTCCCTTATGTTTGTCATGTGAAAAAATTGTGGAAAATCCAAGATAATAATAATAGATAATGCTTGGACATAATACTGATTGCTCATTAATATTTTTGACTTCCTATTGTTCTATGTATGTAGGTACATATTACTGCTGTGCACTAATCTTTAAAGATTGAGGATGGTTACGTCTTAATTAAGAATTATCAAATCAAAAGAAATTATAAAAAGAATAGAGTTGGTATTGTTGAAGGAATTGCACCATTTCTTCTTCACAGCTACAACACGTTCTGAAGTGAAGGTGATGAATTGACGAAACAAAATATTTTTGAAATGGCTAACTATGAATTTACAGATTATTTACGAAATAAAAACATAATATCGATTGCTCACAATTTATTGAAGGTGACTGAAAAAAGAATAATTTGATTAGAAAAAAAAGAACATATAAATTGCTCACATTTATTGGTCTTTAAAATCTTATGGGTTCCGAGATGCCTGTTCACCCTGATTCGAATGGCGTGGCTTCAAGCACCAGCAAGGATCTCTAGGCGCGCCGGTACCTCTTCCTTTAGAACGGCAGACATCCTCGCAGTTCCTATTATCGACTCCAAGAGACATCGCCGAAGCGATCAACAGAAAAACAAAGAATAAGTTCAGGAACTTCATTTCGAGATATTCAAAATTCTCTGACTGTAAAAGCCTTTGGTATTCTATTTATACCAATTTGGTGTCAATCAATTTTATCAGATTGTGTTATTATAATATAATTCATGTACTTATTTAAATGGTACATGGAAAACGGTCAGTTATGGAAATTGATTTGTTGGTGTACCATGATAAACTATTACATTTTATTGATTTGCATGGTTAAATTGTGAATTTGTAGCTGACCTATATTACGAATTATTTTAATAAAATTGCTATATTCATATGAGGATTATTTAAGTTGGTGGCCAGACCTCAACTTGAAATAAGCATTTTAGTATTACACGCTGACTTTTTGCATATGATGAACTTCATATACTTGCTTCAACTTCTTCAAATACATACATTCTTGTGTAAATAGCATGTTTTGCTGCACTATTAGACTGCCAGTCTACTCCTTTCCTTAACCCTGGAAGATATAAGAAGATATAATTAATACTGACTTATCTATACCGGGTATCTCAAGACTGCTACCGAAAACGAAGCCGGGTGGTAGTTTTAGTAGCTACAAACACAATGCAATTAAAAATTTTGCATAGAAACGCGACAATTATTTTTTATGATTTTTTAAATATCGTCATTTTTGGGTGGTAAATCCATAGTTTTTGCTAGAATAATAATTTAAACTCTTTTATACCTTAGAGTATTTATAAATAGAAGGGTATACACTATTATTTCAGGAAAAAATGTATTTATCAAACAAACAGGGCCCAAGAAAAAAAAAATAACAAAAAAAATAGTCGCTCTTTTTTCCAACTTTTTCTGTTGCATTTTGTCTGAAGTCGCTTAAACTACCACCCGGCTTCGTTTTCGGTAGCAGTCTTGATATACCCGGTATGTCCGCCAACCCGCACTAGGCCAGCGTGGTGGACTATATGGCCTAACCACTCTCAATCGATTACGATTGTAGAGTAGGCCCGTGCCCTGTAGTGGGACGTATATGGGCTGATACAGATACAGACAGACTTATCTATATATATATATATATATATATATATATATATATATATATATATATATATATATATATATATATATATTTTAACCATTTAACAGTAAGGATCCATAAACGTAGTACCTATGTAAAAAATATTATCATTTAATTATCGATCTATGCACTAGGAATATCCAGCCTTGTGCAGGGCAATGTGATAAACGATTTAAAAAATCATATTAAATTTAATTAAATTGAAAGTTGAGGTTACATGTAGTTATGGTATTATATTATACATAATATATTTAAATATAATTAACATTATTTAATAATTATTTACTGCAATATAGTGTGAAATGATTAACTAAATAGACATAATTATCCTGTATATTACTAATACTATAACTTAAAAACATTCGTATCAAAAATATTTATTGTAACTTTACAAAAAAATATTATTGAACTGATCTGATTTAAACCAACTTGTAAATGTTGTAATAATTACTACATTATAAGCTGGTTTTGAAAAGAGCAACACTAGAGTTTGTTGCCCGTTCTTCATCTTCTTCTTTAGCAAAAACCGCATTCCGAACTGGCCACCCAGATCAAAAAATGAATCTAAACGATTTTGAACATTTTAGCCCGGAGTGAGAATGTGCCCGATATGGCCATAGGCTGGCCCTCTCCACATAATGTTCACGGAACACAAGGCGATAAGTTGGTGTACTGGTAGCACTTCTGCCTATCCATTATGAATAAAGGCGTGATGTTTATGTATGTATATATGTAATTGCATATGTGATAAGTAAATCTGTTTCATTTTAATGTCGTTTAATACCACGAAATAATTTTACATACCTTTCACTGTGCCGCCAAAGAATCCATGGTTATTTTTGTATGAAAGTCCTTTATGATATGCCAAAATAACAGACGATTCAAGTAACAGAATAAAAACAAATTGCATTAGTATACTCCAAGTACTTCACCTTTTTTAAATCACCCATTCCTATGTTTACTTATTATAAGAAAACCTAGTTACGGTAATTAAATGAATTTCTCGAGACAAAGAGATTTGTATCGTATTTGCTTTTAACGGTTATAATGTCTTTACCATTTGATTATGTTTGTATTTTCTAATTATATTTTGTTTATTGACTTAATGAATAGCTACACAAAACCGACTTCAATGGATGATTTCAATCAATGGCTGTTTCTTGGGGTATTGAGTCATAGGAACAGAAATTTGTTTTGAATCTAGGCGTTTGAGAGAGAAATGTCTGTCGTAATTTCTGGTATCCAAAACACCAGACTCTATCTTAGTTAGGGTTCTGGACTATGTATGTGACGGTTGGGTATATTTCATTACTATCTGTAGGTAGTCAACATTATACTTATGTTACACCAAAATGGTGCAAAGTGGTCAACCCATAGCTTCTTAATTCTTTGCATGCGCAGTAAAATATTACATGTATCTCTCAGTATTAGTATAGTATAGAATGATTATATTTTTATCAGCCCGTAACTGCCCAATGCTGTGCACAGGACTTCTCCAAATCTAACAATCCAAAAATATCACCACCTCACTCCATGAAGTGAATACCTATGAAAAATCAGCGCTACAGCTAAGGCGGTGGTGTTGAATTTAATCGAATTAAGATATTTTATGTATTTTCTTATTTTTCTTTCCAACAATTAATGAAAATACTTTAGTTAGTTCATTTAATTTTATTAAAATAATGTGTTCTTATTAAGCAGGTGCCGTGTGTATAGTGACGTATGATGCAATCTGTGTTATAACACGATATGGTTTGCCCTTGAAATCAACAATAAAATAACGGAATGCTTCATTAATCTAAAATTTATCAAAGACACGCTTCTACATTCAAATACAGTAATTTCACACGAAACCTTATTTCTGTTATTATAAAAAGAAACATTAATCATTTTGCTATTGCAGAAGTGCACGTGAATTCTATCAATATGAAGCTCTTAACTTTATTACTCTTGTTGTGTGCTATTGGTTTCAATTTTGGATTTGTTCATCACAGAAACCGAGGTACGTTATCAAAGCTTTATTTATTGTGAAATTTGTTATAAAGGGTAAATCAATATTTGTGTGATGTATATGGAAATTTACTATTTTTGAAACATGTATATTTTTTAATCTGACCATGGCTCGCAATTGGAAGGCATTACCAGTATACTCGGACCGAAGCTGAAGACATGTGTACAGGGTATATCAAGATAAAAAATCATAAAAAAATAATTGTCGCGTTTCTTTGCGAATTTTTTTCGATGCATTGTGTTTGTAGTCACTAAAACTACCACCCAGCTTCGTTTTCGGTAGCAGTCTTGATATACCCAGTATTATGTATTATAAGAATCTGTTTCGAGTATTTTGATAGAAAATTCTGACGTAGTTTGTTATGCACTCAAGGCTCACAATTTCTTGAATTTTAAACGTTTCTATATGGTGTTACTACATTCACTATCAGTTCGAAAGAACTTTGTTGCACATTGTCTCTGTTGATATAGACAAGCAGGAGAGATAATAGTGGCAGTGTAAAGAAGTCTCTGAAATTCAGATGAAAGTGAGATGTATGATTGTAATGGTAATTAAGATTCTAAATAATTCAAGCAACTGAGACAATATAATGTACTTTACAAATAATGACTACAGTTTCCTAAATTGCAAAGTAACACGGCTAATAAACTACCAAGTCGCGTGTTGCTCAGAGATTATTTTTGCCCATAAACATCTTAGGCGCGTGGCCGACTATTAAAACATGAAGGTAAAGTCCATGACTTCTGACTTTGGAGGAAAAAGGAAAGGAGTAGTGAGCCTCGGGTTGTCTCACTCCCCTTAGTGCGAAATTAGCAGAGCCGCCTTTTCTTTACTATTATTTAATTAACCCACTCACTCACTGTTATAGTCCAAGGAACACCTTACACAGCTACAACAGTAGCTGTTGAGGTTGCTGATAATTTTCTAGGAACGGAGTTAGAGAGAGAATTTTTTTTTGAATGGAGGCAACGTCGCGAATTAATTATTTTCATTACAGGTATCCCTGAACCTGACTGTCGAACTAGCAAAGATTGTGAAGTAATCTGCGATATGCAGTGTCTTGTATCTACCAACAGGCATTGTATTGATGGGTCGTGCTTTTGCTACGTGCGACCCCTTGAGAAAAATTACGGCCAGAGATCTCGGTGAATGTCACAATCACTACACGCAACGGTGTTGAATAAAAGGGCATTAATTTTGTACTTGTATTTTTATTATGCTTTTAATGGAACATTGAAAAAACTACTTAATTGTCAGTTGAACGAGGTCATACGTCCGTTTTAGAATCATCTCATGAAAAAAAATCAATAATCTTTAATTCAAAGTTAGGTGTTTTTTTTTCCTTCTTTTTTTTACTGCAATTAATGTCGAGACGAGCATGCTTTTAATTAATTGTTTTAATTTGTTATTAAAGGATTTCCAACGAAGAACACACACAAAAATAAACATAAAGAAAAAAACATAATACAAATTAATCCGTACTGCGTGTTCCTTCAATTATAGGAAATCAGATCATGCGTTAACATTATTCGACAGTTATTTTAGCACTTAATCAAAATTCACACAAATATTAAAACTTTATCACAAACATAGTACGACATAAAAAAGGGAATTTAAACAAAATTAAGTAAATATACGGTCTATAAAAATTAAGTTAATGAAGTTCAGCAAATCTTATGAAGCAATTATTAGTTTTTTTCTTTTTAAAAATCGGTTTATCATTAAAAATATCATCAATATTAATATGTTCTTTTACTATCTGATTGTATAAGTGAGATAGACGAGGAACAGGAGATTGCTTGCCTGTGTTAGTTCTACAGAATCAAATATGAAGCAATAGATGTGGTTTTCGAGGCATTCTGCTTGGCACTTCGGCTGATAGTAAGCGATATGACCAATCATGACCAGAAGCAAAACCAAACAACACCTTGAAAAACATAGCAATGCTGGGCTTTCTTCTGCGCTCGCCATCCTGAGACGCAAGATGTTAAGTCTCAATATGTCCAGTAATTACTCTGGCTACAATGTCCTTCAATCCAAAACACCACAGTATATTTACACTACTCTTCCCCGGGAGAAATAGGCATTGCAGTGGTACCTACCCAGGCGGCCTCCCCTATATGAGAGACCTAGCACCAGTAAATTGTATTTTTTTTTTACTCTGGTCCGGCATATTGGCGGCATTGCATCTGATGGTAAGCGCAAATGCCGCCCAGGCAGTGTATCCATTGGCATCGGACGGCGGTCCCATACCAATGATATATTCCTTAGATAGAGATCACAGCGGATATCCACGCCAAGGATACTCAGGTCATTCCGCACTGAGAGGGGAGTACCCTGAAGAATGGGGAGGGGCGAGAACGGGGATTTTTTGCACGTGAACGCACACACCTGAGTTTTCTTGGCATTGAACTCAACTATATTCCTGGAACCCCATATAGAAATGAGATCCAAGGTCCGGTTGAACTCAATGACAAGATCTTCACGTCCCCTCACAGTTTCGACTCGGCAACCCGGAGGCCCGCAGTGGTATCGCCCATGAACCGTGCTGCCATCTGCATAGCATTCATTGCTAGCAGTTGCAGTTGCGAAGCGCAACATGTCATTGATATGCAGAATAAACAAGGTGGGCAACAGCACCGAGCCCTGTGGAACTCCGGCATTTAGCGGCATGAGCACCAAAGCATGTCTGTCAACGACTACACGTATTCTACGCCCATGCAGAAAACCGGAAATCCACGAACACAGGTTGCCGGGCAGACCGTATGCCGGAAGCTTGGAAAGAAGACCACGGTGCCAGACCCTATCAAACGCCTTGGCTATGTCGAGGCTCACAGCAAGAGCCTCGCCACGCCGGTCTATCGCCTCACCCCAGCGATGCAGGACAAACGCTAGAAGATCACCCGTCGATCGATTATGGCGGAATCCGTATTGTCGGTCACTGATCAACGAGTGATCCTCCAGGTAGCGGACCAATTGAGCGTTTATGATCCGCTCCATGACCTTACACATCACTGAGGTGATAGCGATAGGGCGGTAATTGGTAGGGTCCGATCGATCACCCTTTTTGGGGATCGGTTGCACATTGGCCTCCCTCCAAGATTCCGGCACAACACCTGTGCGGTAGGACGCTCGGTAGAGGCGAGTCAGTGCAGGAGACAACTCGGCTGCACAAGCCCTTAAAACCACCGTTGGTATCCCATCCGGACCACTGGCTTTCACACATCGAGAGACCGTAACTCACGCTGCACATCACACTGCCTGATGCAAATATCCGCCATTGAGAAACTGCAGTCAGGCAGTGTAGGCAGCGTCTGAGAACCACGGTCTTTGAGGCGGGAGTTAGCCGCAAAGAGATTTGCCAGTAAGGCAGCTTTCTCTTGCGGCTTGTGAGCCAGCGAACCTTCCGGGTACCTCAGCGGAGGTAATGCTGGACGGCAGAAGTTAGACTGAAGGGCTCTGGCCAAACTCCAATAAGCACGACTGCTAGTCGGGTGATTGGCCAACGCACGCCCAATCCTGCTAACGCGCTGGGCATCCGCTCTAACATACGCCTTCTTGCAGGTCTTGGTGGCCCGGTTGTAGGCTTCTTTGAGGGAACCGATATTGGGATCCTTCTTGGCGCGACCCCTGATCCAAGCGCGATACGCCGCTTGTTTGTCACCGACAGCATCGGCGCAAGAACGATTAAACCAGGAGCGTCCACGGCCCTTACTGGCGATCTCAGAGGAAGGAATGTAGTAATCCATTCCTAGCCTAATCTCGCCAGCAATAGCGTTGGCACTCGCTGAAGGATCTTTGCCCTCAAAGCAGCGTTGCCTCCTAGGGACGGATGCAAAATATTCCCGCATACCATCCCAATCTGCCGACGAGTAATGCCAGACCCTCCGCTTAACCTTCACGGGACGTGGAAGTGGAGCGAAAGGTACTGACGACCCAACCAGACAGTGATCGGAAGTGCCCAGAGGCGCACTAACGGTCACACGATACCCGGCTGGATGACTCGCCAGCAGAAGGTCCAGCAGAGAAGGCTCATGACCCGCCACATCCGGGATCCTGGTGGGCTGGTTCACCAGCTGTGTCAAGTCATGAGTCAGAGCGAATGCATGGGCAGTCCTACCAGCATGATCAGTCTTGGAGGATCCCAGCCACAATTCGTGATGTGAATTGAAATCCCCCAAGACCACCATTTCAGCCGACGGGAACTGCGCCTGCGCATCATCAGCCACCTGGCTAAGATACCTGAACAGCCGAGTCGTCTCCTCGTCCCCGTTGTGTTACCTGTAAAGGCGCACGTAGATGCGGCTCATGGAACCAAAATCCACGTGCACCCACAGAGCGGAGAAGGAGGGGTCCTCCATGCAGCGCAAACGGCGACAGCAGACGTCCGATCGAACAAACAAGCATACCCCGGCTTTAGGCTTGAAGTTTTCTTCAAGCGAATAACCGGGGTACAGCAAGTAAGAATTTTCGGTCGGACAACGAATCTGCGTCTCCGTCAGGAAGAGTTGCAAATGCAACGACATCAAATGTAAATACATTATCGAACAATTTCATTTATTTACCCTACTTACGAAATAAAACATCATAAAAAATTAAATAATATGTAAATTTAGGTTAAATTTTATCACTTTGGACTAAATTTGATGGTTAATAAAAATAAAAATATTATATTTATAAGTTCATACCACGCCGTTACAAGGTTATGTCAACTGTTCATTTCTGGAGTGATGTGGCCAAAAAATAGCAGATTATTATAACGTTATTTTCCGTTATAATATAAAATAATACATTTGTGTTTTTAATCATGTATAACGTAATAATTAAACGGATCTAATTCTTTATTTCACCTGGCAGCAATATAATATCTTTCACATAAGTGAATTTTATTTAAATTTGGCATTGAAGTTTACGTTTTTATTAAAATATTTTAAATAAGAACATTTAATATTAACTTATATTCATCATCATCATCATATCAGCCACAGAAAGTCCACTGCTGAACATAGGCCTCCCCCAATGATCTCCACAATAACCTGTTGGAAGCGGCCTGCATCCAGCGACTTCCTGCGACCTTAGTCAGATCGTCCGTCCACCTTGTAGGCGGGCGTCCGACACTTCGCTTGCCTGTACGTAGCCTCCACTCGAGAACCTTTCGGCCCCAACGGCCATCGGTTCTACGAGCTATGTGCCCGGCCCACTGCCACTTCAACTTGCCAATCCTATGGGCTGTCGGTAACCTTGATTCTCCTACGGATCTCCTCATTTCTGATTCGATCTCGTAGGGAAACACCGAGCATAGCCCGCTCCATGGCTCGTTGAGTGACTTTGAGCCTTTTAATGAGGCCCACAGTGAGTAATATTATTTACTTATAATTGATTTAATAATAATAAGAATCAAAATTAAAGTCCGATCTATAATGTGATACTATTTAAGCGGCTCAGTGGCGCCTCCTTTTCTTATTATTTTCTATTGCCAAGCTATATCTCCACTAACTAGCGTTCCTGGTATTAAAAACGTACAAAGCGCGCGCGTAGTAAAATAAATACTCGTATACTTTTTCCAAATATCCCAAGAGAAGTATATTTTCAAAAATAATATTCATGGTTTTAAAAAAAAATATTATGTATTAATAAAATACAATATTGTTAGAAAATGGCAACCCCAAACAACGTTTTGAGTCGCCCTTTTGTGAAGTTACAACTTACAACAGTCGTCTCCTGTCGTTTCGTGCGCAAAGACTACGTTCTCCATCGTTTCTCCAGTGTTTCTCGTTGTGTTTTTCTTGTGACCCGGCTTTCGTTTAATTGACTGTTCCTGCTTTCTATACCGACTTTGGCGCTAATTTGGACTTCGATCTTGTTTGCTGGACTTACGTTTAGTGCAACAATGCCGAAACGTGGACAAACAATAAAAAGTGAAATACGCGAACTTATAGTCAAGCTACAAGATTACTTTGAGCGTGAAAGGGAAAATGGTGGACCCTTGATTCCTGTCGAACGTGTTCAAGGCCGTATTTCTCAGGCACTTGGCATTAGCAAGAGAACTATTACAAATATTAATAAAGAGAAGTTCGGCCCAACTAGCACTGAAGAAAATAAGTTACGAACACCGAAGAAGAAACGCAGAGTAAAACCTGTCACAAACATTGATAGCTTCGACGCCGATGCAATAAGAAATCATATATACGGATACTATTCGAGAAATGAGTACGTTAATAGAAATAGACTTTTGACATCTCTACAAAACGCTGATTTATTTAAGAGAGGTGAAACTTCTCTATCGAGAATCTTAAATAATATCGGGTTTCGGTAAAAAAAAACTGATAAAAGGAAAATTCTCCTGGAACGATATGATATTATTTTGAAAAGAATATCATTTTTAAGGGAAGCTAAAAAAATTGAAGAGTGGAATAACGTCGTATTCGTTGATGAGACATGGTTGAACGCCAATCACACTATTTCTCGGGCATGGACCGATGACACACAAGCATCCACATCTAAAGTACCCATGGGTAAAGGGTCACGGCTAATAATATGCCATGCCGGTTCGGCAAAATACGGTTTTGTCGAGAACGGCTTACTGGCGTTTGAGTCAAAAACCACCACAGAATATCACGAAGAAATGAATGCTGACACTTTTAAACAGTGGTTTAAAAACGTACTGTTACCTGGGTTGCCAGAACCTTCAGTCATTTTGATGGATAATGCCTCGTATCATTCGGTGCAAATAAATAAAGCTGCCAATCAAGCTAACAGAAAAGAAGAAATAATTAATTGGCTACAAACAAACGGAATTGAATCAAATATGGGGATGTTAAAAACAGAGCTATTGAAATTAGTGGCTGGCAATAAATCTACGAAAGTGCGATATGAAATCGACGAATTGGCACTAGAGCATGGTCATAGGGTGCTTAGAATCCCGCCTTATCATTGCCAATACAACGCAATCGAACTAATTTGGGCTCAAATAAAAGGTTATTCAGCCCGCTACAATAATTCACCGCCATTTAGCACAAGAAAAATTATGAATTTATTAAAAGAAGCTTGCGCAAAAGTCACAAGAGAAGATTGGGCTAAGGTAGTGGACAAAACGAAAAAAAACTAATTTTCGAAGACTTTGACCGAGACATACGGGTCGATAATTTAATTGACGAAACATTTATTATAAACCTAGGAGATAATGACGAAGACAACACCTCCTCAAGCGAATCGGAATCTGATTAATGGGATAGAAAATTAATTGTTTGTAAATATGTTGCCATATTTTATAATAAATATAATTATCACCTTGTTGTTTTGTTTATTATTTTAACGACATGAAAATGTAGAATGCAGACAATTGGATATTTGACGGTTGTGGCAATAAAATATAAAATGTGTTGCATTATTATGATAAGTTAGTAAAAGACAATAATATTGGTATTTTTATTTACATTTATATAAATTGTAAATATTATAATGATCTGAAAGAAGTTTGTGAGTTTTTATTTATTGATTAAATGTAACAAAACAGGATCGGCTGTTGCCTTGTGCAGCGTGTGACGTCACAATGTACAATTTTATTAATTTCTGCCACTAAGATCATTCACCAATTGTAAAGTGTGACGTAAATTTTAAAAAGTCACGTGACCAACCGTTTTGGTGACAATATTTTTAGTAATAAAGAAAAACATGTTTATTCGTTATAAAGATCTCTTTAAAAATATATTAACGGTCGGAAGATTTAAAGAATGATTATACCTAGATTTTAAAACACTTTATAGAAAATAGTCAAGTATCCAATTATTCTAACTTGCTACTTTACTGGGAATAATTCAAAAATTTAGCAAAATGATAATTATTTCCCATCACTACTCATGATCAAATGACATGTGTCAGGAACGCATTCTCTGAGCGGCCGGATTATAGAGTCAAAGCCTACGGACGCGAGTGACGTTAACCCCCACATATTTTATAATACTATAAATGGACTATGTATGCATAGTTATATTTTGACTTTAACCATAAAGAGAAATAGTCTGCCATCATTTTGTGGGCATCTCACGTTTGCCAGCAATATTATGTATATCAGCCCATATACGTCCCACAGCAGGGCACGGGCCTCCTCTACTATCGAATCTTAAGGATTGGTAAATTTTCCAACGCGCAACGCAATTGGTGTGATGCCTCAACATACTCAATATCAACGATTTTAAAGCCTTGATATTTATCACAACATAATGTTACGCTATATAGATCAATAAATCATCATCGTTTATCGTAAATCGTGTAAATATTTTTTTGAAGTGAAAACTTCTTTAGCGGCGTTGAGCACTTTTCTGTAATGGGTATAAAATCTTAAACTCGCGTCAGGACACGTGACCTGATCGAAAAAGCGTAGGACGGCAATGACGTTTGCTTTATAAACATCTTAGTAGGACGGATGGAGAGTAGACAGCTATGGTCTCTACAGCGCGGCGAAAATGTATGCCTGGGCCTACTGTTTCGTTTTATTTTTTTCAGTTTCACCCACTTTTTCCAAAATTGTCCCATAGCCCCCCCCCCCTGCCTTCCCCCACCCTTATTCCGAAAAAGTGCCTATTAGCCTCCCCACGAAACCTACACCCCCCCTCCCTCCCCTACCCCCACCCCGAAAATTTACCTCACCCCCCCAATCCTATCTCGGCCAACATAGGTCGTAGACCCACCGAGTTTGGTATCCTCGGAACCGTCTTGGTGAGGGCTACAAATTGACCCCGCCAGAAATCCCAAATTACGCAAAAAATTACCCCCCCCCCAAAAAAAAATATTTTACCTCCAAAAAATTAATTTAAGTTAGCCTCCCCACGAAACCTTCCCCTTGTAGAGCTGCGAGCTACGATAGCGACGAGCTGCTTTTATATCACCTGAAAGAAAGACTTTACAATATTAACCTCTTCTTTAAATTCTATTTTATTGAAGTGAAAACTTCTTTAGCGGCGTTGAGCACTTTTTCTGTAATGGGTATAAAATCTTAAACTCGCGTCAGGACACGTGACCTGATCGAAAAAGCGTAAGACGGATGGAGAGTAGACAGCTGTCAGTTAGCTGTCAGTTTATAAAGCTTTGATGAATTGCCAATGATTTTGAGTGGAGATTTCAACATAAACTTCGCAGACGATAAAAATCAACTATTAATTGAATTTTTAAATAATGAATTTGGTTTAACTATGTCGAATGATCGCAATCTTAGCACAACGAAATACAAAACTACTATTGATGCGGTCTTTATTAGACATTTAAATAGGTTCGAATCAAAACTGTTCGTTTCTTACTTCAGCTACCATAAACCTATCGTATCAGTTTTAGAGATTGGCGATGATAGTTCTGGTAATGATGATGGTGAAAAAGTCGTTGAAATTATGGATGAAAGTTGATTTTTCGGAGAGAAAAACTTTTTAATGTAAAATAATTGTAATAGTTTTAAAGTGTTAAATTTTTAATGTAATATAAATTGTCATGTTTGTGTACGATAGCGCAATAAATGAATATTGTATTCTACCACATAAATGATAGTACTTTTATACTGATAAAGCAATTGGTGCAAAATTATTCCCTAACCATTCCAAAATATCAAACATGCTCAACGTTAATAATCAAGTTTTCACTTCTGCCGGCACTCCCGGAGTGCAACCCGTCTTTTTTTTTTCTCGAGAGTTTACCGATATAGACAATAATACAACTTGTGACCATTTGTTCTAGAGCCGGTATCCATCAGCCTATCACACTTATTTTTATTCCTAAATGTAAATTTAGAAAAAAAATACTTAAATGCATTTTTTAAATATTGTTTTTTTTTTATGTAGGTATAATAATACAAAAACTACTCTTTATGTGAGTACTACTACGAATATATAGACATGCCACATGGTTGAAGTCAAGGCGAGCTGATAGCATTACCGCAATTTTTTGTTTAGTTCAACTTTGGCCCGTACTTCCCTATCAAACTACCTATGCACTCATCGAGTCACAGAGGTCGAGATAAATATCGTATAAAAGTTTTCTGTCTTAGAACGAGTTCTGCGACGAAATATAAATTATTACATGTAAGTACATTTGCGTACCAAATAACATCTTACAAATGTAGACTTATGAATTCCTAATAAATTCATGTATTTCCTGTTTCATTATATTGCTTAAAAAGAGACATAGTCAAAGATTCGCTGAGTTCTCGGTGTAATTATATCCCATGTTATTTTTTAAGCCTACCACTGCGCTTCATAAGCTCCACATAATTTTTATAGATAAATATTATAGAGAATTCATATTATGCCAAATAGGCTATTTGACTAGTTTCTGGAAACAATACCACATTATGAAGTGGGGTCTATAGACCTTACAAATAAAGGTTATTTTTAATTACTATATCTACATCATTTAAAAATCAATTTGCAAAATACACTGAATAATTACACTGTCAAAACGCTCTGTCGGACAATGTGGCGTCTAGTTCGTAAACATCCGCCCCACAGATTCGTTCGCGTATTTCAAAGAGAATTTAAAACATTACGTTAAGAGACGGCACTCCATACATATTTTTTTTTATCCATTTACATGGCATTCTGTTACAAACATTAGGCCAGCAACGTCTGTCATTACGTCAAAAGTGCCAAACGAACGGAGCAAATAGTGCTGGTCTGCTCGTGCGTGCAATGCGCCTGACTTTATCGATATCGATAAAATTTACGGAATCTAATGAAGCCTATTTTTAAACATTTTTTTATGAATTACTAAATTCCACAAATTTGTACATTGGAGAGTCCTAATACAATATTATGCTTAATAGTACCCGAAACAAAATAAAAACGACCTTTACGAAATGTTTATTTTTATTTAATATTTTTTTTTATTTGTCTATGGGAAACAAACATAACAATAGTAACTATCAACACGTTTAAAATATTAATACTAAATCCAAGAAGTTTCGGGCGGACGGAGTCCGAGGTCCGAAGTCCGAATCCGCGATATCCGTAAAAAATAGTTTTGTTTCAGTAATTGAAACAAAGCGATTTCTTACAGAAGTGGAATGAATGAACAAAGGAAGTGGATCAGCTTTTAAGTTTTGTAATGGTACTGCAGATTTCTTAAGGCGATTTTGTTTCCAATTAAAAGATGTCCTCTCAAAGTAGTTTCCACATACATATTTCAAAGTATGATCTTTTAACACAAATTTAACCCACTGCTTGCATCTGTAAAACAAAGAACAATAACGACCGAGTTCGATAATGGTGATTATACAAGAGTCGCAGCTTGGTTTAATTCAGAGCAGTTCATAAATGATTTATAATTTCGACATATTATGCAAAAACCTGTGCAGCAATGAAATGGCAAGGAATTAACTTAAAAATATGGGATTTATTTAAATTAATTATGTTTTTAAAGTTATCGATAATAACAGTATATAACATCCCTAGATTATAGTAAACAACAAAATTTTAAAATTTTGGTTGAATACAGCCTGGTGTCCCTACCTAACAGTAAATATTATCATGTAATTTGCTTACCAAGCCTCATTCAAAGGAAATGTAGCCATAAACTTCCTATTTTCTTGTTTTTTTGCTACTAGTACGATCTCCACAAATTTCACATGTTATAAACCGTTTTTTCGGTGACATTTTAAGAAAATCTATCAAAGAACTGTATTAAGCACTTCACACTTCTTTTATAATTATTTTATGGAATAAACACAAACTCGTACAAAAATAAATATTATAAACAAAATTGCTGACAACAAAGAGTGACAACTGACAAGTGTTGACATCTGCAATCAGAAAGAGAAGCGCACCGAATGAATGTAATAGCAATAACCCATAGATAATACACTTATTTATCTACCTGCACGTCCACTGTCTATGTCAAATTTCAATTTTTTAAAATATACCCTATTCTATTTATATTAGGCTGACAAATTGAATTTGACAAACGTCAACTGTCAAAATCGGAGGTCGGGACGTGAGAGTAGCTATGACAATAATCCACCATTATTTGCCATGCCGACTCCATACAAAATGGTTTTTCTTCTAAGTTGCGTCAGGCTGTATGTCACTCATTCTCAAATCAACCATAGATCATCAATCAATCAATCGTCCGAATGAGTTTTTGTCAAAAAAATTAGAATTATTTTTCTTTCTTCACATTTTATTACATTGGACATGATAATATTATTAATTCACGGGAATCACGGGTATAAATGACAAATAATGCGTTTTAAAGGTATTTTTAATATTTAATTTGCATCTATGCCGTTATCAATCCCATTCATTTCCGGTACGTGAGTAGTTCATACTAATGCATGACGTCATAGCCAATCAAAATCGTTTACGATCACGTGGCGCGAACTCAAAATAAATTAAATTTTAATTGTGGTTTTTAGCTAAAATATACAATATTTTTAATGTATGATAATAAAATATGTTTTAAAATTAAATTATCTACACGGATGGAAACAAATAAGTCAATATTCTTTATACAGTCAAATAGCCTATTACGTTACATGAATAGAATACAAATAAATTGATGTGTGTCGCATTTGTAAGCAAATCAAAAAGCCATGATGAAGACATCATTTGTTTTGCTGGTTGGTATGTTGGCGCTGCTGACAATCATACAAAGGGGAGAAGCATGCCTTGATAACTGGAAATCTGTAAGTATTGCCGTGGTTACATAAATAAATCAAATCAGAATCCAATTTATCATATTCCATAAACTTGTGACTGACTCCAGATGGTTTAATCCAAGATGAAGTTTATCTTCATTCTGAATTTAACTGAAATCGTTTCCAGCTGATTATACGCAAAGATTCCAATACCCTTTCCCTCTTCCCATTCGTATTCCTTCTTGCTCCCTTCCCGATTTGATGAGCCGGCAAATTATATATTATTCAAGCGTTGTGGAAGTTCATGGGCGTCAGCTATCAGTTACCATTAATTGGGTGACCTGTATCCTCGTTTGCCGGGACATATGAAAAAAAAAACCTCACATGTAAGCTGGTAGTATAGTCGTATCTAGATAGCTCCTTACTAGTGATAGAAAAACCTTCATATTGATACAGAAAAATGTCTTGTTTTGTAATCAGTCGGTATATATCCAATTTTGAACTGGGAGGTTTATCGCGTAGACTAACGAGTGAGCATCGATGGATTATCTATCTGGACTGTGTTGCACTTGACATGCAGAACATAGGCCTCCTCTGAAATCTAGAGAATGGATCAGAAGGGATAAGCCACAATATTGTCCACCATGCTGATTGCTGGCCTAGTGCGGGTAGGTGGACTTAACTTACCATAGAAATTCTTACAAATCACTAAGGTATGCTGGTTCCTTCACGATGTTTTCCCTCTACGTTATAGTGCGTGTCGATTGATAATAAAAACTCAATACACCCAAGACTCCGAAAAGTCAGTGGGGTGCCCTGTGATTAGAACCTACAAACAACGTGCACACTTGGCAACCGCGTCTGCATATTACACTTGACATGGTCTATTACTTTGTCGCGTTAGTGTAAATACAAAAGAACCAGCATTTAAAATATTTGTGATTGTTTCAGTGTAGGAGTAACCAAGATTGTTGCGACATTCTGACTTGCAATTATTACTTGGGCGAGAAGATATGCAGCTGGGGAAATAAATATTTCCCCTTAGTGTAATATTTACAATGCTAGAATTAACAAATGTATTTTTAGTAAATAGGCATATAATGTTTTGTATAATTTAAATATGATACCTATTATTATGTATATTACTCCCCTCATTGCCTTTCTAGTACTGTGCTTGATTTGGGGACCATGAGACCCTATGTTGGATTGTCAGGTCAAATCTTTAGTTTAAAAATAATTAGTTTGTTCTGAAGGAACTGAAGTTTGTATTTAGTATGGCAATAGATTCAACTCATTCATATATTGGGACGAAAACAATCACGGTGATGTGTGGGTACTTTCTCAAACTATCCTACGGGCGTTAACTTGTAATAAATAAAGCTTTTTTTATTTTATTTTTATAGCACCATGTGATAAAGAATAAACGAAAGAACACAATTAAGAAAATATAAATACAGTAATCACAGCAGAAACACATACAATTAGAGCTAATGTTTATTATAGAATGGTAACTTCTCAGGTTAAAATATCCAGTGATGAAATTTGAAGATTTTCTATAGTGTGAGAAGTTTGCCAACCCCACTCGGCAAGCATAGTGGACTCTGGCCTAAGCCCTCCAAATACAACGCTCGATTTTAGTGAAATTACATTTTGGGCGATTATGAACTGAAACAGCCAGTCATACAGTAATACTATTGATTATTATAATTTAATATTTTCTTGTTTTAAGGTGGTTTCAGGTGGTTTTAAATATCTAGAATACACCAACCGATATAAATCAATTAAAAACCGTGAAATAACAACTGATTTAATATGACGAATGTGAACAATGCCAATAGTGTTTTGCCGTCATTAAAACCGTTTGAAACTGTTTCGATAATCGTGCAATCATACAATCCATGCACGAAGTCATTGTGGTCGTCAACGAGTTACTAGGAATATTTATTGGATATTATATATATTAAATTCATAAAAAATAAATAAATAACACCCATCAGTCATATATATAGGTATAGTCGTGGACCCACACTAAAATTGAGTCTTGTGTTGTAAAAAAAAAATTTGTGAGAACGAAAAGGCTCTTGTAGTTTCTGATACTCACAACAAAGACACAAACGTAGCCTAGGGTCCGATCTATGCATGTGACTTTTCGGTGTATTTATTTATTGCTTTTATTCTCAGGTATATGTATAACCATATTATTATAGCCCATATTTTCTACTATTTTCCCTGTGATTCAAAGCCTAAGTCCCGTGTTCGTTAGTAATCATCCACTTCGTATATAGTACAGTGCATAGCAAAGGGCTCCTCTACAATGTTCATTATATTTTTATATATTTGTCATATTTACAAAAATATAGGTAGTGTAATTGACCTATACTCATTCATAGACAATAATAAAACTTAATTTGTTTTCTCAAACAGAATTCAATCGTCGCGTCGTTCGAAAGATTAAACATTTGTTAGCTAAAATGTTACAGACTAATTTTTAACACAGTTTATAAATTAGGCTGTAAGATTTTAATTCGAACGAGTAGTCCACCAGGTTGGCCTAGTGTGGGTTGGCGGATTTTCTCCTCCTATCTTTATATTCTCTTTTCACTTTCAATTTGAGGACCGAATCAGGTACCCAATACAAGTGTTGCAAAAATGCGTGCTATTGTTGATACTGGATTACAGAAGTTGCATTAGTGAATGTAAGGGTGGGACAGTCTCACATAAAATCCAAATAAACACTTTTATGGTAAAGAAGTTGCCATGGGAACACTTAATGAAACTACCATAATTTATTTTTTAATATATATTTATTTCAAATTCATTTATCATATTTTAAAATAAATTGAGCTAAACAAGTCGACAATGGATGAAGATGACGCGTTCATTCATTTGCGAGGGCTCGTTAGAAAGTTACGTGGTTCGAGTGGCTTCTGCGGGAGACTCTTTGCAGACGCGAGGTGAGAACTACAGGGTGTTCACAAAATATATATTTAATCGTCTATTCACCTTTTTCGAGCCCCGTAGATTTCTTGAGGTGGTTTCCTTGAATCTTATATGGATTGCAACCTCCCCGTCCTGTCTCTACTTAAAACATATACAACTATATACGACTCCTAGGTGATACATCAAGACCAAACACCTACCTGGTTTGGTTAGACCTGCACGGCACTTTCGTGCAGTAGATTTAGCGTGGTATGTACGCGTACAAATATACAGATTGACAAACAATAGCACAAACTCTAGATATGCCTGCTTTTATTTTATTATTGTTCTAAACATATTTTTCTTTATATATTCTACGTACAAAAATCGGCTTGCGGTAGGATAAACAAAAATAAACAATTAGCAAAATACTCTTTGAAAATCGCAGCAGCCTGTGTGTTTCAAATAGGTAACAAGTTTGAATAAGCGTGTTTTGTCTCTTAATCTTTGTTAGCGGTGATCCGCGGGAGTGTGTCCCCTTTCCCCCCCACTCCCTCCCCCTCGAACCTCCTTCCTGTCACTTGCCACATCAAAGAGTATAGTAATGTCATTGTTAAGTCTCGTTGAGGTATCGTACTCGTGTTTGTTAACGCGATTTAATTTTGCCAATTATTGCGGTGGAAACCAATTTTGTACTTGTCTCATTTTGCGTATATTTTGCTTAATTTTCCCTTTTCAGTGATGGTATAATTTGTAAAAATTTTAATTTATAAATTTTATTTATGAACTATTTTGGAAGTAGAACAGTATTTAAAACTTCATTAAATTGGGATCAATAGTATTCGAAATATTCTGTACATAAATTTAACTACTCAATGAATAATGGTTGTATAATCGCTTAAAAATACACTTCAAACCTTGAATGCTTACAATGCCCATTGACAATCCATAAAAGACCCCACAATATTTACCCTACCTTTAAGATTGCCAGATAAAAATACCCGTGATTTATGGAGTTTTTTCCCGCCGATAAATAGTTGTCTTAGAGGCTAGGAGGGCGGCGGTCCTCGTTTATTCCAAGGTGGATATTGCTTTTTCGCTGATAAAGATATGACGAATGAAGCCTAGGTGGGAGATATTTTATGGGCGTGTGAGTGGTAGATTTATTACGGCGGTTTTTGTTGGTCAGTTTATTGTGTTTTTTACAGGCTGTTGAGTACGTGACTTGGCGTTAACTTATTGTACCTATTTGTTAATATATCTATAACGTAACTGTAGGTTGTTTGGCTTGAAAATCTCATGGAAATTTGGCAAAATTAGCTAATTCCTGCTTTGTTAGAGTAGTCTTATATCTAGTATACCGGGTATCTCAAGACTGCTACCGAAAACGAAGCCGGGTGGTAGTTTTAGTGGCTACAAACACAATGCAACTAAAATTTTCGCATAGAAACGTGACAATTATTTTTTATGATTTTTTAAATATCGTCATTTTGGGTGGTAAATCCATAGTTTTTGCTAAAATAATAATTTAAACTCTCTTATATCTTAGAGTATTTATAAATTAAAGGGTATACACTATTATTTTAGGAAAAAAATTATTTACCACCAAAATATGGCAATAGGAAAAAATTTCAAAAAAAAAATTGTCGCTTATTTTTGCAACTTTTTCTGTTGCATTGTGTCTGAAGTCGCTTAAACTACCACCCGGCTTCGTTTTCGGTAGCAGTCTTGATATACCCTGTATAATCCAATAAGGTGCAACACGCTTCATGGTAAAAAAACTATAGTCACTCGATGCCTTAGGGCTTGGAGACATTACTCCTTCAGCCGTTTTCTCTTATTTACGCTGATATTACACTATTAACACAGTATTTATCGGAAACCCGATGGATAATCATTGGAACTCTTGACGCCTTTTGTAATAAAATCCATCTCTCCTCATCTTTTTTATGATTTTATTTGTTTATATATCCCAAGATCCTTCACACAATGCTTTATCAAAATCAGTGGGAATGTATCTAATTTAAAGACAGAAACCTTGTTTTTATCCGACCATTCATAACAATGAGTGGAGAACAATAGACCCACCTCAGTTAATCGGAACACATCCCTCATGAGATAAAACTCACACTTGCCATACAAAAGCCACTTGATGCCCTCAATTAAATTCTTGACGTTATCGATACACCTTTGGTAGTGATGGAATGTCGATTTATCGATACTTTGAAAATGAAATTTGGTAACGTTTAAATTCTAGCTACTGGACATATTGAGACCTAACATCTAATGTATCAGGATGGCGAGCGCAGTGAAATGCCACGCATTGCTTTGTAATTCGGTCGTATTCCTTACTATCAGGCTAATGGCATGATCATCTCGCCATTAGCAACAACAAAAAATGAGTAGCAGTGGTGCTACCAGGACACCCATGTTTTGCCTTGTGTGTTTTGTCCCACGATGTGATAGAGAGCGTTACTATTGCTTTATTGGGCACAAATTATAGAGTATGCATCGCAGGTGTGGAACCCTCGGTATGAGATTTATAAATCCCGTATCGAGGCCATACAAAAGAAATTTTTACACTATTTGGACTTCAGGGCTAGACAGGTCTCTAATGATTATATTCATCGCTGTAAAAAGTATCATTTCTTACCATTATACTTGCGACGCGACATTAATGACATATGTTATTTGGTGAACATTGCTAATGGTAGCATTGACTGTGAACAGCTTTTGAGTGGGATATTTATCCGTGCTCATTCAGCTACGCTGAGACAACGGTCATTATTGTCCGTACCATTTGCAACTACCAATTATAGACGCAATGCTTTTTTGTTACGTAGTGCCAGTAAATTTAATGAGGTGTCATGCCATTTAGATTTTGATTTGTTTTGCACTAGTACATCGGTAGTAAAACGCAAAATGAGCAATATGTTTTTTGAAACTTAATAATGGAAGGTCAAAAAGTACACCTTGTGTAGCTCAAAATGTATATTTAAACATTATATTATATTATAATGTTTGATTGTTACTTTTGTTTTGTTTTCTTTTCTTTGTCAATAATTAAATTAATATCTCTATATGTGTCATAGAAAAAGTAGTTCATTCCTTAAATTAAAATAACTTATATTAGCTAGCATTTAAAAATCGGTGCACATTACATTATGTAGATACTGTATATGTGGAAGCTTGTTATCGGCAAATTTGTAACACACTTAAGATTTAAATATTTATGTCTGTAGGTAATTAGTCTGTAAGCTTTCCTAAAATTGTAAAATAAAATAAAATAAAATAAAATAATTCTTGACTTTGTGAATCATATATAGAAACATCTAATATGTCTTGGCCCGACAAGGTATTCAAACCCAAGACCTCAGCGGTGTAAATATACCGGAGTACAACAGCGCCACCGACGCATTTTTAAAATAAAAATATACTAAAAGTATCGATAAATGCACATAATTAAAATCTACCTCTTCGAATTAAATTACACCTCGGCATCCCTCGGTAACTCTAAACAATAATCTTTAACATGCCACCCCTCCGCGCCCCCCTAAGCCTTTTATGAGGTGTTTGTCGCAACGTCTTGCCGAGTGTAGATAAGTCGATAATTACACGTTTTATCGACAATGTAACGGTGTTACACTGGCTCACGTGTTATTGTATGACTGTATTTATAAATGTAGGTCTTTGGTATTCTAGTAGCATGTTTAGGCTGTGAACCATGAGGCCCTGGATTTTAATCTCAGGAGACAAACAACTACGTGTGAAAATATTGGTTTGAAAAATTAACACAAAATACTTTGTTTGGCACGGAATTCAAACTCAAAACTTCACAGTACAGCTTAGTCTCCCAATAGACAATTGAGAAGGTATATCAACTTCAAATTAACCCTTAATTGAAATATGTATCACCATAAAGGACTTCATACAAACATAACCCTTCCTCAAAGGTGATATTGTGTAATTGGCCGGAGGTCGCATAGACCCCACGATCTTAATTATTAGTAAGGTGCTTAAGGGTTTAATTTACGACGTGTTAATACGGGCCGATGTACGTCCGCGGCAATTATTTTGACCCAAAATTAAATTTACCTGAAGGGGTCCTTTGGACCCCATACGGGTTAAGCAATTGAGACAATTACGCCGATGGTGTGTTGAACATTTGTTATTGTTTTTGGATAAGTGGACTTTAAATTTAATATTTTTGTGATTATTAGTGCGGGTGGTCTGTTTTGTTTTGACCGGGTTACGGGTTAAACCCGCAAGATAAGAGCAGAAAATTACGTTTATTATTTATTTGTGTTTTGAATGAGTCATACTATTCGGCGTTATCTTATTGTTTTGAATTTAAAGTCTAAAAAATAGTCTATAAGACTTTGATCCAAAGTATGTGTCGATATACCTATATGTTTTATTTAGATACTGGAAAAATGAACTCTAGTGAAATTTGCGATTCGTTGAAAAATAAATATAACATGTATATATAACATTAAGTACTCATCAATTTATTGTTACAAACAAATTAAAAATCAGCTAACAAAATATCTCTGCACCATCCAAAGGTCGACTGGTAGAGAATGCCTCGGGCATTAAGTCCGCCTGTATACAACTATGTATATAAAGCATAAATAAATAAATAAAAATAAATATTATCATTGTTACTTACGAACCGCTAGCGTAATATTTTTTGTATTGTATCAGCCCATATACGTCCCACTGCAGGGCACGGGCCTACTCTACAATCGAAAGTACGATTGAGAGTGGTTAGGCCATTTAGTCCACCACGCTGTATGCGTAATATGACCTTATATATATTTTTTTAATATGAAATTATGGTCCATTAATATATTTCGGTGTAATAATAATACATGGAAAAACGTGCAAGAAATAAAACACCATTCATATCATCCTAAAAAAGAACTCCACTGTTCAACATAGACATCCAAGGAAATGCTTGACATTTTCCTTAATTTTCTTTCTATGTAGAAATCCAAAATGACGTTCTAGAGCAGACCTGCATCCAGCGGCCATACGACTTATTATAATTAATCACTCTGTTGTTTCTTTTTAATCCGAGCATAGCAGATGAGACGAAGGGTGATGAAGTATACAATCTCCATGAAACTGAGGACGCTGCAGCCTAGAAATAGCCCTGCCATTCCACCTACAGCAACTGGAAAAAATGTTTTATAAATAAGTCTGACGTTATGTTCAGGTATTGATAGTTTAAATGATTGAACTTATTCGTTGATTTCCAGTGTCTGAGACCCGACCAATCCGTCTGACGTCGTATTTCAACTTACTTAACCCTTAATTTCATAACGTATACTATATTATACGTATACTTTAAAAAATTACTGAGTCACTCCGTTTGAAAATATAATAAATTTATTTCTACTATACGATATGGCAACATTTTATCTGTCAAATAAAACTATTTTTCTAGTTTAAATGTTGGAATGACATTAACATTTGACACGTATAAGTTTTTGAAAATGAATCCCCAGCGCCTGTTCTCGGTAATTACCATATTTTTGTTGTTTTTTATGTAAAAACATATTGATTTTGCTTTTACATATGTTGCAAAATTATTGATAAATGGAATCACTAACTAATAACTAACTTTCTTGCAATATTTTCAGTGATAATTGACGCTAAAGGTCAATGTATAGCTGGCTATACATTTCGCTATATTTTACAAAGTGAACTTATTAACATTAGTATAGTAGGCTATACATTTCACTATACTCAAGTAACAAATATCCCTAATATTTGTATATTATACTATACATTTCTAACTAAAAGCATCTAGCATGATTTCTTAATACTTGTTCTTTTTTTATTTTTCATTATTTTTAATAACTTAGACTGCAGATTTTTGCATGTCCTATGTCTTTTTTTATTTAACAGCGGAAATCCATAACCAGATCGCTCCGCATCCTTGCTTTGATCCCGCCTGAAGATGGTAGATCCGACGTTGGTGGTGATTTTTCAGGAGAAGAAAAGGATGAATCTCATATTTTGAAAATAACGTGATATTACGTCTTCTGATACTCCTTCAATTGTCATTTTTTTGCATTGGCCCAGCAAACGAGGAAACAGGTCACTTGATGGTGAGTGATCACTGCCGCCCATGAACGTCCACAACCGTTGGATCATAGATGTGTTGCCGGCCCAACAAATCGAAACGGGAAAACGGGAAGGGAAGAGGAAAGGGATGCCCAATACGGCAATCTCATTCACTGACTGAAATGCGACGGCAAAGATGACATCTTCATGTCGATCTTCTGTGAGACAGCGGTACCACCCCGGACAGCCTGCTCATTCATGCTGAGTCATGACTGACAGCGGTTATTACATTGAACTATATTGACTCGTCTCTTGAAATATTAAATTCGTTTTCTGAAGACAATACTGCAATATTTTGACGTAAACAAACCTATCGTGGTCTGGAGTCAAATTCAGAGGAAGAATATCTATCACCGCATATACCCCAAGAATGTATAACCCCATATACTCCCGTGTACCCCGTATAATACTACCAGATACTAACATTCATTGTCAGTATCTGGTAGTATTGTGTAGTTACTTCACATCCGATTATTTCACCAAATGTTGAATCAGCCCCTACAAATTAGGCGACCTATTTACCAATTACATTAATGCCTTCGTGTTCTTCCAGGAGAGGAGATTTACCGTCTATTCCACCAATATTTCTTCTCTTCCTTCTGATCTTTTTTCTACACCGTCCAACTTAATTGTAAATTAATCCCGTCGGTCAATAAAAACCCCCACCAAAAGATTTAAACGAATGTTTGCCACATCATTAAAGTCTATCCTGTATTTAGTATTTAGGAAAAATATAGGATACCTTCAATGTGCTATTGTTTTCGAAGATAACGTTTAAGCAGAAATGTATCTAAATAAACCTTCTTTGAACTACGTTCTTGATTACTTCTCAGATTATATAATTAATGACATTGTTCATAATTCTAATCAATACTCAGGACAAGAGACTGGTCGTTATATTAATGTTAATAACGCAAAAATACGTGCCGTCACATTTAGATATCGTCATATTCTTCTACAACGAGATGTGGGTTCATTGCCAGAATAATAACTCTAAGAAGATACCAACAAGTTCATAGATTTCTACATTTTGTATAGATAATTCGCTCGTAGACACAATCCATGTTTGAAAATCAGACCTTTTACCTTATTTTGCAATTAATATCAGTTAGGGCTTGGTATACCGAATAAGAGATTTTTTTTTTACAATTATCATAATAAATAATGCTGTGTTAATATTTCCTACATTACGGTTTTAAGTTGCAAATGTATAGTATATATTCGATATGTACAATTCTAAGCATAAGATTATGTATAGTATATTATACTATGGGTATAAAAAAATAACGGTTGAATATTTTTTTTCCTATTTTTTTCTGTCTCTAATGGAATATAATATAACGATTATTTAAGAAAAACAAATAATTTAAAGAAAAATATATCTTGCCAAATTAAGGGTTAATCGTGTGTTTTTATGTTACTAATTGATTAATATCGTTTTTTTTTAATTGCAATAAATAGCGATACGAGCATGCCGTTTACCTAAGCGATACGACCACTCACGAACAGTAGCAAAACCGTACAACACCTTGAATTACAAGGCAATGCCTGACATTCCACTGCGCTTGCCACCCTGAGTCATAAGATGTTGTCTTAATATGTGCAGTAGTTACTCGGGTTATAATGTCCTTAAAACTGAAACACAACAGTGCATTAACACTGCTGTTTGATAAGAGAAAGAGACGTTGCAAATCTAGGACAACTAAAAATACACAGATACTTGTTGAGCTTGAGTACTTAGTGTTATTAAACAGGCTTTATGTCGCTTGTGGTTTGTATTGTAGTTATGTCAAAATCTGAGTATCTAATAGTGTTTAATCATATTTTTTTATATACATACATATTATATTAATTGATGTTTATATCAATGATTATTATAATACTTTTCTTAACACTTACCTAATACGTCAGTAAATCCAAAAATAATGTCCCGCCGGTATCTCATGCGAGGATAAGTCACCATACCCCACTGCAGGTTAGTACCCAAAAACCATTCCTGTAAACTCTGAAAAAATAAAATAATGTCATATGAAAGGAAACAGGATTTCTGTTGAAATAATTAAAAAACAATCGTAGGTGTCAAAACTTAAAAACCTAATCACATAAATATATGGTACAAGTTCGATAACTACTAGTAAAATCGATTTACCGAGAGTTAATAATTACTATGGAGACAGAACCTTGGAGGAACGTGTCTCATACCTCGTTAATAGCTTAGCTTGTAGATATCAGAAACGAACAAAAATATACTAAGTGTAACTGTTGGATGTGGTTTAAAACATAAAACATAATAAGTAACAAATGGAAAACAAAAGATTCCAGTAAGTTAGTGACTCTTCGGGATCCCACAGACAAACTGCGCAACCAGTTTTGTTGGGTTATGGAACTCTATGTGCACATGCAAAATTTAATTGTGTAATAATAACATTTTAAATAAATGTATCACTTACATTTAGCTGTAGAACGTAGTTGACATCGTCACACAAAGGGACACAGCCGCAGTCTATTTTCTTGCCGTTCTTGTACGTCAATTGGTAAAGCTCGCCTGGAAAAAAAATCAAAAACAATATATTGTTATAATTTTTTAGTGAACACAAGCATCTAATAGTGACATAGAAAAGCAGTGATGTTAAATTGCATTTATCCGGGAAATAGACTAAGGGTAGACTGCTGGTAGATTTCCGTATCAACTTGTTTGCAATGATCGTACGCAATTATGTAAAACACTGTTTCGAGCTAAATTATTTGGATTGTTACACTTCTGAACTACAGTTAAAATGCCGTAAGTATTCTTCTTCTATAGTGATAGAATGCAAATAAGCCTTTTTTCTTAAATACCATAGGTATATCACGAAAATAAGTTATGTCAGAATAAGATTTCGCACATCACATTCACTAATATTTAAATTTTAAGTTTACGAATTAATAGATGAAATTATAGATATTTTATTTACAAAAAAGAAATATACCTCCATGTTTTCCCAAGCACCTCAATCCTTCCGTGTCACATATTTTTTCGTCGCCTGCAAAATAACTCATAGCAATGTCACTTGACGTTAACATTATCAATAAATTGACACATTATAGAGTCTAATAAAATATTCCACTTTTTTACACGTAGCCGTTTTTACAGCCTCTGTGGAAGCCGGTTGTGAAACGAGAGTTCGCAGGTTCGATCTCCGCACCGAAACAAATATTATTAGCTTGGTACCCACGACACTAGACTCGATCTTAGTGTGAGGTCAAGTCTATGTATATGAATATTGGATATTTTACTGGTGGTAGGTCTCTCATATGTGAGAGGCCATCTGAGTAGGTACCACCGCAATGTCTATTTCTCCCGTGAAACAACACTGCTTAAATGCACTGTTGTGTTTCGGATTGAAGGACATTGTAGCCAGAGCAACTACTGGACATATTGAGACTTAACATCTTATGTCTCAGGATGGCGAGCGCAGTGGAATATTGCTACTGTTCATGAGCGGTCGTATCGCTTACCATCAGGCGAACGGCTTGCTCGTCTCGCCAGTCAATGCAATAAAAAATATATATATATATATTTAGTATTTTAAACGTGTTTATTTTGCAATATTTGTAAAAATACAGGATTTATATAAAACCATACCTATTCTCCTATAGAAATGTGGTATGCAGTGACAATACTTTAGACAAAGTCGTATACGGCACTCCATGCGGCACATAGTATATGTGTATATAGAATTATGTTTCAAATTGTTTTCGTGAGGAAACCTGCAGCGGCGCTGACCAATACTCAACCTGAAATAACACATTATTAAACTTTTAGGTACTGAATGTTGTACTTAACTGGTAAATCACCAAACTTATAAGAAGTAAGAGTATATTAGCCTTATTTATTTATTACGCTTTCTTGTACAAAACATAAGGAATAAAATACACAACAAAAAACTTAACCTACATATATTTACAGGACAATGGGCGGTCTTCTTCTTATTCATAAACAGTTTATTAACCTATTTTAGTTATTCAATGTTTTGTCAATTTCGAATGACTTTTGAATTCAGTTTGAGAGAAAAAGACAAAATATTCGATAGCTAAAATACATTTATACTTCTATTATCAAGAACATAAAATGTGTAGGAAATTATTTAGCTGTGTTACTGCAAGATCTAGAGTAGCTTTAAAATGATCATATTGATAAAAATGTGTTGCCAATAGGGTTATAATATCCGTCCCTTATCGACACAGATATAACCCCACCCCAGTATATTGAAGCTCGCTAATTTCAAACATATGTGTTAGAAAAGGGAATTTTATCTATTACTATACACAGAACATAATTGATACTTTTGATATTGTTGGATTACAGCAACTTCTTTCTCCTTCCTCCCATCTATCCTTCGTTGATTTTCAACAACTGGCAAGCAATCTATAATCTTTATGTGATGGAACATAAGAGGCGAAATATTGGCGTCCTGATAGAACCTCCACCATACCCATAACTCTTCTAGGGAAAAGTGATGTGTGTGTGTGTATTTCCTTAAAAAAAAATTGAACGCTTACTTTACTGCGTCAGGCGCGGTGTAAACAGTTACAGCAGTAACATACAGCTTCAGGTAAAAACCTAGATCCGAGTGTTGATGCTTAGTGGAAACATCTGGCACTTCTAGTGGACCGTGAATGTATACCTAAAATATATGGTAAGATCTATTTCAGAACTATAAAAACGCAGATGATAGTTTCTGTAACGCAGTAAACAAGAAGCGACAGAGATAGATATTTGTACAATTCTATTAATAAGACAATTATTATTATACTTAAGTGTATTTAGTGGTTATAAGTGTAGGTATTAGAATAAGCACTCACTTCCAGGAACTAACTATTGTATATTTTGTAAATTAACACTTAATACATTCACAGACAGAGTAAAATTATAATTATGCGACTCGGAGCGAGATGTGCTCGTGACGAGAGATGGCAGACTGTCTTCTTTCATCCAAATAAACCGACCCTTTTATAGGACTACCCGAATGAGGATCGGTGGGGATAAATCTTCCAGAAAATATATTTAAGCCATAAAATAGGGTCTATCCTTCCAACTAAAAATTAAGGTCGGCCCAAACATCTGGGCTATTGTCCAAACAGAAAGGTTTACCCAAACATGTGTACTATTGTCTAAAAAACATAAATTTGTTGCAAAGGATTACCGCCACTAAAGAACTTAACTATAATAATACAGTTTTATTGCCCCGGCATGAACGGGTCATTACAATTAGGAAACAATAATTTAGAACAGCATCTTTTTAACTAATATTATACAATAAGGTACACAAAAATTCTTACTTAAATAAAACGACTCGCAGATGTTTTATGGTTAAACATCTGCAGTCATATTTTAAAATGAAATGCGTGTTTAAATAATGTTCAAATTACAACTAATAAGCGTGTTATTTTAAAAGCTAAATATAAGTTGGCGTATTGCAACCGCCACATGTATATGTCTATTTATATGTCTTATGTTATCTAGAAACAAATATTGTATGTTTTCTTAAGCATGTTAAATGAACGAAAAAAAAACTATATATGATTCTGGGTTGAATATTAACGAATCGAAAAAAACCCTCGAATTTTCTGATGTGCACATTATAGGTACTTCAAATTTTACACTTATTAAAATATATTACAAATGTGATTTTTTTAGGAACTTACATCGTATCCTGAGGAGAAGTTGATGACTTGAGCGAAGACCTCTCCATCCAGCGGATGAATGAACAGCGTATTGTTAAAGTCTTTGATGATGTCCCATCTGTTTGCCGCCCTGTATCTAACCAGTAACATACGAAAATGGAGTCAGGGGTATTATTTGATGTATTACAAGTAATACATATAGGGTGATAATTGTTATATTTCATTCGTCCATTCATATAGGCTTATGACAAATTAGCGAATCATACGGTAATAAATGTTTATTGGGCATGGTTATCACTGATAAACAGGAAGCTACTTGCGATTCCCATTCTAATACAAATTAAAACTAGCTCAAATAAAATAGAATAAAATGAACAAACATGGCTTCTAAGATTAAAAATTAACACTTACTCAGGAGAATTATAAACAGCAGCCTTAGTATTGACAGCATAGCATAGACCCATTTCAGTGACAGTTGGTATTAAATTCAGAACGACTCCAACCACCCCTATTGTAAGGGTAGGTTTAAAGGTAAGTGATAGATTGACCAGCAGATTCATGTACTCTTCTGGCGGTATCCCAGTGTATTGTGGGGTTAGGTGGAAGGTCTCGTAAGTAGCGTTAGATATGAACCTTAGGAAGGATTTTAGTTTCTCTTTGTCTGGTTCTGGAGAACTCCTGCAAATTTGATTATAGACAAAACAAATTGGAAATAAGATGTTGGAATAATTGGTTCAAATAATGAATTACACACAAAATCTATGTTTGAATATCATAGTAACCCAAAAGAGTACGTACGCAGACATTATGAACATTATGAGTTACGTAACTTTTATTGCGATTACAGTCCAGTTTAAATTCATTATGAATTTGTGGCCAACTAGTAAATAATTCATTGTGTGTACTTACTCTGCATAAGCATCTAATTTCTTTTCATCCAATTTGACCATGGTGCAAAGAGTAACACTAGGAAAAGTGGTGTTCCAGGCAAACATGTCTCGGTCCATGGAAATGACAGTGGGAGAGGACTGGTACCGAACCCACGTGGTTTTGGACAAGTAGACGGACCCGAATACTGAGAGGCCGACGACGAAGAGCCAGAGAATTCTGTGAATAGAATAGTTGTGTTAGAAATTTAGCAGCAAGTTGATTTAGTTGAGAAAATTTGAGTTAAAAGAAAAAATGTTGTACTATACCGGGTATCTCAAGACTGCTACCGAAAAGGAAGCCGGGTAGTAGTTTTAGTGACAACAAACACAATGCAACTAAAAATTTTGCTAAGAAACGCGACAATTTTTTTTTATTTTTTTTTAAATATCATCATATTTGGATGGTAAATCCATAGTTTTTGCTAAAATAATAATTTAAACTCTTTTATACCTTACAGTCTTTATAAATAAAAGGGTTTACACTGGTATATTACGAAAAAATGTATTTAAAAAAAATTACCACCTAAATACGACAATATAAAAAAATCACAAAAAAAATTACGCTTTTTTTTTCTAACATTTTCTATTGCATTGTGTCTGAAGTCGCTTAAACTACCATCTGCCTTCGTTTTCTGTAGCAGTCTTGATATACCCGGTATGTTCTAGGTTAGAATATTTTGTATAAGTTACCTACAATCACCATCATAAAATTATGGAATATTTTGAGATAGATATATCTTGTATATTTGCATGGTACACATTATTATTATTAGATACAATATACAGCTAAATGACGCTGCTGTAGAATTTAAAAAAATACTACAGCAATATTTGCAATAACCCTTACTATAATGACAAAATATACGTACAATTTTACTTACACTTCTAAAGGATGTCTCCCACGAGCTACCAAATGGTTAAGTCCATGAATGGAAGAAGTTTCGAAAAATAACTTCAAATAAGCCTTAGCCTTCTTGATTATTACTTCTCCAACGCTCTGATTCTTTGTTATTTTCGGCCGTCTTTTCGGATTACGACTAATGTCTTCTTCAATTATTTGCGTTTGAAATTTTCGTTCACTGAACATTATTGATTGTTTTTATATTGGAATTCAAATAACATGCAAATATATTTCTTTAGAAGTAAAGTCATTCCCAATTTTAGATCCTTCTATCATAAACTGATTTGTTTTAACTTTAAAAATATCGATTATTGTTCGTTTCAGGTAACACGCTAGGAGATCGACCGAATTCAAGTAAGTCTATATGTTTTTAATGGGAAATTTAGCTTTTAAAAGTGTCAATATAAATCACATCAAATCAAATCAAATCGACAAAAATTAATAGCATGACTGAACACAAAAATCTAATAAATTGTCCAATCGTCGCACATAATGGCAATAATTGGTTTCATGTCACAAAGTCATTTAGTTGGTAATGATATAATAATATCGGCGGACAAATGTATTCGTGCATTTAATGAGTGTTACGGACACAGTTCTTTCAGTAGTCTAATTTGAGTCCGAAATATTTTTTATACCATTTTATTTCTATAGTATTGCTCTTCGGAAAATCGGTAATACTTTTGATTCAATTTGGAGATTTTTAATTTACGATGGTTGTATTAAGTGGATCGAATATAATTTCGTTCTAGAGTTTGTAATGCCCAATAATCGTTAGCCTTTACCTTGTTTTTTAACTTCCTTTATTTACTAATACTTAAATGGATACGGGCCACACAAACTTCATCCATGAGACGTGTTTATGAGAGGCAACCGAGGCAACGATAAAAAAATTCTGACGAACACTAGGACGAAATGGCATAAAAACAGTGTTAAATTTTTCGTAAAATTAATCAGAAGCGTCGTTTATCAATTCATCGGACTTCCATCGCTGGTCTTTATTGGTTAGATACATTTTGGTCACTTCAGCGGTCAGCTCTACGCGTTGTCACAGTTACCCATCAAATCAATATCACTAACCTTATTCAGAAGTAACTATTTGACTGCTAAAAATTATAAGCTCATGTTTCACCACTGATTCCCACAATGACTTTTTAAAAGCTGGTTGTATTCAGTGATTTTCTACATCCTTCTTTACTTCATCCAACCACATTTGGACGTCTGAAACTTGAACTGCCGTTCTAATCTATTCTCTACAAATATCTCCGTTTCTATCTTGCCTTGCTGAATGCCATAGTACTGTGTACTGGGTCTCACAGTTGATGTTAATGGGCTTCCACTCCGATTGGCAGATAACATTCACGGTGAGCATTTTATCATAACAACTCTACTATGAATTTATAATGAATTTTCAAATTAGTGTTATTTGGTTGATTTCGTATTTTCCACTTTCATGTGAGTAGGTTATGAAAGAATTATGCAATTAAATTGAACTAATAAATAAATTAAACAACTATCACAGAGATGACGAACCAATAATACAAGTCCCTCTGTCATATAGGTTTTTAATTTGTACTAAAAAAATGTAATACGCGATTGACTATAAATATATTTATTTCGGTGCGATAATTGAGAACACTGACTTATTTCACAAATACATTCATATACTCCTGTATATGGCGGGTATTTTAATGATAATAATCCTTAAAGGATTACAGTTGCATTATTGCATACAAATTTCATATGGAGTCATTCTTGATCACTACAAGATCAACAAAATTATTCTAAATATTCCTTAAAATTTAAATAGCTACAACATACCACATCACAAAGAGAATAATTAATCACTGCATCACTTAAAACATTATTTAAACAACTGCTAAGCGGTCAAAATAAGACATTAGAGAAATGACTCGACTCTACACCTGACGGCCCATACCACACTCTTACCATTTATCTCTAGCATCGTATAGATTAATGTTAGAGTGGATTGACTATCGTGGTAGAACTCTAAATAAATAGTGAGGGACTTGTATTATCGAATTTTGAACTTAATAAAAATGGGTTTGATGGGACCGTATATATATTAAATGCTTCTCAAAACATCACAGAATATATAATTTATATATTGTGACAAGTTAAGTGTGAATTCGTTATATCTTTGCGTAAATAATCGTGGTCGATTAATCACAGTAAAAGTTTAGAAATACGACTCTATAAATCAGTATTATAATATCCTTAATTTAAAATTTTGAGATTTAAATGAATTATACTACAACAATGAGCTATAGCTGAATCAGACCATATACGTCCCACTGCAAGACACGAGAATCCACATTCACATTCCTCCACAATCGAGAGGGCAACTGAGGGTGGTTAGGCCATATAGTCTATCACGCTAGCCTAGTACGGGTTGGTGGACTTAACTTACCCCAGAAATGTGTAATAACTACATACATACATACATAAACTCACGCCTTTTTCCCAGAAGGGGTAGGCAGAGGTGCCAGGACACCCACATTTCGCCTTGTATGTTCCGTCCCACGATGTGATAGGTGGCGAGCCTATCGCCATATCGGGCACAAATTCCTGACTCTGGGCTGATAATGAATAGAAAAATCCAATATCACTTTGCCCAACTCGGGATTCGAACCCAAGACCTCAGCTTTGTAACCGTACCGTAGTACAACTACGCCACCGAGGCAATCAGTAATAACTAATGTAAATAAATAATTATACTTAAATGATAAGAATATTATATTTTGGTTTTTATATTAGTTCAACAGATCAAATATCATACTAAGGAAAACACCCAACTTAATACAGTTGTAAAAACCAAACGTACCGTCTCAAATATACATTCAAAAAGAATCATAAATTCTCGTTAAGGTGTAACAGCCTTAACTCAGACGGGAAGGGGACTCCTCTCGAGTCTAATAATTTCCGCGGTGTCATGTTGCCGTGAAATAAATGAAGTGAAGAAAATAGATTTCATTTAAAAATCACGGCGCACCATTATTTTCCCCGAGCTTCCCCTAATTAATTTCTTGTCACCGTCCGGATCGGCTGTTGTGCCGGTGACAGCCGCTTAGAGAGAGACTGCGTCATTCTGTTTCTACTGGTGCGAAAGAGATGGGTATAGAAAGGTGAGTGCGCTCCATTACCATCTTTTAGTAGTTAGCGACAGCAGATACGAAGTTAGCTCCTGTCGGACTCTGTTCGCCTGGTACTTCGCTTGTTTAATGACCGCGGTAAAACTTCCGTGAAATTTCTTTTTCAATCATTTCCAAATAAAAGATTCCCTTGCTGTTTTGATTGGATCTAAACATTAACTCCTTTTAATTAATATTATTATATTTGTACCATAGTTCCGGCTAATTATTATGTAACATACCTGTAGCTAACACTTATGTGGCAGAATTCAAAAACAATGTACTAAATGTGTGGTAACGAACGACGCGGTAGCCAAGCCAGTAGGCGAAGGTCCGAATCCTAGTGCATCAACAAACTTTACCCATAAATTTTACTTTAAAAATATCAATCCCATACATACATTATAATTATTATCATAATTTACCGCGGGTTCGATCCGCGTACTGAGATAAATATTCGTGAGGCCCACAAGTATTTGTCTCAGGTCTGGGTGTTTGTGAGACTGAAAAGTCTCTTGCAGCTCTCTGATACCCACGGGCCATGACGCAAGACTTAATTCATCTTGATCTCGGGTGAGAACTATGTATGTGACTGTTGGATGTATTTATTTAATATTATCAGTAGCTAGTATTGAAATATCAAGACAAATGCAGACAGCACAATACACATAAACTCTGTTAAGCAAAGAAGCGCCTTTTGAAAGATTTCGCAAAACAGCTTCACCTATATTATGCAACGTTGATGGCCCCGCAAAGGGCGTGTACACACGAAAGTTACACAATTAAACGAGTCTAATTTTCTTGTACGAGTTACATTCGAGATGCTCGCACTGTATTTACAGAGAATTACGTGTAAATATTGCCGGCGGGCTGAGGTGGAAATCTTTGAAGCTGGCTTTGAATGGAAATGGACTGTTGATATCCATAGATTCAGTGAAAATAGATGAAAGATAACTGGTGTGAAAAGGAAAAGTTTTCACAAGGGAAAATTTTTCACCGAGTATAACATTACATGTTTATACCGGGTATCTCAAGACTGCTACCGAAAACGAAGCCGGGTGGTAGTTTTAGTGGCTACAAACACAATGCAATTAAAAATTTCGCCTAGAAACGCGACAATTTTTTTTTATGATTTTTTAAATATCGTTATTTTTGGGTGGTAAATCCATAGCTTTTGCTTAAATAATAATTTAAACTCTTTTATACCTTAGAGTATTTATAAATAAAAGGGTATATACTATTATTTTAGGAAAAAATGTATTTACCACCCAAATATGGCCATAGGAAAAAAATAACAAAAAAAATTTTGTCGGTTTTTTTTGCAACTTTTTCTGTTGCATTGTGTCTGAAGTCGCTTAAACTACCACCCGGCTTCGTTTTCGGTAGCAGTCTTGATATACCCTGTATGTTTCTATGTTTATATGTTTGTTCTCGGTGTTTCCCTACGAGATCGAATCAGAAATGAGGAGATCCGTAGGAGAACCAAGGTTACCGACATAGCCCATAGGATTGGCAAGTTGAAGTGGCAGTGGGCCGGGCACATTGCTCGTAGAACCGATGGCCGTTGGGGCCGAAAGGTTCTCGAGTGGAGGCCACGTACCGGCAAGCGAAGTGTCGGACGCCCGCCTACAAGGTGGACGGACGATCTGACTAAGGTCGCAGGAAGTCGCTGGATGCAGGCCGCTTCCAACAGGTCATTGTGGAGATCATTGGGGGAGGCCTATGTTCAGCAGTGGACTTACTTTTTTTTTTTTTATTGCATTGAATGGCGAGACGAGCAAGCCGTTCGCCTGATGGTAAGCGATACGACCGCTCATGAACAGTAGCAATATTCCACTGCGCTCGCCATCCTGAGACATAAGATGTTAAGTCTCAATATGTCCAGTAGTTGCTCTGGCTACAATGTCCTTCAATCCGAAATACAACAGTGCATTTAAGCAGTGTTGTTTCACGGGAGAAATAGACATTGCGGTGGTACCTACCCAGATGGCCTCTCACATATGAGAGACCCAGACCAGTGTGTTCCTGTGGCTGATATGATGATGATGATGATGATAACATTACAATCCCGGTGACAGAAACATTAAATCTATTTATTCTTATATCTAATGTCTATTTATGCCGTCAAAGAGCAATGTAAATGCACTGTTTTGTTTCGGATTGAAGGACATTGTAGTGGGTTTTGCTACGGTTCATGCTATCGTACCATCAGGCGAACGGTATCCTTTAAACTGGAAGACCACAGTGCATTTACACTGCTCTTTGGCGGGAGAAATAGACATTGTGGTTGTACCTGTCCAAGCGGCCTCTCGCATACGAGAGACCTACCAACAGTAAACATACTAATCTGGGGGCACGGCAGTGCCCCCTCCAAGTCGAGCTAAAAAGCGGCACAGCCGTACTATCCTTTTCTCGAAGCAATTCAGACCATTTTCAACCCCCCATAACTTCGTTGTGGTTAAAGCAAGAAGCCTGAATTTTCAGTTACTCATTAGGCATTGTGTAAACACGGTATATTTAAAATTTCATTCAGTTTGAACCAGTAGTTTAAGAATTATAACTTGTCAAACTTTCGCAATTTTGTCACTCACTGACTGACTGACCGATCATCAAAAGTCTAAGGCACTTCTAGCAGACATAGAACCTTCAAATTTAGAATATAATTAGTGTTTAGTGTCTATAGTAAGGAAAAAATCAAACATTTCATAATTTCTGTCTAGTTTTCTAGATACACCAACTGCGTGAATAACTTTGTAATCTCATATAAATGTATAGGATTACAAAGATGCATTTGCAGTTAATGATTCGTTGTACCCGTATATAATGGAATAATAGTTGTAGATTGGTATCTATATATATATTATATGAGGCATAACAGGAGGGGGGTATAGAAAGGAAAAGGGTGTATTCAGCCCATGAAACTGTACAACATTCCTCTAGAAAAACATGACGAAGAAAAACTTGCAAATAAATAGACTAAATAGCTCGAAAACAATCACCATGAAAGATAGAACACTAATAATCAAATCCGCTATATTTGGTATAAATTGATACCTACAAAAATAAGAAAAAAACATAAGACAGAGGCTTTAAGAAAAATCATTATATATATTCTAGAAATAAAAAGTACCTGAAAAGGAATAAAGTAGGACTCTACAAAAAGACGTGAGATCCCATCAAAAACATCCTGTGAAAAAATTCCAAGTCTCGCAGCTCAGTTTATCTACTGCAAAAAGTTGTGAGATCCATGTAATACCAAGTCGAATAATTTATTTAGTCCTTGATTAAGGGACGTTCTGTATAAAGTTATTACGTAAGTTATTATCATATCAATATTAAAAATTCTTTACGTTTTAAATAAATAGATCGACTTGGCCATCGCATGAAAACATAATGTATTGTACAATTTATGCATAATGCTACTGGCCAAGTGGATCTATTTATTTAAAACGTAAAGAATTTTTGATTTGATGGGATCTCACGTCTTTTTGTAGTCCTACTTTATTCCTTTTCGGTACTTTTTATCTCACAACTTTTTGCAGTAGATAAACTGAGCTGCGAGACTTGGAATTTTTTTACAGGATGTTTTTGATGGTAAAATAATATAATAACAAAGTCCTCCTCCACCCTAATAAAACCGAACACAGCCACTTAATTTGAATATTTAGCACAACGGAGTGCTTAATAAAACATCCAGTTTGATTTACATTCTAACAAATCCGTACCTTTTGCGCTTTATTTAGTGTAAACACGCCCACGCCGTGTTACCTACCGCCATCTTGAATCCGTAGCCCATTTAAATTTTGCGTTTAATTTACTAAGTTCAAATAATTCCGAGTGTGCTCTTCATTAACATACCTTTACAATTCTGTGTGGGTTTACTTCAATTTATTTCTGTCTATATTATTCGATATGCGTCGTACTGCTGAGTAAGTTCCTCAAATGATCGAAGATAGTTTAGCACGCTGACCTAAAGCGCGTTGAAAGAGCAAACATTTCAAATGACCAACTCTCAAAATGTAGATTCCCTTACAATATCTTACAAAATCACAATCAAAATCATAAGTTTTATAGAGCCGAGCCTATCACTGTGGCACAAACAGTATCCAGGCCCGGGCAGCTCGAAGCCATGGCCCCACCATTCACAACGCAAAAGCTTCATCTCTAGACCAGTAAGACAATTTATAAAGAGGTGATACAATACTGAACATCGTTGTCTCTGAAAACCCAATTTTATTTATGAAACTCCAAATCAAAAGCAATGGAAAGCCGAGAGGTATACAGTGAATCGCTGTCCGCGGCGCTGACGAGCCAGACCAATAAAGGTGGGTTGAAAAAATAAAATGCGCAGACAGACAAATCGGACGCTTCACGCTGCCCAATAGATGCCCTTTTCTACGAGGCAAGTGTGGGGATGACTGTCGATAGATTCTTTCACGCATAAAAATTACATGAAATATTATTTTCTGTCTAGTGTGGTAGAGTATTGCTTAAGCCTTCTCAATCCCTTTAGGCATACCTATAAGGTGAAAGATTTTCAAACCAAAAATTCACACTAAATATTTCAATACACTGTAAAAGCATCTAGAACAACTGAATAACAGAATATTAACACAAAAAATATACCTTTAGAAGAAAATAACTGATGCATTAGCAATTACACATATATTCTTAACTGTATCCCCTAACAATTCAATTTTTCCCTAGATACGTTGGTGTAACAGCTTACGAATGTTGTCCCATCACTGACATAATTCATGTCCTTCAAAAGGTGAAACATATCGACATCCCAAATCAGTAATCGATATAAATATAACATCACTAACTAAACAAGGTAATGAGTAAGGCATATATTCGCCATCTGCGCGCGGTGATTGATCATGACGAATGACTAACAAAACACGTGTGATTGGCTCACTTATGTCGACGTTGATTAATTTTATAGCACCATTATTTATACCTGTAGGTTAATTATCTTTTGTCATATTTATTATTGATGGTAGAAGTTAACCGCCACATATATTCATATTATACGTTCATAATTTATAGCACTGGTGATAGGCTTCTTATATGTGAGAGGAAACCTGGGTTGGTACCATCGCAATTTCTATTTCTTCCGCCAAACAGTAGTGTTGTGTAAATTCACTGTTGTGTTTCGGTTTGAAGGACATTGTTGGCAGAATATTACTGGAAATAATGCGACTTAACATCTTTTGTCTCAGGATGGCAATTGCAGTGAAATGCCAAGTATTGCTCTATAATTCATGATGTAGTTTGGTTTTGCTGCTGTACATGAGCAATCGTATCGCTTTCCATCAAATGAATGGCTGGGTAGTCTCGCTATTCCTTATAATAAAAATTGAAAGACAAGAGAACTGAACATACTGGACATATCGCAAGACTATTTAAGTAAATTCATATTTATCGCTCGCTTAGTTATTGCTCGATCTACGAGTATCAACCTGTATTATTAGTCAACCATTGTAAAAAAATCTATATTTTACTCTGATCATTGATATAATGTCATACTTTTTTTACATCTCGCATTACGATCGTAATTCTCTATATTTTGGAGCTTATTATGTAAAGTTGCTTCTGGGTTTTAGCCATAAAAAATCATCACAGAATGCATTTAGCTCGCATTTGTACTGAGCATGTCATATTAAATATTTTTTTGACTATTCAACAACTTTTTTATGTTTTCATTAACCTATTCTTTATACAACATTATATATACAACATTACGAAACAAAACAATCAAAGCAATATCCTTATAAATATCATTAAACCGTAGGGTGTAGGTGGGCCCGACACAGAAGCGACGTGGGGCGCAATAAAACGCAAATCGTTTGCTAGGTAGCACGTCCTAATAAAAATTCCTGCAAATCAATACGTTCTCTTTTACGCTTTTTGTATTGTATTTTATTTTGTTATTCGCCTCCGCTTCGTGTTAAAGGGACAATTCCGGGATCTAGCGATGGCGTACAACGATTTTCAGGTCTTGATACTTGTAAAATTGCTTGTAAGTTTCACAAAACATACATGGAGATATTTTTTATATTCTATGAATGTAAACCAAATTACCAATACTTGTAAGTATAATTCAAAGTTAAAAAAATACAGGCATTTGTATCATATAGGTCTGTGAAAGAATGTTCTTTATAAATCTGCACAATAATCATATATGGCCCATAACACAAGTAAAATATTTATTTGGGCACCAGAATTCAATTTAACACTTGCGTTATAATTTTATTTTTTATTTTTGCGCTTTAAGTTTTGTAGGTTATTTTCTTTTGTTTGTTTGTTAATAAATAATGTTAGGTAATTATTACATACAAAATAACTTTAGCTAACCTTTGATCTACAGAATTTCTCACACTGAATAAAACACCAAGTTCAATATTTTTATCAATTCATTGACTACCGTGAATACAATCTTTATTTTTTGTACATTTATTTAAGTAGTAAGTATTAATATATCACCCGGCAATATTTTACTGTACTGTATGGATACGATAAAACTTTAAACAAAATTACTTCAGCTATTTGTTCCTGAAAAAAAATATATGGAAACGATCAAAACTACTAAATCCACCAACTGAAGCAACAGTAAGTAGAATACACGTTGGATTCCGTGTTCCATCATTGCCATTTGCATGTCTTGTACGTATGTGTGCACACAGATTGACGCCGAGTTAAATGCCGTGGGGTTCGGTACAAACGTTTAGCGAAGTATTTATTGGCACGGACGACGATTGGGAAAAATTCCAATAAGTCGACATCGCTGGCGTTTTGTACGAAAGAATAATGTTTAATTTGTACAATGAGGACGGCATGGGAGATTTATACGAGCTTTTTGTGTTTCATTAGAAAAAAAACTCGTTGAATTTTGTTTTATAAGATATTTATTGGGAGGAAACGAATAGTTAGTAATTGAATAGTTGGTAACATGTTTTGTGTGACTTATAGAACGCAGGAAATTGAAAAAATGTTGTCGAAAATTATTGTACAGGGGCAGACAATTAATTTTCAGTAAAAAACATATTTAATCTAATAAAAAAAACTATGGAATAAAATTAACACTATGTTTCTTAATTTTTAGCGTTCCGATTTCGCTTTGTCTGGGTGCAAATACTGTTTGAGCCTGTTTTATTTATATTAAGACTTAATGAACACTATGTGATTGACGTCCTTAAGGGTTAGCGTATCATCACTATCCCCTCGGCCTGTCCCATGACTCAAGGCATGTAATCGTGTCGTTTCGTGTCTCATCCCATATCTTTTGAGTTTGAAAGAGTAACGGATATTTTTTTTTTTTATTGCATTGAATGGCGAGACGAGCAAGCCGTTCGCCTGATGGTAAGCGATACGACCGCTCATGAACAGTAGCAATATTCCACTGCGCTCGCCATCCTGAGACATAAGATGTTAAGTCTCAATATGTCCAGTAGTTGCTCTGGCTACAATGTCCTTCAATCCGAAACACAACAGTGCATTTAAGCAGTGTTGTTTCACGGGAGAAATAGACATTGCGGTGGTACCTACCTAGATGGCCTCTCACATATGAGAGACCTACCACCAGTAGGTGTATATTTGTATTACTTAGTTATCCCACCGGAACACTAAATATTTGGAGAAAGAAACGTAGCCTATATATTAATCTATCTTGACAATCGTCTAAAGTTTGATATACAAATATTAAATACAGTGTCGCAAGGCTTTAAAGTTTTGGGGTTCGTATTGCGAAATTGCAAAGAATTTAAAAACCCGACTACAAAAATCAAACTTTTCAATACCTTAGTTCGCCCAATCTTGGAGTATAACTCCGCTGAGTGGAGTCCACATTACGAGGTCTACTCAAAGCGTTTAGAAAGTGTTCAGAAGAGGTTCGTTTATCATTTAGCCTACAATGAATGTTTAGCAAAACGTATTTCCAGTTACATAGACAGGACTAAAGCATTATAACTTAAAAACACTTGCTGTTCGCAGAAAAATACTCGACTTCCTCTTCCTTTACAAAATCCTGAACAGCAGTATAGATAGTAGTGAATTACTGAGTAGTCTCAATATAAATATTCCTTCGCGGATACCTAGAAAAAATGTCTATAGTTTATTTTATATACCAGTGTCGAAATCTAACCTCGGGCATTGCGCCCCGTTACCAAGACTCGCTAGACAATATAATACTTTACATTAAACCAACGACATTGATATCTTCGGGTCTTTGTCCAATTATTAGAGGAAGCTATTCGAAATTGGATAGTATTTTTTTTAAGTAAAGTTTTTTTTTTCTCTTTTAAATTTATTATCGTGTATCCTCTTAATTATAAGCCTACTTTAATTTTTGTTAATCTTACCTATTTTTAATATTGTTAACATTGTATAACGTTTGTGTTGTCTAAGTTTAGCCTTCATTAGTCAGAACGCTATGGTCTCCTATTGTGGGAGTACGCTAGATTAAGTCTTTCAGCATATATTGTATTTGAATCTCTAATTGTGTACATTCTGCGTTGGAGATCTATGGAATAAATAAAATAAAAAATAAAAAATCCAGGATGTCAGCCACCTACGTCCATACTTAATTTACGAAATTGATTTAGCCCTTTCTGAAAGTAGTATGCATAAAGGCACAATCAAACAGACAAAAGTTCTAATAATCATTATTTTGGGTTCTATTACGTTGGTATAGCGACCTCGATCACCACGCTTAACGTTAGTGCGAGTTTTTGTACTTTCTGTATCAGCCCATATACGTCCCACTGCAGGGCACGGGCCTCCTCTACAATCGACAGTACGATTGAGAGTAGTTAGGCCATATAGTCCACCACGCTGGCCTAGTGCGGGTTGGTTTGTACTTTACATTCCATACTTTTTGTACTTTACATTCCATATAAATTCTTACAAATCGGTATGGTATGCTAGTTACCTCACGAGGTTTTCCTTCACCATTATAGTGGGTGTTGATTGATTATCAATACACATGAATCCAAAAGGGGTGTGCCCTGGGTTTTAAACCCGCGCACACCGTGAACATGTTGGTAGCCGGGTCTGGTCCGCTTACTAACAGGCCGCCAGACCACTTGCAAAAACTTACCAAAACAACATAACTCAATATTGAAATCGAACCATATACCTCACTACACCACTAAACCATTACCAACATAAAAATTATGTAGCCCAAAACAATAAGGGAAGTTCAACAAAAAGTTTAATTCCCGTCATTTCCGCTCATCCTGACGTACTTAAGGGATGAGACGGGATAGTTCCACTGACACATGTCACCTGACCACTTGCGTGTAATCCGCTCTTGATAAGGGATGGAAAAAACTATCGGGAACTAGATTAAAGGAATTTTAAAATACGGACAAAAACAGTGACTGATTATTAGACCAGCTGGGAAGTTGGTTTTCTCGGACATTTGGCTTTGGAAATGATAGAGGCAAGCTGTTGCCACTCATGACTGCATGAATAACTCCTCCGGGGCGGTACCACTGTCCACAGGAAATTAATGTAAAGCGACATATTTGCTGTCGTGTTTCATTCGGTGAGTGAGTGATGCGCAATACCTTTTTTATCATCCTCCACGTATTCCTTACCGCGCTCCCTCTCATTGGATGGGCCGGCAACACATCCACGATCCAGCGTTGTGGATTTTCATGAGCGGGAGTGATCACTTGCCACGAGGTCAACAGTTCACCAGATGGTGACCTGTTTGCTCGTTTACCGGACCTATGCAATAAAAAAAACATTTTTTATAAAAGAAAGGAAAATGCCTGCAATGTGAGGTACATTACAAGATAAGTAGCGTTATTTATATATCCATCAATGCTAGATCCTTACCTTTTATGTTGTTGATTGAGGCAATAGGGATGTTATGTTATGTTAGAAAATACGTAAACAAAAACAGTTTCCTCGATTCCCTCTATAACGCTACAAACTGTCACGTGTGTATAATCTACGTCAACGATCGGTAGCAGAGTCTAGCGTTCTATCAAAACGAACTGAGTTTTTCATCATTACTCCCGAGCTGTGACGTCAGCGCGCTCCGATCGCTGTTTGCAATCACATGATAATCACCAATTAAAAAATAAATAATATAAATAAATAACACCCAACAGTCACATACATAGTCCTGATCCCACATTAAGATCGAGTCTTGTGTCGTGGGTATCAGGAACTACGAGAGACTTTTCGGTCTCACAAACACCCAGACCCGGAAGAAATATTTGTGGGCCGCACAAACATTTCTCTCGGTGCGGGGATCGAACCCGCGGCCTCTCGTTTCACAGGCAGCGTCTAACCGCCTGCGCCACGGTGGCTGTCAAAAATATGATCATTTAATTAATTAAGAACAATTTGATTCTCTAAACTTTGTATTAGGTTTAAAATACCGTCTTGAATGTGTAGAAAATAAATTTTTAAGAATTTGTAACATGAGTCAATATCCCTATCGTGATCGCCGCTTCGACACCATACTTAAACCATAACGATACTTTTATGTTGTACTAGAGATTCTCTGTCCGATCCAATACGGTCATCAGCTTTTTGCTATTAGCAATGATTTGTCATAAATATAGGTGAGTAGAAAATATATAATTACCCTCTCAGTCCACCCTTTCTGGCAGGAAGCGTGATAGTTGCAGACAGACGTGCAGATTACGTGATTATCTGCAGTGTTGTAAAAAGTAAGAGGGCTCTCAGCTCACCTCAGCGAAAATGCAATTAGATTTGTCTCGGGAGAGTGACGCGGCCGCGTCTACACCGGGAGCTGGGGCTATAATACTGTTCCTACACTTCTGTGTATGTGCTTATTTTAATATAAAAAAGTAAAAAAAAAAACATTTTAATTTAACGGTTTTATATTGCAGATAAATGTACTAAACGCTAAAAAATAATTTCATGGATACAGACATTGATTAAACTAAAATAAATTCGTGGGGCACGTCCAATATTTAAAGGGGGTAAAATTCATTTAAAGGATAATTGTATTGTCACCACAATCAAAAGCGTATACCAAATTTCAGATCAATCGGTTAACGGGAAGAGGATTAAATTTCAATTACTAAATTTGACCCAAACAAACGGGGTGAGCTAAATAAAACCGTTTAATAATAAAAATTGACGATGTTGTCAGTCCATTATTTCATTCTTGAGAATTTTTTTTGCATAATTGGAACACATATACGACAGTAAAAGTATTAAAAATACGTCAAAGGAATGACCAAAGGTTAACTTAATATCATGACCAGCTCACTATGCATTTCGCAGAGGTTATTTGTGTCCACTAGTGACAGTGAGCCAGCTTGACACCACGCCGTTAACAAATAACAATCCTACTCCGAATCATGTATCGTTTATTGAAAACTAGCGGTGGGGCCCGCTTTGCCCGGGTGCATATCGTTTCCAATTCCAGTCCACATCAATAACATATTATTTTGCGTACTAACTGTTTTATATTTAAACTCAATGTGACCGCCGACGACTATATTGCTTTTCCCGTCCCGTCTCATTCTGTCGAATGATGAAAAGCATGCAATCCTGTCCTCTTCTGTACCGTGAAATCCATTCAAGTTTAAAACAGTAGTAAAATTTCTACATATTTTCGGGATAAAAGTAGCCTATGTGTTTTGCGTGAAAGAGTAACAAACATCCATACACCTGTACTCTCAAACTTTTACGTTTATAATATTAGTAAGCGTAATGCATTTTATAATACCAATCGTCAATACAACAAAATGCTTACAAACTACATACATAAAAATAACCGAATAAAATCAGTCATAAGCTCTCGTACTATACAGGCCCCCATCTGATTTCCATATAAATTGTAGCTAACTCACGTGGCATCTCTTACTTTTAACTGCTGTAACCGCACTCTAGCGGCCAACTCACTTCAACCCCTCCCTATACACCCCTAAAACCAGTAAAAACTGCAATTAATACCCTTGTATTAACTACCTTTAGTGTGGTTTGTAGTTTTGTTGTAGTCTGATTGAGATAATGAAAGCTTTATTATGAAAGATATATTTTTGATGTTCATATTTAGTATACTATTACATTACTTTACTGAATGATGCTTTAATGAGTTAAGTATGATGTAAAATAGATTATGATAGAGATACATTTGATGCTGGAACGCTTATCTGTAGGGTTTCGAAGTTCATTATATTATATTTTTTATTTAGAAGTCTCTCACTTTAACGGTACAGGAAAGCAGATTTTCTAACATTTTTTCTTTCTTATACAGGACTTCATATCAATACAAGTTTACTTTAGTCAGACAAATCACAAAGATTTCAATAATTATCACTCTCAAAACTGTACTATTGCTGTAGTATAAAAACCAAATAAAAACCGACATCGAAAAACAAAATTCCGAATCACAAACACAATCAGACTACCATAACATTATCCATTAGATCCGCGGAATTGTCCACATCCATCACATATCCGAATGTCGCGGGGGAGATCGGGGGAACGTAGGGGGAGAAAGAGGAGGAAAAGGGGAGGTAGCGGACACATCCTCAACTTAGTGGACAGTGTAATTCAATTTGGCAAATAAGATTTCCTGTCTAGTTACCTGCACCGACGCCCTTTCATATCGGGATATGTTATACGCGAGTGTTTTGTTGTGACTGCCAACGTTCGCGCCAATGTTTGGACCAATCTTGGATATATTTTAAAAGCATCGAAATATCATTTTCCGTGCTTTTAATATTTTGCATATACAGTTGCCAATTCTAAAGTTTCGATGTTCAGAACAGTGTTTTAAAAAAAGTTGTGTCCAATTCATGTCTTTACCATTTTTAAGTCCATCGTAAAATTATAAACTATTACTATTATTCAAATTAAAACTATATTACTGTATTTCTTTTCACTGCGTAAAACACACATACATACTCAAATTACTTGGTAATTGAAAATTGTAGAAAAAATATGATTTGCTGAGAAAAATGAAACCTGTATAATGTATAGATCCTCATTAATATTACGTGTCGCATAACTTTTTGCATTCAAATCATTGGTATAACTCAATGAGATGTAAGTTATACCAATGATTTATAAAAAAAATAATTATAAAAATAAAATCCATACAAACACAGAAAAAAAATTAAACAAAATTCTTTCCAGTCAAAAAATGCCACGAGCCAACCGCCAAATGTTTTACAAACATTGGCTGTGACGGAATTAGATTGGGACAAGTGGGGTCAAGCGAGGCCGCAGCGAAATGGACGATGACAATGTCGCCAATATGAAATTACATCCGACTCGCTTACGTGGAAATGTATTAAGAAAGCACAAAGGAAGCTTTGCCCTTTTAAATACAGTTTTTATATCTGTATTTGCTTTCTTTTGAGGTTGCTTAGTAAGTATAGCATCCTTTATGGATAATATGAGTCACAGTATTCTCGCTGTAGGAAAAAACCCCATTGTTTAATGCCCAAATGAATCAACTAGTTTTGCATGAGTTGAAGTTTGTGTCAGGCTCATTCGGCATTAGTACCATTTTTATTAGTGCAATGATTGACGAGCATGCCACACGCCTGATGGAAAGCGATACGACTGCTCATGGACTATAGCAATGCTTAGCATACCACTGCGCTCTCAATCTTGAAACATAAGGTGTTTAGTCTCAATATGTTCAATAGTTACTCTGGCTACAATATCCTTCAATCCAAAACACAACAGTGCATTTAAAGTGACCATAACATGTAACTTCTAATAGACGAATTCGGTTGTTTTTATTTTACTTATTTTTCTCCCATTTACTCGTAATTGTTACTTATGCGCCATTAGTATAATTTTTACATTAAGTAAATGTTTACTTAAAAACTTAAATGATTGCTCGTTAACTAGAAAATAATAAAGTGAAAAAATTGCCAACGTCCACAACACCTAACAAAACATCAAAAGAGTCTGTTCACATCTCACGACATTACATTACGTTCTGTATTTTATTCATAAAAATGCTCTAAAAGATTCATCACAATGTTTTATTTGCTAGGTATGTAAATAGTTTAAAAATTTAATTCATGGCAATTACGAGTACTATGATTTGACTTCACTTATTTTGGGATCTATAAATTACAAATGTTTGAACTTCATCCACATCTAAGATCAACATTCGTGCGATCCACCAATGAAAAACGCAGGCATCAAAACCTCATATTTCTCTGCTAACTTGTCACGGCTACTATAATATAGGCAACTAGAAAAAATAAATTCAACTACCCATTGCAAATATTGAATCGTGTCGTTTTATACGAACCACCCACTGTCCTGAAGCATTTCTAAATCAAAACACGGTCGGTTACCCACGAGAGTGACTTGCGGAAAATTGGAAAACGAAACAAGGTGAAAAATATTATTAAGTGGAGCGCTCACCGATCCCCTCTCTCCCCGCTCCCCGCTCACGGCGCCCGTGGGACAAAACGTCCCGAACAATGTTTAAATATGATTTTGAATTTTTGGACTTTGTGGGATTGTTTAGGTGAAAATTTGGTTGTATTGCAGCCTCGGTGGTGCAGTTGGTTAGACGAGAGTGTGAAACGCGAGGCCGCGAGTTCGATCCCCACACTGAGATAAATGTTTGTGTGAACCACAGGTATTTGTTTCGGGTCTGGGTGTTTGTGGGACCGAAAAGTCTCCCGTAGTTACTGATATGACACAAGACATGATCTGAGTGTGGGGTCAGGACTATGTATGTCACTGTTGGGTATTTATTACATTATAAAATGAAGTCGCTTCCTCCGTCTGTGCACTTATTTTCAACAATAGATGGAGTGATTCAAAAGGATGGTTTATATGTATAATACATCGACATTACACAAATAAATTGATGAATATATTGATGGCGTTGGATTGATAAAATCGTTATACGTAACGTTTGATATACGTTTAAGGTTTATTGTATTTAACATGATATACTTAATGTGGACTGCACAACCTGTTTCATCAAAAATATTTCCGTCACTATGTCACGTCAGAGTAAAATCAACTAAAAAACTACGTAAAATTAAATGTTCTCTTCCCACCAAACTGGGTTAAATCCAAAATGATTAAGCCAATCTGTATGTTTGTCCCAGAACAAATCCCTATGCCCAAACCGTCCATAAGGTGAGCAGTGGTAAGTCAAACACCTTCATTGATAGTCAATGGAGTCCACAAATCGTCGGCTATACGCGCGGGCTTTTAGCGAAGGTACGGGTAAATCGACCTATTAGTGACCGGGGGACACGACTTTCCGCCTTCTTATAGGGTGCACACGCACGGATCTTGGGTATTATTGTGAGGATTTTAGGGTTTTGAGAACACTTATTTTTGTATTTTTTTAAGGTTTTGAAGGAATACACAGATTTATCTTGTTAAAGACTTTTTATATGATATGTTTTAAAAAGTGTAAGCTAAGAGAGTTGACAGTAAAATAATTTGAGAAACTAAAAGCGTTTTTGAAAATTCGGCGGATTTGTTCTGGATTCAAATTGATGAACTAGGGATAGAAAGCTCATCGCATGCGCCTGTTATTTTGTTTAATCGTCGTAATTTATAAAACGCAGTTGTTACTTCCCATTAAGCGACCATTTTTTTCATTAAAGCGTCTTATACTTTAGTAAAGAATCAACAATTGTGATTGTTGCATATAACTTAAATAAAATTGGAACTAGAGGTACCTAGATATATTTCTTTTCCACTTTCTAACGCTAGTTTTCATTTTCCTTTAGAAGTAAGTTTTCTACCCAGTGTAAACCCGGCCTCGGTAAGGTGGAGCGGACGAGTGCACATTCACAGTCGATTGGACGCCGCCGCACTCCTTTATGGCGTCCTGCGACCGACTCTGATAGCGCCAATTACCCCAGCGGCGCGTGAGAAATAACGCGATGCGACTTATATGCCGTGGAGGTTTTACTAAGGAGTTGTCGTTTGATTCTTGACAGTTGAAAATCTTCTTGAAATTAAAATTCTTGAAAATTGCACGAAACTTATTTATGTATTTGTTGTAGGATGTCATAATTATGTATTGTAACAACTACTTTTTTAAGCACCAGCGCTGAATTTTATGATAATTTTCTTTGCTCATTGTTCTAAGATATATTTATAATTTAATTTGAATTGAAATGTAATAAATAAACAAACTTCAACGAACTGTTAGCAAACCAAAAAAAAAACATACATTATTATAATATTGCATTGTTTTTAGAATCTAGTTCAAATAATACTAGCTGCAAAACAATCATTGCAGCCTTTACCCTGTTCTTGATAACACTAACATGTACTGTAACAATAGTTTCCTCTTTATACTGGTCCTGTCAGTTATACACCGGATTATAAGTACATTGGACTACATGGGATATTCGCCCACGTAGAGTGATCAACGTGCGCCCAATAATACCCAGTTGACTCTATCTGTAAATCCTTCGTATGAAACTAAAATTGGGTTACACTTACGTGCAATACTAACTGTTTTTTAATCGCTGTTTACTTTAGTTGCTATCCAGATACGAAATAGTTCCCGCCAACAGTCCTAAGATTATGAGAAGACAAACTGTAGGCGATTACATGCACTAAAAAAGGAAACAGAACATGTCCACTGCTATTCCTCCTGGCAGTTACAACGTATAGCGGTCACTCCCTAAGATTTTGTTACCTCTCGCGGGAAATTGCCTCCCGCGATATACCTCACTGTCTTAAGCGTGGTCACGTTTCTCTATACCTGATTATCTATAGACTACTGACTATAAAGGAACTTTTTGGGTGTAAAATTGAAAATAACAGTACGCTTCATTACACCAATACTATTTTCTTTAATTGGTCAGGAGTAGGAGACGGGAGAATCATTGGTTAAGTTGCTACATAAATAGTGCACTCTTGAGCTCCAAGGTTCAATTTCCAAGTCGTCATATCTTTTGTTGTGAGGTTCGAAATATATTATTCTTATTGAGAAATTTAAGACTCAAGCTGCTTGGCAAGACGATAATCTTGCTCTCTATCATATTTTGAGACAGATAAGCTCAGGTAAGATAAGTGGTATTGGTTCTACTTCTATCTCTTGTATCTGCTTATTTATGCAATTTATCAGAAATAAGTGCTTGGGAAGAAGTAAGTGAGTAAGTTAAGTACTTGAAGAGTTTAATGAAAGTGGACGAAGCGAAAGTATTATGTCAGGATCGAGCAAGGTGGAGATCCATAGTCTCTGCTTACCCCTATGGGAAACAGACATGACGTTTATATATGTATATAAGTACTTAGGCAATATATTTGTATTAAACTTTTAGTAGTGGGTGTAAAATAGGCCACTAACTGAGGAGCAGATTTTTAGATACCTATCGACTCTAGTGTTAGCAAGTACCACCATTTCCAAGTAGTCACGCGACGATCATATTATTATTATTATTGTAATTATATAGATGTACAAATGCTCTGTGCTATAATAATAATTATATACATTTATTTAATATTATATAAAGATATTAATGCATTAATAACATAATAAGTAAATTATACAATTGCTGATTTGATCATTTGTAAAAGTATAAATACCGTGTCAGAAACATTATGAAGCAGTTCTATGTGAAACTTAGACCAGAACGTTATTCTGCAGAAAATATACTATAAACACGAAATTGTGGTTTTGATCTTCAAAGTGCGTCTCCAACACTAGACTAAAGAGACTCGAAATCCGCTCCTAGTTAATTAATAAACAAACATTTTACGAGTAACATAGGTATGTATCTAACTAAAAAAAGTAAATAATCTACCTACACTAATTACAACTCGAAACGAAAAAAAAACTACAGTTCAATCAAAGTCGTAGTCTGATTGATGAAGTAAATTAACTTTATTCTGATTACTGTGTCCCTGAGACGTCCTGGGGGATTAACAAGCCTAGCAGACACTTTTTCTTTCTCGGTCAGACCTGCGAAATAACAACGATGACTAAAAGGTTTTTAACAAAGCCCTAAATTCTTACTTTCGCCAACATTTTGAAATTGCCTAGACCTATAAATATTATGATTTTTTCCAATGTGCATCCAATGGCATGCCAAATCATAGCAAAGGTCTCTAAAAAATAAGTACCTACGATCTAAGTGATTAAACTATTATAGGGCTGTGACGATCACTTTTCATCAACGATTTATTAGATTTACGCGAATGTAACACATTTAAATAAGACTATTATTTACGTGGTTAGTCCGCCCCATGATCACGAAAGTAGTAAAGTAATCGAAACATCGGGAAGTTAAAAATTAATTGAAACAAATCCGCGATAAAATCCGCAAATAATAGTTTTATTTAACCACTATTTACTGAACGATCTTGTTCAGATCTTGTTGTGGTTCGCTTACTTATAATAATTTAGTTTTTATTAAATCATACAAATATGTAATGCGTCTGTTTTTTTTTTCTTTTAAATCGCACAATACAAACAGAAATCACAAACACCAGCCTCGGAAACCCCGAGTTTTCCAGCGCAAATAATACACCCCAGCGCAAACACCTGAGATGTTTGACGTGGTAAAAGGTGGCGTTGGGTTACCATCCGGCTAACGTTACAGTTAAATGGTGGGACAATACAGTGTAAGTTACTGATGGATGCGGCCAGGTGTTGCTAACGTTTGTATAAATGTTTTTGTTTGCGTATTCAATGGGAGTTGGTTTGGTGCAAATGTTTTGGATTAAAATTTACGAAGTAAATTAAATAGTTCAATGTTGTTCTCTTCTTGGATCCCTGTTTACCCTGGGGATGATAAACTGGGTAAGCCGGATTTTTACCGGCTAAAAACCCCATTATCACCTTCAAAACAAATAAGGGACTTCGGCATCTCACGAGGAACACACCAAAGCCCCTTTAGCACTTTCCTACCTAGCACTACGTGAGGTGAAAATATATTGTTCATCACCTGTCTTTCTCAACATCATTAGTCTACTGCAGTCCACTGCTGTACATAGGCCTCTCCCAAAGTGCGCTACAAAGCCCGGTCTGCTGCTTTAAGCATTCGATCGGTGAAGAACTTATTTCTCATTAATTAATAGTACTCTTCCTTTGAAATATACTGTAGAATCTATGAAGGGAGCGGCTAAATTCTTTCTAATTTAATATGTACCAATTATTGCAGTATTTTCTAGCAATTTGGCTGAATTAAAGCAATTCATCTTTAATATTTTTTTATCATTAAGTTAAACAACATGTAATTATCCAAAGGTTGTCTGTAAGAAATCGCCTAGGGCGATAAGACCGCCAACTGTACTCTTTAATCTTATATGTAAAATATTGTATACTTTTTCACTTTTGTGTGCAGTAAAGAATGAATAAATAAATAAATAAATAAATAATTATTGCATTTATCTTTTCCACTTAGTCCAATACTATGTTTAGCAATGGGCATTCTGATATGCTTAAACTTCTTTGAACATATTAATTTCAAAGTAATTGGATTTTTCTATTCCTTAGCCCGGAGTCAGGAAAACCTGATATGGCGTTAGGCTTATCCCTTATCACACCATGGGACAAAAAATACAAAGTGAGTAAGTGTCCGTGTTGCACCTCTGCCTACCCCTTCTGGGAAAAAGGCGTGATTTTATATATAAGCATGTACTCACGTAAGTAACAGTTAAGTGAATATACCTCGTACCAAATTTTAGCAGTCAATCTAAACAATATCAAAAGTAAATAAAAGCCAGTTCCAAAAAGGTATAAAATTGCAGAATGATGTCAGAGTGGTTGCAATTTTCAGCGTAATTTCCTCCAATCCGAGTCGTTCGCCCGCTATAAGTAAAGGTGTTACTGTTTGAGCACGTAGCCGCCTCTTTATTAAAGCATCGTTGTTGCGCCCGGGTACACTCGTGGCCTTATAAATTCATATTTTCTTGATTGGTAATATTTCATGTTAGTATTTTTTATTATAATAAATAGCGAGACGAGCATGGTATTCACTTGATGGTTATCGATACGACCGCTCATGAACAGTGCCAAAACCAAACACCTTGAATAACAAAGCAATGCTTAGGATTCCACTGCGTTCGCCATCCTGAGACATAAGATGTTAAGTCTTAATATGTCCAGTAGTCACTGGCTACAATATCCTTTGCACCGAAACACTACAGTGCTGTTACACTGCTGTTTGACGAGAGAAGTAGACATTGCGGTGTTACCCAGGCGGCGCGGCCTCTCACATATGAAAGACCAACCACCAGTAACTTGCTACGACTTCGAATGTACCAAAAATATAGTATTAATTACTTTTTATGAAATATTCCTTTTAAAACATCTTAAAATTAGAAAATTGCTTATAGTAGATACCTGTCGAATGAAAAAGCTGAAACAAGAAGAATGGAAAGAAAAGACAGTCTTTTGCTCTGCGGTGGGACCGTAAATATGAACTTCAAAGTTCATGAACAATATTCAAAGTAAAAGGTCCACTTTAATAGCATTATGTGTTTGGTAAAATAGGGAGGAGTAGGCAGGTATAAAAAAACAGTTTTGAAAAAAGAAAACAATCATACAGCATAATTTTCAACAAAAGAAATCAAGTCCAAAATTGGTATAAACGGACCGATATCCCGATTCTCCTCACAAGTGTAGATAGTTGCAGGTAATCTGTACTTTACGGCCGCAGAAAGCCTTTGTGTTACACTTTTATTTGCGATACGGCGGCTCCTGGATTAATTGGACTAAGTCTTTATTTTTCGCTTGTAGGTGACTTGAGTGCTTTTCATACACCGCAATGTTGGTGCTTACTAAGTTTTTTTTTTTTTTATTTCCAACTCCTCCTATTAATTTAACTTTCTGATTAATTTCGTTGCGGGTTAAAGACAAGTTAGACATTACCGGAGACTCGCCGAGCTTCAATGCTCGGTGTCATTACTTTGCGTGCCACTGTTGATCCAGGCTCACAGGAGTTACAGTGGTGGGTGTGAGGGCGGGACAGTCTCCTTTAAGTATTTTTCCGACTTGGTTTGCAGAGTAGGCGAAAAGCTGACATTTTCAAATTAATTTTTATTTCAGACGAGTATGCCATTCGCCTGTTTGCTAATGGACAGTAGCAAATTCTCACTCGCCATCCTGAGATATAAAGTGTTAAGTCTCAATATGTCCAGTAGTTACTTTGAAACAAAATGTTATACAGGGTATATCAAGACTGCTACCGAAAACGAAGCCGGGTGGTAGTTTAAGCGACTTCATGCAAGAGAAAAAGTTGCAAAAAAAAGCGACAATTTTTTTTTGTAATTTTTTTTTCCTATGGCCATATTTGGGTGGTAAATACATTTTTTCCTAAAATAATAGTGTATGCCCTTTTATTTATAAATACTCTAAGGTATAAAGAGTTTAAATTATTATTTTAGCAAAAACTATGGATTTACCACCCAAAAACGACGATATTTAAAAAATCATAAAAAATAATTGTCGCGTTTCTATGCGAAATTTTTTATTGCATTGTGTTTGTAGCCACTAAAACTACCACCCGGCTTCGTTTTCGGTAGCAGTCTTGATATACCCGGTATATCAGAAGTCTACTAGAGGAGAATGTTAACATCAATATTTACTTCAAGTGTACTTGTTTTTCACATATCCCTAATGGTAAGGAATATTCCAAAGATACCCCGAATACTAATTTACAAATACAAGAGCAATTCATTTATGGTCTTTCGAGCCGTATAAAATTATGAAAGACCAGACATCAGTTGATTTATTCCAAATCCCGCTTAGTTGAAGAAAGTTCTGGCATAATATTTGACTTCCTCCCCCAGACGGTGCGATGCTACATATTAATTGTAAAGTAATAAAAACGTTTAAACAATTGTGTATACAACTCGTGAACTGCAAGTAACTGGCAAGTTTATCTTCAACTCCTTGCTTAACGAATAACAACCTTATTCGCTTATGATAAGGAAGGTAAAGGGGTCTCAGATGGGTGGTTTGGCCCCGCCTGGTGCCAGTTGGAAAATATCTTGAAGGTTTTGTGACGTTTAATCTTGCGTGCGACGCGGCCGCCGCGCGTATCACTCGCCGCTGCTCTAGTAACGTTACGGTATCGATAAAGTTAAAATTCACTAAAAAGTTTCTTTACTTGTGGTACTTAGGTCTCTCAATTCTCATATTATGTGACGGATCGCCTAGGTACGTACCACCGCAAAGCCTGTTTCTTCCGCCAAAAAGCAATGTTAATGCAATGTTGTGTTCTGGTTTGAAGGACATTGTAGCCAGAATAACAACTGGAAATATTAAGAATGAATATCTTAAGTATGATGATGGCGAGCGCAGACGAATGCCAAGCATTGTAATTTATGGTATTGTTTGTATTTGCTACTGTCCATGTCCGGTCGTTTTGCATACCATGAGGCGAACAGCAAAAATAAGTCAGAAATCCTTTATAATCTATTTTCTTCTGTGTCAGCCAATTAAAGTCCATACGGACCACAGATCTCCCACACATGCACAGCTTCTTGAGTTATTTACAAAAGGCTCAAGAAATACACTAAAATTAAATAAATGCTATATAAAAATTAGAGAATTATTAAAAAAAATTGGATATTGATATTTGTTATTTCTATGGACATACCTTATCCTAAGCATACATGACATGGGCTAACACATGAAAATTGTCATGAAGTATAAATTTGTGCGATGTATGTCGTAGGCTCAGATCGTAAGATAAAGCGGCTGGTCCTATATAAAAATAGGACCTATACTACAAAAATCCCTTAATCGAATAATAATAATAAAACATCGACACAAACAATCGACATCAAAGCTCCACTCTCTTTAACGTCTGCAGAAATTCAATTAACATTACCTCCAGTCGCATGCACCTTTATTTCCGTTCGGAGTCACTTAGCCCCCTCCCCTCCCCCCTGCCACCCCCCAGGGGGGTGTAAGACGCCAGTAATGAGGTCCGACGATCGTTTACTTCAGAGGTAATGGCTTACGTGAGACGCAGACCTAGTTTTTCGGCTCAAGTGGCAAATTAAGCGGGTAATATTTTACCGATAGTGTGTGGCTATAGACGATATGGTGTTTTTTTTTATATGCCTGAAGGTGGACTATGGTTTTAGTCTTCTCTATTGAATAGTTGATTGTAGAAGAGGCCTGAGCTCTGGAGTGGGTTGTACGTGGACTGGATTATTATTATGCTCGATGAAAGTAAAGCTGGTGGTAATATTAGACTTCTCCACCCTAAAATAGACTGCTAGAGAATGCCTCAGGGATTAAGACCGCCTGTATGCTTAAAGTATATTATCATGCTATAAATGAATTAATAAATACCACCGTCCATGCTGTCTGTTCTTGATCATGAAGATATAGTTTAAATAATTAATGATGCAGACTTAAAATTATTGACTTCTGAGTTTTAAAATATCACGATGGTGTATGGGCTCAAGCATGAGCGTAGCCAGCCATGGGCTCAGGGTGGGGCAGCAGTCTAAAATGATACGTAATTAGAAAACGGTACGATTTTTATACAAAAAGGTTACACCCTAAATCACCCTGTATCTAAATTTATAATGCGATTTATCCTAAGCACTTTCTTATTGCTCACCTGTCTAGTACTTTACCTAGATCATTTATTTTTTATGTTCCGTTAAGTACCTTACAAGCCAAAGCCAGGGTGGGGCAAGCGCCCCACTCTGCCCCACCGTGGCTACGCCCATGGGCTCAAGTAGGCTAACTTAATGTAGACCAAATAATTACAGCAATCTTTCATTATTGCTTACTATTTATGAATTGCGATGCATTTTCCATCAGGCGCAACGTATTCACTTCGTCATGGCCATAATATGAAAAATAGACTGAGTATTTAATATTAAAGTAATAAAACTATTTATTTTATTATTACTTATAACGTCAATTTCATGCTTCTAGACTAGCGACTGCCTGGTAGTGTAAATTATGTTGCCGTATTCGTAATTACATCGCAATTTTAATCTTATTGAGGGTAGTCACATCTTAATTTATTTTTTCGATGTCTTTCATGAGTCGCATGTATCTTATACAGTTTCGTGGTGCGTGGTATTACTACGCTGAGTTTTTCCTTGATTTCGCGTGTGTTGTGGACTTTTGCTGTTGACCAGATATTTGCATCTGCTATTGAGACTAACGGACATACAGAGAAAAGTGTATAGTGTTATTACCTGTTCAAATATGTCGTGTTCTGAGAGCAGTGTGTGTAAATGATGTATCGAATAGGCTGGTCTAAATGTGTCGACTGGAGTTAGTGTCTTGCTAGTTGATACTATATGTGAAGTGCAGTGAATTTACCATGAAGTGTAGTCGTGTAGTGAAGTAATGTTGATATAAATAAATGAACAAAATTGTGCAATTTGTGGTGTAAGTAGTGTGTAGTTTTCCAACAAGTTGTTGCCGGCAGGTTGGCAGATGTTCTCTCTCAGCATCTAACATCTAGCAGAGAGAGAGAGAGAGAGCGGAATTCGGTGAGTACACTAGATGTATAATTACATTTTTTAGTACCTATACGGCAACAGCGTCGATTACGGTACCTATTTAGCTGTACGATTTTGTTCCTATGATATTTTGCCTGTTTTGGTTTTTGGTTATTATGTCCATATTTACGTACGGAAAGTGAATGGTAGGAAATAGTACACATGAATTATTTATTACTTAAGGGTACTATTTTACACGAGTATATAAATCACATGACCTCAATCTACAAAAAATACTAAACAAATACTACAAACACATTACCTCACGGAAACGTAAAAAAGATAACAATGCAATCCAAAACCCCTCTTCGAAAGTCCTCAAGACATGACGTAGATGGATGCTGCAGATTATCTGGCCAGATAAGGATCACGGTACGGCGGACACGTAATCTCGCGACCAATCTCGGAGGTAGAGATTCGTTACGGAGTGTCTTAGGTTTTACTACATTACTTAAATTTATCAGTAGAGGTTGAGTATAAAGGCGGTTTAAGAGAATCGGGTAATTACTTTTTGTAATGAAGAATTTAAGGAAAATATTTAATGAATTTTAGTCTTAAGTATTTGATTTAATGATTTTGTGGCTTGGGGTCCTAATTCGTACTATTCAGTACATTTTGTCCTCTCCAATATTCCTTACAATATTTGCTCAGTTGGAGATCGTCGGCCGCTTTTCAATCTCCTTTAAAGTTAGGAACTTTCCACAGACCAAGAAGTCAAGAATAAAGAACATTCAAAAACGTTCTAATATCAAACTATTCAGATCTCATTCCTCCATTCATTCATCGCATAAAATTAGGGCTGTAAACCAGGTACCAGCAGAAATACCAGCGCTTTGCTCCTTGCATATTGCTGAGCTACGGTCTGGTTGAGGCTAAAATATCGCACATCTTTTCAAATCATTATTTGTATGATTGTATTTTATGGTATTGTTGTACTTATTATAGCTAACATAAAGGCTTTATCTATATATATTTGTAAAACATAGCGCCCGCGCAGCCAAGCAAGTATATATGAATGGAAAAAGAAACCATATTGGTATAAAAAACGCACTTGGTATTAACTGTAGTCACAAAATATCCATTGACGAAGCACGACAAAAATATTTCCTAAGTCTTGTTGAAACAAATATTAATCATAAATAAACATTTCCAGGTAAATCTAAATCATATCTGAAATAAGTATAACCCCTGGTTGTAGGGGCGGAAACATTTCACTCGTCGGGCGCTAGTGTTGTAATGTAAATAGCTCAATAATTCATCGATATTCGCTAGACTGCCAGACTGCATAACTCAGCGTGCGGATAGTGGTGACATGAACTAGTTGTTTTGATATCGACAAAAAATGTAAGGTATTTCTATTAATAAAAATAGGTTTTTTTTTTAATACGGGCAGGATACTGACTGTGAAATTAAAAATATCAAAATAGTGCAAGAAAAATAAATTAAAAATAATTAACTGTTTGATGCAGTTGGCGACTATTCAGCTGTAAAAAGGAAAACCATGAGTTCGATCTGCACAGATACAAAATGATATCTAAAGAATTGACTGTATTAAGTGACAGCATACTCAGTACGTTTTATCAATTGATTTATTTTAATCGCACATGCTTCTTCTGCCTGCTTTTATTCCACTTTATCTAACTTAATATACAGACATTATACCGGGTATATCAAGACTGCTACCGAAAACGAAGCCAGGTGGTAGTTTTAGTGACTACAAACACAATGCAACTAAAAATTTCGCTAAGAAACATGACAATTTTTTTTTTATATATATATCGTCGTGTTTTAGTGGTAAATCCAAAGTTATTGCTAAAATAATAATTTAAAGCCTTGCATATCATAGCGTCTTTAAAAATAAAAGAGTGTACACTATTATTTAAGAAAAATATATGTATTTATCATCCTAATACGACGATAGAAAAAATAATATAAAAAAATTCGTCACAAATTTTGCACAAAATTTGGTTGCATTGTGTCTGCAGTCACTAAAACTACCACCCAGTTTCATTTTCGGTAGCAGTCTTGATATACCCTGTATATACACGGATTTAAGTCTTATTCTTTTTATAAGGTGTCTGCGTGCTATCTTTGATTCATGCTGTTCCTACTTCATCCACTATCATGTAAAGAATCAATTCTATCGATAATCCCGTTTAATATCGATGCTACTCCCATCCCTGCCTCCAGCCGGGAACGTGACAAATGTTATGGAGTCAGTGGTCGCTCGCAAGTTCAGTTTGTCTTCAAACACGCAATTTCACTCTTATTTTGACGACTAATGTACCGGTTACCTTGTGTAGGAAAAATGTTCATGGCGTGGTTTATTACCATATTATGTTTTTCAATCCATTTTAGAATGTGTATGCTCCTACTACATTGAACATTCATGAGGAATAATTTAAGTTATTCCAATGTAATGAATCAGTATAATAATTATTATGTGTGTTATTTGTTTGTTTGTTCTTTACAAAATCTTATAACCATCAAGTCGAGAAATGTTATACCAGTATAAAGTATTTAAAATTTAGTAAGTTTTTTTTTTCATTACGTCGTATTATCATTAATTTTTCATAGTAAAAACCGTGTATTCCTAAAAAGAAATAAAGTATAGACATTAGCAAAAACACGCGACAAATGCGATAAAAAATATCCCAAAGGGTTGCTCGGAATACCTGGACTAATTCATGCAAACGAATGCAAGCCAATTAATAAGACTGCGTCGAAATGGCTGAAAAGGGCTGAGCGAGGGGAGAGCGGGGAGGTGGGGGACATTCGTCTCAGCGAAATGACCGTGATAAGAATCCTAGGGAAGATTGTGGGGATTAATTAAAGTAGCAGATTTGAAGCCGGGTGTTTTATGTGTATTGTGTAGGATGTTTTTAGTTGTGTGTCGAATGTATTAATTACCTCATTGTGTGGGTTGAATTGAAACTATGCATATAAGGATAGAATCCTAACTTCAATTTTCAGGTCAAACAAGTAATATTTTGCTTCTTTCGGTTTAAACACGCGTAGTTTATCATATATCGTGATTGACCATTGAATTGTGTATGTTAGGACGATCTATGGTGGATATAAGCTTAACGAACTATTCGTAGCACTCTTCACACCTCTGTCCACCCCTTCAGCGGTACAAGCGTGAGCTTTTGAATATCTAGGTATATTGAAGGCCACATAAAACAAATAAATACTTTCATTCACATACGATATGTACAATTTTCTAGTTCAAAATTGAAATAAACCTTTTAACCCTCGCATTTTTAACTTTAAAAAATAAAAGCGGCCCACCCGTCGCCATAAGAGGCATCAAACCAACGAAACGCAACTCCGGCAGCGACGGAAGCCGCCGCAAGTCTCCGGATCTCACCGGATCAGGTGGACCGGATTATTCCGGTTCGGTGCGGCCCGAACCGGATCAAACATGATTTTAGACTCAGCCGGTGAGGCCCGCCCGGCTTAAACTAAGGTGACGGTAAGTGTCTGCTAAAATGTTTTATAAACGGGTATTGTTTTAAAATTGCCTTTTAGTGGGGCTTATTTCACTAAATATGGGTGAAAAGTATACGAGTGTCCATGAGGTGAGTTAGTGCACCTAAATACATATTTTTTACATAATAAACTTTGGAATCACGATTTTTATGTGAAAATCACATAACTGCAACTCCATATTAATGCTCAGATTACGGATCTATGTTTTACCTTATTTGCCAACTATATTTAATTGTACAGATTTATATTATTGGTTGGACAACTTAAGAGGAACTGATTAAATATCGAAGGAAATGATTTTAAAAATTATCTGAAAACTGAAAAATCAAATTTCCAATAAACCAATATTATCACAATGATCTAGAAATAAGAAATCATAAAGTAAATATTTATAACTAAAACACAAGAATATTTCCATAGTACAACCCACCCCAATATATCCACGTCAGGAGAGACGGGGGCAAGTTGTCATCCGTCACAAGTTGGAGACTTGTTGGCAAGTTTCACGATTAACACCTGGCCACCGCGCCCTTACTTGTACTTGGACTACGTCTGGTAATCACTTGTATTGACAGAATTTCGACATATATTATTTGTTTTCGGTGCCCAAAAGGTGCTTTGCCCAAAAGGTATTTTGAGCATAGAAATGTTGTACCTATGTTTTATGTCTGGTGAATTAATGCAGACGCTAAAAAGTTGGTTCTTTCCAGCAAATTCATTCACATTTCTCGTACCTATATATTTGAAGAGCTTACAAATATTTTTATAGTTCCATATTATCAAATTTAGATTAGTTGTCGATAACAGCTATTCAAACACCATCACAACGATATTTTAATTTTCAATATCTTTCTACGCTCACTCTAGAACATTCACACAACATACAACACAACATACACAACAATACAACAGGACAAAAACTAAAATGAAAATCCAATTTAACCTTACGTTTTCCCGAAAATTACCTCACAAAGTTATAATCAGTAATTTTCCTTTGAGGTTTTTTACCTCTCATAATATATTTAGGAGGGAGAATAATATTTAAGGCCACTGAAACTCCGAAGTGTCGTCTCCTCAAATATGCGAAGGTAATGATGTTAGCGGTTCCCGGCAGGTCCCGCGGGACTCGCAACAAATTGAAATTATTTTTTCATTAAAATTCCCAACTTTAAAGTTTTCAGGTGGAGTTTCTTGAGCTATTCAATGGCCGCTGTTAGCTGAATCGCTCTTGGCGAACTTTTAAATTAATGTTTTTTGTGTGATATAGTTATTTTTTAACGAAATTAGGTGTTTGTTGTGAATCATGGGGGTAATGAATACGTAACTATCCCAGTTATCAAACCATAAATATTTTTATTGTTATTTTATATCAGATTCTAGCTACTCGTAAGAATCTCCGCCTAACACTTCGCAAAAATTTACATATGATTGTGCTATGTAAATACTATCAGATTAATATATTATTTACGTGTGAATACGGTATTTGTGAATACGTTACTGAGAAACGTAGTCAACAAAATACCGTTTTGAAATCCGACGGAGGCTTTCTTCAGTAATTTCATAAAAATGGGTATAATAGACTCTTAATCAAAACCGGCCAACAACATGCTCATATGTTCATAGCTAAGAATATTTCTTTAAAGTACTGTATCACCTCTTAAGCGTCCCACTGCAGGGCCAGGCCTCCTCTACAATCGAGAGTACGTTTGAGAGTCGTAAGGCCATATAGTCCACCATGCTGCCTGGGCAGATTGACGGACTTTACATACCATAGATATTAATACAAATCCTTATAATATACGACGTTTCCTCACGAAGATTTCCTACACCGTTATAGCGCGTGGTGACTGACTTACTAACCTGGGGTTACTCTATAAAACGATACGAACTTCGAATGTTAGACGTTCAAAGTAAGATATAAGACTTCCACTTCTGAAAATGAATACTATTCTCTATTATACTTATCATTTTCTTCGAACTTAGTCTATAGTTGCGACGTACGATAGGGGAATCCAAAATTTTGTAGAGTATCTAGACACATTAGTGAAGTCTACATACTGCGTCCGAACATTCGAAGTTCATATCGTTTTTATAGAGTAACCCCCCTGGTAGTATTTAAAGTAATTATCACTATTCAAATCCAATAGTGCTTACTGAGTCTCCCTCTAAGTTTCCATACCCATAAATATCAAAACTATCCATTACCGCACCGCATTAAACCGCCGCTAATACCGGACAGAGTCACGCGACACGGGATCATCCCGCGGCCGGGATCACCTTAATCCCGCAGGTGAGCCGGGATCAGTCCCGGGACACGTCTATCTTCATGATGTATTATTACGTCGAGTGCTATCGACACATGTCGCTTAGTTCGAGAGGTTTAGTGGCGATATTTTTGGTGATCTTATGTTAGTGGGAACTGGAACATTATGCTATTACATTAAATAAGACGCTGATAGGTACGTGATAACGTATGAGCGTGATATTTTGTACTTGAAATTTAAGTTCAAAATTTTCAAATGCATAGGTCTGGGTCTGGTCTTCTCAATTTGTTTCTCTTTGCTTGCCTAAAGCGGGCACTTTTTATTACCTATATAGTATTTGCCATTTAGCACACTGTAGCCATTTAATCATAGTAATATAAAAAGGCCGTTCATAGCAATAAAAAAGGTATTTTTTTTTGTGAATTCTATTACCAGGTTGGCGTCTTGTTTCATTTGCAACCAAATTATTCACATTTCTCTTGCTTTGTGTTAAGCCTAAGGAAGTGCACTACTAAAAATAGACCTCTTCCTGGGATGTGCACACCGACATTAACGATATGTACTCAGAAACTTCCTAAAATATTGGTTTTCACTTTTTAAAATACATATTTATACACAACTTCAATAATTATTGAATAGAGAGAATGCTCCACATTTCTTCGTCACCAGCGTCTACAGGTACAGAATAATTATTCATTTTATTTACGAGTGTCCTGCGAACATTTTTAACTATCGTTGCTTGAAGATGTAATTAGGTTTGTAGTTAGGAGCTAAACAAAATCACATTTTCAATCCTAATCCTATTTCGTTTCTTCATTTGGCATATTCACAGGGAATTATCATGGATATATCGAGATGTTGATATAATGATTTTTAAAAGTAAAATAGAAATTACTTCTGTACCCTTACAAACCTCTATTCAATATCTGTTACAATCAGTCGATTATATTATAAGTTTTCAAAAACTTTAATACAATATATGACGTTTATTTTTTTACACTTAATTAATTGCACCTAGCAATAAACTTTCTTGTATTTTTAATATATCTGTATAAGTGCTGAAAATTACAGTGTTGAATTATCTTAAAATTGGCAACAACAAACTTAATTTCCATGCGGCAACAACATTCGTACGACTTGATATAACTCTGCTACACTCAACCCTCTACAGTATCATCAAAGTCTCTCTAACTCGGATTTATCTAATCCATCAATACTTCCATCAATAACCCTCAAACTTTACCTTGCGAGGGTCGGAAAGGCCCCGTTTGCCTACTAACCAATATTCCGGGACATTTGTACCCGTCTGCAGGTTTCGTCCCGGTATTACTCTTCCAACTAATCCGGGACCACTATTAACCGCTTTGGCAAGGAGCACAGGGGTGCAGTTAATAACATGTTTATTTTTTATTTTTCTCTTTAAAGAAAGTGTGGAAATTACAAGAAAATGCTAGTATAACTTGCTGGTTCTACTAAATTTCGTTTAAATTTATCGATACTTCCCTTAATAATTAAAGAAACGTGATTTTAAAAGTTGAAGTATTTTATTTAATACTCTCAGATTTCATGCAAAGATAATCTTAAACTGTCTATACTCTATAAGATTTATCAATTTGATAGTGCCTTATTGTCAGTAATGCGTAGTTCTAATAATGCAGCATAAACTAAATAAAAGCACTATCAGGGTTTATTTTAATTATTTTACTGAATAATTACTTCATGAAGAACAATCGTCTTCTGAACGTAAATATAAAAACCAGACACCTTTAGAACAATCTTTTAACTCAGTCTAAACGCAACAGTCTTTTATAACTGGGCCGTCGCTCACTAAATATAAGGGGCGTACTAAATATATACTACTAATATAATATATTGTAATTTAAAAAGAGCAAAATAATAAATGACTTCTTCCCTACTAGTCCACTTTCAACGTAATCCCGAAAGCTCCCGAAACATTCAATAACTCACTCGGTAAATTAATCTTACCTAAATCCATCCCTTTGTGACAAAGAAAAATTATAACGAATTGAGTGGGCCGGTAGAAACAACCTGCGTGGAAAATCTGCTTGGTAATGCGGATTTTGAATTTAAACTCTGTAGGGTTGAAAATAAGGTTTGATTTCAGTTTGTACATGTCAAAGGTGATGCGTAGGAGCCTAAGTGGAGAGAGGAAGCGAGTTTTAATTTTCTTGTATTTATCAGAGACTAGCATATATACATGCATAGCAAGTAGCTATCGTAGTAGTCAATTACAAACTCAAACACCTCCAAGTCTTTAAAATGTGCTTTATGAAAAATTATGGGATGAGAGGAAGAGATTGACGAAATTGTACTGTTTTTTTTTTGTTTCAGTTTCGGATAATCTAACACACCGGATAATCTCACGGGAGATTACGAGGGAGATAAAAAAACCGCGTCTCTTCAGTATTCTGATAAACAATAGTATAAAAATACACAAATCGATTTATATCAATATTATTTGCATTCCTTTTTATAATACGATCCTTAAATGTATTATACGTAAACCTGTACTTAAAAAAATCCCCACAAATCCCCACTCCGCTCCCCGCTCTTCCCTTTACCTTACACCACGCAGCAAGGTAAGTGACGCAAGATGTCAGTCATTAATACAGGGGCCCACGCTCCCCATAAACGAACCATAATACGGATGTTAACTGAGCTGAATAGATTCAATGTATGAGCAGTTTATTTGGAGTTATTGCCAGCTACTAAATGATTGATGTAGGTGGAGTCTGTGAATTATATACGATATAATACTCGTATCTATTTCACTTTAGAACATTAAATAAATAAATACATCCAACTATCACATACATAGTTCTGAACCCGCACTAAGATCAATTCTTGTATCGTATCATGGGTATTGGAAACTACGAGAGAGTTTTTGGTCTCACATACACCCAGACCCGAAAAAATACCTCTGGATCACAAAACAATTTTTCTTCGGTGCGGAGATCGAACCTGTGGCCCCTCGTATCACAGCCAACGACTAAACCAACTTCGCCACGGAGGCTGTCAATGCGACAAACTATGGCTAGTCCCCTCCATGGCTATGACTATGGGTGATACAGTTGCAGTAATGAAATGAAATGATACATATGATCTAGCGACAAAACATTTACCAGATAAATAAGTATGATTATAGCTAAAGATATGATAGATCTCAACTCAATAATAGAAATGGCGGGAAGAATTTCCTACCACGAATATCGAACCTAGAACTTTTCAGATTGCATCTAATGTATGCTAATGGCCGAACTGAGCCTATGTATAATAACCACAAAGAGTTTCAAATATAATAAATCAATGTAGAAATAATTAAAGTGGTCAGAAGCATTCGAATCGCTGATTTTGTTATTAATATTGAACGAGCGAAAAACCGCAAATGTAACTAATATTTAATCTAAAAGTTTTTGGCAATCACAATATTCCTCTTGTTATAATACATTGTAACAACTATTAAAACGAATCCCCCAGCTGACGGAAAAATTGAACCTATCATGAATTATTTTTAGGCTGAAGAAACACATCGTTTAGACGACGAAATACATGTTTTATGCAATTACTTTAATCCAAGATTGTTGCGGCATATATTATGATATTGAAAAAAAAAATTGCAGTACTAGTAAATTGTAGACATGAATATAATACTACCTACAAAATAAATGGAAAATTCAATTCTAAATTGAACAAAATAGTGAAAATCGAAGTGCTATATGTGAAACCACAGTATTTTCACAAACGTAAAACGCATTTGATATTTATGCGCTATGGGACGCACACAGGAAATTATACTAATTCCACATACGCGAATATGTTGTTAAAGCATTGAATTTGTAGGTTACAATATTTAGAATAATAGAAGCCTCATAGAAACTAAACTCTTTGCTTGTTCAGTAATGTATCTCACGTTATAACAAAATCACGAAAGCATATATTTTTACTGTAAATATTAATAAATTACTTCTAAGATTATTAAAAAAAAAGACATTTCGTGTTGCTGAAGAAATTTCTTGCGCCGTTTCTTCTTCACAGCTACGACACGTGCCGAAGCTGTGGTAGCAGTAATTGACGATTCAAAAGATCTCGTGAAAGACTATTTGAATAAATAAAGAATATTTTGTTGATTAGACCAAATCCTTGTAATCAAATATGAATATAAATCGCTTAATACTAAATATGTTATTACTTACCGTCTTAAAAATTGAGAGTGAAGCAAAAACATAAGACGCAATGCCAACATTCGAAAGTAAATTTAATCAAATACCGATATGGCAGCGTTGGAAACAATGCTAGTTGCAGGCGACAATGAAGCCTGCTCCCCTCTCTCCTCTACCTTTGTTTCATTTCCTGATACTCAGATATTTTTTCGTACTCTAAGTAGACGGCTCCGATTGTGTGGAGACAGACCTTTAATATATATTTTGTTGTTGGTTTCTTATAATTACGTGAAAGTAACACATTGAAATAAAACTATTTTTTACGGATTTTATCGCGGATTGCGTGATTATGTTCGTGATCACGGGGCCAATTGTAACGTAAAGTAATAGAAACGCCAGGAAGTTAAAAAATAAATAAATGAACGATAAAAATTGGTTTTATTTCAATATTCTGTTGGATAAAAACATTTACAAATAAATTTTAGTGATTAATTTAGATCTTAGGTCGTAGAAATGAGTTATTCGTTTACTCTACTATATTTCCATTTTTCTCAAATACAAGAAATCTGAATATATCTTATCTCCTGAATTTGTGTCCCTTTCAATAAAATACAAAACGTAGTGGGTGACAATATAACATAAGATATACTGGTGGTAGGTCTCTCATATGTGAGAGGCTGCCTGGGTGGGTACCACCGCAATGTCTATTTCTCCCGTCAAACAGCAGTTTAAATGCACTGTTGTGTTTCGGATTGAAGGATATTGTAGCCAGAGTAACTACTGGACATATTGAGACTTAACATCTTGTGTCTCAGGATGGCGAGCGCAGTGGAATGCCAAGCATTGCTTTGTAATTCAAGGTGTTGTTTGGTTTTGCTACTGTTCATGAGCGGTCGCATCGCTTACCATCAGGCGAACGGCATGTTCGTCTTGCCATTGACAGCAATAAAAAAAATAAAAAAGATATCTCGTAATATATTATATGAATGCGAATAATAATTATCAAAAATGCAACATAAGTTTAAAAAGGATCAAGTCAGTATTTGACTTGCTTATAATAGAATATTGCAATTATATTGCATTATAGAATATACGCGTTAATCTGCAGTCTAGTCTTTTTATTTTATCTGCATATTTTCATCACAATGTTCCGTGGTCTCATCATCTACTGCGACTTCAAAAGTGTTTTTTCTTATTGCCCTGGGAAATCCGAGCTTACCAGGTGTTACTGACAATATCAATCACCGAACAAAAGGCAACAGTAAGGCCTGTACCATTTCTAATGTTCTAACATCCGTTAAATCAATCAAAAACACCGAACATTCTAGAACACAGCACAAAATTATTAAAAACAGAAGCAATCTCCACACAAGTCGCCAGATCACGTTATTAGGTATGATGGTGCCCGGCCCGGCACCGAACTGCGGATTTCAATAAAGCTTTCGACCTTTTGTTACGTGTGCTACCAATATTTGAGAGCTCACCACGCTCCCAATATTAAAAGATTCATTTCTGAATGAGTACTCGTTCGTTTGAGCTCTGTTGCCCACTTTCGAGCCATGTAACTGGCTATTGTTTAGAAAATGGATTTCAATAGTTTTTTTCGATAGCTTCACTCTTCTTTTGGACGGTTTATTTATTGATCAATTGTTATGTTTCGTTTAATAGCTTCATTTGATTTACACAATTTGTTGGTATTTTGATTTTTGATACTGTAGTATTTCTTGAATACTCGATACACTATACAATGTCCATATTAAATAAGTATTAAAGTTAAAAAGTGGTAGGACGTATAAACGGAGGGGGATACTCTAAAGAATCGAGTTTTTTCCTAAAACAATATCAAATTCCTTGTGACTGGTTTTAACCTCAATTAGTATCTAAAAAGTATAAATTAGCTTGATATAGATATTCAGTATGCTTTAATTGCCAATATTATAATTTTACCGAATTTAAATGGACAACAAAACTTTGTAGCCCAATCAAAGCAAGATATCAGTACTTCTTATAACAACCAAACATAAATTCATCCCAATACATATTGATATTCAAATAAAATTTAAACGCAGCCAAGAACTCCAGCTTGGAATAACATCGCTTCACATAACGATCAAAGTCCACCTGACCCGAAGCGAAGGAAGTTTTAATGAATATTTTATTCCACCGCCCTCAACTGGAGACTTTTCATGATTCTTATATTGTAAAGTTTGGGAGACATTACCTATGCATTGTCTCCCGTTTCTTGTACCTATTTAATTTTTATCGAGGGATCTGAACGTCTTTCGGAATTTTATAATGTTTCGAACGTACCTTCGGTTTCATTTTAAACATCATTTCCTTTTTTCTGTCTTTCTACTCATACAGGATTTACTATTGTGTGCATTTATAAGTTTTTCATGTACATTATTTTACAACAGCGACTGCGCTAAACCACAAATTAAGTGACAATCCACATGCAGATAGTGTATCCAATCATGACGATGATCTCTTACCGTTCAACATTTAACACATAGAAAGATCTTGAAGTGAACACATGGCCAAGTAAATTATTCAACAGCTCAATCATAGCATTCCAAAACAGCTATCTTCAAAAAATTGCAACATCGTTATGGTTTTCTTAATAATTCCTTATTTAGAGCTACAGAAAGACCTGAAAGTGAACACGTGGAAAATTAAACTATTTTACAGCTCAATAAAAATCCAAAGCAATTTATCTCCCAAAAATCCCTATTTAAATAGTATGTATCCTCAACGTCTACATTGCTAGAAGCTGCTAAACCATGCCACGTACAGAATGTGAAATATTCAGTGGTTTGACGTGCAGGTGGAAGATGATGCGCCATTGCGGCGGCTTCTTTATGCATGAGAGATCGTGATTTCCACGGATATGTGAACCTAGTAAAGATTTTTTTGTAGAAAGGACATTTAGTTGCTGGTGGGCTTTTCTTATGACCAAATATAATGGAGTTGTTGGTCTACATGCGGATTTCATTAGAATGGTAGACTTAAAAGGTAAGGTTGAGAGCTTATGTTTAAGGTGGCGGTTATAATTAACGAGTTGGATCGTTCTTCATTCGATCGTTCCTGAACTAGTCGAAATAATATTATGTACTAGAATATAGTATAGTGTGCCTCTATGTTGAATATTTGAATTTGACAGTCAAACTTTTAAGGAATTCGTCTGTTTCGTAGTAAAATAAAATTGAATTACAGTTACCTATATTACAAGCTCAAATTAAAGTATGCAAACTCTTATTTATTTATTGATTTATTCATTCTTTACAGCACACAAAAATAAAAACCGACTTCAAAACAAAAATCCACTACCAAGTACCGTACATGTAGGACCTATGCCTTATATTAATTTAAATATCTATATGTATGGTACTGGGCGACCCGCCTTCAATATGTTACGCATATATTTTGATTTGTTGGCTAGTCAAGTCATTAAGCAAATTAATCAACATGCACGAGTTCCATGAAATAAATATTATTTTTTGCTTTGGAGTGGTAAGTAGTTATTATTTTTTGGTTTTTAGTGGATTTTAGTTTTGAAGTCGGTTTTTATTTTTTTTATTAAAAAATTGAGTTATTTTTATCTTTTTAGTGTTGATAGGCATTTAAATGAAGAAGATTTGGTCCCCACAAGGAATATGTTCTTTCCGATGACAATGAAATCGCTAAAATCGGCTAAAAGCTGCCAAAGATATTAGAATATTCACATGTTTACTATTTTTGCTCCCCCCCCCCCTCCCTTCGCGCCTACCCCTTTTTCCCTCAACCACTGTAGCCTAGCTTTTTTACTGAACCCAATGCAAAAAGAACCGTTGAAATCCTATTAAATTTTGAGGAGTTCTACTCTCCAGTTCCGAACATGATAATCAGATCTTAATGTTGTGTTCCTGGGATCAACCTGTTAATACGTTCTTTCCAATGAAAAAGAAATCACTAAAATCGGTTATAAGCTGCTGAAGATATTAGTATTTACGTGTATTTTACCTAACTCCACTTCTATATTACGATTATACTCTACTCGGCATTGGCGATCGGTACGTACCTCCAATACATTTACATTTATATTGGTCCGAATCGGGCGCCCTCACCCCTCCCCTCTCTCTTCCCGCGCGCCCGCAAGCGTCGGCTGCGGTGAGGTCAATTCAATTACAATCATCGATATCAATGTTACACTAGATAAGACGTTCTTTGTAACAAACGTGTCCCACCAAAGTGCGGTGCATGCACCGCACACGAATCAGTCTGCCGCGTGACGGCCGCGCAATAGTACGCCTCTTTGTTTATATTTATAAGTAATTTATTTTGACTTTTCCCCGTCAAACCGACAGCGAAATTTTCTTAAGTTACAATATAATTAAAGAATACAACGTAAGTTATATAATATTGCAGAATAATGCCGATAATACAGATCTTTTATTTATTAATGGATTAAATATATTTTAGAGCTCGTTAAAATACAAGGTGAGCTCCTTAATCGTGTATCTCATTTCCGCGCATAAAAATTGCCCGTCGAGTGAGAGAGACGAACTATATAAGATATAGATTATTCAAGGGACATTCATATCAGTGGACCAAATAGGCATAAACTATTCGAATACATTACAAATACAAATATGTAGGAAGGATGTAGTTGCAAATTGATTTCAGTATTTTATTTTAATCATATGTTGTTAATTATTAACTCAAAATATGTGTGTTGTATGTATATTTTGAAACAGTGGATAGTATTTAGACCCCATTTCTTAATATGAATTACTTAATGGACTATTCGAACCCATTGTTATTGAAGACTAATACCATTTAATATTGTTTTATATTCTTCCGCGTCGGTTACGAAAAAAGGAGATCTCTATAATATTTGTCCACAATTATTGGAATGGATATAAGTGGCTGCCATTAGAACATACCTATATTTGAAATAAAACTATTATTTACGGATTTTATCGCGAATTTAGTTTAATTTTTTACATTTTTAACTTCCCGACTATACCTATATTTGTTCAATTTATTTTCGACACGAAGATTTCAGATATTCCAAATGCGGTAGTCATTTTTGTATCGGCTTGTTAAAAATTCATAAATGTTATTATAATAAATGTCAGACTGATTGTACACTGATTGACTGCTTGACAGACTTGTACACTTGTAAGAGTATTTAATTTCATTTACATCATTTCCATTAATTATTCACGTAAATAAAAAAAAAAACATTGCAAATATATTATTGCTATGACGGTATTTATACTTAGGCAGTATCTTAGGCAAAGCTATTATTGACATGAACTGTCTTGTCTGTCTAATAATCTTTGATCATAATTTGTAATATTCAAGTAAACGTACTAGATGTCGCTACTGAGCTTTTGACAAATACGGGACAAATAGTTTCTATGACGCGCCTCGTCTATCGGTAGAATATAAGTCAATGATTACAATACTTTCCGTTACTTCGTATTGTTCCCTTTGATATCTCCTCAAAATTATTGGGCTGAAATTATATTGCCTAAATGAATTGTTACTTCATGTGTAATTATTTATTTATATTGCTTTTTGTGATTTGGTATGCGAATAAATTTATGTTTCTAGATATATCTTGTACATGCATTTTGACAGCCTCCGTGGCGCAGGCGGTTAGACGCCGCCTATGAAACGAGAGGCCGCGGGTTCGATCCCCGCACCGAGAGAAATGTTTGTGCGGCCCACAAATATTTCTCTCGGGTCTGGGTGTTTGTGAGACCGAAAAGTCTCTCGTAGTTCCTGATACCCACGACACAAGACTCGATCTTAATGTGGGGTCAGGACTATGTATGTGACTGTTGGGTGTTATTATTATTATTATTATTATTATACAGGGTAAGTTTCCTTGTTAGTAGTACGCATAGGCAAAGCTCAAATTTAGAATTAAATTTTTCCTTTTCATTTTTTAAATCCATATTATTATTTTAATTTACTGCCATAATTTCGACTGGCTTCATCCCATATCCTCCAATCTTCAACTCAATCTTCCGTAAGATTAATTCTGAATAAATTCCACCACATTTTATCAACAATCGTCGCAACAATGAATCCCATCCTCTCTTCAGCTGTAATAAAACAGATACTAAAACAATTCAGAGTAAAACTTTCCTTCAAGTTACCTGTCGGCTGGTTGGCACCGCCATGAATAATTCAACCGTTGAACAAGCGAAACATCTGATCTAATCTTGCTACAAGTTGCTAACAATAAATAATTAACGAATACTTTTGATTGGACACTGCGGCTTCGTTTAGGATATCGTCAACTGTATAATTTAGTAAGAGTTCTGTTACAATATTGTGGATCAGTGTTGTGTTTAAGTTTTTCACTTGTGATAAATGTATACATACATACATAAACTCACGCCTTTTTTCGTAGAAGGGGTACGCAGAGGTGATTTCAGGAGACCTACGTTTTGCCTTATGTATTCCGTCCCATGATATGATAGGGGACGAGCCTATCGCCATATCGGTCACAAATTTCTGACTCTTGGCTGATAATTAATAAAAAAATGCCACTTGTGATGTAGGTGCGGAAAAAGGCTATGAAAACGTAAATATTAGCAACAATAATATCTAAAAACCTAAATATATTGTCTTGAAGCAAAAATTATATTACAGTTGAAAACTCAAAAATAGGATAGTTACAATTCACTGAAAACGGCCTCTTATAAGACATCCAGGACAAGATACTGGGAATGGCATATACTATGGCTTCCTTTTTTTGTTTACCTTTTAAAATTTATGATATTGTTTTTTTTATAAATGAATATTACTTATGATCATGCTTTGGTTCTTGTATTCCAATTATAATTATAATAAAACCACACAGGAATAAACAATGATAATCATTAAAAACCCAAATCTATCAAAACATTGCAGCCGCATAAACGCTACCACCCTTGCATTCAAAAGAAACCCCTACAATCTATATAGGAATTATTATAGATAAGCGAATAAGGAATCGAACCTTGGACAGACGTACGTTAGACATTGATTGATTCACCTCTATTCATTCGCCATTATCCACCTATTTTGAGGTTAATGGAGACACTCATGTCTTGTAAAATGAACCTTATTATTTATCACATAAGGGTGAAAGCAGAAGCATTGGTAAACTTGTGGAGGTGGTGTAAGGTATCGGTTTTGACAGCAAAATGGATGGATGCCGTGACATATTTATCATAAGAGCTGTCGCGGCTTAGTAGTTAAGTCATATTCTTTTGAATTTGAAGGTGTTTTAAATCCCGGGGAAGATCATTTTTAAGTTCTATTAGAAGGTAGAAAGAAGATGTTAACGGGAATGGAATATACATATTTAAATGTTTTATTTTCTTTTACTGCGTTTCTTTATCATAGACTCGACACTCCACATCCTATAATCACATGAGTTCAGTGCAAAATGACTTTTCAGGCATATTGCAAATGCTTTGGCTTGTAATTTCACTGCTACTTACCTAAACTGAAAACTTCGGGAGTAGCTCTTTTAGCAACTGAATTTAGTCAATTGATAGATTCTACATGCCTTGCCAACTATGTACTACATACATTCAAACTTCCTCACGATATTTAGTTTTGCATTACCTCCTTAACTCCTATCTCCTATACTCTTAATAGGCGGCCTCCGCAGCGCACTTGGTTACACGCCGACTGTAAAATGAGAGGCCGCATGTTCAATCCCGGCACCGAGAAAAGTGTAGTCTCTTATAGTTTCTGATACCCACGACACCAGACTTGATCTTAATGTGGGGTCAGGACTATGTATGTGACTATTGAGGGTATTTATTATTTATTTAAAATCGTACATAATAAAATAAATAAAATAAAAAAGCCTTTTATTTCTTGCCTTAGACTTAAAGTAGGTACAAGTATATAATTATTTATATATCACTTAAATTAATATTTTAATTAAAATATGTGTATAAAACAAATTAAATAAAAGAAAGCTATTTTTTTTTGCAAGAACCCCTCTCATAGGAGGGTGAAGGCCTCCTCTAGATTTTTCCACCAGATTTTGTCTTTTGCCTTTGACGTCCAATTTCTGCCTGCTATTTTTGTGATGTCGTCTTCCCAACGATAAATATTATATTTTTTCCAGAAATATTTAGGGCTTTATATAAAGTACTATAAAATACTATAAAATTGGTCTATTTCCTCATCGTTTGCCGCTTTGGTAGATGCATAAACCTGTATTATATCAACTGGAAAACCATTTAGTATTAGTTTTAACAAGGCAAGTCTTTCTGATAGACCAATAAAGTTTGTAATACTATCTTTTAAATATTTCTTTATGATAAATCCTACGCCATGTAAACCACGTGTTTCCCCTATATAGCATAAAATAAAATTCCCATATTCTTCTATAGAGGTACCTAGACGTCTGATTTCTGCAAGGCCAATTACATCATATTTTATGTTTTTTTTTAGAGATTCCATCAACTCTAGTAGGCGACAGTTAGTAGATAAAGTTCTCATATTAAATGTAGCCATATAGAGCCAATAGAATGGGTCGTTTGCGTTAAAATTAGTATTTTCCAGAGGGTTGCGGTCTACTGCTCCCACGGTGACCGGCCGGATTGGGAGAGTTGGAGGGGTCGCAGTTCGTTGCTATGCATTATTTATACTTGTTTGATGTGTGTTGGAATTTGTTTCCTGTAAAAAAATCATTTCTAGATGTTGTAAAGAAACTAGTTACCTCGTTTTTACTTTTTTTGTTTAGTTGAAATTTTTTCTTCAGTTTTGAATGTTTTTGTGTGATTGAAGAAGGCGAGAAATATATTTTCTTTGTTTGTGATTGTTGTGAGTCTTTGTCTTCTAAAATTATAATCTTGTCATACTTCAGTATTGCTTCTTTTCCTTCTTCTCTCAGTTTTTGGACTTGCAACTGAAGTGTCTTTCGTTTTTCACGAACTTTCGGAGGAAAATCCTGTTTGACATAGTAGTCCGAGCTTGACAAAACTTTTTTTAAATCGTACATACAAGACTTAAAACATCAAATAGTCCATAAACCGCTTATGTTCCACCGAGGATTACAGCGCATAAATTGGACGTGACCTCACCTGCCCGCCACTGCGACCTGCGGCGGATTTGCGATTTAATGAACAAAAAGTCCGGCGTAAGCTGACGGCTAGTCGGGAAGTCCGGATTAATTGGCAACACATGTACGTTGTGGATGTGTTGGGAGTTATTTGTTAGATGGGGCTAAATTAACTAAGAGGAATATTCATAATAGCTTTGAATTGATTATTATACTTTCGGTTGTAGAGGAGACTCGTTCCCTGCAGTAGGACGTTTACAGGCTGATATAGTATAGTACAGTTCTGGAATGCGTTTGTATGGTATAGTGGCAGCGTATGCAAGCAGTGAACTGTGAGGTTTTGGGTTCGAGTCCCAGGTCAAGCAATCTACTTAGATTTTCAGAGAGCGCTTGACGATAGACAGTTACCACAAATCTCACTTTGGGATTGCAATAAGGTCATTGTAATAAACTCATTTGCAAAAAAAAGGGCACCTAAGCAATGAACCATTTCAAATGTTACTATTGGTTTGTTTGATAATTATAGGTAGTTTTACTTTCACAATTTTGTAAGTTAATAAGAAAATACTCGTTTTCGTCAGTATTATCATACAATTTTGATAAAATTTATGGGTTTTAATGCTAAAGTTCACTAGTAGTGTATGCTCGCTAGTAGTGCATATGCTCGTGAAGTAAAAGTTAACAAAGATTTTTGTTTGTTTTTTCTTTAATAAAGTAAAAGCAGATAAATGTTTAGTATCGAGTGTGACCCCCTCTAGCTGAAATCACAGCTTGAATTCGTCTGGGTATGCTATCGAGGATGTCCCGGATACTTGCTTGCGGAATACGTTCCCACTCCGCGGTAATCACATTCTTCAGCTCTCTGATGGTCTGCGGAGCCGGTTGTACTGATCTCACGCGTCGTTTCAGAACGTCCCAGACATGCTCTATAGGATTGAGGTCGGGACTTCACAAACGACGAATGCCGACCTCTTGCATATACGCTTCCACATCGCCAGACCGGTGGGCGCGAGCGTTGTCGTCCATAAAATTGAGTCTTCGCCTAAAGCGGCCAATGCGGGTTGTGCATGAGGAATTAGAACTTCCGTTATGTATCGATGTCCAGTCAGTGAGCCGTTTTCAATGAAGACTAACTCTGTACGATCCATTGAATTTATTCCTGCCCAAAACATAACAGAGCCCCCACCATAAGGTGTGATTTCTTCAAAACAAGTCTCTGCAAAGCGTTCTCCTCGTCTTCGTAGCACTCGCCGACGTCGATCATCACCGAACAGAGATATCCTGGCTTCATCGGAGAACAATACCCTATTCCAGTCTTCTTGAGTCCATGACTCACAATTTCGAGCAAACCTAAGCCTGGCAACTCTGTGCTCACGGAGTAACTTAGGGCCGCGGGCCGGGCGATGACTGCGTATATATTGACTCACAAGAAAACGATCATCCCGTGGTTGGGTACATGGTTTTCTTCCAGAACCAGGCTCAATCCTATAGAGCATGTCTGGGACGTTCTGAAATGACGCGTGAGATCAGTACAACCGGCTCAGTAGACCTTCAGAGAGCTGAAGAATGTGATTACCGTGGAGTGGAAACGTATTCCACAAGCAAATATCCGGGATATCCTCGCTAGCATACCCAGACGAATTCAAGCTGTGATTTCAGCTAGAGGGGGTCAACAAACTAATAGTAACATTTGAAATGGTTCATTGCTTATGTGCCCGTTTTTTTTTGCAAATGAGTTTATAAATAATGCCTTTGGATTTTTTTTCTATCAACTAATCTAAACAGGATTGACCGTATAAAAAAATATTTATATGTATTAATTGAATAATTTCATTATATTACATTGAAATAAAACTATTGCTACTGATTTTACCGTGGATATGGCATTTCTTTTTAAATTCGAAATTTTTCGATTACTTAACAGTTTTAGTGGTTGTGGGACGAACTCAAAAAGTCTCGCCAAAGCTGTAAAGTATTGAGAATGGCAGGAAATTAAACAATGTATTAAATATATAGAAAAAAGCATTATTTCAATGTGGAACATTAACATGTAACATTCACGTAAATTAAAGAAACCATCAATAATAAAATTAACAAAATACTTACTCTAATAGCACCGAAAATAAACGCAAAAACCGTTCAAATAAATAAACCTACAAAAGCGAGCATTTAACGTACCATCACAGAGACAAACGCCAGTAGCCCGACCTCTCCGAATCGGCAATAACTCACTAATTGTCGACGTGTCGGCCACCTCAATACGCAGTTTATACAGCGCACAAATCTCCTCAATACATTTTTATTGGAGTCTACCACCTTCGGACCCGGGACGTGATCGGACTTTATATTATTGAGGTTGGGTAGTAGGATGGAGAAACGCTGGAAAGAAACGCTTGATGTGGCGTTTCATTTTTGACGTCTCTCATCGGGAACTAGAATGTTGGGTAGTTTAAGCCATTGTTATAGACGGCGGCATCGTAGTTTAATATGTGAATAGCCTTTAACTGAGGCATGTATAATGCGCTCTTGCTGTACCTACGGATAATTTGTCATAATAATGCAAATTATGTACAATTCGTTAATTGTGACTTCAGTCTCAGAAATAAGTTTAAGTAAAAAAAAATCCGAATGACCAATATAAAGGGCATTTATTTATTAGGATACTCACGGTTCAGGTATTTAAATAACCCGGATAAGGATTGATTTTCATCAAAAATCGAACTATGTAGATAAGTAAATTTCACTTTATCTACAAAACTAGCGGTCGGGCCTAGCTCCACCCGGGTGCATACACGTTTTAAAATGGCGGTCAAAATGTTTAATTCTGACTATCAGTTTAGAATATCGACCAATCGGACCACGAAAATCGAACAAAATTTCCTCGTATTTGCTAGAAATATCACTACTGCTTTCCTCCTATAGGTCATGGCGTAATGATATATAACCTATAGCCTTTCTCGATAAATGGACTATCCAACACTGAAAGAATCATTCAAATCGGACAAGTAGTTCCAGAGATTAGCGCGTTCAAACAAACAAACAAACAAACTCTGCAGCTTTATAATATTAGTATAGATATATTCCTGGTGAATATTGGTTTATCAAACTGTTATGTATCTCTCCATTAATTAAGATTCTTGGCGATATAATATCTGTAAGCTCTGTCTGTCAATTATCAATCGCTAGTAAGGTCATTATATGCTCTATGTGTTGCTAATAATATTAAACATTCGTCTAGGTATATCGAGTACAACCATCCGTAAAGAATATCCCACCATTTTTTTTTTTCATTCAATTTGTAAAAATCTTTAAGTATGTTTAAATAAAAATAATCAATTTACGACTAACGAAAATAAAATTCTCTTAATTTGAAACAAACGATTCTCATTATGTCTCGATAGTTCTCAAAATAAGAAGCATAAAAACGAAGCGTTCCTCATTCCCAGCGTGCGTGGCGTGTCCAAACGCGTGTGCCATGTGAACTGTATGATTTGTTTCCGATTTCCACAAAGCCGGCGGCGCCCCCGCGTGGCAGGTAACCGACAACACGCTGTTCCGTGAAAAATCATCGCTGTTCGAAGTTCAATATGTTTTGTCTATTTATTAACGTAGCATATGCCCATGAGTGGTTTTATACCTTTATACCGGGTATCTCAAGACTGCTACCGAAAACGAAGCCGGGTGGTAGTTTTAGTGGCTACAAACACAATGCAATTAAAAATTTCGCTTAGAAACGCGACAATTATTTTTAATGATTTTTTAAATATCGTCATTTTCGGGTGGTAAATCCATAGATTTTGCTAAAATAATAATTTAAACTCTCTTATATCTTAGAGTATTTATAAATTAAAGGGTATACACTATTATTTTAGGAAAAAATGTATTTACCACCAAACTATGGCAATAGGAAAAAAATTACAAAAAAAATTGTCGCTTTTTTTTGCAACTTTTTCTGTTGCATTGTGTCTGAAGTCGCTTAAACTACCACCCGGCTTCGTTTTCGGTAGCAGTCTTGATATACCCTGTATATACAGGGTATATTATCAAGACTGCTGCCGATGACGAAACCGGGTCGTAGTTTTAGTGACTACAGGCACAATTCAACTATAACATGAAGAAAGGTGACAATTTTTTCTGTGTTTTACTGAATATCATCGCGTTAGGGTGTTAAATCCATATTTTAAGATTAAATTATAATTCAAACGTATATTATTATACCGGGTATATCAAGACTGCTACCGAAAACGAAGCCGGGTGGTAGTTTTAGTGACTACCAACACAATGCAACTAAAAATTTCGCAAAGAAACGCGACATAAATTTTTAATGATTTTTTAAATATCGTCATTTTTGGGTGGTAAATCCATAATTTTTGCTAAAATAATAATTTAAACTATTTTATACCTTAGAGTATTTATAAAAAAAGGGTATAGACTATTATTTTAGGAAAAAAATGTATTTACTACCCAAATATGGCCCTAGGAAAAAAAAATACAAAAAAAAATGGTCAATGTTTTTTGCAAAAATTTCTGATGCATTTTGTCTGCAATCGCTTAAACTACCACCCAGCTTCGTTTTCGGTAGCAGTCTTGATATACCCTGTATATATTAGACAAAAAACTCATTATTATACTCGCTATTATCTTAGACAAAAAACTAGGTATTTACCATCCAAATACGGCGATAGGAAAAAATAACTCGTCAAGTTATTTATTTAATTTATTTACACATTATTGCACACACAAAAATTACAAATAATAACGAAACTCACAAACAAAAAGTACCATAGGCGGTCTTATCGCACAAAGACACCGTCTTACAGAAAACCATGGGATGGATTTTAAAAATAACATGATTCAACTATAGGTTACTTGGTGGCAGGAAATTCGTATCACTCAGTATATCGGCTACCGTACAGGATAAAAGAGAGGAGAAAACTCCTAGGATCCTCCTAAGTGTGTCGCGTTTTGGTTTTTGCTGCGATTGATGTAGTTTATATCGTGCTATGAACAGCCCGGTATGGTAAAATTGACAAAATTCCACTTATTAATTTTATCACAACTGATTCTTGTGACCTTTTCTCAGGCTTATAGTGAACCTTCTTCTTAATATCTAAGAATGTTCAATGTAGGTATTATTTGAATATACATAACTAACTTCAACAATAAAACATAAAGAAAACGAATTAAAAAACTGAACTATTACACAAATATCTTCGTATCAGAATTCTCAATCCTAACAAGATAAGTAGCAAATGGTTCAATCTAACAAAGTGCCCAGTGCATCTCCAAAGGATAAAATTTTAATTAAAACCTCCCGAGGTTAGCGGGCTAACTTTCTCTACCTACGCCTTATTAATATTCTTAAATATTGCCCGCTTGCACTAAACTCCAGATGGATTGAGAAACGCTGGTTGAAATTATTTTTTCTTTGAAACATTTCACGAAAATGTTACAATAGTTGTAGTCGATGTAAGAAAATGGCTGAAAGAAATAATTTGTTTTATTGCTATGAAAAACGATACGAGCATGACATTCGCCCGATGGTAATGGAGCATAATTGTGATATGCATAGTAAGAACACTAGAAACAAACATAATCTTGCCTCACACGTTACTCGACTCCATAAGATAAATAATTCTTTTATGGGTCAAAGTGTACGCTTCTTTAACAAGCTTCCCAACAGTTTAAGAGAACTTCCAATTAATAAGTTTAAAAAAGTAATAAAAGTTAAGCTGTGTAAAAAGGCATATAACAGAATCTCAGATTATATGGAAGATAAAACTGCTTGGGAATAAATTGCTCATTTTTTGTATCAAATTGTATTAATTGACATTTTAAAACGGACATTATTGTGACTTGTGACATGAACCATTGTAATTGTAAATGGCAATATGAGAAAAAAAAGAAAAAGAAAGGAAAAAGAAGACAGTTCGTGTTGCTGAGGGAGTTTCTTGCGCCGCTTCTTCTTCACAGCTACAACACGTTCCGAAGCGGTGGTAGCAGAAATGAACGATTCCAAAGATCTTGTGAAAGACTATTTGAATAAAGAATATTTTGATTTTGATTTTTGATTTTGGTATGCGATATGACCGCTTATGGACAGTAGCAATGTTTGGTTGGCCACTACTCAAGCCATCGTAAGACATAAGACGTTAAGTCCCAATATGTCCAGTAGTTACTCTGGCTACAATGCAATCCAAACCGAAACAAAACAGTGCGTTTACATTACTGATTGCCGGGAGAAATAGACGTTGCAATGATACCTACCCATCCATCCATCCATCCATCCATCAGCCAAAGGAAGTCCACTGCTGAACATAGGCCTCCCCCAATGATATCCACAGAGACCTGTTGGAGGCAGCCTGCATCCAGCGACGTCCCGCGACCTTTACCAGGTCGTCGGACCATCTTGTGGGTGGACGTCCTACGCTGCGCTTTCCGATACGCGGCTTCCATTCGAGCACTTTCCGACCCCATCGGTCATCAGATCTCCGCGCTATGTGCCCTGCCTATTGCCACTTCAACTTGCTAATCCGGTGGGCTATGTCGGTTATTTTAGTTCTCCTACGGATCTCCTCATTTCTGATTCGATCTCGTAGGGAAACCCCGAGCATAGCCCTCTCCATAGCTCGTTGAGTGACTTTGAGCTTCCTAATAAGGCCCATAGTGAGAGGCCACGTCTCGGTGCCGTAAGTCATCACTGGCAACACACAACTATCGAAGACTTTCGAATTAAGACACTGAGGTGGTCATGGCCTGCCCTAATACAGGTGCTACGAGTACGCGACCTCGGCCCCCGAGCTACTGCAGTCACCTTAACTTCCCGTCCGTGACTGCAGTATCCACTCCCTCAGGCCATACTGTCCTTTCCTATAACATTCCCTACCCACAAATCCTATTTCAGCCCCACTATTCCTGGCTATGGTAGCGGTCAAGGTTACGGTGGGGCAGGGGGTGCTAAGAATCCCCGGGTTGGCCCCGGCTACCACCTCCGACGATGACTGGCCCTGGTAACATACAACATACGCACATTGAGGACAGACGAGAAGATTGTCGAACTGGAAGAAGAATTGAGCAGGTTACACTGGAACATTCTGGGGTTATCGGAAGTCCGAAGAATCGGGGAGGATACGATAACCCTGAAGTCTGGTAACCTGCTCTTCTACCGGGGGGACGACCAACAGTCCCGAGGAGGTGTCGGATTTCTCGTCCACAAGTCTCTCATCAACAACATCGTATCCATCGAAAGTGTGTCGAGCAGGGTAGTATACCTTCCGCCCAGTGGTCAAGGGGCGCCAGAATTCCACCACGGTATCCCCTGCCTGTCGTAAGAGGCGACTAAAAGGGGTCATCGGGGTCGCTAAGCACACAGCGGGGGCTGTGTGCTCACGTCGGGAGTGACCCCGAGATGGGCGGCAGAACGTGTGGCCTCGTGTCTGTCGCGGACGCCCATCTCACCATGGGCATCCGAAGTAGGGAAAGAGGGGGCATCTGCGCCCTCCCAACATGTGAGGAGCCATATTTGGCAGTGCGCCGGGTGACACGGCGAGTTAAATGGGCGCCATTCGCCTGTCCACATCGCCTGTCACCCATAACGCGCGTGATGGCCACCGAGAGGTTTTAGGTCGGTATGCCGGCAAAAGATCTTTTTAGATCTCGGTAGGGACCCAGCCTGATAACAGGCTGGAAGGCCGGAGACCCCGACACGCCCCTTCCGATCTCCCCCAAGTGTCGGAAGGAAGGCTAAAGGAGCTTTACTCTCGTTAAAAAAAAAAAAAAAAAAAAAAAAAAAAAAAAAAAAAAAAAAAAAAGGGTAGTATACCTTATACTCAGAATATCTAAAAGATATTCGTTGAAGGTCATACAGGTATACGCGCCGACCTCGACACACCCAGATGAAGAACTGGAGGAAATGTATGAGGACATAAGTCGGGCCATACATACTTCCAAAACCTACTTCAATGTTGTTATGGGAGACTTCAACGCAAAGTTGGGCAAGGGAAGCGATGCAGAGTTGAAAGTGGGGCAATTTGAACATGGGCAACGGAACCTCAAGGGTCAGAGGCTGGCCGACTTTCTGGAGGAAGAGGGACTCTTCACGATGAACTCTTTTTTCCAGAAGCCGCCTCACAGGAAATGGACCTGGCTGAGTCCTGACGGTTCTACGAGAAACGAGATAGATTTCATCTTGACGACGAATAGACGGATACTCAGAGATGTCTCTGTGATCAACAGGGTGAAAACCGGCAGTGATCACCGAATGGTTAGGGGCACACTGAATATCAATGTCCAATCGGAAAGGCGCCGCTTGATGAAGTCTACGCTCCGACCTACTCGCGCCCATATCCAAAACCCCGAGAGCTTTCAACTCGAGCTGACAAATCGCTTTGATTGTCTAGGAGAAAACCTTGCAGTGGACGAGCTAAACAGCGGTTTGGTAGAAGCTGTCCATACGGTGGGATCTAAGTATTTTAGACCTCACCGTAGAGATAGACCACAAAAACTCTCGATCCACACTCTTGACCTCATGGCCGAACGTCGATCTTTAGCGCTGCAGTCTTCCGTTGACGCCGAAGCATATCGGCGGCTCAATAGACGGATCTGGAAGTCCTTGCGGCACGATGTCCGTGCTCACAATACTGTGAGCATTAAGGAGACAATCGAGCGGAACGGAGGCTCCAAAGTGTTTGCAAGAGACTTGTCTATTGGGCAAAGCCAGTTGTCTAGGCTGAAGACGGAAGACGGCCGCGTGGTATCGACGAGGGCAGAGGTATTAAGGGAGATCGAGAGGTTCTACGGACAGCTTTACACCTCGGTTGCCAAACCTGCTGTTAGCTCGGCCAAAGACCCGAGAGCCGGGTTGATCCGACACTTTAGCGATGATATCCCGGACATCAGCCCGTGTAAGATTGAGATGGCACTGAAGCAACTTAAAGACAACAAGGCGCCGGGCGAGGACGGAATAACTTCAGAGCTGCTGAAAGCGGGCGGAACGCCGATACTGAAAGTCCTTCAGAGGCTCTTCAATTCCGTTCTCCTCGAGGGCTCAACGCCAGAGGCATGGAGCGGGAGCGTGGTGGTACTGTTCTTCAAAAAAGGTGATAACACTTTGCTGAAGAATTATAGGCCCATCTCGCTCCTGAGCCATGTCTATAAGTTGTTTTCGAGGGTCATCACAAATCGTCTCGAACGCAATGAAATGAAATGAAATGAAATGAAATGAAATGAAATGAAATGAAATGAAATGAAAATGAAATGAAATGAAAATAATTTATTGAATCCATTAAAATGTTCAACATCGTTTAGATTCAGTCATTTTTTTTATCTACCACCCGGTTCGGAAAGCGGTTTTCACTAGAGAAGAACGGGCAAGAAACTCTAGTGTTGCTCTTTTCAAAACCAGTTTACAATTAAGTGATTATTACATAATTTACAAGTTGGTTTAAATCAGAGCAGTTTATTAAAAATATTTTTAAAACGAATATTATTATATTATAATTATTACTATGGCTGAGTGAAGCGAAGTCGCCCAGAACGAAGAATCAGTATACTCTTTTTCGCCAAAACAGTGAATAATTGCGAAAGCCTTATGTAATCCATCAATGAATCCGTTACAATGTAAGCAAATCGGATAGACCAGTCTACGCAAGCAGCACCCGTTCACGAGTATGACGCATGTGCCAGCCATCGGCCTCCTCAACCATGTTGCAGGGAAGTGACCGACCTGGCACACGACGCCACCGCGAGCACAGACTTTTTAGCGAGCATGACATACCCAATCACTTACACAGAAAACGATGGCAAATTTGACATGTTACTTAATTTAAATGATATTATACAGAGCATACTAAGACTTCCGCTCCGAAATACTACCCATTTATTTAATTTAATTCTATTCCCAAGCCTTGCTATCATCTAGATATTCTGAAATTTTATAATATGCTTTATTGCATAATTTTTGCTTGATAGTTGCTTTGAATTTTGTCATAGATAAGGCTTTAATGTGACTGGGAACTTTGTTATAAAAGTGTATACAGTAACCCTTAAAAGATTTGCTGATCTTGTGGAGTCTGGTCTTAAGAGTAGCTAGATTATTCTTATTCCTAGTATTTTTGTTATGAATATCGCTAATCTTAAGAAAACTTTCTTTATTTCTATGAACATAAATTAAATTTTCAAAAATGTATTGTGATGCTACTGTCATTATATTTATCTCTTTAAACTTTTCTCTAAGAGAATATCTGGACCCAAGCGAATAAATTGATCTTATAGCTCGCTTTTGGAGAACAAAGATGGTATTAATGTCAGCAGCACCACCCCACAGTAAAATTCCATAACTCATCAGACTATGAAAGTAGGCAAAATATACCAATCGAGCTGTATCAACATCAGTCAATTGGCGAATCCTACCCACCGCAAAGACTGCGGCGCTCAGCTTTTTAGCTAAAGCGACTATGTGAGAGCCCCATTGAAGTTTGGGATCTAATGTAATTCCCAAGAACTTAGTTGTCTCCACAAGGCTCAACTCATCTCCATTCAAAATAATGTTAGCATTAACTTTTTTGACATTAGGTGTCACAAACCTTATACATTTAGTTTTTTGGCTATTTAATAACAAATTGTTAATGCTAAACCAATGTACTATTTTTGAGAGGGTGTGGTTTACGTCGTCAATATTAGGATTATGTCGATTTACTTTAAATATTAAAGAGGTATCGTCAGCAAACAACACTACCTCACAGTTGTCCCTTATAAAAAAAGGTAAGTCATTAATGTAAATTAAAAATAGAAATGGTCCAAGAATCGAGCCTTGCGGAACTCCCATAGTAACGGCAGACCCAGGAGACCTTATTCCGTTGACATCAACACTTTGGACCCTATTACACAAATATGATTTGCATAATTCAAGAGCAATACCATTAATTCCGTAGTGGCTCAATTTCCTGATAAGTATATCATGGTGAACACAATCAAACGCTTTGGATAGATCACAGAATACACCTAAGGCATCCCGTGAATTCTCCCAAGCATCAAATATGTTACCTATAAGCTCCACACCAGCGTCAGTTGTGGAGCGACCCCGCGTGAAACCAAATTGTTTATTATGAAGTATTTTATTTTTTGAAAAATAAGATTGAAGTTGTAGGAGCATTAGTTTTTCAAAAATTTTGCTTAATGAAGGTAGTACTGAAATAGGTCTATAATTAGAGGGGTCATCTGTACTACCAGATTTAAAAAGAGGTATAACTTTACTCAACTTCATTTTATCAGGAAACATACCACTGTTTATACAAGCATTAAAAATTACAGCTAACTGGGGAGCCAAGACTGGTATTACAAAGGCCAAGACTGGCAGGTTTGATGACTTCCAGCCTCCCGAACAAGCCAGTTTCCGAAAAGGCTTTAGTACCATAGACCACATCCATACGCTTCGGCAAGTAATACAAAAAACCGAGGAATATAACTTGCCGCTTTGTTTAGCGTTTGTGGACTATGAGAAAGCCTTTGATTCGATCGAGACTTGGGCTGTGCTACAGTCTCTCCAGCGGTGCCATATAGACTATCGGTACATCGAAGTGTTGAAGTGTATATACAACAACGCCACCATGTCGGTCCGAGTACAAGATCAGAGTACGAAGGCTATTCCACTACAGAGAGGCGTGAGACAGGGAGATGTCATATCTCCGAAACTGTTCACTGCCGTGCTGGAAAATGCCTTCAAGCTCTTGCAGTGGAAAGGATTCGGCATCAACATCAACGGCGAGTATATCACTCACCTTCGGTTTGCCGACGATATTGTAGTCTTGGCAGAATCGCTGGAAGACCTTAGCACTATGCTCGAAGACCTCAATCGAGTGTCCCAACAGGTGGGTCTTAAAATGAACATGGACAAAACGAAGATCATGTCGAATGTCCATGTTGTGCCCACCCCCATCGGTGTTGGGGGCTCGACTCTTGAAGTTGTTGACGAATATGTCTATTTAGGACAAGTGATCCGGTTAGGCAGGTCCAACTTCGAGAGAGAGGTCAATCGTCGAATCCAACTCGGTTGGGCAGCGTTCGGGAAACTACACGACGTCTTCTCGTCCAAAATACCTACCCAGGCAGCCACTTAATTATAAAAAGGCGTAATAAGAATGAATGTTTTCAAAAACCACGCAAATGTCGTTAATTCTTGATTTGTATGTGTTAGAATATTTTATTTTTCTTTACTAGCAATATTTTTATAAGGTATTTTTTTAATCCTGGTAGATAAATATGTCGGTTGTATTAACTAACTTACGCGACCACCAAAGCTGTAAAGTAATCGAAACGTCGGGAAGTTAAAAAATGTAAAAAATTTAATCCACGATAAAATCCGTCAATAATAGTTTTATTTTAATACCAAGTACCTCAAAATTTAAATTCATCACTTAATTTCAAATTCAGTCTTAATTATTTTTAATATATTTTGTCATTGTATAATTATTTCATTTACTACCACTTGCAAATCGCAGAAATATAGCAGATATCTTACTATTTTAAAAATAATCATTAGTGATATCGACTGCCCTGATCTCTTATCCAAATAAACTTCAAAGTCCCTTCTAAATTATATCGATTTAATCCACCCATATATGTACCACATGCGTCAACTAACTATAGACAAAATAGTTTTATTATACGAACGAGCAATAATTTCAATAGCATCTGTAAGCAACACAACTTTGATCTGTTTTCTACCACAGTGCATTCAGCAAGGAGATGTTTGACCCTTAAATTTTTTCAAAAGACTCTTTAATTTGTATTATTATTATTTTTTAGTATAATTTTTTCTTTTTCTTTTTCACAAATTTGTACCCAGCCCTGTATGGTTGTTATACTGTCGCTGCTCGTGTGAACAGTTGTAATATAATAGTTTATTAATTTTGTAACCAGTATCTATACGTGAAGACTTGTAATTGGCTTTCAAATTGCTACACAACTGTTACATTATCATTTTAAAGCTGTTAGTCTTCCATGAAAATAAATTAAATAAATAAAATAAATAAATAAATTATTTAAATTTGCATGCTGTGGTCTCCTATAATTGAAGATCACGTCGAAATGTAAACCACAACAATGCTATACCATTGTCTTCATTATATGTCGTGTATCCTTCGTTGGAGGTCCTCAATAAAAAAAAAACAAATAACTCATGTGAAACTAGATTACTAAAAGAAAACTGCAATAAACATTACTAGACTCAAAGAGCTCCAATCAGAAAACAACAAGAACATTTGCCGGACAATTTGGAACGTGCAATTTTTCAAAAACACCTACCGATCAACTTTTAGAGATAAGTCAAAAGTTTTGATTTTCATTAGCTCTATCGGCGACTGCGAGGTTACTCCCGTTTCACTTGCCAAGAAACTTTTCTGTCGGAGCTAGGTTTTTAGATCTTGTTCTGCGAGGAATCTGCAAATTAAACGGCGACAGCCACGTAACAATGTGAGCTAAAAAGGTATAAAACATATTTATAAAATAGCCATAAAATTGTTGAGTACAATGAACATACATAGATACATAAACTCACGCCTTTTTCCCATAAGAGGTGGTTAGAGGTTCCAGGACGCCCACATTTCACTTTGTACATATTCCGTCCCAAGATGTGATAGAGGGTGAGCCTATCGCCATATCAGGCACAAATTCCTGACTCCGGGCTGATAATGAATTGAAAAATCTAATTCAAATCTGAGACCTCAGCTTTGTAAAGTAGCGTAGTGCAACTACGCCACCTAGGTAAACTATTTTTGAGTACTAGATTTGGCGTATAAAGGCAGTTTTATATGAACACTATAATCATATCATATCGCATTTGTGTCGAGGATAATATATCTTCTTGGTGCACCATTTCTGCTGGCGTGCCACAGGGCGGCGTGCTATCTCCCCTACTTTTCTCAATTTTTATAAATTCCATCACGAATAATCTTCGATCTTCCTACCACCTTTATGCAGATGATCTACAAATTTACTCCCAAGCACTTCCTGATGATCTAAATGACGCTATTTCATTTATCAATGACGACATTAGAAGCATTTCTGATTGGAGTAATGAGTTCGGACTAAAAGTTAACCCAAGTAAAACGCAAGTCATTGTTGTCGGCAGCCCTCGGTTAATGTCTAGATTAAACTGGCCACTTATGCCATCTATTTCGTGTAATGGAATATCTATTCCTTACAGTGACACTGTAAGAAATCTAGGCATTATTTTTGACAAATCTTTTTCTTGGGGTCCTCAGCTTCGAGAGTTGAGTAGGAAACTATTCGCATCGGCTGGGTCCTTGCGGAGATTACGCAATTTTCTACCAATCGCCACGAGAATTTCGCTTGCTCAATCCCTCCTTCTCCCCATCCTTGATTATGCGGATGCCAGTTATCTCGATCTCACTGAGGAGCAACTTAACAAACTTGAGCGCCTTCAAAACTTCTGTATTAGATTCATATTTGGATTACGCAAATATGATCACGTTTCCGAATTTCGTAAAAAGCTCAAGTGGTTACCCATACGGTTTCGCCGGAATACACATATTCTTTCTCTTCTTTACTCTATTCTTTCAATCCTCTCTCTCCCCCGTACCTTAAAAACCGATTTCAATTTCTTCACGTTACACATTTAAGATCCCTGAGGTCATCAGAGAATTTAACACTGAAAATTCCAGTGCATTCCACAAACTTTTACGGCAAATCCTTCACTGTTCAAGCTGCAAGGCTGTGGAATGCATTACCAGTCTCAGTGCGGCGAGCAAAGTCCCTACCCATATTTAAAAGACTAGTAAAGCAACATTATCTATCGCTGAATAATTGAAGACAGTGCTTATATTTTATTTATATATATTTTCCTTTTTGTTTTTGATGTGGATACATATTTATTTTATTCATATGTATATGTATCTATTTTTTTTATGCATGTTGTATGAATGTGTTTTTTAGTTTATTTTATATCATTTTTATTACATATATTATGTATTTAGATATGTTATATATATTGTCCTTTGACATCACGTACACCTCACAATACCCCACAGTTGTCTCTATTTATCCATCCTATGGTTGGTTGTCTGGAAGAGATCGCCTCGAGCGATAAGACCGCCATTGTACTCTTTTCTTGCTTGTTAAATTGTGTTAATGTTATTTCCTTTTATTTACTGGTGTACAATAAAGCTTTAAATAAATAAATAAATAATCATAATATTCTTATCGTTTCATCGTGTTCCGGTTTGAAGACATTGGTAGGCGGACTGTATCAGCCCATATACGTCCCACTGCAGGGCACGGGCCTCCTCTACAATCGAAAGTACGATTGAGAGTGGTTAGGCCATATAGTCCACCACGCTGGCCTAATGCGGGTTGGCGGACTTACATACCATAGAAATTCTATAAATCGCTATGGTATGCAGGTTTCCTCACGATGTTTTCCTTCACCGTTTTAGTGCGTGGTGATTGAATATCAATACACACATGACTCCGAAAAGTCAGAGGTGTGCCCTGGGATTCGAACCCGCGACCACCGTGAACATGTTGGCAGTCGCATCTAGTCCACCTACAGGCCACCACGCACTAGCTGGTACTGGCTGGCACTGGTAGCCGGACTATCTACTGGAAATACTGAGACTTAACATCTTATGTCTCAGGGAGGTGCAGTGAAATGCCAAGCATTGCGTTGTAATTCATGGTGTTGTTTGGTTTTGGTGTTGTCCATGAGTGGTCGTATCGCTTACTATCAGGCAAATGGCATGCGCGTCTCGCCATTCATAGAAATAAAAAAAACAATATAAATTGTGTAAAACGGTAATACCAATTTCAAATATTCTTTCATTTCTCAGTAAACGTTGTTTATTTGTTATTTTCTATCCTCACCACAATCAGGTCATATTTCATCCTAATTTTCATTGAGGTAAAAGAAAAAGCACTATTTGGTACAACTAGGAAATTTAGAAATAGAAAATTATATTTCAAATAAGGGGCAAATGTGTGTTCATATCCAGTTTATATTATTATTTCGACACAAAAAACAACAAAGAAACTGACTTACATTAAATAATACTCACACCAGAGGCGGTTCATCCGAAAGAGCGCTGGTGCAGTGCACTCCCACGAAAATTACATACTTAGCTAATTTAATAATTTATATATATTTATAAAACATAAATCCTTACATTACATTCTTTATATTTTACTACGCCTATATTAAGTCTATTATATTACCTATATAGGTACATGTAGCATCAATTTGTAACGAGTGGAGCACCAGCGAATGTGCTCCTATGAAACGAAGTTTAGTACGACTCTTAGTACTGTATTCAATGAGTGCGAAAGAGAGCTACGACTCGCGCTGACGCGTGAAACAAAAGATATCGTATGAGAAATTAGCGTAATGTGGAGCGCCGCTCACGCGTCACTCAGTTAATTCGCAGTTTTTTTTTAAATAAGTATTAAAAAATATTTTGTACGCTTAATCAATTCCATTTCTGATTTTCACAAGAAAGAAATACATATCTTCGCACGCCAAAAAGACCAGCGAATGGATTTTGTATACAAATATAATAAATAGTAAGCTCTAGTTTTTTAATTAGTTTTTTTGTGAACCCCCATCAAAAAATATTACGAGCCGCCTCTGACTCGCACCACCTTTATTTATTCATTACACAATTAAAATACATTTCTACGTATCTCGAATAAAAAACGAGCTACAATTAAGCCAGAACAATATCTTAAACCGGTCACAAACTACCAAATACACGTCGGGCCAAAAAAAAACACCTTCATATATTTTCCGATTGCCGTCGGCACGTGAGGTGAATCCAATCATTTTTTCTTATTTCATCCCCCGATTGATTGGGCAGAGGGCTATTTTTTGCTATACGACCAACAAAGCGCGGCGGGCAGGTGGGTGCAATTCTTTTTCATTGTTTTCGGTATTTTTGTTGATGAGTTGATAACTTGGAGAATTATGTACACATCTAAAGGATATTTACCTTTATTGCTACTTATGTACGAATGTAATAATAGTAAATACTGCTTCGAAAACTTAACGGATTATTTTAGGTATCCTTGCATTCTTGTAAATCGAAAAAAAACACAAATTAAGTATAGCAAATAAGTTAAAATATTTATTTTAATGTAAAACTAAGTGACTGTGTGCACCAGCTGGATGAGCATTGCTATACAAATGGGTAATCTTCGGTAAATTTACCTTTCTGAAACTACGAGAGACTTTTCTTTCACACAAACACGAACATCAATATTTGTGAACCACAAGAAACATTTCTTTTTTTGCTCTCATATTTTACATGCGGATTTCCACCAACTTCAAAACGGTGACCATGAACTTATTTTTTTTTAATAACCTGTAGTTAAGTTGTTACCTCTCCTGGCCAGCACTACACCAGCGTAATAATAAACAAAGCAGCCAGTAAGTCAGGTGTTCGTGCCCCGACTACGCGCATGCGTTCATTTGCAATGCACTCGCATTACTCCGCAGACTCTGAGCGCGGCATAATGAACCAACTCACTGGAATTTTGATTATTCAAATGCATTTTATTGTAAAATTTAATATATTCCTACTTTTATACAAGATAGAAAATTCTTTTTTCAGATATTATTATCAACGAAATCACTTTCATAAAACAGTTGTATTTTATGACATTAGTATTACAAATTCTGACCATATGCAAAAGTGAAATTGGTTCCTGGATCAGCCCAATATACGTCCCACTGCAGGGCACGTGCCTCCTTTATAATTGACAATAAGATAGAGAGTGGTTAAATCATATAATTGACCACGCTAGCCTTATGCAGGTTGTGCGGACTTTACATACCATAGAAATTCTTATAAATCGCTATGGTATGCAGGTTTCCTCACGATGTTTCCTTCATCGAGTGAGTGGCGGTTGACTGTCCATATACACATGACTCCGAAGATTTAGAGCTGTGCCCTGGGATTTTAACCTGCGGTCACTGTGAACATGTTGGTAACCGAGTCTGGTCCATTTATCAACAGACCACCATTCACATTTTCAAAAATTTTGCGAATTTGTTCCCTGTTGTTAAATTCAGTGCTAAATTTCTCAAGGAATATCTGGTTCTAAATCTAACCGTAAGAGCAGGTTGTTATACGCACATAAACATTAATAGTATCCCAGTCAATAACGTTATACTTCTTGTCACTACTTTTATCAAATATCAACGTAATTCTCCATAAATATTTTTCGTCCAATGGGCTTGCTCTACCAACGAATTAACGTCAGATCAAAATACACTCAAACATGTTCCTACTAAATAAAACTGTAATAAGCCCACAATTTACTATAAAATAAACCCTTAGTCCAGCATACACGCTGATCTCCACTGACCAGTATCTCACGTACGCCCCGTCAAAACTAATCACGGTAGCTGAACCGTGAAATGACACCGGGAAACTTTCCGGTGAAGTATATTCCGGTAAAGTTTTTTTTTCCGGTAAAGGGTTGGCCGTAAATTCGGGGCAGGTGCTCCACAGTTTTATCAGATCGTGTTATTGAATCTGTAATCCTCTTTTATTACTTTTCCGTGTAATAAAAAGCTTAGTGGAAACTCGTTTTGGGTAATTGTTGCGTTTCGTGCTGGCTTCGGTGAGTTATTTAATCTGCTGGTAGCGCCATTTTTATGTTACGTAATTTTTATTATTAAATTATTAAAAATATATATGTTATTATTGCTGGTTTGATTAAATTTATAGCATATTCATCGGCGATTGATGGTAATCTCTCAATAGTAGACACAAGTTGCTGGTCCGCTGGTAAGCGCATTAACACAGATAGAAACTAAAACGTGACACACTTACGTAGTTTTCAGTTCTGGGATTTATCTCATTCTGTAATATGTGGTCGCTATTCGAGTCGCTAAGGCTATCATTTTTTTCGAGCCTAGGTGATGCGAGACAAAAAACCTGGAAGTGGTAGAGCCACGCTGATGTCAGCCTTGACTCAGCATGAATGGGCAAGCTCATTCGGGGGGTACCACTGCTTTACAGAAAATCGAAGTGAAGCGAAAGGTTTGCTGCTGCATTTGTTCTGTGAGTGAGATTGCTAGATGCCCAATAGTCATTTCCCATCTTTTTTTCTTCCCGATTTCAATGGCTGGCAATACATCCTCAACACAAGCGTTGTCGATGCACATGGACGATAGTGATCACTTATTACCATCAGGTGATTTGCTTGCTCATTTGCCGAACTTATTAAAAAATATCCTTGTATTTTGTAACACCGAATGCGCAAGACTTGTGTCTTAGGACCAGACAATGTGTATAGCTGTTGGCTTTATTATGTATCTTAGTAGTTATGCCAAGACTATGTTACTATTGTGAATATTATATATTTAATCCCATTATATGGAACTTAAATCCACTAACGATCCACAAACAGCATCCGGAGTAATTTATCAAAGCAACAAGCACCACGTCAAGAAGACAGGTTTTTAATTAACAGTAGACAAACAGGGAGCTAAAAAATGCAAGCCGTAACGAGTTGGCCGCCTCCGCTGAACATTTTTAAAGAAAATCTTCCACTAATGAATGGTTCCTTGTCTTCGGTTAAATATTTGCCTCGTTAAAAGCGGTTATAATGTATGGTTACCTATATGTTTTGATATTTATAAACCATTTATCAGTCACCGCTTAAGTGAAAAAATCTGTGGCTAATTTTACTTCAAATTATGAAATTATTTTAAGTTTTAAAAGTTATTTTAGCGTATTAAGGTATACGTATAGGATTTATTTGTATGGTCCTGTTTATTTATTTCACTCAACAAGCTATTGAAAAAATCGTGCAAAAACGCATTATCAAGTTCTGATGAAAAGACATCACAATAAAAGTCTCTACCTAGCAGGACGGACATTTACGCCTCTTTGAAATTCCTAATACAAATTGCTTCGCAAATCTGCACAGCCTCATCCTAACCTTATCAATACGTATATGATAAATTCATCTTGAAACTTCCCAGCAGTTTTGAACTTTGTACCTCGAACTATCTCTTTCAGGCGAGCGCGCTCACCTGTTCGAACCCGCTACCCCCGTGATTTATCATTTATCCCACTGAACTGTAAGGTAAGTTTAGTTCGAGCTCAGTGGGCAATACCTGCTAATAGTTTCAGATTTACTGTTTGTGTTGCTCTTGTTGGAGAGAGATTTCCAACCTTGAAATCTTTATGGTTTTGAGATCTGAAAAATTCCAGTCTTGTATTAATTTCACTTTTTGATTAATTTATATACATATACATGCCTTCTTCCGAGAAGGAGTAGGCATTGGGATAATTAATTAAATTTCGATTTAAAGAAAATTTTGACCAAGACATTCATAATTTTTTTGCTGGTTTTCAATGCTCGGAGTCAATGTAATGCGTGCTGTTGCCAATCTTGGCTTCAATAACTTTTTAGTGGACTAAAAATATGGAACGAATCCGTAGAAATGGATATAATCGGCTTGGAAGCGAAATTGATCTGCGTAACAAATATTATTGCGTTGAACAATTTAATATTTCTATTAAATGTAAAAAACCACACCACACACACATCAAAGAACTAAAGTTTTAATACACTAATTTAATTTCTAAAAATACACTGCAAACGATAATCCGTTCATAAAATCACCCAAAACTCGGAAAGCGATTATAAATAGCAGTGAGGAAGAGTTAAAAACACGTTTAAACGAACGGCAAGACAATCGCTCACGGGGCGGCGCGCGTCGGCGATACCATTTGTCTCGCACCACCTTTAAAAGCTATCCACGACCATTTCTCTTTTTTAAAAACCTTTAGATACTTCCTTTTCGTTTTTCAATCGCCCCGCTGCTCGGAGTTATCTCGATAAATGCTTTTGTTTGGCCGCTCTGCTCTGGATATCTATAGAGATGATAATCACAACTCCGGCAAATTATGCGACTTGTATTATAAAAGCGTTCTGTTTTTTATTGGTTGCTTGAGGTCCTTAATTGTTCCTGGTCTGGCCACTGGTTCTCTATTACATCTTCAATCATAAAATCAGTGGCGTAACTACACCATCTGGGGCCCGTGGCAAAATCATCGGATGGGGCCCCCCTTTTTTATGGAGACGAAAACTGTTAAGCTTATTTTCCGGCACCCCGGAGGAGACCGAAAAGAATATATCAGTGTCACTAGCTTGCCAGCAAATTGCGGCCGAGGCGGGTCCCTAACAAAACCTGCGCTATCAATCGAATAAAACCCTGTCTTCCGCATTTCGGGCGGTACTGCACATCTACTATTCGAGTGGGTCGGAATGTGTCCCTGCAGTGATTCTTAAGACGTCCGTCCCTGAGATTACCCCCGTACTTACGCGTCTTTTCTATTAAAACAATCCAGGCCCGGCTTCATGGAATATCGCCCATGTTCATCCAGTCTCCAAGAAGGGTAACCGGTCGGATTCTAAATAAATCAATAGGGTAAATAAATTGAAGATAGCACAATTTAACCCCACGATGGCACAAGTTTGCTCTTTTACAACCAAAAAACCCCTTTTGTGATGGAGACACTCTCTCTAAGCATCCGAGAGTATTCCTTGACCCGAAATATTTTGCAAATTGCAGTTTGGGTATCATTTGAAAGGTAAGGGCAAATTGGCAAAGAGTCAGGAGCGGTACTTCTCATCGGATCATCGGTTATTGCTCTATAAATGCGAAGATCCGGCACGACGTGGAGTTCTGCTCCCACCTCTGGGTAAAAGCCCCAAAATACCAGCTCAACCCAGTTGACTTAATACAACGCCGAGCTCATCGAATCGTCGAAAATCGAGATCGCACGGAGAATGTGGAGCCGTTAGGATTGCGGTGAGACTTCGGGTTTCTCTGTGTAATCTATCGATTGTTCCATGGAAAATGCTCTGAGGAAGATGGTGCCACTATCGCTATTCTCCCATCACACTTCCCATCACCGCAGTAGAGTTCATTCTTACTACCTGGAAACTATCCGTTCCCGGAAAGTATGTTTCCAGTGTTCTTTTCTACCACGCACTGTGCCCTGCTTCGGTATTCCCTGAGCGCTATAACCTATCCTTCTTTAAGCTAAGCTTTAAGCGACTTTATTTTGCTGAATCCCTGGATCTGCGAAAGTCTATGAGATACGGTCACCGCTGCCCGTTAGGCGGTCTGTATGCTCTTTTGCCTGCAAGCCATACTAAAAACTCCACAACGAGACCAATAATTCGTCGTAATATCTTTACGACGCGGGTGGAGCCCAAACGCAGCAATGGTGATGGGGCCCTCTCAGAAGCCTAATATTGAAGATTAATTCTTTTTTAAACCAAATCCGCACTACAATCTGGACATAATAGATTAAAAATATAATATTTGCGTAAATCTAAAGAACCACTATTATGCTTTTTATGTATCACAAATAAACTTTGGTATCTTTAATGAAAATTAAGAAAATAGTTTTTGATTATTAATTTTGTTGGTAATCAATTGGCTAGGTTCTTTCTTTAGTTAAGGCCTCTCGGGCCTGAGGGGCTAGGCCGCCGGGGCCCCTAAGGTCGGGGGCCCGTGGCATTTTGCGCACTATGCCACCCTATTGTTACGCCACTGCATAAAATTCAGCTTGGCGAAATATGAAAGGCATTTTGGTACATAAATGAGACAGACGTGAACTTATAAAGTTATACATATTCTCTGTGTCTTCTATGATAATTAATATCAACGTTACTTACGATTGCTAGTAAGACATACTACCTATCGCATACCGATTGCCGCTCACACCCGTGTTTAAGAAGCCAATAAAACTATTTAAAAAATAAGTTACAAGTAACAGCTCTGTATAATTCGTGTAAAACATCACGAGTTGAGCCGGCCCGACAGGTGAATGAATGCCCCAATCCCTTTCTCCGGCAATCATTCACAAATAAGTGCGAGTTTGCATCGGCGACAGGATATATCTTCAGGATTACGTGTTACTGAGAAATTATGCATCGTGCAAGATTGATAGGGGATGAAAAACCTCTGCATGATGATGCGTAAGACAGATTTTCTGTGATGAAAATCGAGCAATTTATATTATTTTAGATGCAATAGTAGACTGAATAAGTTAACGGGAATATTAAGTATTTTTTTCATTTTTTTCTACTAAGAGCTACGTATGTGAAGTGCACGATAAATAGAGGGTGAGAAAAACTGATTGAGAGGTTCATCTGCCAGCTATTTTTGGGTATGGATATGTCTTTTTTTTAATTATATAATACTTTTTTATCGAGTTTAAGAATTTGATTTTGTAGATGATGTCATTTTATCATCAGATTTATTTGAAATAAATAAATATTTAATAGTAGAAAATAACAGAATCATTATATTGTAATTCTTAAGCAATTTTCTTTTACAATATTTTTTCTCAATTAATATTATAAAATATGTATGAGAAATACATACTTTCAAATCAAACTATGCATTCTTGATTGTTGCTGGTTTAAACAGAATATTAATACTTACAGTATTTAGCAGGCTTCGTAGCGCAGTTGGGAAGACGCCATCTGTGAAACGGGAAGGCGCAGGTTCAATCCCCGCATTGAAATAAATGTTTTTGTAATCTACATTTGTTTATTTGTTTCGGGTGAATGTTTCGGAATGAATGTTTCTGAAACTGAAAATTCCCTCATAGTCCCCAATTCGCACGACGCAAGACTCGATATTAGTATGCGGTCAGGACTATGTACATAGGTGATTGTTGGGTGTATTAAGTAATTATTTAAAATAAATCAAGAATAAAATAACGCGTTAAGAACGAACTTTTGAAAAATTCAAATATTAATGAATAAAACATAAATCATAATTTTTATTTATATAAAAAAAGTAATTAAAACCTCCACAAAAGTATCTGTCATTCCATTCATCAAACACGTAAAAAGCCGTCAGCGGCAGCTAACAAAACGACCGCGAGCAAACGCGCAAATCAATCAGCCGGCCCATAAACGGCTCCCCAATAAATTCGCACAGGCTTTCAACCCATTTTCCACTTGTTTTCACCTAACCATTCAGCGTTTCAGAGCCTATTTGTCATTTACAATGCGCTGCGAACGGTCAACGTTTTTGGTACGAATCTAGCTTTTGTGAGGGATTTTGACCGATTTTCAATGCAGTTTTGTGTATTTCCATAGTCGTTCCGTAGGTCCATTTGTACGAAGAAATATTATCTTGTGTAAACACCTAATGAGTGTAGGTTAAAAAAAGATTTGTTTTATCTGCTGTCGATATAAAAGTATTTGGGAGACTAGTATTTGAGGCCTCTTTTTTCTTCTTCAAAATCTCTATCATGAAATAATATTGTGTGAAATATTTAATACATTATTTGCACAGATAATTTCAAATTATTTATATTTATGATACCATAGTTGATGTGATATGATGGTTGTCCACAATTAATTAAGGACTGAATTAAGAGTCATCTTTATTAAACTACAACTAAATTTGATATAATATTGCATCTATAATAAACAAAATGTCCCATTCCAATATGAATACAAAATACCATTGAAATTGCCATCTCATACATCGTTAAGTTGAAATATAGCGTCCTCTGTCCAATTTGGCGTGGAGACGCGTTCATTTTTCAACCGCAACATTATCGTGCCGTTAAAACCCGTCGCTCGCTATAAACGCCGTGTAAACACGTCACCTGTCACACGTCACGTCACCGCGACGTGACGGAGTGCACGTGGAATTGGATTGTGAAAGGTGAAAGTTGGATACGGTATCGCGGGTTTAATAACATTATGCATGTTTGTTGGGATTTCGGGGAGCATATTAAAAGTATGTCTATATGAAGACCTATTGATTTCTACTAAATATGAATAATCCATTTTGAATTGCAAATATGTTCTTATTGCCTGCCCTGATTCTTTCTCGAATTAAAACAATATTTACCACAATATGAAGCTCAACACTAAGTGCATCCGGGGTGACTTAAATTTCTCCCCTTTATATTTTTTTTTTTTTTTTGGGGGGGCTGGTAGAGCACATAGTACGATCTATGTTAGTAACTTAATTCATTAATTGGCGACATTAATAACACTATTAGCTATTTCTCTTCTTCCAGGCAACAAATAACAACATCATCTACATAACCGCATACATACATAAATAAACTCTAGCCTTTTTCCCAGAAGGTAGGTAAGTAGAGTTGCTACCAGGACACCCGCATTTCGCCTTGTAAGTTCCCACGATGTGATAGAGGGCGAGCCTATCACCATATCGAACACAAATTTCTGACTTTAAGCTGACTGTCTGTATCAGCCCATATACGTCCCACTGCAGGGCACGGGCCTCCTCTACAATCGAGAGTACGATTGAGAGTGGTTAGGCCATATAGTCCACCACGCTGGCCTAGTGCGGGTTGGCGGACTTACATACCATAGAATTTTTTATAAATCGCTATGGTATGCAGGTTTCCTCACGATGTTTTCCTTCACCGTTTTAGTGCGTGGTGATTGACTATCAATACACACATGGCTTCGAAAAGTCAGAGGTGTGCCCTGGGATTCGAACCCGCGACCACCGTGAACATGTTGGCAGTCGCGTCTAGTCCGTTTACCAACAGGCCACCACGCACTTAAGCTTAAGCTGACTAATGAATACAAAAATCCAATATAACTTTGCTCGACCCGGCATCCGAATCTCACCACAGTTTGTAAACATACCGTAGTACAGCTACGTCACCGACGTAGTCGGTATCTACATACCTTAGCTCATGATATTGCAATAAACCGTATCCAATGCTTCGTAACTCTAGGCAGCGATATGAAAAATTAAGCGCCTTTAAAGAATCGACACTCCGTCGGGAGAGCAGTGACGAGAGATATTTCACCGTGATGCATGAACAAGTCTACACAAACTTACTATTAATCACAACTTTGGCCAAATATTATTGTACTAGCTCATTTATAACTCTTTTTTTTTAGTTGTTGAGGTTGGGCTGCGAAGGTGTTGTGGTGCGATTTTCAGGTCAGAAATTCCAATTGTCAATTTTCGGGTATGGATAAAGAAAGGTTTTTCAAAGATACTAAGAATGGGTATTATCATTCTAACTATCGGTGAAAAATATCGTTTATCCCGATTCTGCGTAAAAACAATAGTAAAATATTTCATTTTTTGTTGGTTTTTTATTAAAAGCTCCGTTGCCTCAGGTAGCATCAACCAAAATTTTAAAGAAATTATCACCAAAACATATTAGAAAATGACCACAGGAATCAAAGCTCACAATTTACCTGATGCTACTAAACCAACAACACATAAACAATACTAACAAAAAAAATCAAGAAATCCGATTGCATTTACAAAAATAACCACGGGACCAAAGTAGAAAGAGGAACAATTTTCCCGGTCAATTCTCGTATCGACACAATACAGGTATTATTAGGAGCTTACAATGATTTACCGCCGCGAGGTGTACTCAATCGATTGCCGACTCCGTTCACACGAATCGGTACAATTTTACTGGGTATGTAGTACTTCTGCTTATTTTTATAAGGAGTTAAATATTAAAGGCAACATAACTTCTGTGTTTAGATATGACTGTAAATATATCGGGTATATTAAGAGTGCTACCTAACGAAACTGTGTGTATAATTGTAGCTATGGTTTGTTTATAAAGTTTAAGAGACAGAAGATAACATTTTATATAGTAATAAAATGTAAAATTCCATCAAAAACATTTCATATAAAGTAAATTGCCAATTATAAAGGGGTTACCAAATCGCATGAAGAGACATAGTAAGCCTAAAACTCCAAATAACCTAACTATAACAGCCCTATATTTTGGCAAAAAATATAACGTGTACCCTCAAATTTAAGACAATTACAATAAAGATAGCTTTCTTAAATCCAATTACACTTAACTGAAAAAATATATCCGCAACCTACAAAGAAAAACCCTGCACAAAAAATAATAAAATATCACATCTATAAAACCAAGTATTTTGACCACAGTTTCACGGCAACTAGCAGGTTAACGGCTGACAATAAACAGGGTCGTGCAATCCCGACCTCTCGCCCGTGGCCCCAGAGGTCCGATAAACTCCTACCTTCAGTACAAACTTCATTCGCTTGGTGCCGGAATTACTAATTGTTACAGGGTTTACTGAGATTAAAATTAACGAATCACGACTGGCTTGGTGGCGCAGTTGGACTACGGTATGATATAATGCCAAGGTCTCCGGTTTGAATACAGTGTTGGGCATTCACATTGAAAAAATAAAACATTAACAAAACACCAAACAACAATCGTAACCAACTTCAATTGTACTCTCGATTGTAGAGGAGGCCCGTGCCCTGCAGTGGTACGTATATGGGCTGATACAGCCTTATTGGAATTTTATATTCTTTACTAGCTCGGAGTGCCCGATATGTGATAATGTCTACCTGCAACTATCGTAAATATTGGTGGAAATAATTCCCACTAATGTGTAATAACTATAGAAATTGATTTAAACGGACAATCAAAAGATCCTCCTAGCTACCCATTTATTTATATCTTATTTACACCATTATATATATACAGGGTATATCAAGACTGCTACCGAAAACGAAGCCGGGTGGTAGTTTAAGCGACTTCAGACACAATGCAACAGAAAAAGTTGAAAAAAAAAAACGACAATTTTTTTTTTGTTATTTTTTTCCTATGGCCATATTTGGGTGGTAAATACATTTTTTCCTAAAATAATAGTGTATACCCGTTTATTTATAAATACTCTAGGGTATAAAAGAGTTTAAATTATTATATTAGCAAAAACTATGGATTTACCACCCAAAAATGACGATATTTAAAAAATCATAAAAAATAACTGTCGCGTTTCTATGAGAAATTTTTAATTGCATTGTGTTTGTAGCCACTAAAACTACCACCCGGCTTCGTTTTCGGTAGCAGTCTTGAGATACCCAGTATATAAATTCTGCTGAGACTATTTTTATTACTCTCAAACAACTGGCAACAAAATACCCACATTATTGAGCTAAAATAAAACGCGTAACAATATCCCCGGCGATGTCCGGAGTGCACTCCAAAAAGGTGAATTTGACCAAACACTCGGCCAAATGTTGGCACACAAACCGAGCGACAAATTTAAAAACTATCCTCTGTGGTCGGTACACAATACACATCTTAACTGTGTGTCCGGGTAAGTGGATGTAGTGTTATATTTGTACCCTGGAATGGTGGACAAACATCGTTTTAGATTCTACATTACGTACTACTGGTAATACTGGCGGTAGGTCTCTCATTATATGTGAGAGGCCGCCTGGGTAGGTACCACCGCAATGTCTATTTCTCCCGCCTAACACTCAATGCATTATTGTGTTCCGGTTTGATATTGTAGCCTGAGTTACTATTGCACATATTAAGACTTAACATCTTATATCTCAGGATATCGATTGCAGTGAATTGCCAAGCATTGTTTTTTTATTGCATGATGTTGTTTGTTTTCCTACTGTCTATTTGCAGTCGTATCGCTTAACATAAACGAAGGGCATCGTCTCGCCATTCATTACAATAAAAATAATCCTGCCGAAACTGTAGATAAAGTGTCGATTTGAGAAAGATGGTACTTCTCATCATTCGACGTAATTATATCTAACCATTATCTAGCATACATTGTATGCTATTGAGACTATTGCTATATATGATACTATTGAGTCTCCGTGGTGCATTTGGTGTATAACTAAAGGCTGCAGGCTCCATCCCCGCACGGAGAAAAATATTTGTGCAACCCACAGATATTTGTTTCTGGGTGTTTGTGAGACCGAAAAGTCTCTCGTAGTTACTGATAGCAATGATGCAAGTCTCGATCTTAATATGAGTTTAGGACTGCGAATGTGACTGCTGGGTGTAATTATTATTTATTTATCGAAAAGAGGTTAGAACCCTTGGCGGTACGACAAATATACATTTTACAGGTATTGTAAAGGCATGCATGGTAAAGTAATTGCATTGCAACTTATGTTAAATGTACATATAAAGTCCTGTCCAACGAGGCAATTTTCTGGCGACAGATCGTCAAAACCACAAAAATAAAATAAACTAATAATATAGAAACTGTAATAACCACTACGACATATATACCATAATACGTTCCTCTCACTTAAATATCAAACAAAACATTCATTAATAAACTACCCGTTCAACAACAAACAGCAAACAACACATAGTATAAGACGCGCTGCGTGCATTGGCAGCCTTCCACAAAGTGAGCACTAACCTGAGGTCTGAAAATCTTTGTAATGAGTTTATGCGCCGGGGGAGAGCGTGGCAGAGGGGAGAGGAGGGGAGACAGGGCCGAGTTATGAGTTGGGACACGTTTAACTGCACTTCGGAACTTTTAAATCAAAAGATTCAATCTTACTTTTAGTTTTATCTTTGAGCTATGCGTTCTTGATAACTCGGGAGCTGTAGGTCATAATTTGTATTTTTAGTAGTTTTAGAGTGACATTCACAAACTCATGCAACTATTTAAGATATTACAAATGTACATCGCTTTAAAACATTCCTATAAAAATAATGAAACTCATAATAATATAGTTTAATGCGATTCATAAATATGCTTTCAATTAGATTGGAGCTAATCAATCTATCACAATCTACAATAAAAATATTAAAACCACAGTGTATTAAAAATAACCACAAAATCTAAGTTTCATAGATCACCAACCATTTACAAAAACAAACCACACTAATTTCAGCCTTGTTCGAGACCCCAACCCACTCTAAAACTGGGTGATAAGATAGTGCGTATAAATCACCTCACCTGACTGAGGACACTTGGCCTCGCATAAATCTCTAATGCCGACTGGTTGCCGACCCCTGGCTCATAAATATTGAACTATTGACTCGGGGGTCAATTGCTCTGTTACTTAATGATAAGGAACTGGGATTAGAGGTCTGAGAGAGGTAAAACCATCGGAAATATAAGAAAATCAGGAAGTTTTGGAAAAGATAATACGACAACAGGCAAGAAAAATACGTACTTTCGCTGTCTTTAGTTCAAATTAGGCTTTTTTTTAATTTATTGAGCAAGTACTGCAGCATTTGGCCTAGTTTAAACAACACCAAGTTATGTCATAAATAATTTGTTAGGTATATTTGTAGGTAGGTATAGGCGATATTAAATCCACTTACATTCAACATACAGGAGTCAGAATATAAGTGTGTGCTTATATTAATTCGTTGTAATAAACATCCAAAGACACCTGCAGTGTAAAAAACTGCTGTTAGATTCAAACTTACCGGCGAATATTTTACAAAAACATAAATTGGTGACTGTGAATCTATTTAGTATTACATTTTTTAGTTTTCAGTAGAGTACTTGATATTACAATAGGAAGTAGCCTAAAAGATTTATTGATAAAAAAATTGTTGCCCTCTGTTTATCCTATTTTTAAATCCATCCCATGGTTGTCTGTAAGACATTGCCTTTCGGCGATAAGACCGCCAATTGTACTTTTTATGTATGTGGTTTCTGTTTGTATTTGTTTCCCTTTTGTGCAATAAAGTGTAAATAAATTAATAAAATTGACCGACAAAGAAGTATTTGAGATCCATTTTTCTATTTTAAAAGTATATGCTAAAAACAATTAATTCACAATGAATTATGGAAGTGTGGCTGATTAGTAAAGCAGACATAGTGTGCAATAAAGCGACAAAGCAGCGTGAATAACAATGCACCTTTAACAAATAACAACGAATTCATTGTTGCGACGTGCTCATATTAAATTATCTCATTTCAAATAATTTTAAAAGTGAAACTGTTATGTTTTTTGTGGGAACGGGGTTTGTGGGAATTATAAATTCTTGTGTTACTTAAGTTCGAAATACGTTAAGCTAACTAAAAATAACTCTTTCTATGATCTGTCTTTTGACGAAATTGACCCTGTGAGTATGAAAATTGTAAGAAAACTGCTTTTTCGGTGTACTTCGGCCGCACTCAGAGAGTGTTTAAATTGTAAATATATATATATATATATATATATATATAGTCCTTACACTTATATTATCCTTGTATAGAAACTTAGTATAGATTATCTTCATAAAATCTACACTAAGTAATTACTTAATTAACATTGAGGGCTAATTGCACAATCTAAGAGTTACTTGAGTACGGCGGATAGAATCCAAGAATTTAAAAATTCTAATTGTAACCTAAGCAGAATTAGGAACACAGCCTAATTTCTCTTTATGACCCAACAAAAATTCTCAAATTATTTCTTTAAATAAAAACATGGAACGGAACGTGCACTATTCATCTCGCGCCAAGGGGCGAAGGGTAATTACATAGTTAAGAGTAAGGGTTTAGCGCCCCCTCGCAGGTGCTAATCGAAAAACTTTCCCCGGCGGTTATTGACTCCCCAAACTTTTCTAATAGTCGATATCTGTTCTATTTGGCCGCTTACAATTGGTTAGTTGTTTGCTGGTCTTATGAGCATTTAGTTTTGGAAGTAGCGATATGAATAATGGAGATTTCTTTACGCACATACTTCTGGAAACCGAAGGAAGTCTATTGCTGAATATAGGCTTACATCAAAAAAAAATATAGACCCTTGGCAACATATAGAGTATAAAAAAGCATGACAATTTATTGATATGAGATATGAACCGTATGATACTGCAATTTATTGCTAGGGCAATCTATATCATATTATGACAACTATATAAATGGTTTTCGACTACTATTATTGTGTATTTTACCCTTCATTTCTCTCTAGTTGTATAATTATTTGTCGGTAGGTAGAGGCTTGATTTTATTCTTTTGATTGCAAGAGCTTTTAGTAGCTACTTACCATTAGCTTATTAGCTGTCAATAAAACTTAGCAGATTTATTTTTGTAATTATAATATATGAATTTAGTCACAAACTTCTGACTACCTTTTCACTTAAGAGCCGACTGACTTTACTAAAGCATTCATCTTAACTTCACAAAACGCCTGAGCTCGTGCACATAAAACTCAATTTCACAGACAATTCAATTAAGCACAAAGGAGCAATCCCTCTAATTTGTAACTAGCCACAAATCTAGATTTTAATTTAGCCTAGACTGGAGCTGGGCGTCTTAAATCATGATAGCGTGGCAGGTAACGACCCCAAGACTTACTCAACCGTGAAACTGATAGTAATAAATTGTGCCAAGGTGCTAGGAAAATATGGCTGGTCGAAGCTTCTTGGCGACATTGGAGCCTGCGTTGTATTTTTATGATTTTCGGATAGGGTTTTCGTGTAGATATTTCATAGTGTTTCTCATGCGGGTAGGAATAGTTCTAGTCGCAGCGTATTGACTGTCTTTGATTTTGTATGTTTTTCCATAAAACGAAAATAAATTCGTAATAATTTCAGTTGATGCTAATGGCTTCTCTGTCTAGCCTCTCTTTAAATTATATTCTTGCCAATGTACATATTTGTCATTGTCAGTTTCATTTTCATGTATTTGTCAGCCTCCGTGGCACAGGCGGTTAGACACCACCTGTCAAACGAGAGGCCGCGGGTTCAATACGCACACCGAGAGAAATGTTTATGTGGCCCACAAATATTTCTTCCGGCTCTAGGTGTTTGTGAGACCGAAAAGTCTCTTGTAGTTCCTGATACCCACGACACAAGACTCAATCTTAGTGTGGGGTTAGGACTATTTATGCGACTGTTGGGTTTTATTTATTTACCATTACCAAAATTGCGTTACCTACGTACGAACGAACTCAACGTAGCACTTAAGGTTACACCTAGGATCTTGAAGATAATAGATATTTCCAAAAGCCAATTATGTAGAAAGCGTTCATATAGCCAGCTCAACTCCAGACAGGATTGATGCGTAAAGGTACGGTCCAGACACAAGACGTATGCTGTAATATTCCTGAGATGTGATCTCGTCGAGGTGACTTTTTGTTTTATGACATTATCTAGAGATTGGGACGGGTCGATCTCATTTCTAGACGTGATGCGTAGATTTGTTTGGAGTTGAAGTTAAATGGTAAAATTCTAAGGGAGTTGAGATAATCGTATTTGTAAATGTGTTGTATAAAATCGAATTCTTTTGCTTATATCCTTGAACGCCTATTTTGTTAAACCAGATAAGCACGAAGGTCGTGAACTAGGCTAGCTGGCGGTCACATTTTTAAATCCTACATAAATTCTTTTTCGAAATTCACATTAATTTCGTTCAAAACTCGTAGTGAAATATTCCTCATTTGCAAGAGAAAATTGTGAGTAAACTTGAATGCATGATAGATCTTCACTCGGTACAAAAAAATTAAAGTAATGGAGTCTGTCAGCACTGAACAATCAAGTCATTTCAAAATTTTCCCAATCTTAGAATAGGTCCGTACTAAGCAAAGTGACAAAACTAGGCTAATATATACATATAACTATAAATACATGTTCCACGCCCTATTTTATGCACGTAACGAACTAGGAAACAAAATTACCTTTATTCTCGCGAAGACTTAAAACCGACGACGCGCCGCGCCGGCATAATACAGGTGTTAGCAATTGGCTCACGTCTCGTCGCTGGCGATAATTAGATGGAGCTCATTAGAGCGCCCCCTGGCGGCCTAACGCAGTTACCGCCACTTTACTTATACGCTTTTGCATTCGGATGTCGCATTTTTGTATTGATCACGATGAGGAATATTTTGTTTGTTTACTGTAGAATAGTTTGTTGAGAAAGTAATTGGAAATAAGAGACCGCGGATTCGAACATCAATACCAATGCTTGTGTGGGAACTTTATTGGTTTCAGGTCAGTGGGTACCAATTAAAACTCTCTCGTAGTTTCTATAACCCCTATATGTTTATTGTCACGCTTGTATCCCTGAAGTATTATATGCTAAGTGCTACACTTCATACAAAAGTCCTTACGGTGCGTTTGGCAGTTCTTCGTATACTTTCATTCCTATCAATACATCTCACGTTAAGAGACCAATGGGTGATATTAGCTCTTTAACTAACGTAATGTTATTTTGAGTATGGCCTGTTTTTAATAGCAAGATTGAGAAAATAATCTTCGTCTTTGGGTGCCTCTTGTGGTGAAGATTGGCCCTCCCTTCTCGTTTTAATTTTTGGCCACTCTTGGACCAATCACGCCTTTATGAAACCTTTAACTGCGTGTATCAATTGATTGCCGAAAATGGCTTAAGTAATTTGTCAGGTGAATACTTAACCACTTTCAAAGCATTGTATCGTGTAAAGTTTACACGATGCTTACACTGTAAACCTTACCTATTAACCAAATTTGGCATCATCCGTCCAACACAGGCTAAACGTTAAAACGCAATTTATTAATTTACAAAAAAAAGCGGCGGCGACAAGCGTCACCTGTCAGACGACGTGACGCCGTGACGCGGCGCATCGTGATGAATTGTGCAAAATAAAAATTACGACGTGAAGGCAAGGGAGTCGAAACACGTTTAATTTTAATCGCGTCGACGTCTTTTGAATTTTTTCGCGAAATCTTGTTTCTTTACTTTGCTGTATTTTATATTTAATAGCTTTTGGCTAAGATTGTTGAGTGTTAGATTGTGGGATATAATTAAAAGCCCTTTAGGGTAATTTCGAAATACTCTTAGCAACAGTATTTATCGTTTGTTGGTTTACTATAATTCGTCTCATATTTAATGACTGTGTATAATGTATATTTAATGACAATAATTGCGTTGATATTATGAAATCTGCCAGTACTACACCGACTCAACAGTGTATATTTACCAATTTTCAAATGACGTTTTACCAATACAATAGTAAATTACAAAATTGTAACTCTATAGCACATTTATCAAGGGTGAATTTTAAATTAAAAGAGTAAAAACAATTAATATTAAATTTTAACACCTAAATTGTACAGCTGTCAATCGAAACAAAACCAATAAGTCTGTCACGGAACGTGTCGGCGACATGACGTCACGCGTCACGCCGTCACGTGCGCCGCGACAGGTAACAACGTTTGGCGACAATTTTTAACAATGACGGGTTGAAATTAAATTTCGAACAAGCCGCGCACATGTCGCTCGCGTCCATGCCTTAATTTAACCAATTACTGAAAACGCTTATCTCTTACTTATGCTGTTTTGTTATATGGACTACCGTGTACATATTTTTTTGTTTTTTTTTCCTCATCATGACGCCGTTTGTACTTGATTTAAATCATGAATTAGGAAAATATTTTTTATGAATAAACTGGTGATGGGTTACTTCTAATAAACTTATTTTGCCTTCTTCACTCAAACAGAATTCAAAAGTAGTTCGTAAGGGACAAAACATAACTAAAATAGGTTTTAAAACTGTCTATAAATTAGGCGGTTAGTTACCTATTTTGAGGTTATTCAACATACATGGTCGTGTGGCGCAATACAACAATTGCAAATAATTTCTTTAACACTTAAGGACTCGCGCCTTAATTTGTAACACAATACTCGCTACTGGGATCGTTGTACCCAGAATGATTTCCTTAGTTTATTTAGAAATTATTGATAAGAGTATTTTTTTACCTTATTTTCAGTACCGATAATAATTTTCATAAATAAAGACAGTATTGAATCAAATATATAATAAATAATATTTATTATTTTTTCTTAATAAAAAAGTCTTTACAAAAATTAAAGGTTATTAGGATATTTTTTAAACAAGTTTAAGACTAATTTATGTAATTACCTTTAATAACCCTTCATGTCACGATTATAAACTATCTACTATTCGCCCTGTGAGATGATTTTCACATCAAAAAACAAATTAAAACAAGCGGAAATTTATGCCACCGTGTTAGAACTATCTATATCTATTTGGGTATATTTTATTGATGGAATCGGGTCAGTAGCTCGCAAACTTGTGATCCACTAAACAAATAGAGGAGACACAACAAAGTACATGTTTAATATTTTTAATGCACACATAAATAAAGTCTTGTTTACTCGCAACTTTCCTGTCGATCTGGCGTTGTATTATTTCTACGTACAATTTGCGTACACGTTCGTAGGCCTTCCCTTTTTGCGTAATTGACTGTAAATCTTCATGCTGTAGCCTTATTTGCTAGGCTCAAATAATTATTATAAGCTTGCGTACTATCAAAAATATCCTAAGCCTTACATGTCAGAAGTGCATCAATTGTTCGTTTGTATTGTTGGAACAAAAATTTGTTTAATTCTTCCGTATTTTTTACATGCTATAATTGAAAAACGTGTCAGTATTAGAATTAAAAAGGCAACATCTAGTAATAAATCGTAGTAATGATAATGCATGGAGCAGAACAAACGGCGCATACATCAGCTTGGTACGTATGCGTATGCAGTGGCAGGTTACTTTGGCAACATTCCCTGAACAAGATAGGTGAGCAGTCCGCATAGAGACACAGTTCATGAAGAAACAGCGGGGCAAGTTTTTTTTCGTAGGTCTGTCAGTTTTTTTTTAAATTACAATGAATTTCCAGACGAACATGCCGTTCGCCTGATGGTAAGCGAAATGACCGCTCATGAAAAGTAGCAAAACCAAACAACACCTTGGATTACAAAGCAATGCTTAACATTCCACTGCGCTCGCTATCCTGAGACATAAGATGTAAGTCTCAATATATCACATGTACACAATAGTTAGTGTGGCTACAATGTCCTTCAAACCGGAACACAACAGTGAGTTTACACTGCTACTTGGCGGGAGAGCTAGATATTGTGGTGGTACCTACCCAGGTGGCCACTCACATATGAAAGACCTACTTTTATCGCTTATCATCAGGCGAACGGCATCCTAGTTTGGCTATATATAGGATTTTCCCATTTCGTAACTGAAACCGTAGCTCAAAGCTCACAACCAATGCCGATAGCATAATAAAGCAAAATTGACCTACTGTGATACTAAATTCACTATGTCACGCCAGCCGTCTCTGTGTCTTGGCGGGACAAATAAAGAAATCACACTTGGAAATTTACTTTAGCCGGAATTGTCTCTATGCTGTGTACACTTCTCAAAAGAATTTCGTTTTTAGCAAGAAATACTTTTAAGTTTTCGTATATTGTCCTAGCTAGAAAAGTTGAGACGAATTAAGTTACCTCTGGAGGTGACAAATGGAATTGAATTCTGGCTTGAAACTTTAACGTTAAATGTTAGGATGAGGATAAAAAAATAGCCCAAAGTGTAGTATTATTCGCTTTGAATATTAATATAATAATAATCTCATGCTTGTTACATCTTTAGATTCTTCTTGAAGAATGACATCTTATACCACCTTCCTGAGATTAGTTCTGTTCGTATAATATGTGACCATCGCCAGGGCACAAAATGGAGTGTCGGAATTGAAGTTATTTTCCTATTTTCATTGATATCCATTTTTGTTGGTCTTGCCTGTTATTTCATTTTTCACTTATAATTAGCCAATATTTTTTATTATAACTGCCAGTGAACTTACATAGAGTGTAAGTAAAACGTTTTATCTAAGAACAAGTATCGTGTAAAGGTGTGTGCTCACCGCGGCACCGAGCCAAACTAAGCGAGATAACGCCACGAACGTGCTAAATGTAGCACTTAGGGGAATCGCCGGCTTGTTCGCAGCTCATGACCAAACACCTTCGAAATCGCTTCTATGAAACAAACAAGTTTAGTTATGTCAATTTCTTCAGTTATGATTTCACTTTACGTGAACTTTTAAGAATAGGAGATTATTAAAACCAACATTACAAATCTATCTATTAGTCTAGCTCTATCTTGGTATATGTATGAATAGTCAACATAACATATTTTTTGAGATTGTAACCTTTGACTAATTTTGCTTAATATGTTAGACAATACGTAATGATCTGAACATGTATTTTACACAATTCTTGCAGGTACTATGCCTATCCCTTCGGGGAAAAAGGCGTGAGTTTATGTATGTATGTATACAAGTACTGGGTGAATTTTTATGATCTATTTTTTCATTTGCCCTAATAAATTGTAACACTATACCTGTATTAATTTCAAAGTCTCTCAAAGCCAGTAAATATTAATAAAACCGAATAATACTTTAGAATTGGCAAGTGCGGACACCAGGCAGTTGTATGGCGGTCGCCGGTACCTGTTGTATTGCTCACGGCACATTGAATGTAACATGGTGAGACGTCGACACTGCCAAATGGCTGCGACGATGCCAAATTAGATCATAAAGGTTAATGCCAAAGTTCAATTCTGCGTACAGTAGGCTGTACATTTATTTTTTAATTTTATTTCACTGTCACATTATAGGGGGTCATAAAAGTTAACTAGAGCGTTAGAATTTATCTGTGAGTAAATTAAAAACGACGCCAATTGAGCGACCGGTTGACGGAGCTAAGAAGCTGGCTTTATGCCCTGAAGGTTGCAGTTTTGATGTATATTTAGAAAAATTTAAGTGGTAAAGTTTTGGTTTGGAGTATTGCAGTGGTACTGGACAGAGTACATAATGCGGAAAGCTAATAGGCGATGGGATCTAAAAGTTCTTGGTTATAAGCTATGTATCGGCCTAAGAGTAGCTTCAAATATCCTTACGAAACTTATAAGTTGGACATATGACTTTATAAAGTTTAGGCGAAGCTGGTAGATCCAGACCGCTCCTTACAGGTTGCTGTGAAAATCTTTGTGGGTGGCCTAATAAAAAGAATTCATGTGGCTAAAAAGGTGATGATGACCTTTTTCATGAATATTATAGTGAAACAAGTAGGCCATCACAGGGACGAAAATCAGGACGCTAATAAACCTGGTTTAATGGTCATCAAGAATTTGAATGTTTTCATACAGTTGAAAGACAGTCACATTCACAGCTGCCCCTAAAAGACCCCCGAGGTACCGAAAGAGAGAGGCGAGACAGATTTTCTTTGGAAAAAAACACAAAAACAATTAAACACCAGAATATTCCTCTTTGGAAACGGTAGTAGGAATATCGCATTATTATCCTGAACAAATATAAATTCGGGTGGAGGTGGCGGCGGGTGACAGGTCACTTTGGCACCGCTCCGCCACGCATACGCGACTAAATGAACGTTTTGGCTTAGGAATAGAACGCTGTATTGAATACTTTTTTTATATTGCATGTACACTTGTTTTCTATTAGTGATTTATTTTCGTTAGAGGTTACAGTTAGCGTGCATTTTCTGGGATTTTGGTACCATAAGTCTTGTGTCATAAGGACCTGGGTTTATGTAGACAATTAATCGTGTGAAAGAATTTTAATGAGAAATGTTCGTAGCCACTCATGAGTGGATTATGTATCCAACATGATAAGCTAACACTCTATCATGTTGGGACGCCCATAGACTAATTGAAATAGGCACATAGATGAAAGCACTATTTATTTTGGAAGAAAGACACTTGATTCTGCAGACTGTTCCATTTATCCTTTAGCTTTCATTTTTCATTGCTTATAATTTCTATTTAATCTAAAGATAAAAAGAAAATTGAATATTTTCGTTATCCAAATTGAATAAAAAACAGTAAGTTCGTTCACCTAACCATATCAACAACGTCATAAAATAAAAAATAAAGGTAAACAAAGGAAAGTGGCCGCCGTTTGGACGTAATTCAGGACGAAAAAAAACATTGTCTATTACCCTCCTTATCTAAGGAAAGTCAATTTTCTACCCCCAATTTGCAATGTTAGTAAAGAAGGTCATCAGTCGATTTTCAACTTTATGCAGTAGGTAATAAAGGATATGGCTATGGTAACATAGTTTGTATCGGGTAACAATGTTCAACCTGGGTGCGTTTGAACACACGGACAAGGTGGACGGGTGATCGTATAATCCCCATAAAATAAGGTGGCCGAAGAAATTCGAGGCACACCGAGAGATTCTTTCCCTCACATTTTCATTTTATTATTTAACTAGCTTTTGCCCATAACGTCATCTGCGTTATTAACTGCGTTTACAATATATTATATTTACATAAAAACTGATAGATACCCTCCTGTGTAAGGTTTTTCACCCCCATTTCTCCTCTCAACATGACAAAAACCGAAAACCATAGATGACATAATTATTTGTTTGTGATTATACCGTTGGCAACCGTGTAAACAACGGTATGTAGCTGAACAAAAAATAATAACTTTACATACGGACACTTCAATTTCATATATATGTACAGATGTATAAACTAGCTTAACCGCCTGTCTTTTAAAGCGTCGCTTGGCTATTTTTTGAGCTTTATCTCCCACCCCAAACCCCTCCATAGCTCATGTAAGTTAAGATTGTCAGTACAACGCCTTTTACTAATGTCTAGTACACGAGGAGTCAGTAATTTGGGTATGATAGGTTCGCCCCCTATCCTATCTATCCTATTTATATAAACGAATCGTGGGTATCCTGGTACGACGTGAGTTTATTTATGTATCTAGTACTTAAGCTCTCAGTAGGTCGAACTCTTTGTTATCAATTTTCATCAATGACAATCAATCTGAAATGAAATGTATTTGAAATGAAATGAAATGTATTTATTGGTCACATAGGCAATTATAGAGGATCTTACGACAAGTCAATACACACATAACTTAATCTCTATATACAAAATATTTTCTATACTTAGTATTATTTATTTTAATTTCTTGCCTTAATATATATTTTTAATTTTATTTATTTATTTTTATATGAATTTTATTTTTATTTATAATTAGTTTTATTTATTTATATCTAATCAAACTGAACATTTATCTATACTAATATTATAAAGCTGAAGAGTTTGTTTGTTTGAACGCGCTAACCTCAGGAACCGCTGGTCCGATTTGAAAAATTCTTTCAGTGTTGAATAGTACATTTATCGAGGAACGCTATAGGCTATATATTATCACGCTATGACCTGTAGGAGGGAAGCAGTAGTGACATTTCTAGCAAATACGAGGAAATTTTATTCGTGGTCCGATTGGTCGATATTCTATATTGATAGTCGGAATAGAACATTTTGACCGCCATTTTGAAACGTGTATCTGCACCCGGGCGGAGCCGGGCCGGACCGCTAGTAGTAACATAAATTAGTTTTTAAAAAAGAATGCCCATTCATAGTATCGGTAAAATATCCCATTGAGGTTGATCCCGATACCGACACTGCTTTAAATTAATTATATAATTATTTACGGTTTTTCCTATTTTATCATGAGCACCAGGAATTATCATCTCATTTTTCATTTTACATTTTAATCACAGAGCCGAAAACAAAAAAATATGATTGGGTATTTTTTTCTCTGTACAGAAATGTAGATTTCATCGAGGCGCAAAACTCTTCGCACAAATGTTAATTTTTATTTTTAAAATTTTCTTTAAAAATAATCAAATCTTTATTTTGTAAAATAGGCAATCTCGTTTTGCTTGACCTAGCTGCACACTTATCGACATAAAAAATTGCTTTGATCAAAAATGTAGTCTTAAAAATCCCTCTGCGCTCCCACTATACCCCAGTGAAATGTAATCGTCCATCGGTATCTGTCCGGTGTGACCGTCGGTTTACGGCGGGACGTTAATAGCCGTCCACACGTGCTGGCTATTCGATCTCCCATATCTTACCGGTTAACTACTCCTTACCTAGTTCCCTATTTCTTAGCCATTGGAATATTCACTTACAATTTTTTTTTATTGCAATGAATGGCAAGAAGAGTATGCCGTTTAGTTTGATATGAAATCCTTACTATTATTATAATCGCGAAAGTTTGTATGTATGGATGTTTGTTAATCTTTCACGCAAAACTGGCTGGACCAATATTGATGAAATTGAGTGCAGGGGCAGCTGACACTTTGATTAAAACTTAGGATACGTTTTATCCCGAATAAATATATTGTTCCCGTCGGGTGAGTTAGGAATTCAATACATATTTGTTACACTTTGAAACACAAGAGGATAACACGGGACAGGAGATTACAGGATGCATGCTTTGGGTCATGGATTTGTTGCCAGCCTATCAAATGGTGAGGGGAGCTTTAAGGAAATATGACGGGAAGAGGAAATGAATATTGTGCATCCGACAATCCCACTCACCGAGCTACATAAAAAAAAAGAAATTATGGAAATGAGATTTATCTGATTTTAATATGACTTTTTTTAATATTCACATGGGTTTCAATATCAACCAATTCAAAATTAACACATTTTAATTATTCAATGAATAAAACAAATACAAATACTTTTTCTTTAATTCTTACAAATCACAACAACATAATTAATACGGCCTTTGGACGTCAAAATGTTGAATATTGTCAGGTAGATCGTAGAAGGTACCTAGAGGACATCCGCACAGGCAAACCCCGTACATATTGCCGAGCCATGGAAGATTCCTGGATACTCCATACACCCCGCAGTTAAGCGCCACCATTGGACAGCAGAATGCACAGGAGTAATACCCTTGGCACCTGAACATGTTGACTTCGACAAAAGCACTGGTAGCCATTACCAGAGTTAGTAATAGACCCGCTAAAAGAAACTTCGACATGATTGAGAAATTGAACAGTCACAAATATGGATACAGTGTGACTGTTGCAGTGAACGGGAGCTCTTATATACCGTTGTGTTATCACTTGTATTACCCCGAGGGAAAACACAGAGCATAAATCAATTTTAATTAAAATACCTATATTCTGTGATTGATGCGGTAAAATGAGAGAGCGATAGTCGCGGCAGGTCCGGACTGACTACGACAACCGCTGTTTGAAAGTACACCCAACATTGATAGTGTTCATTAATGTAAAAGGAAAACTATGATGAAATCTGCATACAACACTTACTGCAAAAGAATTGCTAACGTATTTGTTTTTAGTTTCACTACAACAGCCCCCGGTTGTGTGCCTGCAATCACCATTGCATCTAATGGACACGTCTTACAATAGGCAGGAGGACACCATAAGAAATTCTAAAAATCGCACCAGACCACAGGGCAGGATTCGACGAAAATTCCACCCGCCAGAACCTCGAATGACCATAGTTGTTGCCACAGCCGACAGTGGAGGTCTCTTACAAGATCTCTTGATTTGGTTTCCTATTATTAAAAGGAATCACATAGTAATAATACAATGATCAAATATAATTAATCTACCACTTATTTGATATACCACTTGTGATACAATAACCGAACTTAAAGTTAAAATAAACTCTTTACGCAGCATTTTAATTTTAATGGATCATTACGTCCCGAGTTATTACAGACAGTGCCTTACCTTAAGACATGAAGAGCTTAGCTAGAGGATAATTCAATTAAAACAACAACTACTAAACGATAATCCTTATATTAAAAATGACAATAAACCCAGATCTTCAAGATTTTATTTCGTTAATGCTCCCTCCGACGTTGTAGCTGGTTCCATCCGGACATGAACACGTGCAGACCTCCATGTAACCGCCGAACCAAAACGGAGACTTCTTGAACTTCTCACAATGGGTACCCACACTGGGACAGCAGTTCTCACAACCATAATACCCGTTGCAAATAAAAGTCTTCACTTCAGTGGCACTGGAAGCCACCACCATCACCGTCAGAAGCAGGGCAAAGAGGAATAACTGCGACATTTAATTTTGAGCACAGATCGAGATGTGTGATGATTGTGGTGAAAAGTTGACTTTTTATACTGTTCCCTTATCTGTTGCATCAAACCAATACAATAAAGAAAACCCAGTTTAGATTACTAAATTAAGCATTAAGATATAATTGGAATTATTGATAACGTAGCTTTATATGGTGCAATATCTATTGACGATATTAAATGCTGGAAGTGCAAAAAATCTTTGTCAATATCCTGATACACTCAGGTTTTTATGATCGATCGACATTCCCTTTCTTCCTCATTCAACCATGAATATAATAATAAATACTCTAATGTATTGTTGAATCTTGTTCCATTACTTACTGCTCTTGACCACCACCACCTTTAGCTACCACCCTGTCGAAACAGTTCGCTCACGATTACATCGTAAGATACGGTTAGTAAATCAACTTATTGACTTTAAAATATTTATTAACGGTCCAGCCCGCTTCAGAAACACAAAAACTATTTCGCGTGATAACTGTTTTAAATATTTAAACTCAACGTTACTGCCGTACTTTTAACTTTCCCACCTATTAATTTAATTTTGAAAGAGCACCCAATATACTTCAATTCCGTGCACATCCCACGGGAACACAGAATGATCTTGGAATAAAAGTAAACTATATGTTAATCCAAAGTATCAGCTATCTCCAAACCAAATTTTATCTAAATTGGTCCTATGGTTTCAGCGTGAAGAGTTAAATTATTATATTAGTAGGATCATTTTTTCGATACACAAAACAACAACAAGTGATTTTGAATATAATGTGGATTATTTGACACACACATACACACACACTCACATAGAGACACACGCACACATACATAACAAAATGATTCCATAGCAATTTAGAGCTTGAATCGTGTAAATTAACTTTACTGATAGAGTTATTAACACATATTGTAATACCCCAAATTGGGTCACTAAAAACTATTTAAAGAACCTTGTGAAGGAACACCGTCGTCTAAAATAATGGCTAACCCTAGTTTGGGTGCCAAGGGACCAAAACCTTTGTTATTGTACAAATTCTTTTATTAATTAAATAAATTATAGAATTAAAATTAGTAGCATAATCTAATTACATTATTCGGAATATTTACATTGAGGTTTAAAGACTTAGGTCCCTGATATTCGCTTAACGGAGAACTGATATATTTTGCTTATGTACTATTATTGATCCTGGCGCACAGAAATAGCGATAATGCATGTAGTTTAACGATTAACAGCCGCTGCCAATAAACAATCCCAATCCAAAATTTGCCGTTTGAGATTGACAGCTCAATCTTTTTTCTGATACTATATTGCCAATAATCAATATCAGTAGTGAAAAAACTATGGCAACATGGTAAATGACAAATCGAAAAGTAGAAAACAATCCAGATTGACTTCAATCTAATTTTTTCGATATAAAAATAGAACATCTAGTACAGGCAACGAAGAATTTTTTCCTGCATAATTTGCCAATTTAAGTTAAAAACCCAAAATACTTACAAAAATGGCGTCCGCTAGAGCCGCCATTTTAGAAAACGCGTTTGAAGCCATATCTCCAGAACCGTCCACTTTAGGCCCATCATGCTAAGGACCTTTCTTGTAGATAATTAAATTTCCCATCTTTTTTGTTCAGTAATTTTTTTTGTACCATTAACCGTTCGCGTTTTACAATGTTATTAATTTTCATTTTATACCTACTTTACAATAAATTTTACATGGATTTTTAACAAAATTTACTATTTCCTCATTGCTTTGTTCCCTTATGCCATCAGTATTTAATTAATTACGTGATAATCATGGAGAAATCATTGGATTTCATAATTAAGCTATGCATCCTTCGTTTCCATTGACCTTGATTCGGTAGTACACCATTCAACGCGCGATAACTTCTAAAATATTGATTTTAGAGAAAAAAAGTATGGGTGAAAAGTTGTTTAGAATTTATTGATTTAAAAGTTTAGTCATTAACAATTTTTGTTTAAACAATTATTAACAAAGATATCGGCAAAAAGGCATGAAACGAATATTAATGACATTGTAAATCGCGAAAGGTTAATGGTACAAAAAAAATTACTGAACAAAAAAGATGGTAAATTTAATTATCTACAAGAAAAGTCCTAGCATGATGGGCCTAAAGTGGACGGTTCCGGAGATATGGCTTCAAACGCGTTTTCCAAAATGGCGGCTCTAGCGGACGCCATTTTTGTAAGTATTTTGGGTTTTTAACTTAGTGGGGTCATATGCCACCTCTTCATGAAAACAAAAAACTCCTGGCAAATTATGCATTGCGGACAAGAGTAACTCGTTGCTTCGTTGACTGTACTAATCTATCAAAGTTTTGATTGAAAAGGCCCCGATAAAAACCATTTGGGAAGTTGAAAGTTCAAAAGCACATATGATTGCGTCTAATAAAGATAAAAATCGATGACTCATTTTATCTATAAATAACTTAACTTTAATATAATCCAAACAATGTTTATTATTGTATTGGGATAATTCCACTAATAACTGGACGGTATAAAATATAATCCACCACACAACATTCATATTGAAGGAATGTGCAAGATGTAGTTCCAATCGATATGGAGAAGTTTGTCCATATGTTTCTGTCTTTAACTACGTAGGTGGCAGCTCTGCGCCAATAGAAACACAATAGTGTTTTCAGACAAACAGTCTTCAAGGCACAATGGCATAGATGCCGACTATGAAAAGAGAGGCCGCGGGCTTATCGCCCGCATCGAGGCAAATGTTAGTATGATCCAAAATGTTTCGGCTCCAGGCGCGTCACTCTATGATCCAATACGAAGTTAGAATGTTCTGACTTCGAATGTAAAATTTCACTAATATGCCTAAATACTCCATAAAATATTCGAATCTTTTATTGTACTTCGTAACCATAGACTGAGTTGCGAAAAAATTATAAGTATCTTAAAGAATAGTATTGATTTTTAGAAGTGGAAAACTTATATATTTCTTCGAAAGTCGTAAATCTGAACATTTTTGTCGGATCATAGAACCCCCAAGGAGATTCTGAGTGAAAAGCCTCTCGTAGTTCCTCATACCCATAACACAAGTCTATTATTTTGGGGTCAGAACTATGTGACTGTTTGGTAATACAAAAAACAAAACTAAGGTCACAAATATGGATTTCTAATTAATACTGAGTTTCTTTTTTCCTAAAAACACTGATGTAATATGATAATTAATTAGCTAAAATATATCCAACTGAAAACACGGACTCCTCTGTAATCAACAATTTCATTGAGAGAGGTTAGGGCCTTATAGGCCAATCCAGCGTACTTTATTAGTGTTGATTGGCGGACCAAAACACACCGTAGCAATTCTTGAAAGATTTTCAAGAATGTGGTGGTGGTGTATTCCCACAATGGTGGTGTAATCCCCATAATGTATATCCCCACAAAATAAACACCCAACTGTTATATACATAGATCCCACTCTAAAATCGAGTCTTGTGTGGTGGATATCAGGAGCTACGAGAGACTTTTCGGTCTCACAAACACATAAATCCGAAATAAATATTTGCAGGCCGCACAAACGTTTCTCTTGGTACGGGGATCGAACCCGCGGTCTCTCTTATCACAGGCGGCGTTTAATCAACTGCGCCACGGAGGCTGTCTATGTATACTTTGTTAATTGTATTCTCCGTTTAATGGTCCTAAATTAAAATATAGAAGTAAACTGCTAATATATTAATTAAAACAACAAATGAATACAATTATTTATTTCATCACAACAAACAGATGATTATACACTTGGTACGTCAAAAGACGCTGCATCAATATTTTCAGGAAGATAGTAAACCATGCCTTGAGGGCAGGAACACACGCAAATCTCAGAATAGGAGCCGAAGGTAGAAGGTTTGAAGAACTCCTGGCAATTAGGTCCAATTCTTGAGCAGCAGTGGTGGCACCCGTAATACCCAGTACACAGAAACAAATTCACTTCAGTATGGGAATCAGGTAATTTGAAGGCATTGGAGGATACAATGATAGTCACCAGCAGAGCCAAAATAAACTTCGACATAGTGGCTTTGGTACTTTAATATAGTACACAATAGTCACGAAATGCAAGTCGTGTGATATTTGTTGTTGATAGGGAATGGTTTTATACTTTTCTGTTATCAACGGTATTCCAAAGGAAATGTAGGAATATACGCTGTAGTGCAATGAATTGAATACTGAGATATAATGAGTATACATACCATATCATCATAATTATGTGCAACGTTTTGTCGACATATTGACTGGTAGGATATTAATATTGAAAAAAATCAAATCCCTTTGCTTTCTTGAAAGTGTGTTATAACTTGGAAATTGGTCAGTACCAATTTTTACATACGCATATATATAAATTCACGCTTTTTTTCCCAGGAATAGTAAACAGATATGCTACCGGGACAACCACGTTTTGCTTGTGTATTCCGTCCTATAATGTGCTAGGGGGCGAGGATATAACTACGCCACCGAGCCCAATGTTTATATTACAATTTATTATATCAAAGTACAATTACCTAAAAGGCTTAATATCAAATGGTCCTCATTAAAATTATACACACTGTACCAGGTAAACCTACATTAATTACTTTAATTATACCTGAACAAGTACTTATTAACCTAAATAGGTTTTCTGGATAAGGATATTACTGATAACAGGATAGCATAAAACCATTGCATGTCAACATCAATAGTCACATAGCGTCCAGAATTGAAGCAGAATTACCCAAAATTCCACAAGTTATGTCGAAGTTACTGCTGTTGGTTCTACTTATGACAGGATTGATGGCGACATCTAGTGCTGAATATGAAATAAAAACGATATGGTGCTCTGCGTTCAAGAAATGTAATACATGCTGCGCAGACGCTGGATATCGTTGCCAGGACTCTAGACCCGATATACCCTGGTTGGCAGTCGTCCCTAGTATTTGCAAGTGTGTGTGTCCTCGAGGTACGGTTTATTTGCAAGGAGGCTTCGGAGATATTGAGATACATCATTGATGTTGTGGCAATATACGAATAAAAACGTTTAACCCTTTATGTTTTATTTCTGCTACATTAATCTTCCATCTGCCCTAATTCTACATTGAAATATACATTTTTATAAAGTTTATTGCAGCATTATTCAAAATTGTAATCCATCCATCCATCCATCAGCCAAAGGAAGTCCACTGCTGAACATAGGCCTCCCCCAATGATTTCCACAGAGACCTGTTGGAGGCAGCCTGCATCCAGCGACGTCCCGCGACCTTTACCAGGTCGTCGGACCATCGTGTGGGTGGACGTCCTACGCTGCGCTTTCCGCTACGCGGCCTCCATTCGAGCACTTTCCGACCCCATCGGTCATCAGATCTCCGCGCTATGTGCCCTGCCCATTGCCACTTCAACTTGCTAATCCGGTGGGCTATGTCGGTTATTTTAGTTCTCCTACGGATCTCCTCATTTCTGATTCGATCTTGTAGGGAAACCCCGAGCATAGCCCTCTCCATAGCTCGTTGAGTGACTTTGAGCTTCTTAATAAGGCCCATAGTGAGAGGCCACGTCTCGGTGCCGTAAGTCATCACTGGCAACACACAACTATCGAAGACTTTCGATTTAAGGCACTGAGGTATTTTGGACGAGAAGACGTCGCGTAGTTTCCCGAACGCTGCCCAACCGAGTTGGATTCGACGATTGACCTCTCTCTCGAAGTTGGACCTGCCTAACCGGACCACTTGTCCTAAATAGACATATTCGTCAACAACTTCAAGAGTCGAGCCTCCAACACCGATGGGGGTGGGCACAACATGGACATTCGACATGATCTTCGTTTTGTCCATGTTCATTTTAAGACCCACCTGTTGGGAGACTCGATTGAGGTCTTCGAGCATAGTGCTAAGGTCTTCCAGCGATTCTGCCAAGACTACAATATCGTCGGCAAACCGAAGGTGAGTGATATACTCGCCGTTGATGTTGATGCCGAATCCTTTCCATCGCAAGAGCTTGAAGGCGTTTTCCAGCGCGGCAGTGAACAGTTTCGGAGATATGACATCTCCCTGTCTCACGCCTCTCTGTAGTGGAATAGCCTTCGTACTCTGATCTTGTACTCGGACCGACATGGTGGCGTTGTTGTATATACACTTCAACACTTCGATGTACCGATAGTCTATATGGCACCGCTGGAGAGACTGTAGCACAGCCCAAGTCTCGATCGAATCAAAGGCTTTCTCATAGTCCACAAACGCTAAACAAAGCGGCAAGTTATATTCCTCGGTTTTTTGTATAACTTGCCGAAGCGTATGGATGTGGTCTATGGTACTAAAGCCTTTTCGGAAACCGGCTTGTTCGGGAGGCTGGAAGTCATCAAACCTGCGTTCGAGACGATTTGTGATGACCCTCGAAAACAACTTATAGACATGGCTCAGGAGCGAGATGGGCCTGTAATTCTTCAGCAAAGTGTTATCACCTTTTTTGAAGAACAGTACAACCACGCTCCTGCTCCTCTGCTCATGCCTCTGGCGTTGAGCCCTCGAGGAGAACGGAATTGAAGAGCCTCTGAAGGACTTTCAGTATCGGCGTTCCGCCCGCTTTCAGAAGCTCTGAAGTTATTCCGTCCTCGCCCGGCGCCTTGTTGTTTTTAAGTTGCTTCAGTTCTTGGGTTTCAAAATTGTAAACCATGTTATAATTAGCAAGGAATGTGCATCCTTTGCTGGAGATTTTTTAAATAAATAATTCTTCTAATATTATAAAGGTAAAAGTTTGTGAGTTTGTTACTTCTTCAAGCTCAAACGGCTGGACCAATACGATGAAATTGGGTATAAAGGTAGGTGATATCCTTGATTAACACAAAATTACTTTATATCCCGTAATATTTTGGGTTCATGGTGTCAAGAAGTCTTTCCGCTCAAACGGCTGCGCCATTTTTAATGAAATTTAGTATAAAGGCAAGTGATACCCTGGATCAATATATCAGCTACTTTTTTATCCCAATAAAATGTTGTAGTTACGTGTTCCTGTGAGATGAGCTAGGACAGGATGTAACGGGGGGAGGGGGGGGGGGGATGAAAAAGCAGTATAAAGGAAGGCAATCACGTTGAGTTTAAATACAAACAGTTAATACGCGAATAATAAGTGTCTAATGTGGACTAGACTCAAAAAGAGTCTACACCCTGACAAAGCTGGGCCGGGCCGTTAGTGTATTAATAAAACAACAGTTACACGATAAAAACAATTTAATACATAATTCCAACTAAACAGTAAATCATTAATGACCTCGTATTTCGACGATGTTCTCGCCGAGATGGTAAGAAGTGCCTTGGGGACAAGAGCACGTGCATACTTCCATAGCCTGACGGAACCAGAACGGCGACTTGCTGTACTTTTGGCAGTTAGTGCCAATCGCTGAACAGCACTCATCGCAGCCATAATATCCAGTACACCAGAACATCTTCACCTCTTCATTGGCACTGGAGGCTGCCGCCATTACAGTCATTAACAAGGCAATGAGGAATAACTTGGACATGGCTTTTGATATCTTCGACTCTGTCGCAAAACTTAATGAGATGATGTTGGTAAGCCGACCGTTTTAAATACTAGTATGTTATCAGTTATCAGTATATCCCAATGCAGTAAGCTAATTTAAAATAATTGGGATTATGTTATAGTTCAATATGACTCATAAAAATTGTGTTGTTATCTAGTGCAACATTCATTTATTACAATTACATTACTCTTGAAGTTAGTGTAATCCTGGTCTGTTGACCACCTAGAAGCTTTTTTGGAACATAACTTTTTAATTTGTTTTCTGTATCAGCCCATATACGTCCCACTGCAGGGCACGGGCCTCCTCTACAATCGACAGTACGATTGAGAGTGGTTAGGCCATATAGTCCACCACGCTGGCCTAGTGCGGGTTGGCGGACTTACATACCATAGAAATTTTTATAAAATCGGCTATGGTATGCAGGTTTCCTCACGATGTTTTCCTTCACCGTTTTAGTTAATTTGTTTACTTCCTTTTTATTTATAAAATATATATTTCTTACGGTATTTCCAAAACAGGGTCATCCATGGTCCACATTCTTTTCTTATCATAAATCCATGTGAGTATTTATGCGGACCAGCCAATCTCTTTGCAACCAAAATGCAGGGTATATAGAGCTTGTTATACTAGATATTTGATTTGTAGAATATCGGCAACGCTCTTCACGACATCTCATACGTTTTTACAAGTGAAGATGTTATGATCTTCTCGTGTTTGGCTTGTTTTTACATTAAACGTACCTGTTTAGAGGCTCCCAATTCTTTTCCACTTTCAGACATGTGGAATTAAAAAAAGTATAACTAACGAGTGATATTACAGCCTCCATGGCACGGCTGGTTGAACGGCTGAGAAACCAAAAGCCGCTCGTGGTGGCAGGGATCGAAATCCCTGCACCAAAACAAATATTTGTGGGATAAAAAGGTAAAATAAATTAAGATAAATATAAAAATACTCCCATAAATTCTTTCGCAGTTTCTAATACCCGCTACACAGGACTCAATCTTTGTGTGTGGTCAGGACTATATTTTTGACTGTTAGTTGTATTTATTTATTTATGTGGAGTAGAAATGTATACTAAAACATATTATCCTTGCATGAAAGACGAGCCCTTCCCAACATATTCCAAGATTCTGTATAGTTCATCACACAAAACAAAATCATTTAATTTGCTCCACGGGTTATCAAATTATGAACTCATGTCGGGAGATTAACTATGACACATCGCTGTTTACAATTACAACGAAATATGCATATTGCGTACAATTCTCATAATTTCACAATAATTATTTTATCTTACTTTACTGGTGGTACGTCTTTTTTATGTTAGATTCCGCCTGGGTAGGTACCACCGCAATGTCTACTTCTCCCGCCAAACAGCAGTGCTAATGTCCTGTTGTGTTTCGGATTGATAAACATTGTAGCCAGAGTATCTACCGGACATGGAGACTTAACATCTTATGTCTCAGGGTGACAAACGCAGTGTAATGCCAAGCATTGCTTTGCAATTCAAAGTATTGTTTGGTTTTGCTGCTGTTCATGAGTAGTCGCAACGCTTACGCGTATGCTCGTCTCGCAATAGATTGCAATAAAAATAAAACTTTAGTAATGTCGTAGGGGACACCTCTGACTTTTCGGAGTCATGTATGTATTGATAGTCAATCACCACGCACTAAAATGGTGAAGGAAAACATTGCGAGGAAACCTGCATACCATAGCGATTTATAAGAATTTCTATGGTATGTAAGTCCGCCAACCCGCTCTATGCCAGCGTGGTAGACTATATGGCCTAACCACTCTCAATCGCACTGTCGATTGTGGAGGAGGCCCGTGCCCTGCAGTGGGACGTATATGGGCTGATACAGAATGTCGTAGGCTTACAAAGACTTACGCCCAAATACTGGAACGCAACTTAAAGATAAGTTGCACTTAACTACGTTAATCCCGTTTAAATGTACTGGCTAAGTGGGCCGTGCGTTGTTAAGAGCAACTTATTATTTGAATGGCGTTCGAGTATTCGGGCGTTATAAACTCACACCTTTGATCTAATGTAATAGATCTAATGTAGAGATATTCTGTGCTGAAAGTCCAAAAATGCACTTTATTACTTAGGCACTTGATACTTCCTGATTACGGCCGTCGACAACATCAGTTTCATATACTGATATCGAATTTTCTAAATAGGAGAATATAAAAAAGGAAAAGGAATGATGAGGAAAAAGAGGTTGGGTCTTTTACGATCCAAAAATATTTGGTATAGGTCTGGGCATTGTAGGGCCCAGATATGTCGTAGTTTCTGATATATGTACCACAAAATTTATCTGAGAAGACTAAGTTTGTCAAATCGGTTTATCAATTTTTACTTTACCCTCCCGAAAGTAAAATAAGTGACCTGTTTATGTTTTTTTTCCAACTAGGCTAATATTTATTGCAAATCAAGAATTAACACAAAATAGGTTAATTAAAACATAAGGATAATTTTACAGAGTTTACACTTGGCACAAACAATAGTGCTCTTATCAATGCACTATGCTCTTAACGCAATGATAAAAACCCATATTAAATCCCAATGCGTCACTTGTCACACACTATAATTCAAATGAATATAATAATATATACACCAATCAGTCACATACATAGTCCTGACCCCATGCTAGAGTTCACACACTAAGATCGAGTCTTGTGTCATGGATATCAAAAACTACGAGAGAATTTTCGGTCTCACAAACACTCAGACCCGACACAAAGACCTGTGGATTACACTAACATTTGTCTCGGAGCGGGAATCGAACTTGCGGCCTCTCATTGCACAGCCGGTGTCTACCAACATCTCAGGATGTGAAATGTTCTCGTCCTCCCGATTAGTAGCTGTCAAATATCATATTAGACTTTATACATTCCACTTTTGAGTACCGGACTTCTCTACAATCCACAGATCTACAGCCAAGTCTCAGATCAACTGACCTATTGCAGGTTGTCAGCCTTCATACACTAATGACCTTATGTATAAACCATTTAAAACCTATTTTAACTACCGATTATTTGTCTTATCTACTCAAACTAAATTCAAACGTCGTTCGTAAGGGGCAATACATTCAATAGCTGGATAGATTAAATGCTTTCTTAGGCTTACGCGAATATTACACATTGAAATAAAACTATTATTTACGGATTTTATCGAGGAGTTGGTTAATTTTTTTTATCTTCCCGACGTTTTGATTGCTTTAAATAAAAAAAAAATATAGCTTTCATGGTCACGATGCGGTCTGAGGTAATAGTCACCCGCTCAGTGCCAATTTAACTACAAATAGATTTAGAAAAAAAAGGATGAAATAAAAATTTACAACGACGTGGTAGAATATGAAGATGATTATATATATTTGGGTCAAATAATGTCTACCAAACATTTAATGCAGAAAGAAATTGACAGAAGAATTTCAAATACCTGGAAAAGATTCTGGTCCCTTAGTGAGGTCATGAAAACCAAACAAATGCCGATGACAATAAAAAGGAAAGTTTACAATACATGCATTTTACCATGTCTAATTTATGGATGTCAGACGTGGGCTCTCACAGAACAATTGATTAACAAGGTAAAAATATGTCAAAATTATATAGAAATAAGCGTAACTGGGATTAAAAGGAAAGATAAAATACGATTACAGAACATAAAAATAAAGACACAATTTAAAAATGTTACTACAGTGTGGAAAACATTAAAATGGCAATGGACGGGACATATGCTAAGAGAGGATAAAGAAAAATGGACAAAAGTTATTACACAATGGTATCCTAGGGATGGGAAACGAAATAGAGGAAGGCAGTTTAAACGATGGGAAGATGATCTTAAGCAAATCGCTGGTCCACTTTGGACTCGTGTAGCGAGAGATCGGGGGAAATGGAAGTCTCTAGAGGAGGCCTTTGTCGAAAGACAAGCTGAGGAAGAAAAACCGATTGCCGATGTATAATTTACATTGCTGCTTTATGTTTAAGTATTACTCTACTTTGTTTTATATCAGCAATAAAGGCTTATTTTATTTTATTTTTATTATTTAGATTTAGAAATAGATTTTATACTGTCTATAAAATCAGTAAGTATATAAAATCAATCTTGTTAAAATCTCGATACAATACAGGTTTCCTAGTGACTCTTGCTTCACTGTTAACTGTTAACAATAAATATATTAAACAGTCAAAGGTTACCATCAAAGATATATTATGAGCTAAGAGATAAATACTACTACTCTGTAATTTTAAATTGTGAACGTTTACAATTGAACAAAGAATTAAACGTGACTTTTTTCTACTATGCGTTAAAAAAAAACGTATTTTTAGCGTAAATATTTTGAGGGACAATAAATTATCACCATCACTTACCCACCATTGCTACTCACGTCCGACAAAAATGGTAGAAACATAAAAAGAATTGACACCGAGCACCGAAACATAACGAGTCTTTTAAGAACACTATTTGTCTTTTATCTGCAGCAAAATTAATAAAAATAATAGGTAATAAAAGAAAACAGAAATTAGAATCAATTTGGCACACTGTTACTAATCAGATAACATTCAGATCATGTAGAATTTTAATTTAAATTCCAAATGGAAATATAAATAACCCATTTAAATTTACCCCGAAAAGCTTTTACACGGGGTGGACGCCCCCTGCTAATATCACTACATTTTTTCCACGCACCCCGGCCCTCGCAGGTGAACGTAAATCACTTGTCTAGACGAGTTTTATAGCTCTGCTGATACACGCACTATAATATGGGACAGCGCCTCTCAAACTTTTCGTAGCCCCCTTTGTTTATAATTTAGTTTTGAATCAACTAACCAAAACTGATTAGGTTTTTGACCTAACTTACACGGATTCAGTGCATATATGCTTTGAAATTTTTTTTCATTTTTTAGCAATATTTTATAAATGGGCTTGTCTACTTTAGAACTTAAATATATTGATGAAGATTAGATTTCATTCAAAATAAATGTATCTTAGTAATTTAAAAGATTCAATTAAATATTAATTAATATTAATGATATAAAAATGTCAGTCAGTATAAAAATCGAAATATTTATATATATTTTCATATAATTTAAATACAAAATAAACTATACCATATTTCATTGCCAGACACAAAAACTAGTACCATAAAATCTAAAAGGAAAAGCCCTACTTGAGGTTTGAACCCATGACTCCATTCACAGTCCATACGCACTCCCACGACATCTAAGGTAAATTAATAGGATTGAAAATATAATAACGAAAGAGGGGCCAAGTTTTGAAACCACTATTATAAGCACTTTATTGTATTGCTTATATTTCGCAATCCGTCCGTATGACCAAGATTGGTTTTGAGGAAAATCAAATTTTTAACATTATTTGTCTGTCATATATTTCAATTTATTTTTATGACTTTTTTAAATGTGGAAAACTTTAAAATATGTTTAATTGTAGAACGTTACTGTTTATAATGACACCCAAAACAAATTATCTGATTTTTTGCCCGATATGGCGATAATCTCGCCCCCTATCACATCGTGAATATATATAATATGTACGTGGCGAAATGTAGGTGTCCTGGCACCTCTGCCTACCTCCACGGAGAAAGACGTGAGTACGTATGTACTTATTACTGCATTAAACAATATTACGCGTATATGTCCCACTGTTATATGCACAGAACAGTTTAATATGGTTAGAAAGGCAATAGCCGTCAAATTGTATGAAAACCAGCGTCGTCGTTTTCGGAACACAAAACCTCAACAAAATCCAATACATAAAGCTTGCAATAGTCGATTTAAAGTATCGATAAAATTATGGAAATATGTCTTTGTTATAAGACCGGAATTTATTTTATAGATATGCTTAATAGTTTTTTCTGATACAGTTATTTCATTAGTATTATGTCAATAGGCGGAAAATAAATGAGACGAGTATTAAAATTCATTTTAATTTGTATACTATTTTACAAATCTATATGTACAGGATTTTTAAGATTTTTAGCTGTGTGTTAGGTATTAACATTTTTACTATTGGAAAGGCATACATATAAGCAATTATTATAATCAAATTACGATTTTTTACGTCAATAGATTCAGTGGTTTTGATTTTTCATACAATATTTAATTATTTCATCGCCATGATACTGTTTTTCCATAAGCGTTGCACGTAATTATTTTTGGTTTTTATATTACTTATGATCCAGATTTTTTTATTGTCTTCCGTTTCACGAAAATGAATACTTAGAACAAATCGTACTGGATTTTGTAGGAATCCAGTTGTCTCTACCTATTGCCTTTATCGACTCACTCTTGGAAACGTATAAATGAATAAGTTACTATATTATAATGTATTTTCACACAAAAATATGTTGTTCTCATGTTGGCAGAGGTATGAAATCAGAACATAAGGATAGGTCGTCAACGTCATCAAACGTTACTACAATTTAAAATGACTAAAAACTGATTTACGAGTATAGGAAATCTATAACTACATCGATATAGTTACTATGTACAAGACTACAACACTACGTGACATGTGCCAATTTTCGCTGTTGACATAACAAAAATGAGTCGTATGCATTGCGTAGGAACTTGGCATTCGCGAGCATTGTATGTACGCGTAATCAGCAATGTATATTTTTGATTTATCGTCTATCATATTATCGAATTCTTCAAAATGTCGTAATTAATAACCGCAATTTTGGAAAATACAGGTGAAAATCAATAAAATCGGGTTGAATATTGGTATGGAATTCCTCCTCTATTGATATTTGATGCTTTACTATTGGAGCTGCAAGATAAAATAGCACAAATCTGCATTTTTACTCTATTTCGCCGGAGCACCTCTCTCCAAGGCATTTCGACAGCGACTAATTTGACAAATCATCCGTTCCGCGGCAGTGATACTTTTTATGCACCACCTTGCGACGCGTCAAACGCTTTTATTTCCCTTCTAACTATATTCATCTGTTCTGTGGTTATATGTATACGGGTTCTTTGTACAATTCCAACAATTTATATGAGTCTATTGTATAGCAGTCTTTTGCTTTATAATAAGTGTTAACCTAATATGATGTAAATTTTGTAAATCTGCATTCATAGCATGCAAAATTTATTTGTTTTTATGGCGATAAATAAATAAAGTTGTACAGAATTACAACTTTATTTGTATAAAATTCAAAATGTTGTTATATTCTAAATATTCACAATACTGCATACCATATAAAAATTAAAATTCTAGGCATATTCCAAAAGAAAACCACACTACGCCCCAAAAATAACTCAGGGGCAGTTTTTTAATATTTCATATTATCATACGTGTATTCACCGCACAGCGTGCTCGTAAACAATACGAACAAGGTGGGCTGTTAGAAAAACGCGCTATTTATTAAAGGGTTCTATTCCCAGTCTGGGCACGTCCAAGCCGGGCCAGATTCGTGCCGTCGGATATAAAGTTTTTTTCATCCCCTATCCATTTTCACATATTGAAATCTCGGGGATGTCTGGAGTGGTTTTTTAAGGTGAGTTCATGACTGAACAATACAGCTAATATTCTTTGCATAAATAAATATTCCCCTTTTTTAGAACTTGAATTTTTTTTCATAATCGTTTCTTAGCTTTACACGAATATTACACATAAATAAACCTATTTTACGGATTTTATCGCGAATTCTGTTAAATTTTTTCATTTTTCACATTTTGACGTTTCAATTATTTTGCAGCTTTCATGGTCACGGGGCAGACGCGCGGATGTTTTATTCTGTGCTGGTAATAATATTTTGTTGTAATAAACGCGTAAGATTTAGAATTCCTTAAATAAATACATGGCAGGTATATTGTCAAAATAATAAAAAAATATTTATTTAGTTATTTATTGAAGAACGCAAACACTGGTCATAAATATCTATACTATACTCGTGTGTACTTATACTTAATACAAGTATAATTAAGCAATAGTTATTAATATACTTAATAACTATTGCTTTTAATAATTTTGTTGTATTGAACAGAATGTTATCAAATGCATATACGATAGCATGTATTTACTATTTGTGGCTACTATGATCTCCGTCTATTTTTCAACACCAAACTGAAAAATTAAGTATTCAGCAGAAACGCAAGATTGAAGCATCGCAATTTCGTTTCATTCCTTGTCTAAACTTAATTTCAATTTCCACATACAAACTAAAATATATTCAAAAACCCCCAAACAATACCCCGTAAAGAATTGATTCTCAATCGAAGACTATCTGTCAACAGAATTATCTTAACCCTACGCTTACTGTTTGGGTCAGAATGATCCGCATACCTGATGCGCCGTCACGTGCCGCGCTTTGAATGGCAAATCACGAAGGTAGACCTTTGGGGCCTCGGAGACCGGGTATGAAAATAAAATGATTGCGGAGGGTCCGAACTGGTATTAAAATATTCCCTTAGGTTTGGCCGTGGCACCTGATGTTTGCATCACTTGTTTATTTCGTGATTTCTATCTCGGATAAATCGTGTGTTTTTGAGGTGGAAATAGGGTCATGTTTTATTGTGTTTTTAGTTTAAGTGTAGTTGTAGGGTTTATTTATTTGTATTTGGTAAACTTAAACGATGTGATTGGCCACTAATAAAAACTCTATGATAGGTAACGTATTATTTTGAATCATTTTTAATTATCAATTGAAAATACAACCGAATTCATTTTGTACTACGTATAAGACATTTTGAGTTATTCCTTTATAAAACTGGAAAGCTGCCTGGTTTTTTTATGGTCAATAATTTCACATAGGCCTCCCCCAAGAATCTCCACATTGACCTGTTGAAAGTGACCTCCATCCTGCGGTTGCTGTAACCAGGTGATCCATCCACGTTGTAGAGGGCATCCTTGGGGGACGCCCATGTTCAGCAGTGGACTTCCTGTGGCTGAAGAAAGAGTGAGCGAAATATTAAACAATCACCGTTCCTTTTACAAAGCCAAAAATTTAATGAATACAATATTAATCGTGTTATTTAACAACATAGCAAAATGCTTACACTTCATCTGATCAAAACGATTATCATCACCAATTCACAACTTTACCGACCTATAGATTTTATTGATCCTACCTCATCTTATCTTATCTTATCTTATATATATATAAAAATGAAACCCGTTTCGCGTTGTCACGGCATCACGTGTAAACGGCTGAACCGATTTCGATAATTCTTATTTTATAATGTTTGTGGAAGTCCAAGGATGGTTTTTACGGCGAGAAAATTTCGAATAATTGCCAGAAAAGCCCTAAAAACAGCCCTTTTCTTTACCCCATACAAACGTTTTCTAACTAAAACGTTGAGTCAATTTGAGCTTTATTGCTATTGTATAAAGTTCATATTAAATTACAAGCACTCACTGTTGTTTAAACAATGTAGGTATGTTCCTAACGTCAAAGAGTCAATGTGCACTTTATTACCGCTATACAAAATTCAAATTCAATCATATCCATCAAAACAATGTGCGTGATTTTCCCATACAATAGGGTTTGTAACTGTCAAACATTTAATTTTCACCCTGTCGATATGGTAAATTCTTCCCTCAAATTAAAGAACGTATTTAAATAAAGGTTTCGAATCGAAAACATATATCCACAATATTCGATTAATGGCGTATTTTAGATTTTAAAGAAGTAAAATATTGACAGTAGTGAAAATGGATTGACATTTTAATTGATTTCAATTGTTTATGCATGCGTTCAGAAATTTATTTTGTATAAACTAAGGAGAATATATCTACAGTCTGGCAAGAAAGTGTAGAAACAAATAGGGGCGCCACTGTGCTTTTATATGGCATCCCTGTATAGTTGCGTTTCCTAGTTTTGATACTAATATATATTATAATATATTTTTTATTCAAATAAAAATACTGTGAAATCCGTTTATAATGACATCGAAGATTAGTCGAAAGGTTTCGAAAAAAGAATTGGGTCGTAGATATCAAGAATGGTTGGTCTCACATTACATAGATGTTAAACAGTGAAATATTTATAAGTGTTTAACTACCACGTTAATGTACAATTGTATTATAGTTATTAGAAACTACAACAGATTTTGTGGTCTCACAAACACCCAGAACTGAAGCAAATACAGTCGACTCTCGTTAATTCGAAACTCGAGGGACTCTTAAAATATTACGAATTATCCGAGTGTTTGAAATATCAAATGGTTCGAAATTTACGAGAGACACTATAAAACTTCGAATTATTAATTGTTGATCAACTATTATTCAATATATCAATCGTCAAACATTTATACTTTCTCTTTCTCTCTCTACAACTTTGAATTGTTGAGTGTTGGAAGTGGTTGAGTTCGAATTAATGCTTCGTTTTGTTTTATAGCGATGATTTTTTAGTTCGAATTACCAAGTGTATAAAAATGTATTGATTTAGGTCGAAATATAAAGAGATTTTGTAGGGAACTCGACAACTTTGAATTATAGAGATGTTCGAATTTCGAAGGTTTGAATTAATGAGAGTCGACTGTATTTGTGAGTCACAAAAACATTTCGCTTGGTTAATACTTAATTTAAAGGGATTTTTCATATTTATAGTCATGATTTAAACAAAAGATATATTTTGTATACTATATTATCATTTTATAAAATCTAATCTAAGTCACTTTCTTCTAAATGCTCTATTTCAGTATAATCATTATACATTTCTTGAACTGGGTTGTCTCCAGAATCAACCAGATCATCAGATTCAGAGCTACTACTTTCATCATCTTGGACATTAACTATAATTTTATCTATCTCCTCGTACACAGTAAATTCCCTCTCATAATACTCTTTTTCAATTTTTATAACGTGTTGACAAGAATTTTTCCAATCTTCTATAGAAATTTCTTCAAAAGCACGCTCAGCTGCTTCCTGTAATATGGTATTGTATACATTTATTAACTAAATAAAAAAATATATAAATACTGTATTTTACATTTCATAAACATTTTTATACCTTAATACCAATATTATCTATATTATGTGCTGCGATTTTATGCTTTGCTATTCCCCATATAAGCTCGATGGGATTCAAGCAACAGTGATAAGGCGGGAGCCTTACCACTGAGTGCCCATATGCTCCTAATAATTGATCAATTTCATATATGGGCTCTGATTTGAAACGTTTGACCAACGTTAATAACTGGGGTTTTATTAAAGAATCTTCAAATGGTATATTATTTAACATTAGCCACTCTTTTATCTCTGCAACCGTTGAAGTAGAGGTAGGTGCTTTATTTAATATGGCGGAATGATAGGAAGCATTATCCATTACTATGATGGATGCCGGCGGTAAATTTGGAATTAATTTTTCCTTTACCCATTTCGTAAAATTATTTTTGTTCATTTCTGAATGATAGTCAGAATTTTTATTAGTCCCGCTAAAAATTAGCAGAGCATTAGATATAAATCCTTTCTCACTACCCGCGTGAATTATAATGTATCGTTTACCCCTCGATACATTCTGATTGACTCCGATTACATCCAATGACTGCAACATTTTTTTAATTTGTATGATTGGTGTACATAACTTTCATCTATATAAATTATTTCTTTTCTCAACGCCTCAGGTAAATTTCTATTCTCAATAATTGTTTTCAAATAAACTCTACGCTTTGCAGCAATATTCGATCTTTCCATCAAAACTTTCATTTCCGACTGGCATTTTTTGTATTTGAAACCCAGAGCAATTAGTAATTTTCGTAAATATTCACGACTTCCGGTAAAATTTAAATCATCTCTTAATACCGGAAGAAGGTTACGCAACGTCGGTCGTCGGTCAACCTGAAAATGAATACTCTGATTATAACAAATATAAAAAATACTATTGAATTTTAATATTGAATAATTAAGTAAAATTTAATTGAATATAAAAATAAATAAATAAATAAATACACCCAACAGTCACATACATAGTCCTGACCCCACACTAAGATCGAGTCTTGTGTCGTGGGTATCACGAACTACGAGAGACTTTGCGGTCTCACAAACAACCAGACCCGGAAGAAATATTTGTGGGCCGCACAAACATTTCTCTCGGTGCGGGGATCGAACCCGCGGCCTCTCGTTTCACAGGCGGCGTCTAACCAACTGCGCTACGGAGGCTGTCATATACATGACAGGACCTGTTTTCTCACAGAGTAGAATACAAGAAGCTAAGCTTTGGTAACTTTGGTCTCCTTCCCTTACTACTCTTCGTATGGTGCTTATTGATTTACCTGTATGCTATTATTCATGTTAGATTTTTAATTCATATTACTATTTTTTATGTTTAAATTATTACTTTGGTATTTTATAGTTTACAAAATATAATGAGTATTCGACGAAAGTGATCAATTATAACCGTTTAATATTTTTCAATTTTTCGTTAGTATGTCAATGTTGTTTAAAAACCAAGTACATATATCGCAAGTATCAAAATGGTTTACAAAAGCTATAAATTACTAATGTCATAACAAACATAAATATAACCTATGCACTCGAAAAGAGAAGTTCAAAATATCACTGAATCTTTTATAAAAGCGATAAAAATAATTATAGTTTCATGACTATACATAACATTAAGTTAAATATTGCAAAATAAACTTCTACATACCAGTCATTTCCGCGGTTCTTTGATAAACATTGTCGAGATCTGAGAGAATGGTTCTTGCTTTTTGTTCCGCGAGATACCGCCGATAAACATTGTAAATAATACCTCTGGCAGAACTCCGAATAGGTTTATTCATTTTGAATACCTCCAATTTAATTTTAATCGCTTATTTGATAGGAAGATTCATAATAACGAAAATATAAACAACCACCCACGAACTATCACCGCCAAAACTGGCAGATGTCAAAGTTTTTTAGTGTTATAAGATTACAATAAACATTAGTTCCGATTCTACACTTTCTTGTCAGACTATAGCTACATTAATATAGGACAATGAAATAAATAATGTTCACACGTAATGGTGCATTTACATGTTGGCTGAGGCTGGGTCAACGTCTACCAACTCCAAGCTATTAACTACGAAAAACATAAGGCCAGCCGAGCCAAACACTCCGTTTACACGCTGCCGTTGGTCGAGGCTGGCTGTGGTTGGCCAAGCGTGTAAATGCAGCATAACAAGTTATACTTACTCCTTTTCAAGATCGAATGCCATTTTATCACGAATTTTTACAGTGGCCTTTCCTTCGCTATAATTCACTGATAGAAATGTACATCGTATCGGACTGGGATAGGTTATTATTATACCTAAAGGGGGTAAAAAAGGGTTGAAATGTTATATCTAAGAAAATCGAAACCACTGAAGATATGTCTATAAAAAAAAAAATTTTAACTCTTTATTACTAACAAAAAGTAATGGCGTGCAATATTTTTTTTAAAAAACATAATTTTGGTGCTGAAATAAGGGAAGGAATATATGGATGGACAGTAAAAAACGCAAAAGTTTTTAATGTCAAAAATTCATAAGGCAATCTTTATATGTATATATATACAGGGTATATCAAGACTGCTACCGAAAACGAAGCCGGGTGGTAGTTTAAGCGACTTCAGACACAATGCAACAGAAAAAGTTGCAAAAAAAAGCGACAATTTTTTTTGTTATTTTTTTCCTATGACCATATTTGGGCGATAAATACATTTATTCCTAAAATTATAGTGTACACCCTTTTATTTATAAATAACCTAAGGTATAAAAGTGTTTAAATTATTATTTTAGCAAGAACTATGGATTTACCACCCGAAAATGACGATATTTAAAAAATCATAAAAAATAATTGTCGCGTTTCTTTGCAAAATTTTTAGTTGCATTGTGTTTGTAGTCACTAAAACTACCACCCGGCTTCGTTTTCGGTAGCAGTCTTGAGATACCCGGTATATGGATGTATATGGAGAGAAGGGACATAAAATAAAATAGAATGGAAGGTACGGGAGAGGGCTGGGATAGCTGACAGATTTGTTAGGACGAATGTAAATGCACGTTATAAAACGGGATGGATAATAAAGAGAAGGGACGGGACGGATTGGTAAGAGACTGAACAGGCGGATGAGACGGGGTTGAGCCGGTAGTGCGATTCACATTCAATAAAATAAGTTCAGCTGTAGTGCAGTTGCGGTTAAGTTTCGATCAAAACAGCAATTTTCGTATTCTCGAAATACGCTCGCGTCAAGTTCGCGTCACGCAAACGTTTTAGCGTATTCTACATGCTGCGCGTATATGTCAATGTCAAACAAATTTCATACATCTGACGTACAGTTGACGCGCAGCTCACGCGCAGTTCACGCGCAGCTAAATACTTACAAGAATACCATTTACAACCAAAGCGTAAACTTCATTGTAACCGCACCGCAACTTGATCGGCGCGTCAAAAAGTTACGTGAATCGCACTACGGACAGTAGGATAGCTACGTCAAGTTTAGATATACAAAAATTTATACGAAAAACAACATGTTTCTGGTGTAGAGTGGAATCAAAAAATATATGCACCCAGGCGAAGCTGGGTCGGGCCGCTAGTTGAATAAATAATCATAACAAACATTCATAACCAAGAAACAGAACCAACAACGAAAAATGATTATATATTAGCAAATATTAAAACTTGCCAACCAATGTCTACCTGTCAAGTAATAAATGTACATCCTGTATAACATGGTAGTGCGCGGTTGACTGAAGGGTTGCACTAATGAATCGAACTGCGCATTATTTAGCATGAATTAAGAATATCTGCGCAGATTAATGAAGATATCACTCCTGCCGCGCTCTCTAGCTACAGGATGCTCTTAAATGTACAATTTATTTTCTAACGTTTTAAGTCAGGTAACTTTATGGTAGATGTACGAATACTTAAATATGACGCCTGTAGCGTAGTTCTACTATGGTACGATTACGTTGTGGTCTCGGGTTCGAATCCCAGGTCGGGCGAAGTGATATTGGATTTTTCTATTCATTATAAGGCTGGAGTCAGAAAATGCCGTAAAACGCGGGTTACACCTCTGTCTAGCCCGTCTGGAAAAAGGCCGTGACTGTTATTAATGTACGTACATTGATTGTACACGATTTTCTCCGCCCTTCTTTTTGGTTTTAAGTTATCAGTAAAATTTTAACCACAGAAACATTAACCTTGAACTTCCTATACAATATTAATAGATCATTAACATATAAAAATAACACATTTTTAAATTAATGATAACTAAGAAAACCTTTTTAAAACGTGACAGCCGAAGACCATAAAACATTCCGGCCTAATGTTTTCAACATTACTTAATAGTCGCATAGATCATTTCCAAAAATGTTTTTTTACGTTTTAATTCTGATTAACTTGACGCGTGTTTTAAAGTGAGTATATTACTAAAAGATCTTTACATCATAAAGAGCCATATCGGCCCACTTGTCATTTTATAATACGCTTCAAAGTGAGCGACAATTTACTCCTATACACTCGTAATTTTGTGAAGTCAGAGATGTTAGAATTTTACTGCCTATTTACTTTTTAATCGGCTTCAAAAAAAGGAGGAGGTTCTCAATTTTACATTGTCTACAACTCTAAGGTGGTCATACCGAAACGTAATAAAATGTAACAATATGAAAGAAAAAAAATAAACATCGACTTTAAAAAAAAAGTATTTTTAAGTATTTATACAGGGTATATCAAGACTGCTACCGAAAACGAAGCCGGGTGGTAGTTTAAGCGACTTCAAACACAATGCAACAGAAAATGTTACAAAAAAGCGTCTATTTTTTTTTGTTATTTTTTTCCTATGGCCAAATTTGGGTGGTAAATACATTTTTTCCTAAAATAATAGTGTATACCCTTTTATTTATAAATACTCTAAGGTATAAAAGAGTTTAAATGATTATTTTAGCAAAAACTATGGATTTACCACCCAAAAATGACTTTATTTAAAAAATAATTGTCGCGTTTCTATGCGAAATTTTTAGTTGCATTGTGTTTGTAGTCACTAAAACTACCACCCGGCTTCGTTTTCGGTAGCAGTCTTGAGATACACAGTATATTTTTGTCTCTATGCACCTAAGACTGCCATTTTTCTCTTCTATCTCTTATCCATATCCATCCAAAGGTTCCCCGTAAGAGATTACCTTGTGCAATAATGCCACCGATCATACCTATTTTAAAAGTTATCATTTTTGATCTTTTTTTTCTTTGTAAAGAAAGAATAAAGAATATAAATAAATAAATTCCTTCATTTTATACGGACAACTTTTTAAGTAATAAATAAATATTTTCAACTACTGACGAAACAAACGCATCCTGTATACATTCTGAACAAGGTACGCGAGGTCCCGCGGGTAGCTGAATAAATTACATCGTATAATTCCTGAATTAACATTTTTAATCTGAGACGAAATGTTACCCGAATAAATTAAGAAGACGCCGCGCTCGAGATCGCAGACTAATGATAACGCACTCGCTAACTGCCAGGATTATCTTACCTTTCACGAGAATTTGAAGGGATGTGCATTTATCTCTAATTGTATTTCTCGATTTGTAGTAAAAAGTTGTAACTTAACTTGGCCTCTTATCTGTAATAGTGGACTTACTGTAGCCATTTGCTGTAAAGATGTATGTACATAAGTGATGGATAAGCTTCAAGACCATCACTTCAGACTATTTATATAAACAGACTAGCGGCCCGACCCAGCTTCGCCTGGGTGCATATATTTTTTGATTCCACTCCACACCAAATACATGTTGTTTTTCGTATAAACTCTTGTATGCCTAAACTTGACGTAGCTATCCTACTGTCCGGCTCAATCCCGTCTCATCCGCCTGTTCAGTCTCTTCCCAATCCGTCCCGTCCCTTCTCTTTATTATCCATCCCGTTTTATAACGTGCATTTACAGTTCGTCCTAACAAATCTGTCATCTATCCCAGCCCTCTCCCGTACCTTCGATTCTATTTTACTTTATGTCCCTTCTCTCCATAAACATCCATATACATCTTATATATAAAATAGGAATTATTAAAATTTAATATGAGAGTTACACTGAGATAGCAAAATAATAATTGTCAACGTTACTACTACACTTGATGCATAAACAATAATCGTATTGTGTGAGAGAAACAGGAGACCGGCTTCGTTCTCATCCCTACTCCGTGCTGTTTACTGGGTCAGAAGTGACAACTGTAGACATCTGGCGGGGATAACTAATTAAATGACGATTGATCAGTTTTCGACCGGAGAGGAAAAATGATTAAATTACTAAAATGGCTATTAAAAAATAAGGGTTGATCGTAGAAGGGTGAAAATTGAGGATTGTATGTATTTTTGTATGTTGTATCATAAAAAAATAAAATTAAAAATTTTGTCTAAAAAATAAAAAAAAATTTAGGGGTGGACTACCCCTGACATTTAGGGGGATGAAAAATAGATGTTAGCCGATTCTCAGACCTACTCAATATGCTCACAAAATTTCATGAGAATCGGTCAAGCCGTTTCGGAGGAGTTCGATTACGCACCCCGTGACAGAAGAATTTTATATATTAGATATATTAGATTGACTTACATTTCTTAACTTTGGGTACGTAAGATTTCAAGTAATATTAAAATTTTAGTAAATTGAAAATTGTTTGCTACTTGGTGATCTGCTTTGAAAATTATAATATAATACGTACGTTTACTTTTTAATGTAAATATTTGTCTAATTAATATCAAATGTATACTATTTAATTTAATTAAAAATGCTACTTTAAATTCCAGTGTTAAATATCTACTTTTATTAAATTTATAGCAATCACACACATCATACCTATATACATACAATTTCAAAAGGCGTCATGGGACATAAAAATGGCTCCATACTTAAAATCACTTTTTTTCAAGCAAAATACTTATTACTACATATTTTACATTAAATTTAATCGCCAGAACATCCATAACGTATACAGGTCTTTTAAACCCGTGTATGCGTAGAAGATTTATGTCCAAAACAACAGACTAATACCAAAAACTATTCCCTAGCGCCGTCCACTAAAACGCAGCAATAATGCAGGCCATACATTACAGCAGGCCAGGTGACTGATTCACTGGACATTATGACCGGTTGAAATACGGTAATGGGTTGATCCTGTCCGGACAAGCGTTGTCGGGCCTTTGGGGCCCGGCTTCTACGCGCTATTTATTGGATTTGATAGTTTGAAGTGAAGGGTTATGGGGGATTTGAGAAAAATATTAACATTGTGTTAATGTTGCGGCAGCGTTGTAGTCTTAAACAATTAAGAATTTAATTATAGGCTTTAATTTCTGCGATTTATAAAAATTTCTATGGTATGTAAGTCCGCCAACCCGCACTAGGCCAGCGTGGTGGACTATATGGCCTAACCACTCTCAATCGATTACGATTGTAGAGTAGGCCCGTGCCCTGCAGTGGGACGTATATGGGCTGATACAGATACAGACAGATAACTTAATATATTTTGTCTCTTTTTACTCAACTTTCTGTCATAAAAGCAAGCATTTTAAAAATCGTCTTAAGCAACCACTAATTCCCATAACTCGCCGCTGTAGATGCAATGGATTTTCGTACCACTTACGTCGGAACACTTGAGTATTCGCGTTGTCCATATCATATTTAAGTCCTTAAGGCTTTAGATCATTACATTTTCGGTTTGAAAAATTCGAGAAATTGATTGGTATTTATGGCTGACATACATGACACCATGATTCCTTACTCCTTTATAGCAGTCAACCTATATATGTACATACCCATTAAAATGAAATAACAAGCTTACTGAAAAGTCACAAATAACACTGCAAAATTACTTATCCAGCATTATTATTAATCAATTATTATTGTAAATTATTAAATGAACTGCTTTGAATTCAACTAAGCTACGACTCCTGTTTTGAAAAGAGCTATCCTAGTGTTTCATGCTCGTTCTTTTCTGGCGAAAACAGACTTGTATACCAGGTAGTAGTGAAAAATACAAAAGTGATTGAATCTAAATAATGTATGGAATTATATGGGTTCAATAAATATTTTCATTACATTCGCGTTGACATCCTTCGTGGCTCAGTCGGTTAGACGCCGCCTGCGTAACGAGAGGCCACGGGTTCGATCCCCGTACTGAGAGAAATGTATTACGGCCCACAAATATTTATTTCGGGTCAGGGCGTTTGTGAGACCGAAAAAATCTCTCGTAATTTCTGATACCCACGATAGAAGACTCTATTTTAATGTGGAGTCAGGACTATGTATGCGACTGTTGGGTGTTATTTATTTCAACATACAAATCGTACTCAATAGAACACACTAATCCGCAAACAACTTCAGACATGAAGGAACAAAGCATGTGAAAACTAAGCGCATTGCAGTTAAAATGTTGTAGATAACGGTGACAAATCCAGCGCGCAGTGGATTTATATGCTAATGCGGGCGACAGGTGCCCGCGTGGCGCACCGGAATTGTAAACTAGGGACGTTTTCTATTGTATAAACAGGTTGAATACTAACAGCCAGCCCCTGGATAGGTAAACTAGATGCATAATCTTGAGCGCTGAGTCTATATTAAAATCTATTATGTATATATTTTTACGCAATTTTAATCGTGAGACGAAACACCCAATGCAAAACATTGTGTCATGTTTGCACCTCTACCTATCGCTTCTTGGGAAAATGCGTGTATGTATATATTTTTACATTATCCTATATACCATAGACTGCATATTCAATCCCTTTTTTGTTAAACTCTTGTTGTCTATAAGAGACTGGCTGGAGCGACAAAACGTCTTTTTGTACTTTAATATAATTTTACTTCTTGTAAATGTATTGTGTTATGTCTTTGGTGTACAATAAAATTAAATAAAAATTAACACCATGATAGATCTGCCAACTGTACTTTTTATTTGTAATTGTAATATCTCTTAAATTGCCATTTTGTGTTCGGTAAAGAATAAATAACTAAATACTAACTACACACTAAGCCTATTTATGTAAGCCTTTGTAATATCAAAATCAATGATTATTTTGGTATCACTACGCCCGGAACCTAAAAAAACTATTATTGGTAAATTACCTATTTATTTAGGTATACATTTTTAAAGTTTAACATTAAGAGCGTTTATACCCTGCACGCGCTTTTTGGCTTAAAAACAGGACTTTTCAAATGAGTTAATAGCCACCAATAAACAATTTAAAGGAATAATAATTATTACTAATTTTAGAAAAGGTTGTCATCTAGGGATTTTGGTGGAAAACATTATAGATTTATGGATAATTTGTGAGTACTATACGGATTACTGAACACAAGTTTCGTTATTTAGGCTTTAAATGGCAATTTAGAAGCTTAAGATATCCTTAACCACTAAATATAATATGAAAATAAAAATATTATCAGACTAATAAGACCCTTATGGAGGGATTTTGCTGAGAAAAATAATCTTTTTGTGTTTAGTTCCTGAAAAATAAAAATTTAAACAATGCGAAAATATTCAGAAACTCTCGTCGAGAACATATTTTTTTTCACCAACTTATCGTACATAATTTTTTATAGCAATTGCATATTATAATAGAAGAACATATTATCAATAAATTACAATTTTTATATTTCAATAAAATCAGTTTTCATGTTTTCTACAAATATTTTAAAAACCACTATAAAACACGCTGTCCGACGTGGATCAAATCAGACCGCCGCAAGGCCTTCTAGAGGGAGGATGTATCGCTCGTCGCTCCGGCTTGGCTGCAGTCGATTATGCCGCGTGTAGTAAAAATAGCCACGCGCGGAATGCGATTACCACATCTTAGTACTTTGGTAGTAAAATATTTAATTATTTTTATTACCTACAATGATTTTGTAGTGAGTATAAATTATGTTTCAGGTACATAATGGGACGTAATTCCGAGGCTAAATTATGTTATGTATTGTAATATAAAATTAAATATATTTCGTAATTGTAAGGGGTTGTAAGGCCCCTAACACTATTTATGTATTCGAACACGAAATGATTAATAAAACGTCCGTAGTGTCTACTGATTGAACACTGATTTGAATGCAACTTAACAATGTAATAATAACGAAAATATGATTAACACCAAAATTTGTATTATTCTTTGCTTGCACAGTAATATTTGTCTACTTATAATGCAAATAAAATATTTTTATGATATTATATTACAGTTACATTTCAATTGAATATTTGAAGCGCACGGATCAAAGTTGTTTGAGCCGATTGTATAGCGAGCCGACGCGGCAGCTCTACGCACACAGCTTTGGTCGCTTATGTGTGCGTGAAATTAACGAAGAAATACCTATAGTTGACTTTGCGCGCAAGGTGTATACGCTCTTAAAGGTGAATACCAAAAATTATCTAGTTTCCCTCTAGAATAATAGGCCACAGAGCGTGGACATAACATAATATTTCGTTTATTCAATATTATAAACATTTTCAAAATTATATTACTCCTGACATGATGATAAAAAGCATATTTTGTTCTTTATTTAAATAAAAGTCATAAAAGTCACTGCCAGTCATTCATTAAAATAAAATAAAAAAATATTTTTATGTTTAAAAACCTAGGTTGATGATAACTAAATGTTTCAAGCATTCCACCCTTTTTAATAATAAAACGATTTTCTTAACTCCAGTGTCTAATCTTAAATTCATTAAAATAATATTTACTTTTTAGTGTCTTTTACTAAAGCGTGTTTTCAACGAAATAAAATAACAAAAGTAAGACTAATTCGCAAAGTCTTAAAAGGTGAAAATGTTCTGAAGTAGTAAAACGCTGAACAACTGCCTCACAAAGTATTGAAAGTGCGATCAAGGTAGACTAACTTCGACGAGGGAAATGTGCTAGGGAGGGGCTCAGTGGAATGTCGATAAAATCGGCCTGCGTCTATACCATATTTAAATGGAGTCATTGCAATGTTATTTCTGATTGCTACAGAATCGTTAGACGTATAATATTAATCAAAATATTTAAAAAAAAGTAAATTTAACTAACAAAGTAGTATTCATACAAATACTATTGATGTGCGGCGAAACTTGGAACTAAAATTAAATTGTAAAAAAAATATTCAACGCATTGTTTGAAACATAAACTATAAGCATTTACACTCGTAATGTAAAAGTATTAACATTTGGACGCCAAATCATCGTAGACAATCGATAATCTATATGAATTACTACATATAAAAACTGCTCGACATCTTATGTATGCGGACGATAAAAAAATATTCTGTAGAATAAACTCAATATCCGATTGCATAAATCTACAAAATGATTTAGTCAATTTAAGCAAATATTATGCAGATAATAAAATAACAGTTAATGTTAAGAAATGCCAATGTATCAGCTTCACACGTAAAAAACATCCTACTTTATATAATTATAATTTTAATGGTGCTATTATTGAAAGAATTAGTGTAGTTCGTGATTTAGGTTTATACTTTGATAGCAAAATGTTATTTAGAAATCATGTTGACAATATAACCTCTAAAGCGTTCGGAACTCTGGGATTCGTTATAAGGTGCTGTAAACCTTTTAAAGATGTCGCGGCTCTTAAAACTGTTTACTATACGTATGTACGGAGCGTCTTAGAATATGTTAGTCCAGTTTGGTCACCTCAGTACTCAATTTACGTAGATCGTATTGAGCGTCTCCAAAAGAAGTTCATTAAACACCTAAATTATCGCTTACGCACACCGGCTAAATCATACTTGGAGGACTGTCGTAGATTTGGCATTTTAACCTTAGAAGAAAGACGTAAGGTATTGGACATGTGCTTCCTTTACGATATCATAAATAGTAAATTAGACTGCGAGGAGCTGGTGGCGGGAGTTGCTTTCTGCACGCCTTCGCGCCGCACTCGACATACGCCTTTACTACATGTACCAGGTCGCGCCGCAAAGTTCGCAACTAATTCTCCATTGATACGAATGCCACGAACATATAACTTGGAATTCAAAGATGCAGATTTATTCTTTTTTAAAAATAAAGCTACCTTCAAAAATCACGTTGTTAAGTCTATTATTGACAAGACTGATTTCTAATAGTTGGGGTTCATACCGCTATAGGCCAACTCACACAATACAAATGTCAAAATGCACAAAACACTTTATATTTTCACTATTTACACATACGTTTTTATTTTCTGTTTACTTATATCGCTAAGTTTGTATTATCCTTACCATAGAGCTAGCATATAACATCCTTAACAATTCGGTTAGTTTTTGGATACTGATTTTCACATTTGCTAATGTAGCTTTTGATTATCATCTCAGATTTTATATTATTAAATTTCTCTCTGTCTGCGATATTAACATACTATCAAGTAATAGATGGAAACCTTTTATTAGCCTTATTTATTGTAAATACTATTAGAATAAGATACACATTGTAAACGCCGTTGGTTTCTTTAATAAATAAAATAAAATACTCGCATAAACAAAACGAAATAATTTTACAATAAGTTACTTTAAGAAAGTAGTCACATTATATTGCGCTAAATAATTTCCGATTGAACACGGCGGGATTCATAATTCATTCTTACTCTTCTTAAGTTCTTACAAACATCTATAAACGCCATCCAAAAAGGCACTTAAAACTTTTGCGATACGGCATTGAGGATGTGCTTGCTGTGCTTAGTGGCCTGATGGTAAACGGACGGTCACTTGTTCAAATCCCAGAGCACACCTCTGACTTTTCGGAGTCATGTGTGTATTGATAGTCGTTTAGCACGCACTATAACGGTGAAGGAAAACAAAGATTTTGAAACACATGCAATGAAATACTTTGCATCGATAGAGTCACTTACTGATTGATCAAACTATGCCCAAAACGATCATTATAGTCATTTTCGGCTATAGAAAGTCGACTGAGGATCATAAGCCATCTTCACAGTAATCTGTTATAAGCGACCTGTATTCGGTCATATGTTGCAACTTTTATCATCATCATCTTCAACATCGTCATCTCAGCCACAGGAAGTCCACTGCTAATATAGGCCTCCCACAAGGATCTCCACATTGACCTGTTGGAAACAGCCTGCATCCAGCAATTTCCTGCAACCTTAGCCAGGTCGTCCATCCACCTAGAACCACCGTCCGTCCACTTTATTAAATTCAGCTTGGAAATTTTGTTAAACAATGTATGAAAATAATCTTGACACAAATTTATCGATAAAGACAAATATTACAACCCTACAACTCGGAGAGAAAGTGAATTCTTTCCACCTGATAGAACTGTTATTAGCCAATTCGATGCCCATTCCGATCCTAATAGAGGTATAATAAAAGGGACTCGCTGTCTTTCCGTTCGTTCCTTTAAAAATACAGAAAATACCTCTATTCAATTTACTTCGTGGTGCGATTTGATAATTCTGGAGGATGTAAACTTACTAGCGTATATCCGATGGATATTTTCATCGGTACATTCTCCAAATGCTTTGCGAGAATTTTCCTGCAACTTCCGTATTTGCCGGCTTTCATTTAATTCCTAGATGTAATGAGGGACTACATAAAGATACAAATTCAAAGGAAATATTAACAAAAGGATATTTTTTTCTGATACTTATCATAAATTCCCCAGTTAGTAAAAAATTGCTTTTTATAATAGTTTATTGATTATTAGTTGATTTATTCCAACGTAATTTTTCATAGCTGTAATTAGAAATTAGAATGAAACATATTTTTTTGGGTCTGACTCACATATTATTTCCCATGTCTAGCAGTGGACGCTGATGGGCTAATGATGATAATGATCCTTTTTATATTATCCATTAACAGCACTCAAATTATAGAAAGACTTAACGAAAATAAACGTCATCAAAAAACTACCAAAAAAAAAAACAAACGAAAAAGCATTTTCGCTGCAAAAACACTAAAATCACCCTACGATCAATCCAAACGCATTTTTGATTGTATCTCCATCTCGCTCTAGCGGTGTTGAAGGCCCTTTAATGACAGGAAAATTGAAAGTTCCCTGCAAAAAGTTGGCCAACACTCGTAAAAAATGTTTGCAACGTGAAAATAAATTCTTTGCCTCCTAATGCGTATTCAGGGGTATATACCGGGTATATCAAGACTGTTACCGAAAACGAAGCCGTGTGGTAGTTTTAGTGACTACACAAATACAATGCAACTAAAAATTTCGCAAATAAACGCGACATTAATTTTTAATGATTTTTTAAATATCGTCATTTTTGGGTGGTAAATCCATAGTTTTTGCTAAAATAATAATTTAAACTGTTTGTACTTTAGAGTATTTATAAATAAAAGGGTATACTTTATTTTAGGAAAAAAAAAATGTATTTACAACCCAAATATGGACATAGAAAAATAATTATAAAAAAACGCTTTTTTTGAAAAAATGTCTATTGTATTATGTCTGAAGTCGCTTAAACAACTACCCGGCTTCGTTTTCGGTAGCAGTCTTGATATACCCTGTATTGTCCCATAAATACATAACAAAAGGTGTTTATATTATGGAACAATATATATCCTTGTACACGCACTGTTTTACTCTCTCTCATATGTGAGAGGCCATCTGGGTAGGTACCACCGCAATGTCTATTTCTTCCGTCAAATAACAGTGTAAATGCACTGTTGTGTTTCGGATTGAAGAACATTGTAGCCAATGTAACTACTGGACATATTGAGACATAACATCGTTTGTCTCAGGATGAAGAGCACAGTGGAATGCCAAGCATTGCTTTGTAATTCAAGGTGTTTGATTTTGCTAACGTTCATGAGCGGTCATATCGCTTACCACCAGCCGAACGGCTTGTTCGTCTCCCCATTCACTGGAATAAAAAAAACCGCATTTGAAGGCAAAGATTACTTACTATAATAAGATAAAGCGCCAGAAATTTTAGTTAGCCATGCGTACTGTGATTTATTCGATAGTTTATTAACAATAGATTTATTTATTTATTCATGCAGGCGATCATGGGAGCTTATAAATTTACTCACACTAAGCGAATACACACAATATTAAAATTAAAGAAACACATTTTATTCAACTTAGGAAGTTAGGAGAGGCTGAAAATCATCGCTGCTCGGTATTTATGTCCCGGTCAGCACGAGCTGAGCCACCTCCTTTTGCCTTCTACATAATTTAAGAGCATGAATTAGTATTAGTTTAAGATTGATGTAAGAAAGCAATAAATGGTTTATGGCTATCACATCCACCAGTGCACCAGTTAAAATAAAATTAAAACATTTAAATCACATAACTAACAAAAACCCCACGAAAAAGTAAAGAAATACCTACGTATAAAATTATTCAACTAACACAATAACATTTCACAAACATTTCTCTCGGGAATCGAATCCACAACCTCTTGTTTCATAGGCGGCGTCTAACCAACTGCGCCACTGAGGGTGTCAAGATTGTGAAATTCATACAATAATATAAATTACTGGTCCATGAGTACCTTTACCCTTGCAAACGGTGGAAGTTATTGAAAGTAATAAATCAGGTAGTACAGGGCCAATATAGCTCGTAGCGTCCTCAAACACTTGTTTAACAAATATCCCGCTTGTTCTTTCAAACACGTCTGCATCGGGTCGCGTGTATGCCTCGAGACTTGAGAGGAAGGGATTAAAAATAAGAAAAGATATTAATAAATTAAGATAACATGTATTTTTATTACATTGAATGCCGAGACGAGCAAGCCGTTTGCCTGATGGTAAGCGATACGACCGCTCATAAACAGTAGCAAAACCAAAGAACACCCTGAATTACAAGCCATCCTGAGACATAAGATGTTTATTTATTTATTAATTTATTTATATCCTTTATTGTACACTAAGTGAACTTAATAATAGAACATTATATTACATACTAGTACAAAAGGCGGTCGTATCGCTCGAGGCAATCTCTTATCGACTACCTTGGGATGGACAATAAGAGATGGAAAAAAAGATGTTGATGTTTAGAGTCAATATGTCCAGTGGTTACTCTGGCTACGATATCCTTCAATCCGTAACACAACATCGCATTTACACTGGCGTTTGGCGGGAAAAATAGACATTGCGATGGTACCTAACCAGGCGGCTACACAAAACAAATAAAAATACATAGAGAAATAACATAAAATAACTAAATGTGTTGGTCGCTCTAAGCAATATTTGTGACAGACAACCGTGGGATAGATATGGGAGAAGTATGAAGATGTCTATATCTGTATCAGCCCATATATGTCCCACTGCAGTGCACGGGTCTCCTCTAATATTGAGAGTACGATTGAGAGTGGTTAGGCCATATAGTTTGGCGGACTTACATACCAAAGAAATATTTATAAATCGAAAGAATAAAGATAAAAAGATAAAGATAACATTGTATTTTTTTATCGCTTGTCGTTCATCTGTTGCACCACCCCCCGCCACGTAGAGGCAATACATCAAGTGCACCTGTAATATTAACGCTTCAGCATCAGCGCCATATGCTGCCGTGCGAGCCGCGTCGGGGCACACAACTAGTACACGCACCTCTACGCGTGGCATATTTTGCAATATACGAATACTACACCGCGGATTCACTTTGGGGCCGTTCATTAATCACGTGAGGATTGAATGGGGGGAGGGGTTGGACAAAAAATCACGAAATATCACAATCCTTAATTTCAGAATAAAAATGATTATACTTTATACCCGTTTATTTAGATAAAATTCTAAAAATTCTAAGATTTATTTATATTTACTAAAAATACGATTGAGAGTGGTTAGGCCATATAGTCCACCACGCTGGCCTAGTGCGGGTAGGCGGACTTACATACCATAGAAATGTTTATAAATCGCTATGGTATGCAGGTTTCCTCACGATGTTTTCCTTCACCGTTTTAGTGCGTGGTGATCGACTATCAATACACACATGACTCCGAAAAGTCAGAGGTGTGCCCTGGGATTTGAACCCGCGACCACCGTGAACATGTTGGCAGTTGCGTCTGGTCCGTTTACCAACAGGCCACCACACACTATACTACTCTCAATCGTACTTACGATTGTAGAGTAGGCCCGTGCCCTGCAGTGGGACGTATATGGGCTGATACATACATACATATACTAAAAATACACGTGATGTTGGATGGGGGAGGGAGGGGGGGGGGGGGGGTAGTAGTCTTAAATTCCACCACAAATCACTAAAGGGGAGGGGGGGTCCAAAAATGCTAAATAAAGGATCACGTGATTAATGGACTGCCCCTTTCTGCTTAAACAGGTTACTTAAAAAAACCATCGTATCCCAGATGATTTATGTCCACGGCCCACAACTTATGATTTCACAAAAAAAAATAGATAAAACAGTATATCATATTTTTTCTTTTCCTGAACCAATGAAGGTATTATTTCTGCCACAGATGTGTATACATGTTAATATCTTGTAATATTCCTTCGTTTGCCTCTCATAGTAACCGTCTACTGTCCACCGCAGGACACAATATTCATCTACGATAGAAAAGGCATAGTAGATAATATTCAATAGTAATATAAATTATTGCTATTTCAAATTAACATTACCACTTTGTTATTTTTAAAGCCTTAGCTTGGTCTATTTTTCTGCCTTTACTAATTGCTCTCCACAACATTTGTAAACAAGAAACTGGTCATGTATTATAACCATTTTTCATATATAAAATTACACATACAAAATGGAATGTTCAGTTTCTTCCTTAAATGAGTTCGTAAAACAACCTCACTGCTTCATATATTAAACGAGATCGTATAAAAATTACTATCTTTTTTAATTTAACGGTTTTTTCTCAATTATGAAAATGTCACCCCATTATTACCTTTGTGAATGATAATCGCTAATCGCAAAATATACTTTTATATAACTTGTGAAATATTATTAACAACTTCACTTGCTATTTGCGATTGCTATTGCTACTTAAATCAACACTAGTAGATAAAACTTCCTCTTATTAATTAATCTCATATAGCATAATTAAAAGTCATAGGTCTATAGTGTGGATATGTATTCGATACGTTCCGTTCAATGCTCCACTTGCATGGTAATCCGATCCTCCGAGGCTGCGACATTGCCCCACATTCTCATCTTCACCTACATCGCGGATAAAGGTTAAATGGAACTTGATATTTCTATATCCCTATACTACTGTTTCTGAAATTGTCAATCTGTGATACTATGAAAACTTATGATTAAAAAAGTTGAATAAAATAAAATATTGTCTCAAATATTTTAGTCACCAAAGAATAGATAAAATAAATGATGTATCGATTTTTATCGGGGTCGTATTACGTAAAAAAATATTAAACAATTTTCATGTTCATTTATTTCTATCAAAGTATCCTGACAGTTTTATAACTATTTTAAACACTATGAAAACCCAAAAATATCATGCCACATTCATATCAATCAGAAAAATTAAATCCAAAAGATACGAACATTTACTTGCTTATGTTTAGCAAAAAATCGGGGCAAATTATTACGACACAGGTACAAGGAGATAGTAAAATATGGCCTGAGCCAAGTATTTTTCTCAGCGTAGGTAGCGCAGTGCATTAACACCTCAGGACCGTATCAAAGCGTCTTTGTAACGCAGATGTGATCTACTCCCGAACGATACGCGCCGGATATTGCTCCAAAAACGTAATCCTATCGCGGTGACATTTACCAAGGAATCCAGACTAGATCGAATAAGACTAAGAGAAGGTCAAAGATTGATATCTTAATAGATCAGCTCGCCTCTGTCTGTATATCTGCCTAATATATTGTACTAAAAAAACGGCTTTGTAGAAACTTTAAGGCTGCGGGCACGAAACTAGCGGCGGCGGAGCGGGGCGATGAAGAGTAGTATTTCGCGTGGGCACGAAACATGACGGTCGATCAGTCGCTTATATACCAAGAGCCCGTGGCCGCCAGACCTTCAGTTATTTTATAAAAGCTGAAAGTTTGTCTGCGCATGCCTCTAACATAGGCATCACACGATCACCTATTATGAAGTTCCGATCGTGGTTGCTTTGGAAGTTATGAGCTTTAATGTTTCTGGCAAGATGAAAGAACCATCAAAAGTGTCTGAATACCAAGGAAATATTTGTTTGTAGTTGCCTTAATAACATATATAAAATTCGGCTTTTATAATATAACTTCGGCAAAATTACATGTTATTAAATATTACGCTATTTTCAAACTTTAACATAATGCAATTTTGTCAGCGTTGTAGTATAAAAGCTGAATTTTATATATGTTGTTAAAACAACTATAAAAAATATTTCCTTAGTATTCAGATACTTTTGATGGTTCTTTCATCTTGCTAGAAACATTAAAGCTCATAACTTCCAAAGCAACCACGATCGGCACTTCATAATAGCTGATCGTGTGATGCTTATGTCAGAGGCATGCGCCCACAAACTTTCAGCTTTTATAAAATAACGAAGGTCTGGCGGCCACGGGCTCTTGGTCTATTAGTTATGACAGGAAAATATAGATCAAGTCGGCATTGCTGCAGATACTACACATCATATATTTGTTACATTTCTACCTACTGTTTCAGAATAATGTAAAATAAAATATAAAAACAAAATATGATAATGTATGTTTAACAACTTATAAATTTTAATTATTTCTAAGGCTACAATATTAGATAGATTTTAAAAACAACAGTACCTATAATTGATGTATTCTACTAGAATATCTGCATCAGTCGATATACATACGTCCCACTGCAGGGTACGGGCTGTTGGACAGTACGATTGAGAGTGGTTAGGCTATAAGTATAATCCACCACGCTATTAGATTATACTTTTGTTTAAAAATATGGTTAATTTAAACATATATTTACAATTCCCAATGTATGTAAATAAACGAAAACTTCGATTTTTACCTATTTGTCCGTAACATTAATCTTATTCGTCACACCCGCGCCGCTGTCGCCCTCATGCCGCCTGTGCAACGCTCGATCGCCCCGCCCCGCTGTCGCGTGTTTCGTGCGCGTCACCTATACTGTCCATGCTTTTGAATGCATCGCCGCCGCTCCGCCGCCGCATCGCCCCGCCACCGCTCCGCCATCGCTAGTTTCGTGCCCGCAGCCTTATACCTAAGATGTAGTCAGTATTCAGCAAGCATTTTTTTACATCAAAACTCTCTAAGAATAGGAGTGATAACTGGTTTTATCTAAAAGTCGAACCTTGCCATAAATGTCCTTATATCTACTGTACGAATCAATTAGCCAGCTACAAGAAGTATCATTAGTACCAGTCTCTAAAAAACGTGTATGTTTTTTCATACCCGCAAGAAGTTATACTTCTTTCTAAGACAGAAGTTACTTTACAATGGCCTACCCTTCAACACTATATATTAATTTTAATCACATACGCACATAAGTATTTATGAATAAGTAATACATGCCGATACTTAACCTCAAATCTATAAATTCAGTTCGTTCGCCTCGTCCGATCACATATCTTTTGTATTGCTCTCGTCACGTATTCACCAGGTTATCCCTCAAATTTACCGTGGGTTAAAAACGTTTACTTCAAAAAGGAAGCGACAAAAAGAATATTTCTCCACATATTCTCCGCATAGATAGCAACTACCCTACTAGATAGATTTGATGGACGACATATTGTCATAATTATGTGAACATATTAGTAAATAGTATATTAGTATTGCAATAACTATCAGAAATGAATTAAATTTTTTGTGCCAAAAAAATAAAACCAATATGAAAGTGAAAAAAATAGATTCTACAAATATTATTTTTGGTAGAGCACATTCCGCAGCGTAACAGCGCCGTAGCACCATTTACCACAATGGAACTGCTTTTTCGGTCTTTTGTGGTTTTTCCTTTGATTAACTTTGATCTAGGTGAGTGCAGTGTACCTTCTGTACTGATACGCGCTAATGGATTGTTACCCACAAAGAGCTTTCACCTGAAGCCTTTCTCAAGCTTTTGTTCACAAGCTCGTAACGAGTTGAAAACTGTGTCTTTGATGTTGCTTTGAATGGAATGATAGTTTATTTTAAGTTTTAGTAAAAAGTTAATACATCATCCTAATTCTAATAGGATGTTGGTTGAATTGTATTACAATCTTTGTACAAAGTAGTAAATATTTAAAAAGTGCTAAAGTAAAAGTGTGAAATATTAATAATAATTTGTTCAATAAATATGACTGTGTTATAAAAGAAGGAAAAAGACAATGAATGCTAAGACAGAAGAAATGATACGATCATGTAAAACAAATAAAACATTGTATTCGCTATCCTATCGCTATTTAATGTGCAAGATTGTACATAACAAGTCGGTCAGTCATGCAATCCCTTGCATGGGTCAGTTGGGACTAGGTCGGTTCTTGGTTTAGGCAACAACAGCCTTGGGGAGATGGGCGCCCTCGGCGTGGAAACCGTTCTCGTCGGCGGTGTAAGTGACGGTGTAGAGGACGCCGTCGGGGCCGGGGTAAGCGAAGGATCCCCTCACGACGAGAGCCTCGTTCTCAGAGCCAACGTTCTTGAGCTGACCGCTCTCTTGGGCGGATTTGCCATCGCTGGTCTCGTAACTGCAAAAACAGGCAAGTTAGAATCAATATACACATCAGACGCACATACACGCGTCCCACAAAGGTTTGTTACCTTAAATTGTATACTACACTTCTTAGTGAACGGGGAAAAGTGTTCAGTTTGCTGGAAATCCAAATGGTAGAATATCCGTATTCGACAACCACACGATTTTTTTTTACAATAAGATGAGAAGAGGAAAGGTTATTGGGCATCTGGCCATCTCACTCATGAAACGAAGCTGTCACTTTACATCGATCTCTTGTGAGGTAGTGGAACCGCATCGGACGAGTGTACCCATTCATGCTGAGTCATGACAGACAGCGTGGCTCTACGGGACCACATAGAAACATGAATTGGGAAGTTACCATAGTATTTAGTGACTCCAGTATTTTCCGATTCGGAACCAGCCAGTGCATATCCAGATTCAGCGGATATTATAATAGTGGCGACGGGGAAAGACCATCACTCGTATGATAGATTCGCACCTACCAAGTGTATTGAAACTTTGTAGTGCCAGTAAAAAAATCTCATACAATTGTTAGTGCAATCAGGTGCAACTGTTTTAAATAAAAATATTTTTTGTCCTGTACTAACCCGTAGTTGTATCCCTCAACACCGATGTTGTCGTTTTCGTATTTGAGGATGGTGGCGTCCTTGGGGTCGACTGGGACAGCGACGGCCACAGCGACGAAGAGGGCGAAGACAATCAGCTGCAGAAAAAATAAATCTGTTAATATACACTATTATTAATTATTGCATTTCTGTCCATCACAAGGTTGTCTGGAAGAGATCGCTTAAAGCGATAAGACCGCCCTTTGTAACTACAATATTTTGTCTTTAACTGTAAGTGTAGCATGTACTATCCCATAAAATATGTGTGTGTGCAATAAAGGATATTATTATTATTATTATTGTATATATGTTTCTTTATTATTTCACCCAAAGATAGGGTAACTTACCAAAATACCGAGCTTTCGGCCAAAAATATTTTGGTGTTTAGTCCATGGATAAAAACTTTCGAACTATTCTGCAGGTATTGAGGATTACTGCCTTTTGTAATATTATGTATGTGAGTGGGTACAAGTTAAGAGTTTTGAGACTTGTGTGTAATGTTGTGGGGATGACTCCAGTGGTAGATATGATTATGGGGATGATCTTTACCGTCTGTACTTTCCACTGGGTTTTGAGTTCTATTATTATTATACACTTACTATATGTACTGTTATAATATAGTGCACTAGTCAAGCCGGCCATGCCATTCATATTTTTAGAATCGTTTACTCCTTAAAGTGAATTCTGTATAGGGTTGATATTTACTTTTGATTGAGAGTGGTTAGGCCATATAGTTTACTACGCTGGCCTAATGCGGGTTGATCTTAAAGTGAATTACAGTACCAAATAAAGTTAAAACAACTTCGAAGTCCATAAGAATAAGTCATACAGACGTGGTTGTTTTATGTAATAATATCAATTTCCATAATTCGATAGACAACAGAATCATGAGTATAAAAAAACCCATCATATCGGTGACCTAATAAACATTTTTAATATTTTACTTTATTAAACAGGTATGCAATAAAATATGTGTTAAATGTCAAGGAGAGTAGCCGTTTTAGATTCCACATACTTGTTTAAGAGATCATCTCATCTTATATTCAAAACGTATTGGCTCTGATGCAAGGACATCAGAACGCGCGATTGTTAATGTAAAAATAGATTTATTTCTGTGGATCTGCGTCTTTTGTAAATGAACTTTGGACATGATGTACTTATAAAAAAATATATTTTAATTTCAAAATTTTTAAAGAGTTACTTTTATGTTCAGAGCTTTTGTCATTCACACATTTACGCGCTTATTATAAGTAATTTTATTCTTATTGATATGTTATAAACATAATAAAGGCATTCGTCGTATGGTCTGCTATTTGAATTTCACTAAGAAGACTAACATCACTAAGAAGTACATCATATTATGTAATTTCTTTTCGAGAACGTTCCTCATTCAGATATAAGTAAGGCAAAATTAGGTTATTTGTCTACAGGATCAAGTATATATTTACTACACATTTAAACATGTTATGCTATATATAGATTTGATTGTTAATTTAAGTTTTTCTCAATATTTATGAGTAGCATAGCGCATTGCCAATACATACTTGCAATTCCGCAAATGTGTTATCAAGGAATACACTGACATTGAATTAATGGCATTTACAGGGTATATTAATACCACTACCGAAAACGAAGCTGTGTGGTAGTTTTAGTGACTTCAGATACAATGCAACAATTTTTTTTTTTTGCAAATAGAACAGACAATATTTCTTTCTATTTTTTTTTTTGGATCTACCACCCAAACTCAACGGAATTCAAAAAATCACAAAGTACAATGGCCGCATTTATTTGCGAAAAATTTCGAATTGTTGCATTGTGTTTGTAGTGACTAAAACTAACCTGGCTTCGTTTTCGGTAGCAGTCTTGATATACCCGAATACATAATATATTATACAGAAAACCCGTAACGTGTTCCGACGTGAGTGATGCGCGCGCTCCAGAACATCTCTAGTGGAGTGTTATTGAAATGAGTCGTTGCTTGTAGCGTTTTTGTAAATACTTACTTGTGTTGTGACATAAAGTAAATCAAGATAATTATTTTTTATAATCGTTTAGATGTATTCTATGAAATTATGTTAATCTAATTTTTATTTCAGCGCGATATTCACGTTCATTTTTTGGAAGTCCAAATGTACTGAAGGGCCTATACTTAGTATTAAAATCAATGGACATAGCGTGCACCCGTCGACCATGGAGTGGGATTTTTTTCTAAAAAACATAGATATTAGATAACTATATACTTAATATCGCATTGTTACTTTCTATGTGGCAGATGGATAAATACTATTGAGAGATTGAGTAATCAGTGGTACTCTTTCATCAAATATGTTGAGGAATATGACAGGCGTGAGAATAGCATCGCATAATGAGCAATCGGCGATGACTGTCACGTAAACATTGCAATACTATTACAAGTGCCTGCCACGCCTACAAAGCGAATATTTTTAGGTGTTGTTAAAAGCCATCCATGTCAAAGTTGCGGTTATGCTTGCGTCATTAACTTTTACAATAACATTTGATTATTTTTCCTGTGAAAATTGTCGCGTTTATTGCCGATGTGGTTTCAACCTTGCGGATAATTTTAAATCCTTATAAAATAGGTAACAATGAAAATGTTGAATTGGAAAAAAGAGAGGAAGTAATAAGAAATGCCAAAGAACAATATATAGAGAGAGATTTGTTACTATTACTGCCATAATATATTGAGCATGACACCAAATGTTCTCGTTCTAATTTTATGAAGAAATGCGATGTTAATTTAGAAACAGCCATATATAAATATATATTTGCATTCTAAACATTTAATTTTTATTGTAAGGCACCTGCCTTAAATTAATTTGTTAAGGTAAAGAGGAGAAAAGTTTTGAGGTAAATATGATTGTATTAATAATTTCGAATTATAGTGATGAGTATTTGCACTTACGGATCTCATGGTGATGTGTTGAAGTGTTGAGGTGGGTTGTCGGGTAGAAGGATAGCTAGCGAGCGACTGTGCTATCTTCAAACATTCGCACTCTTTTTATACCAAAATTCGAATGGATTTTGCATACATTTGAATTTACAACCCGATATTTAGTGACACTTGATCGAATTTTTATTTATTAACAATAGATTATTTAAATATTAAGTGTGATCCTGTTTAAAGAGATTAAATTAGGTTTGACATTTTAAACAAACATTTGATAGTGTCGCCATGTAGGTAGACTGCACAGACTTGTGTTACATATTATATTTTTAGTTTTTATTCTTAAAAGTTATATTTAGAAAGACATAAATAAGTTCGACTGCGGTATATCGAAGATAACTTCAGGTTGCATTCAAAAGTCAATATTAGCTGATCATAATTTATGTGTAATGGATTTCGTGAGGATAAAACTGACCCACAGTTTTTGATACCCACGATACGAGACTTGGTAGTTACTTACTTCAGACATAGGTTTAAGATCAGACTTGATGTCTTAGTTGATAGTTCTTTTTGCGGAATATGCAGATTCTTTACCAAAACTTCACAGTTCATACTGCCATATGATGTACGTGGTAATAAAGTTTAGTATTGTTCGATAAATGATAAATTGATTTATTTTTTTATTTTTTTTATTTTATTAACTTTATATACCAAACAGTATACAGGCGGACTTAATGCCAGGGGCATTCTCTAACAGTCTACCTTTGGGTGAAGCAGAAATGGAGTACAGCAGGTTTTATTTACATTTAGATAGGGGAGAAATAAAAAAAATTGGTAAAATATTTAAATAAGTGTACACTGTACTAAGATTAAAATGAACATACATTATACATACAACATAATATATATCTACATATATATAAATATATACACATACATACATACAACAATATATACAACTTACTTAATCTGTCAATTTAGCGACTTTTCTTTGATGAAACAGTTCCCGAACTCTTACCTTAAACACATAACGGTTAGTGGCCGCTCTAACTTCGAGTGGGAGGGAATTCCATAAAAGAATGGATTGCACCGTGAAGGAGGAGTGTATAAAATCAGAACTGTGGGTTGGACATTGAAGAAGGAGACTATGAGACGAGCGGAGATTTCTATCGTGGTTAGACCCTAGGTATTGAAAGTGATGTGTTAGGTAAGATGGTGCAGTAGGAGATGTTAATATAGAAAAGAGCGTAGTGAGAGCGCGCAGGCTGCGGCGTTGACGAATGGGTAACCACTGAAGTTGGGAACGATAAGAAGATACATGATCGTATTTGCGAAGATTGTAAATAAATCGAATGCAGTTATTGAGAAGGCGGTCGAGTTTGTTGAGAAGATCTGCATTCAGGTCGTAGTAGCATACATCACCATAGTCAATTATAGGGAAGATTAAGGTTTGAACGAGCATTACTTTGGTCTTCACAGGGAGAAAGTTCTTCAAACGATAAAGCATTCGGAGAACACTAGTGACTCTCTGACTTATAGAAATACTTGGGGTCGCCAGCTTAGTGTAGAGTCTACTAGTAGCCCAAGATCCTTCACGACAGAGCACCATGCAATAGGTGACCCATCATAGGTAACCGGTGGTATAGTTGATAAATCGACTCTGTTCATCATACGTTGGCTACCAACCAAGATAGCCTGACATTTGAGCGGGTTTACGGATATGCCGAAATCATCCGACCAGTTTTTAATATACCCCAGATCCCTATTAACTTTGGCAATGGCTGTATACAAGCAGTCCACACCAGATTGAGCATAAAGCTGTAAGTCATCGGCGTAGAGGTGATACGAACATTGAAGATTCTGGGTTACGAGATTAATAAAAATTGAAAATAGAAGAGGAGAAAGAATACCGCCTTGAGGCACACCAGATTCTTGGTCACACCAATCCGACGAAGAGTCATTGATGCGCACCAACTGCCGGCGCCCTCGAAGATAGGATGTGAACCATTCCAACGCAACTGGTGAGATCTTGAGATGGGAAAGGATGGACAAGAGGATGTCATGGTTGACGTTATTAAAGGCATTCGAGAAGTCAACCAGCACCAGCACGGTGATTCTGGTGTCCTCCATGCCTGCTCTAATGTCACCAATTACTTTGAGGAGAGCGGTAGTGGTGCTATGGCCAGGCCTAAATCCAGACTGCAGCGAGCTCAATAAATTATTGGAGTACACAAATTTGGACAGTTGTTTGTGGGCACAGGCTTCTAGCACTTTGGATAGGAAGGGAAGGATGGATATAGGTCGGAAGTGGGTAGGGAGAGTAGGGTTTGAAATTTTAGGGAGAGGAATAACATAGGCTTTCCGCCACAAGGACGGAAAAACACCACTGCTAAAAGAGAAATTAATAATGTGGGAAAGAGGGGAGAGGAGATGTTCTAATACTGTAGTAATCATGCGACGGCTTATGCTATCGCAGCCCACAGCATTAGACTTTATGGACATGATTATCTTCTTAATCTCATCCGGTGTAGTTGGAGAAAAACTAAAAGAATCTATGTCAGGCTTGGGGAGGTTAGCAATAAACTTCAAAGAACGACATTTGGCTTGATGAACCATCGGAGAAGATGTGCTGAAGTGACGATTAATATCATCTAAGCCAATGGTTTGTTGGAAGTTAGTGTCTTTCTGCTTGCCAATACCTAGAGTCCTAAGGAACTTCCAGATATTAGCAGATGAAGAGGAGGTGATGTTATCGAGAATGTGTCGGCGTTAGTGTTTCGTATCACCTGATTACAGCGATTTCTTACGGCCTTATAAAGAGTCCAGCTGTCGTCCGAACGGCTTCGCTTAAATTTTCGAAATGCCCGATCTCTGCGCCTCATCATCGCTCGAACCTCATCCGTCATCCAAGGAGCTGGAGTTCGTTTTAATTTGACTTTCCTGACGGGAGCATGGATGTCAAACAGCGCCTGAACACGGGTGTTAAACATGTCCACTTTATTATCAATGTTGGTAGCTGCTGTCAGTTCATCCCAGCAAAGTTGTGCAGCATCCGCAGACAACTTCTTTGGATCCATGCGACCAAAGCAACGCAAGAACAATACCTTAGGATGGGATTTAGGGGGTTTAAGGGTGTATGAAACGTAGATGAGGTCATGGTGGGAAAAACCAGGAGCGGGAAACTGACCGTGACAAAAAACACTGCCAGGGGCAGAAATAATGATTAAGTCGAGCCAGGTGTCATCTGCATCAATGTTGTGATGAGTGGCTTGTAGAGGCAGGACATGCAAACTGGCAGACTCGAGAATGTCAAGGAGTTTACGGGAACGTGTGGAACATGGAACAAGGAGGTTGGTGTTGAAATCTCCCATGATGATGTGGTGTACGTAATCCGACCCTAAAGATTCCAGAACTAGTTCAAGACTGGAGAAGTAATCTATTGCAGGAGGACAATAAACCACTCCAAGTATGGACTTCACTCCCCTGACCCAAACCTCTAGAAACAGATACTCAGCAGAAGTATCACAACGGGAAGAGGAGGAAGTTAAAATTTTATATGGAAAATCGCTACGGAGATAAATCGCCACTCCACCCCCCCTTCGATCAATCCGATCATTTCTGATCAAAATGAAGCCGGGAAGAGGATAAATGGCCGAAGGAAGGTGAGGTTTGAGCCAAGTCTCGGATACTAGAACGGCATGAACGTTAGTGTCGCTGAAAGTTGTCATCAAGTCATTATAATGACTCGGTATACTTTGCGCATTGATATGGCAAACGTTCAAGTGGAGACGACCTTGACAGTTGAATATTTCACGTACCAGATGTCCAGGTTCATCAGTAGTTGAACAGAAACTATCATCACTACATGTGGAATTGGATTCATTGACAGAATAATATGAGCTATCTGAATTCATATATACGTACAACTATGCAAAAGAAAAAAAAAATACACACCATACATATGATATATATTATATACTAATTTTAATACTACTTTATGAAATATATCAAAAGCCAGTCATAACTGCACCACCCGCCAGCTAACACACTCAAACACAGTAATAATTAAAACATGAGAAAAAAAAAAACAATAAGGAAAATGAGTTACAAAAATATAAATAAAATTAGAAAAAAAAAGAAATTTAGAAACATAAATACAAAATAGAATGGAAAATGTTTAGTTTTGGAACGCAACATTTTAACCGAGTATTGACATAAAAAAAAAAAAAAAAAAAAAAAAATAAAGAGGGTAGGCTAATATACAGTACAGCAAAAATAGTGACACTTATAAAATTAAACAACAACACAGTGTGTGGTCATTGAAAAAGGTATAAAATAATATAGTAAAGATAAAACGATCCAAAACATCTGGCAATCGTAACTCAGATCATTGAAGCATTGAAAAACACTATGGCTTACGCGACTTCACATTCGAGCGCGACGTAGATGATGTTCCGGGGCTCCTTCGTGCTGTCGACGAAAACGATTCAGTCACATTCGGATACTTCCCTGTTAAGGAATTGAGTCCTTCTATTGTGGAGAATTTATTACGACTTCCGTCTGGAGCTTTAACAATGATTACGCCGTCCTGAGTCCAACAAGCTCGCATACCGAAGTGCTGACGTGCCTTGCTAAAGATGTTTTGTCGTGACCTCGTCAGGAACTCTTTGATTGAAGTTGGCGAGCCTCTCAACTTAGTCTTTGCAGCCCACACAGAGGACCTGTGAATCAAACTGGAGAACCTAACAAGGATCGGCCTGTGGTGCTCTTTATTCGGAGTGCCAATTCGATGGCATACTGTTATACAGGACGATGAAATTTCTTTTAGTGCCATGGTGCCATTGACGATAGCCAGGACGGTATTGGCACAATTTTCTGTCTCAGCTTCCGGCACCCCTAGAAACAGAAGGGCTTTACGCCTATGCCTGGTCTCCAGTGCATCCACCATGTTGGTGCACTCCGTAATTTGTTGCCGCAGTAGCCGGAGCATGTTCAGCATGAGTTCCCGAAAGGTCCTGAACTCTTCTGCCACTCGAGCGACGGTGTCCTTGGCTGCACCCCCTGTCTGCAGTTGTGCTTCCAGTTGAGCCATGCGCGTCGAAAAACTCTCCTCTAGTTTGCTCTGGGTGCTCTGGATATCCGCTAGTGTAGCCATAGTAACGTCTGATAGATTTAAGTGCAAGTCCAATCTCAGTGCAAGTGTTTAAGTGCGTGCCGGCAGGCAGTGTTTACTAAATTGCGTCACATAAATAGCGTAAATGTAAGTAAAGTGAATTAACTCTTTGTCCAGCGCAATACACAACTTTTATAGCTATTAATATTAAAAACTAAATTAAATAAAATTTTGTAACCGAAAACACGTCTTTTCGTAACACCTGCCAGTGTTGCCATCCATTGATGATTATAATATCTACGAATCTCATACTAAAAAGACACAGAACATCACCTATTGCTGTGCACGAAATTCCTTGATAATCCTAATTTGAAAGGGCTCAGGCCATGTTCAACCATCCTCGCTATTTGGTGAGTAGGCAGACCTCATCCATAGGTATTTTTTTATAATTCTCTACAGTGTATCCTTTTTCGTTTTTCTTCACTGATTAAGAATGTAGTAATAGAAATACCTACTATGTAAAGGATCCCAACTCTCATACAAACTGGGGCCCACCCAAAAACATTTTTCTTCGGGCATCTTTTATTATCGAATAACACATTAAGTTATAAAAAGGTCTATCCTAAACTATTTAAAACACGCAATAAATACTCGTATTGTACTCTATAGATAATTATGAAGATGATTGAAACTAAATTCTTAATTGTTAACGTTTACAAAGTTTCATCAAACACGAAAAGTTGGAACAATATTTTTGTACTTGGCCATTGCTGATGACAAGAATAAGGTTATAAAAGATAACCACATAAAATGAAAATATTTTTTTAAAATATTCTTCATTCGTGTATACCAACATTTGTTTGGTTGGGCTCAAAATCGGGATTCTCCTTTAATATAAATAGGCAATAGATAGGTATCTCTTGCCCCTCAACACAATAATGCCGGCATACACAGTTGCTTCTTCGCGGTGAGACGAAATGACACAACGACGACGAAATTCAGCGTATTAGTATAAAATTTGATCCATGTTATCTACTGGGTACAACCAGGCTACGACCTAAAACGGAGCCATGTGCAGTTTTAGTAACTGCAGGCACAAAACAACTTACAAATTGGCAAAATGCGACATCACACATAAACTTACGCCTTTTTCCCAGAAGGGGTAAGCAGAGGTGCCAGGACACCCACATTTCGCCTTGTATGTTCCGTCCCAAAATGTGATAGGTGTCGAGCCAATCGCACAAATTCCTGTCTCTGGGCTGATAATAAATAAAATATCCAATACCACTTTACCCAACCCGGGATTCGAACCCGGAACGTCAGCTTTGTAAGGGTAAAAAGCGAAGATGTGTTTTTTATTATTAAGTATCGATATGTATGGGTCGTAAATCTACATTCTTGTTCAATAATTATTTAAACCCTTTCGTACTATTATTTCGTCTTTAAAAATAAATTAACTTTTCCAATCTTGGTGTTTGTAGGACCGAAAAGTCTCTTGTAGTTCTTTATACCCACGACACTAGACTTTATTGATCTTAATGTGTGTGTGTGTGTGTGTGATTTGAAGTGAAACAAAATTTCAGTATAGTCGATTAACAGATGAAGCTACTTCTTATGGAAAATAAATGGCGGGTATTTAATCTGGAAAAAACTTTTTCTAACGTGAGAAGCCGCGAGCAATACTAGTCACATTATAAGGAAAATACTATTTTCCTCTTACTCAAACGCATAAAGGTAATATTATTTAAATGCAAGCGTTGAATTTAAAGTAAAAGAAACGTGAGAAATTATCAGCGATTGAATCTAAATAAACTATGAGACTATTAAAATGTTACGTCCCTACGAAATAATTTATACACCGGAAATTTATTTCCGTATTATTCTGTAATACTCTATTTATTTCGGATTTTTGAACGACACAGTCTGTGGTACTGTACCTATTGTACTGACAAGAGACAAAATAAAATCAATATGTCCGATAGGGTGCAGTGCATCATTGGATTATATACGTATTCACTTTTCCCGTCCGGCCTGTTTTATCCCGTTCAGTCCCGTCTCATCTGTTCCATGATGAAATCATGCAATCCTGTCTTCTCCTATCAAGAGCCATCAAAGCAGTAAAAAGTATGTATCTTTGCATCCTTGACTAATCCCACGACACAACACCACATCGACTACCCTTATTTTACAAATATTAAATTAAAAATTAAATTTAAAAGGTTAATTAGTTTTTGCGTTCCGATCTAGGCAGAAGGAATTCACAGTATCTTGAGGTCTGGCAAATGGCCTTTTGGGGTCCGATTTAATTAAATGTATTGAATTATATAAGTGCGTGGTGGCCTGTTGGTAAACGGACTAGACGCGGCTGCCAAAATGTTCACGGTGGTCGCGGGTTCAAATCCCAGGGCACACCTCTGACTTTTCGGAGTCATGTGTGTATTGACAGTCAATCACCACGCACTAAAACGGTGAAGGAAAACATCGTGTGGAAACCTGCATACCATAGCGATTTATAAGAATTTCTATGGTATGTAAGTCCGCCAACCCGCACTAGGCCAGCGTGGTGGACTATATGGCCTAACCACTCTCAATCGTACTTTCGATTGTAGAGTAGGCCCGTGCCCTGCAGTGGGACGTATATGGGCTGATACAATACAATACAATACAACTAAATTATAACAGTCACAGAGCGGATGACTAAATACCTCAGTCCGCCCCGTGACTACGAAAGCTGTAAAGTAATTGAAACGTCGGGAAGTCAAAAAATGTAAAAATTAAACCAAATCCACGATAAAATCCGTAAATAATAGTTTTATTTAAATCCCTCCAAGGTGTTTATTTAAAGTCTAGTTGCCTCGCCCTACGGGGTACAGACGAGGCATTATGTTTGTATATTGTATATGTTAAACTTTTTGAATTATTTAGCGTATCGCGTATTTCCTTTTCTATTTAAATAAGACTGCTGTCGACTCATTATATTTAAAGTTGTATCGAGCGTACTAAATGAGTGCTCATCTTGAAGATAGTCAGAAATATATAACAGACTAGCTGTGCCCTCGACTTCGTCTGCGTGGAATTTAACAAAAAATTTAATTAGTTTATTTGGTTTTTTTTTTGGTTTTTGCATTTTTATTTTAATTATCAACATTTGTAACGAAACCATACCGCGATCTAATTCTACGGTGGCGCCATCTCTTAGCGAGCGGCGGTAAACTACCGTTACACGTTTATTTCATTGAAAAATTTCTTTATAGACAATATTTTGTAAATGTGATATTGATTCGTTGGTGGGAGAAGGGGTGGGAGGCGCCTGACGTGACGGCCCAGTGGTGGCATGCGCGTGAGCTGCGCGCGGGTATCGCAACATTACTTTATTTTTCTAAAATAAATGTAGCCTAAGTTACTGCTTGTTATATCAGCTACCTGACAAAAAAAGTCCCGTCAAAATCGGTCCAGCCATTTCAGAGATTAGCCGGAACAAGCAGACAGACAGACAGACAAAATTTAAATATCATTTTCGGGACAGGTATCGTGTATATAACAATATGTAGTTGGACATTTTTTTTTATTTTCACTTTTAAAACAGACACTTCAATTTTATTTATATGTATAGATAGAATCTACATATGATTATGAATTTTAATGCTGTATAATATTTCAATTACGTATTGCATTGGCTTATATAATCTACTAGCGGCCCGGCCCAGCTTCGCCCGGGTACAAATAGATTTTTGTACAATAATATGTACGTATTATTATTATACACATAAACATTCCTATATAGGCACGCTGCCGCCGCGCCGTGCCGCCCCGGCCGGCCAGTACCGCCGCAAGCGCTACGTCCCGCAATTTTAAATCTGTAATATCTTCGAAAATATTCATTTAAATCTTGTGCTGTAAAGGACCACATAGATCTATATTAAATCAACAATTTATTTAAGCTATTTAATTGGATAAGGATTAATGCTGTATTGGTTAAAATCGCTTCGAAAATTAGCCATTATTTGTCGTAAAAAGTAAATGACAAAAAAATGTTATTGTGGGATATCCATAAGAGATAGACATATACCATCGCGGAGTTTTCTTTTAGGACCTTTTCAATGTGTACAAATATGTAGTACATGATTTTGATAAATCTCGTAGGGTTCAGCCTGCGTTTGCAATGTAAGCGGAAAAATATTGATAATTAACGACATCACATTAGAAACCTCAAAAATAACAATATTTCTCCACTATTTAATGGATGTTATTATACATATAAACCTTTCTATTGAATCACTCTATCTATTAAAAAAACCGCATCAAAATCCGTTGCGTAGTTTTAAAGATTTAAGCGAACAAGGGGAAATAGGGACAGAAAAAGCGACTTTGTTTTATACTATGTAGTGATACATCTATACATATATACAGGCACATAGCTCGTAGAACCGATGGCCGTTGGGGCCGAAAGGTTCTCGAGTGGAGGCCACGTACAGGCAAGCGAAGTGTCGGACGCCCGCCTACAAGGTGGACGGACGATCTTACTAAGGTCGCAGGAAATCGCTGGATGCAGGCCGCTTCCAACAGGTCATTGTGGAGATCATTGGGGGAGGCCTATGTTCAGCAGTGGACTTCCTGTGGCTGATATGATGATGATGATGATTTCGTTATATACACGATACCTATAACGAAAATGATCTTAGATTTTTTTTGTCTGTCTTTCTATCTGTCTGTCTGTCTGTTTGTTCCGGCTAATATCTGAAATGGCTGGACCGATTTTGACGGGACTTTTATTGTCAGGTAGCTGATATAACAAGGAGTAACTTAGGCTACATTTAGTTTAGAAAAAATATTTTATTTTAGAAAAATAAAGTTTTTGTTAAATTCGTGTAATTAATAAAACGACGGGTGTGTTGAGTGACGCCGCGAGTTCTAACGCAGCGTGGAGGCAATTTTTTAAGTGATCCACAAGTATTTGCATCAGATCTGGGTATTTGTGACACCGAAAAGTATATCGGAGTTTCTAATATCCTCAAGACAATAATTGTATATCAGTGGTACAGAACTACGTATATGACTGAATGTGACCTGTATTGTACATCATAGAAATAGCTCAATCTGGGAATCGAATGTGGCTGCTATACCAATCCGTCTCTACCTATTAGTAATTTAGTTCTAAGCAATAAGTACTGAAAAATGAATTCCTTATACAGGGTATATCAAGACTGCTACCGAAAACGAAGCCGGGTGGTAGTTTAAGCGACTTCAGACACAATGCAACAGAAAAAGTTGCAAAAAAAAGCGACAATTTTTTTTTTGTAATTTTTTTCCTATTGCCCTATTTTGGTGGTAAATACATTTTTTCCTAAAATAATAGTGTATACCCTTTAATTTACAGATATAAGAGAGTTTAAATTATTATTTTAGCAAAAACTATGGATTTACCACCCAAAAATGACGATATTTAAAAAATCATAAAAAATAATTGTCGCGTTTCTATGCGAAATTTTTAATTGCGTTGTGTTTGTAGCCACTAAAACTACCACCCGGCTTCGTTTTCGGTAGCAGTCTTGAGATACCCGGTATATTAACCAGATACATTTTTGTTTTTTTTTTTGCTTACGCGTTAGCATATAGTATAGATTTTGGAAATACCTGCGCCACGCAGTACCGCCATCGTTTAGTACAGCTTTGACTTTGACATTGAATTTTTCATATAAATTCTTACCAACACTTTAATTGTAACATTTTATATTATGTATAGATGTTTGTTGCTCTTTCACGTAAAAATGACTCGACGGATTTTAATGATATTTGGTAAAGGGGTAGCTAATATTGTGACCTGAAGTGGGATGATCCTTGAGATGCAAAGATTCATACTTGTTACTCTTTCGAATTTGTTTTGATGGCTGTCAAAACAGGAGAATACAGAAATCCGTAAATAATAGTTTTCAGTCAACGACGGAAATGTTTTCAATTGCTTCCTTGTAGCAGTGATCTATAATATATAGTTAGAAAACAATGTACAAACATGTGGAAAGAGTTTTTTGACGAGAGATTTCTTCATAAAGGAATATGGTATAGGACCATCCAGCCTAGCCTCACTTGTAAACCATGGTTTGTAAATTCTTCTTTAAACAGGGACTATTTAGTTACCGCATTCAGGCTTCGGTTCCGGACACATAAGGAATGTGTAAATCGTTTTGGACATTTAATGGGTAAAATAAATTCACCTAACTGTGACGAGTGTGGGTTAGTTGAGGATGTATTAAAGGAATATGTTCGAAACAAAGTCGAAAGATTATCTTTTTATACAAAATTTGAGATAAATTTAAAGTTAACAGGAATATTTAATACGATACTGTCTGATCCCTTGTCGGATGAAGCTAAATCTTTATATAAATATGTTATGTTAGGTATTAAAAGACGTAGCGGTGATTAGTTGTATGTGGCGTACCCCAATAAGGGTGACATAAATATTTGTATTTAAAACCCCTCTTAAAAAAATAAATAGAAAAAATAAATAAATAATAGTTTTATTTCAATGTGTAATATTTACGTAAATCTAAGAAACCATTACCTTGGAAGGAACGGACATATCACTTTTCATTCAATCAAATTTATAATCCCTACATTTTTGCCGTTTTATGGTGTTCTTAAGATGTCAATTGCTCAAGGTCTCACTGATATAAGTACAGGAATAAAATTTAAATGGGGCATGTACAAGCTGGGGGAATGATCAAAATATTAAAGGGTAACTATCTTATGTGGATATTGTAAAGGGGTAAATTACTGGGGTGTGACTTTGGCTAGCCCATTTCGGACTTAAAACCATCTGACCGCAGGAAATAAAAGAATCCCATGTAAGAAGCAACCCAAATCCATAACGAATAAATAAAATAATATCTAAACCTCCCACGTATTACGTACGAAGCTAGAACGTACGGCATACGAACACAACCTTGACATTCACTTTCCAATCGGTTTTGTCCAAAAGATGAGCCGTCTCTCATAAAAATTATTTAACAGTTCCCAAACCGGATTCGACAATCAAGTAGCGGTAAAAAAGATCGTTCACACTTCACGTCAGTTTTTGTCGCTTTACATAGAGTATACAGATTCCGTCTCTTTAATAACAGACCTCAAAAAAGGGATTTTGTATTAAAGGTAGGTGTAGGTCGGTTATTTGATGATTAGAAATTTTGAGAATTTGGAAAAGGGGATTGATGTTGGTTAGGTATGGAAATGAACCATAATCCAACAATCTCATCTCACACATTGAATTATTTTTGAAACTAATGCTTTATCACCTTCTTAGAATATCCCAATTCTTAATTTTACACACTCTCCTAAATTATTCATTATGTAATTTTCCCTGTCTCATCTTGGCAAAATGAGCCGAGCGAATGATGCGTGATACTAGCGGAATCTCGACCCACCTCTTCAGGGATACAACATCATATCAACCCATTAACACCGATTGCTGTTCACGGGACCCTCCTGCAATGGACAGTGATTACGACGACAAAGTCCTTAGCCACTAGTCGATGTAAAAGTACCATATGAATATAAAGAATAAATGTGATTATTTGAAGTGGTATTAAGTATTGGTGGTAGACATTTTAGCCAGAGTAATTACTGGATACATCGAGACTTAAGATCTTATGTCTAAGGATGGCGAGGGCAGTGCAATGCCAAGCATTGCTTTGTGATTCATGGTGTTGTTTAGTTTTGCTACTATCTATGAGCGATCGTATCACTTACCATCAGGCGAATGGCGAGACCAGTATTCTCGCCATTCATAGCATTTAAAAAACGTTATTGCATGTTGGTACCATGTCTGACGGTATGCGTGGCACGCTATTAAAATCAAATGTTCTAAAATACAACGAAGACCCAATAAAAGTGTACATAATAAATAATTCGGACATAAACTAGTTTGTAACCTTCAATCATTAATCGACAAACATGAGTATTAAAAAAAATCTATCGTTCGATACCTGAAAGAAGGCCGGTTAAATCGGTTAAATCTAAGGTCGCGGATTCGAACTCAGGACAAACAACAGATTTTTCAAAGCATATATTTTAGGTAACTAATTATTGATAATGTTGAAAGCTAACTATTTTGGGTCTGAGTGCTGTGAAGTGGAGGTGAGTGTAGGTGCCAGGTTCGATCCTGGGACAGAAAGAAGTATTTTTGTGACCCATGTGTGTTATGGTCTCATGCAGGTCTCCACACGATACATCGCCGTTACGCTCAGTAATTATCTTTTAATACACCCATAAGTCCATCAGTCACTAGTCAGATGTGTAACTTAAGATTTCAACCCGCGGCCACCTTAGTAGCTGCGTCGTGTGCCGCACCAATACCCACGTAACATTTCAATAGCCAAAAAAGATTACGATGCAGTGACAATTGGCATAAAAGAAAAATAACTATGGCAACATTATTAAAACTGTCATTGTGTTCGTTGATTAAATTTATACGTTGGTATTTCTATACATTTTTCGTACGGTTTTGTTTGTTTTGTGATTAAACAAGTGGAAAATAACAAGCATATAAACGTTGACAGGCTCCATAGCGCAGTTGGTTAGACGCCGCCTGTGATACGAGAGGCCGCGGGTTCGTTCCCCGCACTGCGAGATATGTTTGTGCGGCCCACAAATATTTCTTTCGGGTCTTGATGTTTGTGAGACCGAAAAGTCTCTTGCAGTTCCTGATACCCACGACACAAGATTCAATTTTAGTGTGGGGTCAGGACTATGTATGTGACTGTTGGGTATTGTTATTTTTTATTATTATTTTATTTATTGTTTTAAGTCGTAGTATATCGGATTGCCATATTAATATTAAATTCCATCTTAGCCCCCTCATTAAAAACACACTGTGTTTTGCCAAGCTATAATAAATAAAATATTAAAGAGCCCTATGATTCTCATTTTTCATATGTATGATATAACAATATAATATACGACTGCCTTGGTGGCGTATTTATTATGGTACGGCTACAAAGCTGAGGTCTCGGGTTCGAATCCCGGGTTGGGTAAAGTGATATTGGATTTTTCTATTCATTATCAGCCCAGAGTCGGGAATTTGTGCCCGATATGGCGATAGGCTCGCCACCTATCACATCGTGGGACGGAACATACAAGGCGAAATGTGGGTGTCCTGGCACCTCTGCCTACCCCTTCGGGGGAAAAGACGTGAGTTTATGTATTTATGATGTATGTGTGATATAATTGCATATGTTTATTTATTCCGCGATGCGGCCCCTCCCATACAATTACGTTGATAATAATATCTTCTAATAAATGGCATGCGATGCATAACAGAATGTCTTTCACAAACCTTGTCATTCATCGCTTGCATTACTTGCGTTGATGCAGCTTTCATATTGGCTAAAAGCTATGGTCGTACTGCTAGCGAGTTTTTTTTTTTATTGCAGTGGATGGCGAGACGAGCTTGCCGTTCGCCTGATGGTAAGCGGTGCGACCGCTCATGAACAGCAGCAAAACCAAACAACACCTGATTACAAAGCAATGCTTGGCATTCCACTGCGCTCGCCATCCTGAGACATAAGATGTTAAGTCTCAATATGTCCAGTAGTTACTCTGGCTACAATGTCTTTCAATGCGAAACACAACAGTGCATTTAAACTGCTGTTTGACGTGAGAAATAGACATAGCGGTGGTACCCACCCAGGCAGCCTCTCACATATGAGAGACCTACCACCAGTAAAATGAAAATATTTTTTTTTTATTTTCGAAGCTTGTGGTATTTCACTGTACCCTTTCAGCCATTTGCGGTGAAACCTATCCGCTCGGATATTCATAACCGCTCACATTGTTTAAAGACCCGTTATAGTGGGCCAAGTGAGTCTTTCGCATTTCGGGGTCATTCTGTGTTTGTCTGGTTACAACAAGTCGGCATAGTGATGTTGAATGGCGAGAGATACCATAGGTAGATAGAGCTACCTTCCGTTGGTAGATACTCTATTGGACAACATTACACTATCAGATATTAAAATGTAATTAGTTCATAAAATAAAGATAAGTGCCGGTGTAGGTACCGGCTGAAATTTCACAAGGTAATAATCAAAACACCCAACTGCCAATAATCACATCCCATCAAAAACAAAACTTTTAAAAAACAATTACTCGCAACTCATTTCTTTTACCGTAAAAAGTTGTAATGCCAGGTCGGTGAATTAATTCAGTCCCTACTTAAGAGACTATTGCCCAAATACTGGAAAGCCAATTAACTTTTAACTCCGGTTAACTAGCTCTAATGCCCTGTTAAATTGATTTCATTTAAATATAACTACTATTAAACCACTTAAGAATTAAATATTTAACGGGGCATTATTCATCCGATTTGTATTCTCGAAAGCAACTGAAGAGTTTGACAGCCGTCAAACAGTCAAATTTTTACGAATTTCTAGTTTTAAGCAGCCGTCGCCTTAATTCCGCCTGTGACCACTCTTAACTTTTTCAATTCTACATAAAATTTACTAAAATTACTCTCGCGTCGGTTTCATCGCTGTCTGATGACGATATAGCTTCATCAAGGCGAGTCAATCAAGAAAAAACTCAATGCTTTTGACAAATACAAAGAAGAAAACATTCAAACAAAGTGAGGTTCCGCCTGAAGAAAGAAACTGTTCTGCATCCATTCTGCATCTGTGTTCCTTGCTGGAGACAAAATAGAACCCACTACAAATCGAAGTCGATTGATAAAAACTTGCGACCAACTGTTGCTGCTGTTGCTTTATGATATTCTACGACAGGCAGTTACCAGAAGATTATTGGAGATGTATTTCACGTGGAACAGCCGACTACAACACAAACTTGCAGCAGAGTTGGTTAAACTACAAAATCGTGGCATGAAAATTCCCAACTAACAACAACAATGCCATATTGCGAATGATTTCTATGCGATCGCAGGAGTGATTGAAGTTATAAATTTCACACATATAAGGATCAAATCTCCAGGTAATTTTTACTTATAATAATGTATACAGAACTATTAAGCTTTTACATGTACACAAATATATGTTTTCTTATCCTATATTAACTAAATGTGCTTCTAAAATACCTAGCGAATTTTATATTGTGTAGTAATCATTTAGTGTCCCTTTATACTGTACATAATATATTATTAATCATAGAATAGAATAATATATATATATATCCTTATAATAATATATATATCCTTTATAATATGCATAATAATGCACAGTATAAAGGCACACTCTAAATGATTTCTACACAATAATTTATATATATGGTTGTTGGAATCAAAACATTTAGCAGGTAATTGGCTCTTCTCCAGCCCACTGTACCCCATATAACCAAGCTCTCTAAATAGTTGTAGGGCTAAATATATAATATAATATAATTAATCATACAATGATTTGTACTGATTGTAGCTATTCAGTATACAGGGTATATCAAGACTGCTACCGAAAATGAAGCCGGGTGGTAGTTTAAGCTACTTCAGACACAATGCAACAGAAAAAGTTGCAAAAAAAAGCGACAATTTTTTTTCTGTAATTTTTTTCCAATTACCATATTTGGGTGGTAAATGCATTTTTCCTAAAATAATAGTGTATACCCTTTTATTTATAAATAATCTAAGGTATAAATAGTTTAAATTATTACTTTAGCAAAAACTATGGATTTACCACCCAAAAATGACGATATTGAAAAAATCATAAAAAATAACTGTCGCGTTTCTTTGCGAAATTTTTAGTTGCATTGTGTTTGTAGTCAGTAAAACTACCACCCGGCTTCGTTTTCGGTAGCAGTCTTGAGATACCCGGTATACTGGGACAATGTTCAACTGCAATAGTAGTTTTCTATAAAGAATTCAATTTTATAAATATATTTTTTCAATTTACATAAAATGATCTGTAGTTTGAAATAAGAATATTTGCCAGAGCTCTAATTTTAATTATCTTGTTTTTAGGAGGACCACAAGCAGAAACATTTAAAAACAGAAAAGGCCATTATTCTATAAATGTGCAAGCAGTCTGCGACCCTAACTTGAGGATAAGAAACATTATAGGCCGATGGCCAGGTGCGGTGAATGATAGCACAAATTCAATGATTCTCCTTTATATGCAGTTCTGGAAAGGGGAGACTGAAGAAGCTTACAATCAAGACCATAATAATAAAATAATAATAATAAAACTCTTTATTATTACACCACAAAACAAGAAAATAAAAATAAGAAGCAACTGTACATTAGGTGGAACAATTGGCGGCCTTATCGCTAAAAGCGATCTCTTCCAGGCAACCATTCAAGCAGGTAAAGATACCAGGAGACATTGGCGGTGCTTTATGTTTAGAAATAAATGCATAAACTAACATAAACAATACCTACATATATATTAGATATTCCTAGATTTATATATATTAAGCAAACAATAAACTTACGTAAAATACATAACAAATACATACATATATGTAGTGTATGTACATTATACTATTGCGAGAGATAGTAACCCTTTAACTGGAGTTTGAAGGTTTCCAGTGAGGACGAACGTTTAATAGAGAGAGGCAGTGCGTTCCACAACCGTACTGCTTCTACTGTAAAAGAGCGATCGTAAAACGACGTCCTATGTGCTGGAAACTTTAGTATAAGATTCTCTGACGACCTAAGAGAATGAGAATTAGCAGTACTAAAACAAGAAACCCAGAGGAGAGGGTCTTTGGTTTTAAAACAAAGATCTCCTTGTCTGCAAGTTGGGCTATAAGTTTTTGAAAATTAGCTTACTATTATAGAGGCATGTGCTGTGTTACATAATATAGCATGTTCCCAGAATGATCATATATTGGAGATTGATCTTTCTGAATCATTTCCACCAGCTCCACATAGTATAACCAATGAAAATGTTGTAACAAGGAATAATATAATAAAATACATATTTTACACCGTACAGTGCATTTTATTGAATTACCATGGAATGAATACAAATAAAAATGAGTTATGTTTTATTGTAGTATATTTATTTTAATAACATCATTAGTACATATTATTATATTTTTTTAATTATCTACATTTCTTTAGATCTGTCTTACGTTTATATTCGTTTATAAACACAAAATAATAACAATTGTTTTAACATTAATTTAAAACTAAATTAAATAATGTACTATTAAAAATGTACAATAGAAATATCATATGACATTTTTTAACAATAAAAATAGGTGAAATAAACAATTTATTTTATGCATTACATATTATTTAAAATTCATAACATTCTTCAACTTTGATTTAAAACACTGTTTTCTGATGCAAATTTTTCTTCCTTGACACAATTTGTCTCATTATTTTTTGTATATTTTTATATTACATACTCATTTCAAAAGGGTGTGTATTGTCCAAATTTGTTGTATGCATGATTTCTATAGCGTTACCTGCAAAAGTGTTTAAGTTAAAGTATGACATAATTTTATATATCTCTTTTTATTTTTTATATATATTTGTTGAGCTTACTTATTTAGTCTATAGCTGATATACATGGCACTATACAGGGTATATCAAGACTGCTACCGAAAACGAAGCCGGGTGGTAGTATAAGCGACTTCAGACACAATGCAACAAAAAAAGTTGCAAAAAAAGCGACCAATTTTTTTTTTTTTTCCTATGACCATATTTGGGTGGTAAATACATTTTTTCCTAAAATAATAGTGTATACCCTTTTATTTATAAATAATCTAAGGTATAAGAGTGTTTAAATCATTATTTTAGCAAACACTATGGATTTACCACCCAAAAATGACGATATTTAAAAAATCATAAAAAATAATTGTCGCGTTTCTATGCGAAATTTTTAGTTGCATAGTGTTTGTAGTCACTAAATCTATCACCCGGCTTCGTTTTCGGTAGCGGTCTTGAGATACCCGGTATACACATTGAATATTTATGTACTCCACTCCAGCTCCTGAAACAATGGATTATTTATAGTTATACACATTGTACCATACTTTATTTTCCATATTTATTACATAATACTACTATATGAGGAGGACATAATATATAGGGGGCATAATATGAGAGAGGCCTATAGGTACCCAGCAGTGGGATCCTACAGGCTGTAGATGATGATGATGATTTAAAATGTGCGAATAATCGATTCATTTATATATTAAATAGTTAATTATCATATAAATACGTTAAAACTTAGAGGAATACGTGTATACTTACCTGTTTATAATATCCAGCACAGCTTCTTTCTCATATCGTATTTATTTACGTAGTCTTCTCCGTTTGGTACTTAACTAGTTCTGCAGCCGTTGTTTGGTATTTTATATACCTATTTATTAAAAAAGACATTCCAAAAACATTTCAAACCGAGTACAATTGTAAACAATAAATAATAAAAACAAACATCATAATTTTTTTAATCAACTCGCTTTGGATATAGGGACATAAGTTTTTTCGCTCACATGATTTTATCAACCGATTTTTTTAGATAGTAACTTGGCAATATTTAATATAGCTTTAAACATAATCGTAACATACGTAAAAACGTGTCAATGATTCCTCAGATTTAATATAAAGGATTAAATTTCAAATTTTGAGAAATCATGTGTGAAGAATATTGCGTCAAATGAAACGTTTCTATTTATACAATAAAAATTGTAACTGAAAACAAACTTTTCGTTAATCTGTGGAAATTTAACTGGATGTTTGCTGAGTAGACCGATATAAGAGCTAAATGGCTATGCAGTATTTCGTTTCGAAATTTAACGGAACCTCAAAATAACGTCATATCAAATGAGTCCGGTGGCTGAGTAGCTATCCAGTATTTGGGGGTATATCTTGTAAGGTTAAGTTATTACGTAATAAGCTTAGAGTATTTATATATAGAGGGAGCGCTGTCATACATTCGCGATTTGAAAAACGTAGATATTTTCTTGTTCGTAATGTTGGTAGCGCACCTATATTAGTAAAAATTGAATTAATTATTTAGCAATAAATTGCTATAAATTTCTTTATTAGCCGAAATTATATTTAGCTATTATCCTTTTAAAACGAGTTTGAGTGGAATTAAATATACCTAAACTACTTATTTTTAATTATTTTTTTAAATAATTTATGTATGTTGCACAACCTGTTCCAATATTAGCCAATAGGAGGGCAGAAAAAGGTGGCCCGGCACCACCATTTTTATCTACGTTTTTGAAGTACCAGCGCTCCCTCTATATATATATACTCTAAGGTAATAAGCTACCCTAACAACATGGTTTCTTATATTTTCGCGAATATTACACATAGAAATAAAACTATTTTGAATTACTTGAATTGAAATAAAAGAGATTTTATGGCGGAATTGATTTATTTTTTACATTTCTTACTTCTTGGCGTTTCGATCAAAACAAAATAGTTGGCTACACACACGTAAACTGCCCCAAACCCACAGCTTGTCTTCTGTTGTACAGCCAGCGTATAAACGACAGCGACTGCGAAAAATAAATTAAAAAATATATGTGAAACGCTATTCGTTGTGAGCATAGCCGCCGCCTTACCGCGTATTACTTTATCACTTGCATAACAAGGTGAAGGCCGAGAGATGAGCTTTGTTAAATGTTAAGCCATTTGCGAAAACTCGTGTGCACACACCTTTAGTAATCTAAATTCTTTCTCTATAGGCTTTGATTCACTATGAAATCACATGACAATACTTAATTTATTAAAACTAAAATATGACATAGTTGGTAAGAGATTGCCTTGAGCGAAACTGCCATTTGTACACTGTTTTAAATCATTATTATTTTTTAAGATTCATTGATGAACAAAGAAGAATAAAATAGATAAATAGTTTAGCTTCAGTAGATTTTAACCCTATGACGAATTCATAAGGCAGTTTTGACAATCGAAGAAAGGGCAAGAAGTTTCAGTGCTTTTTTTTTGTTTTTTTTTTATTTTTTTTTGCAATGAATGGCGAGACGAGCAAGCCGTTCGCCTGATGGTAAGCGATACGACCGCTCATAAACAGTAGCAACATTCCACTGCGCTCGCCATCCTGAGACATAAGATGTTAAGTCTCAATATGTCCAGTAGTTGCTCTGGCTACAATGTCCTTCAATCCGAAACACAACAGTGCATTTAAGCAGTGTTGTTTCACGGGAGAAATAGACATTGCGGTGGTACCTATCCAGATGGCCTCTCACATATGAGAGACCTACCACCAGTACTGCTTTTATCATGACCAACTTTGTCTTAATTCGTACCGTAAAAATCACAAATTTGAATACAATTTTCACTAATGATTTTAAGACTATAAAAAGTAAATAATAATATGATGTTTAGTAAATATAATAATAAAAATGTAAATATAATATCTACAGGCAAGTGAAATGTCGGAAGCCCGCCTACAAGGTAGACAGACGACCTGGCTAAGGTTGCAGGAAGTCGCTGGATCAAGGCCGTTTCCAACAGGTCGATGTGGAGATCATTGGGGAAGGCCTATATTCAGCAGTGGACTTCCTGTGGCTGATATGATGGTATATACCTATAATATCTAGGTGATAGATTAGTGAGTTAATACCTACCACCTTTTCACCTGTATCTATTGCCAAGCCATCGTACCACTGTTGTGTTTCCTTAATAAGGTCATAATGTTTAATGAAATGACTAGTCATTAACGGATAAACCACGGAAAATTGACAAGAGACAAAGTGATGCCAAGCAGTATTTATAAGTAGTAATTGCTCCTTTATATTGGCAGGCTTGACGCGTACCAAAAGTTGAGGGACCTGCTGATTTAGTTATTAACATGTATAAATAAACATTACGCCTCTTTCCCAGAAGGAGCCTATCACCATATCAGTCACAAATTTCTAACACCGGGCTGATAATGAATAGAAAAATATAATAATATCACTTAGCCCAACCCGAGATTCTAGCCAGGAACATCAGCTTTGTAATCATACCCTAGTATATCTATTAAATTTAATAGATAGGGGAGCTGTTTCCGAAATTTTCTTATATATGTTTAACAGTAATAAACTAAAAGGGTGATCATTATATTAAACAAATAATATTGCATACCTATAATATAATAGTGTTTACGTCAAAGGAATTCTCTTTAACCTTGCTTTCCATAATAGCCACAAAACGACGTATTCTTTACTCACAATAATGACCTTATTTATTTTGTTTAAACAAGCCACTACAATAAAGGAAATATTTCAAGCATTACTATTATTTTAACTTTAAAGTAATAATAGGCTTTATAAATAAAATGTTCGTGGAATTCATGAATATTATTCGGAAAGACACATATTTCGAAAACGAATTGTCTATTTGGACGATCATCTGATTCTTGCGTGGCATTTTAATTATCAAATGGCCAAATATAAAAAAATATATGTATATCTAAAAACGATTAAGAATACTAAAGACTTTCACTTTACCTAGCATAAATAATTATATTAATTCTATTAAGATCAATACAACACATTTCGAAAAACTAAAATTGAATTGTAAATGCAATATTTGTTTCAACGTAGTCTTCTTAATTTTGGTAAGATTGGCATCATTAGTATGATAAATTATTATAATGTTTTAAAGTTGAGCTTTCCTGTCTAATACTGTTTTGTAATTAAATTTATCTTTGTGATGACCCTAAAGGTCAAATCATTAATATCACAGTTGTGCAAAGCAGTCGTAGACCATGTGTGCTAATTTACATTTCGTAAGAAAATGTTGATGTCAAAGCCAAAGAATGTTTGACACGCGGCAACAGAGCCAGTGATGAGCACAGCTTCTGAATATTAACGACATATACCAAGGACAATACAAAAAAATGATTGCATAAATTACTATAACATAAATTGTTTTATTAACATCAGGATCGTATCACAGATCGCGTGGACATTTAATTAACAAGGGATACGTTTAAAGTTAGGGGTGTGAGTATTTTTGGACTAGATGTTGCTTGTCTGCAATGTGATTTAGGCGGGGATGTGGTCGCCGGAAGCCACGAATCCTTGAGGTCCAGCGGTGTAGACAACCTTGTAGAGCTTGCCGTCGTCGCCGACGTAAGCGAACTGGCCGCGGACTTCAATGGCCTCGTTTTCGGTTCCCTTGTTGGTCAAAGTGCCTTCCTCCTGGGCAGAGATGCCGTTGGATGTCTCGTATCTGTAAAGAAACATTAATGCTATTATACCGCCAAACATATTTTGCATCATATTTACCTTTAAAATATTCAAAGCATAAAAAATATGAAGATCCTTTTAGGTTAAAAATCTAGTGAATTTGGATGTTAATGAATGAGAAAAATCTTGAAATTAAACTTTTTAGAAGTGAAGCCAATTGAAGTATGGTCAATTTAGGTGTAATATGAAAGGTGTTTAACGTACCCGTAGCTGAATCCGTCGGTGCCGATGTTCTCGCTGTCGTAGCGGACGATGACAGAGTCACCGTCGGGGGTGGCGGGGGCGGCCATGGCGGCGGCGACGAAGAGGGCGACTACGAAGAACTGCCGACAAAACAATCAATCAACCTAACAGTCACATACATAGACTTGACTCTACTGCAACATACAACTCTTGCGTCACGGGTATCAGAAACTTCGAGAAACTTCTAAGTCTCACAGAATCAAATATTTATGATTCACACAAACATTTGCTTTGAAGCGGGAATCAAACCCGTGGTCTCTCGTTATACAGCTGACGTCTGGCGTACCACGAAAGCTCAAGTCAAACCTTCTTCAAGAAACATATTGCAATTTACAAAGATACAAATTCTAAACAATTAAAAAGGAAATAATAAGATAAATTCAAAATTACAGTCCCTGAATACCAAGCCAAAATGGCACTGCTTTTTTTTGGCGGGGTAAAATAACAATAATGCTCCCGATGGCGAGAACAATGCACTCCAAACATTATCCAACAGAGATGGTTATCTCACACAATCAAAACCGAATGCACAAAGGCTGAACGGGAAACGCGACACAACTGCTATAATATATTATGAAACGTACCGATTTCATTTTTGGATAGATTTTTGGGTTGTCCTAAGACTGTTTGATGTGCTGGCAATCGAACGACTGATGCCGCTGTGTCGTCGCTCCGTGTATTTATACTGCGCCGGCGCATCGTGCGCAAGGACACAGCATGACATTTGAACTGAGATGAATCTTCGGCCACCGATGTAAAGGTACTTCTTCACACGTCCGGTTAGTTTTATGTTAGACGATATGTGAAAATGATATTAATCTTGTTATTAAAGGTCCTGTTTACGTATCATCGGAATGCTTTGTTGAAAAAAGGTCAGTGTGTGTATATTATCTGAATTTACTTGTATCACAATTATTATGTGTCGTTTGTTATACCAACAATATAGGTTATAGATAATCTTCTATTTTAATGATAAAGATTTGAATCTAAGTATATTTATTGTAGTTTCCTGTAAGTTAGTTGACTTTTCGAATAAGTGTGTACATGCATAGTTATTTAGCAATATTCGTTGCTACAAAACTAATTAATATCTGCGATTCTGGGTTTAATTTTTGGTATAATGCTCTTTATACAAGTTTCAAAAACGTGCCTAGAACTGGAACCTTAGCGCGGTATGGCAGTCACAATTTGGAACTGAAATAAGTTCGGCCAACTTTGATTATAGTTATGGCACTTTTATAGGAATTCACTTAATTGTGACCATTTTCATAGATGTACGTTCGATTTAAAAAGGTATTTTATAGTTGATGTGAGGGAAAGCAATTTTTCTTTTATTTGTACTCCAAAATATCATAAAAATGTTACACAAATAAAAAGTTTTTAATGTCATCTGAGGACTACACAACAACACGACAATCCTTTACGGCAAATACCACCAGTTCTTAATGTGGACATTTATTCTATTTTTTATCTATGATGGACTTGATTATCGTTAATCTTTTTATTGTATGATATCAAAATTCTTTATCGCACTCATAAAACGTCATACTTTATATAAATAAAGAGAAATGTGAATAACAAAAAACAAAAACGTAATTGAAAATAAACGCATTCAAAACATAATCAACAGACAAACAGAATGAAGAAGACAAATTGAATTTTATACAATAACAACGTTAATTGGTTTATATAAAATTTGCGAAATAACTATAAAATAACAAAAAGAAATAAGTTTAATTTTAATTTTGTATCGTATCTCTAATTTTTCTCTTAAATGTTACAATTGGGTCAAAAAAATATCAATATCTGGTGCTTTAGTAGATATCTCGTTAAATTTCGTTGCAATCCTACAGATAGGAGATTGCTTGACAATATTGGTTCTGCTAAAAGGCTGTTGAAAGACTCTACTTATGGGTTGTCGTGGGATACGGGAAGGCACTGTTAACTTGAAGCATTTAAGTAAGTTATCACAGTGCATTAGACCGTTAACGCATTTGTAAAGGAAAACATTGTCGTGGACGGTCCGCCGGCTACGTAATGATCGGATATTAAAGAAGCGAAGACGCTGCTCATAGGGAACATCTATGTGAAATTCTCTGGGAGGTAAACGCTAGATACCTAGTGAACGCACGTTGCACCGATTCAATGCGATGCGAGTGCACATAGTAGATGGGATTCCAAACGACACTGGCAAATTCGAGGTGACTACGGACTAACGTGTTATATAAAGTGATTTTTGTAGATGTCTGAAATGATTTGGCGTTTCTTCTCAAAAACCCTAACATCCGAGACGCCGCATTCACAACCTCAGAGATATGAGATGTTAATTTTAATTTGCTGTCTAAGATGACGCCTAAGTCACGTATTTTTGGTAACTCGACTAAAGTCTTGTTGCTTATATTGTAAGATGATGATAAAGGCTGGATTTTTCTAGTATAGCGAACATGAAAGCATTTACTAGGATTTAGGACCATAAAATTTGTGTCGCACCAAAATTTCATCCGATTTAGGTCTGACTGAATTAATTCCACATCTCTATGACTTCTAACAGTAGCGTCAATTTTGAGGTCGTCGGCAAAAAGCGCGTAGCGTTACTCTTTTCAAAATTAGTTTACAATACAGTTTCATACAGGAGTTACAGCTCAGTTGAATTCAAAGCAGCTCATAAATATTTTATAAATAATAATATTTGTTAAGTCGTTAAGGACGGTTATACACCTTGTGCGTGCTTTTTTCTAACGTTAATGAGTATTTTCGACACTACAACTAATGATACCAAACTGAGTATTGTAAAAGTATATCTTTAGAGACAATAACGCCAATAAACAAACAGTTTCGCATCTTATCATAAGTCGCGCCATTTATATCTGCCCATCATTCCACAGGATTCCTCTACAAATAATATTGAGAAGGGTTAAGCCATAATAGCCAATGCAGGAAGTCGCTGGACGCAGGCTACTTCCAACAAGGTCAATGTGGAATCCTTGGGCGAGGCCTGTGTTCAGCAGTGGACTTCCTGTGGCTGAAGAGATAAAGAGAGAGAAAAGCTATCATAGTCCACCACGCTGACCTAGTGTGGGCTGGCGAACTTCACATACATCAGAAAATATTGTCAAGACTTCTATTGTATGCAGGTTTCTTCTAAATATTTACTATCATCTTTGTATTGAGTGATTTAAGTTACTACTTGACTTCGACAGGTCAGACATGTGATCTGGGAGTAGAACCCGCGACAAACGTATACAACAAAATTTCAATTTTCGTCGTCGCACCGAATTGAAATTTAGAATACACAGAATTTATTTAAAGACAAATTATAAAATATTCCCAAAAATCTACATTTCCTTCAATTGCCGGCAAAGCACATTTTTTTTAAATATAAAAAAAATCAACCTCATTACATTGAAAAATATTAATATATCTGACAGAATATACTACTAAAAGAAAAACCAAATAATGAAAGCTCCGGTTTCCAATATCTCATTAACTAAAGCCTTTATTTTCAACACGTATACCTTGCCGATAATTAAACAGTGTTTCATGTTATAAAAAAGCTATGTTTCCGCCCGGGATCGAACCGGGCCATCGTTGGATCCCGAAATTGGTACAAAACAACACTGCTCTAGTAGTTTCAAAAAGTTATGTTATGATCAGGCTGGGTTTGAGATAATACAAGAACAAAACCAAATGTTTCCGCCCGGGATCGAACCGGGGGCCTTCTGCGTGTTAGGCAGATGTGATAACCGCTACACCACGGAAACTGTGTAATTGTCTTCTGAAAAAAGTATTTCTAATCCTTTGCATAACATAATGTTATGTAGCACCTAATTACTAGACGGGGTAAGCAAAAATGAAACTGGTACCGCTTACTATTCAGTGGCGATTTAAGACAAAATACATTTATGCAATAGAGACGATTTTTTTATGACATTACTCTATGAAATTCTAACTAATATCCGTACGTTTCTCAGTATATACTATACTGTATTAGTCCATAATCACCAACTACAAACCATGAGGCTCGTCTCCAACCGGTAGTTCTTTTGAAAAGGATTGGGCCAGAGTCCATCACACTGGTCTATAGCGAATACGTTCATGCATGCCACAATAAGTTGACATAGAATGTTTGATATAATCGGTAATTCAATAGATTTTTTTTTTTATTGCATTGAATGGCGAGACCAGCAAGCCGTTCGCCTGATGGTAAGCGATACGACCGCTCATAAACAGTAGCAATATTCCACTGCGCTCGTCATCCTGAGACATAAGATGTTAAGTCTCAATATGTCCAGTAGTTGCTCTGGCTACAATGTCCTTCAATCCGAAACACAACAGTGCATTTAAGCAGTGTTGTTTCACGGGAGAAATAGACATTGCGGTGGTACCTACCCAGATGGCTTCTCACATATGAGAGACCTACCACCAGTATTATTCAAAGTTTGTGCCATCCAATTTCAATATATTATGTACACGCCAATGACCCAAATTTTTAAAAGGATTACACATTATCATAATACCAAGAAGGCAAATGTGTAGTTTCTTAAATTTTACACCCACATTATGTCTCTCTCACAAGAGCTGCGAATTAATATTATACTTAATGTATTTTATCGTAACTTGATAGGCCGGTATGGACACCATATGACGTCACAGAGATAGTACCTTATTCTAACAATAAGCTTAGTAAGTACATTTAAAGGTAAAGTGACACTGGATTTTTCTATTCATTATCAGCCCGGAGTCAGGAATTTGTGCAAGGTGATAGGCGCATCCCTATCACATCGTTTGGCGGAACATACAATGCAAAATGTAGGTGGTCCTGGTAGCACCTCTACCTACCTATTCTGGGAAAAGACGTGAGTTTATGTATGTGTGTATGTGTGATAAATTATGTCATTGCAACGTGCCCAAATGAAAACGTAGAAATGATACAAAAATGTTTTGTGTGATATTACCTCCTTTTGGTATATTTAATTTGGTGGTAGTAAATTAATATTATACCACAAACCAATGATACTGAGTATAAATGCATTTTTTTAGACTCTAAAAACATTTTTTTCAAAATAGTATTAAAGTAGCTTGTAAAATGAGACAAATATTAATATTTTAAATTAAAGAGTGGGAGTGTAGTGGGGACATCTTACCGTCTCTTTCTCACGCGCACTGTGTTGCACGGTAAGCCTACTGACGTCACTGATTTTGTTTTGCATCCCTTTTCTTTTCCTCCCACTACAAGATTTAAAACTTTTCTTATTTGTTTAATTCTGAATGGATTTACAAAATTCTTTGCTTGTTCTATTTTGGATTTATAACAAATGGAGTCGAATATCATCTTATTTATATTTAAATAAATTATGATTTTGATATCCAAACTGTTAATGCTAATTCAAAGTGGAGACAGGACTTTTAGTAACACTTCAATTCTTAACATATGATAATAATAGACCAAATCACGTGCTAACTTTAATATTAATTTTAAAACCTGTTACAGTGTTTTAATTAAAAATATCCTTAATGTTTATATACAATTTCATTCTGTATCTGTATCTGTATCAGACCCTGTACGTCCCACTGCAAAGTACGGGCCTCCTTTACAACCGAAAGTACGATTAAGAGTGGTTAGACCATATTGTCTTACAAATCGCAATGGTATGCAAGTTTCCTCAAGATGTTTTTCTTCACTGTTATAGTGTGCGTGTTGATTGTCTATCACATATGACTATGGAAAGTCAGAGTGTGTTCTGAGATTCGAACCCGCGACCACCGTGAACATGTTGGCGCGCCTGGACTCCTTAACAACAGACCACCACGATTTCATTAATTGTTCTTTTTTTTATTAGAGCTAAAACCTTATAATAACTAGGAAGAACGCGCTTGAGCCACAGATTCTTCAGCCAATAAGGTGATTAATTTTTGCTCGTATTTGTATTTTTATTATTCAATTTTATTTCTATATTTAGATTTTGTGGGGCTATGTATTATTTAGACTGTGTCTATTCCTATTGTTATAAGCCGTAAGATTTCCATGTTTTAACTTAAATAAATGAATTATTTTTTACCATTCTCCTTGAACACTACAACTGACAATCTAAGCTATATGATACTTTAAAAATTGGGTGGAAAGATCTTCATTCTCGTACTTTTTTTTACTAAAATCTACGCAACGTCCAAAATGTATTTAATGTACAAACATGACCTTCTCACGTGATCTATGTTAATATTCAAGTGATCTAGATCTAGTGTAAAGACAAGTTGATAAACTTGGAAAAAATCAAACCAGAATGATACTTAACCTTTAGACATATTCTTTCATCTTTTGCATAAAGATCTTACTATGCAATATATTTTTGAAACAAGTTTTGATGAAATCTCGTCGTCTAATGAATTGTAGGTTTCCGGCGTGATTACTAAAAAATGGTTGATGTCTATAATGTGCATGGAAGGCATCAAGAACTTGTAATACTATTCGAATCGCAATATCCGCAGCGAACCGGCCGCGCTGGGCCATCGTTGGATCCCGAAATTGGTACAAAACAACACTGCTCTAGTAGTTTCAAAAAGTTATGTTATGATCAGGCTGGGTTTGAGATAATACAAGAACAAAACCAAATGTTTCCGCCCGGGATCGAACCGGGGGCCTTCTGCGTGTTAGGCAGATGTGATAACCGCTACACCACGGAAACTGTACTCTTATCATTCTAAATAGTTTATGCTTATTACACAGCATCATAATATATTCGTATCGATTTATTTCCGTTAGTTTACGTTACAAAAGTAAATAAAAATATTTTTTAGTATCTTTTCAATTTTCTTTTTATACAAATATTCATGAGCCTTATTTAATGACTCATAGATAAATATAAATCCCATCAAAAACATCTTGTAAAAAAATATCAATACATGGAAACATAATGTATCGTACAAATTATACATAATGCTGCTGGGCAAGTCGATCTATTTATTTAAAACGTAAAGGATTTTTAATATTGATATGATAATAACTTACGTACTAACTTTATACAGAAGGTCCCTTTAGCAAGGACTATATAAATTAACCGACTTGGTATTACATGGATCTCACAACTTTGCGGTAGAAAAACTGAGCTGCGAGACTTGGTATTTTTTTACAGGATGATTTTGGTGGGATCTCACGTCTTTTTGTAGAGTCCTACTATTTTCCTTTTCGGTACTTTTTACTTCTAGAATATCAATAACGATTTTCTTAAAGCCTCTGTTTTATGGTTTTTTCTTATTTTTGTAGGTATCAATTTATCAAAAATATAGCGGATTTGATTATTAGTGTTCTTTCTTTCATGGTAATTAGTAATTTCGAGCTATTTAATCTATTTATTTGCAAGTTTTTCTTCGTCATATTTTTCTAGAGGAATGTTGTACAGTTTCATGGGCTGAATACACCCTTTCCCTCTCTATACCCCCCTCCTGTTAAGCCCCATATATATAGATACCTATCTACAACTATTATTCCATTATATACGGGTACAATGATTCATTAACTGCAAATGTAATGCTATATGTTTATATGGGATTACAAAGTTATTCACGCAGTTGGTGTATCTGGTGTACTGGTGGTAGGTCTCTCATATGTGAGAGGCCATCTGGGTAGGTACCACCGCAATGTCTATTTTTCCCGTGAAACAACACTGCGTAAATGCACTGTTGTGTTTCGGATAGAAGGACATTGTAGCCAGAGTAACTACTGGACATATTGAGACTTAACATCTTATGTCTCAGGATGGCGAGCGCAGTGGAATGTTGCTACTATTTATGAGCGGTCGTATCGCTTATCATCAGGCGAACGATTTGCTCGTCTAGCCATTAATTGCAATAAAAAAAAACTAGAAAACTAGACAGAAATTATGAAATGTTTAAGTTTTCTCTTGATTTAAACACTAAACACTAATTATATTCTAAATTTGAAAGTTCTATGACTGCTAGATTAGACTTTTGATGATCGGTCAGTCAGTCAGTCAGTGAGTGACAAAATTAAGAAAGTTTGACAAGTGACAATTCTTAAACTGGTTCAAATTGAATGAAATTTAAAATATACCGTGTTTACACAATGCCTGCTTAGTAACTGAACGTAACTGAAGTAACTGAATTCAGGCTTCTTGCTTTAACCACAACGAAGTTATAGGGGGGTAGAAAATGGTCTGAATTGCTTCGAAAAAAGAATGGTACGGCAGTGCCGCTTTTTAGCTCGACTTGAAGGGGGCACTGTCGTGCCCCCGATCAGATATAATTTATAGTCAAGATGTAGTAACCTTGGTACAAGACATTTGATCCAGTAGATCAATATCCGAAGGACATCGTCACATGCGTATTTAAATGTTAAACTAACGTTTAAGACAATCGTGGAATACTTAAATAATTTGTTTTGTTACAATTGTAGCAAAAAAATTAGATCACAGTATGAATATAAAATTGCCAAATACGGCTTTTTTATGCAAGGTCTTCATTGGGTTATAAATATTGTCAAGATTGGACTAAGAACTATAAGCTCCTGGAATCTATTTCCAGATCGGGCAAGGCAAATATCAGGTTTGCTTTTTGTTAAATCTTGTATTCATTGCCTGTTTTTAAACTCTGTGCCCGGTTTGGCGAAAGACTATAATATGGACTATAGAGTATAGGACCTAACCCCTCTGATTCGTACTCCCCATTATAGAGGAACCCCTTGCCCTAAAATGGGACGTACATGTCTTATCAAATCTAATAACGTAAATAGAGCAGTAATATGTGGGGGTCATTTCTATATTTTAGGTATTAATTTAATATGTGTAAATAAAGTGGCTTTTATTTCTTCGGATACGTACATACGGTAGACCTAATTTCTATAACCACTTGTGTGAAGAGACTTGCATCCATCATCCTGCAACCTATTGCTTTTAGAATAAAATGCAAAAAGCAGTTATCCTCTTGAGGTTATTATGATAAAGATGTATACCCCGAACCCCTTACATATTTTAAGACTATGTATCAAATTTCAAATTAATTTCAAATTAAATATTTGCATTGATCAATCAATCTTTGTCACTGACGCGTTTTCTATACATCAAGGCAAGGTGTGATATTACTTAGTATTAATTTTATCTATTAATTATGGATTGATTGATATAGCCTCTCGTGGGAAAACGCAGATTGATAATTATATCAAAGGTGTAATAAAACTATCGGAACTGACAGAATAACTAAGATTGAAAAAATATACTTTGTAATCTATGAAAGAAATAGAAATCGCCTAGGGCGATAAGACCGCCAACTGTACTCTTTAATTTTATTTGTAAAATGTTGTATACCTCATGTTTTTTTGTGTTTGCAGTAAAGAATAAAATAAATAAAATAAAGTGCGTGGCGGCCTACTACGGTTGTACTACGGTATGGTTACAAAACTGAGGTCTCGGGTTTGAATTCCGAGTCGGGCAAAGTGATATAGGATTTTTCTATTAATTTTCAGCCCGTAGTCAAGAATTTCTGCCCGATATGGCAATAGCCTCGCCACCTATCACATCGGGGGTCGGAACATACAAGGCGATATGTGGGTTCCTCGCACTTCTGCATATCCTTTCTGGGAAAAAGGCGTGAGTTTGTTTATGAATGTGTATTTTAATAAAACCAAAAGTAGAATTTATACCTCAAGATGACTACAATGACCCAAAATGATTCACATAATTTGACAAGGCGCTTAACCTATTGAATGAACTGGGAGGGCCTTGCGAATGTCCTTTGCCCCGCCTTATGCATGCTGTCGGAATGTAATATTAACGCGGTTTAGCTTAATTTGTTCATTAACCTACATTATATATGCATATTATCATAACATCTTTTGGCAATAATATGGTCTTGAAAAAGTAATACAAGCTAGGAGGAACGTCTACGGCTAGCTAACAATACTTTATGAACCAATATTCATATTAAAATATATTTATTAATATAATTAGGGACCCCTACTAGACGAACGGGAACGAAATAAATATCTTAAAAACGCTTGAATTATGGATGTGTTGCCGGAGCAGGAAGAACCCACTCCCCTCCCGATATTACGGGATTTGAGAGTAAAGCTTTGGCTTCACGTCGGTCTCCTGTAAGACAGTTGCACCGCCCTAAAAGACTGAAAAATCTGCCCATTCATGCTAACAACACTCTAAACTTTTAATCCTTCAGTAGATGCCTTTAAAAGCCAGTAATGTCCGCCAAGACAGACTATACTGAAGTTTTGGACTATAGGCTCACATTTGGGAATATTTATTGAAGACCACACTTAACTCAGCCGTACAATATAATTATTATTATGAATAATTTATGAACTGCTCTGAATTTGAACTCCTGTATGATCACTGTATTGTAAACTTATTTTGAAAAGAGCAACGCTAGAGTTTCTTGCCCGTTCTTCTCTGGCGAAAACAGCCTTGTGAACTGGGTGGTAGTGGGAAAAAAAAATATGACTGAATCTAAATAGTGTATGACATTTTATGGATTCAATAAATATTTTTCATTTCATTTCATTTTCATTTCATTTTCATTTTCATTTCATTTCGAAGAGGAGGCCGTGCTCTAAAGTGAAAGGTTAGATAAATGATAAAATAGGTGCATTTTGAACAAAACGCAAAACGATAAGAGAAACACGATAATAAGTTCAGTTGACAGACTTTCTTGCACCACATTTTCTACACCTATAACGCGGAGAAAACCGTAGATAATTTTAAAACTATGGCTTTAAAATATCTTGAAAAATACTACATGTTTGTATGAATAATTTTGCATAAATGATCTATTTCTTCTCGCAAGAAAAACCATAAATATTGAATAGAAGACTACAAATAAAGAAATCAAATAATTAACATTATTGTGATCAATATGCCACCAAGGATAATGTTTGAGGCGCCTTAACACTTTATTCATCACGACCCAGTTTCGTGATAAAATTATGTGACAAGCGCCATGTTTTGCAAGTTATTTTTATGAATACATGTTGCTCAATATTATGAGGCACCGACCTTCTTATTGTATCTTCACCCTTTGTCACAAATCTTTCTACAAATCTATCCCTATTTCTTATTTGTTTAATTTATTTAGATTTTTTTTAATTCTTAGATTTATCTCCCTTATGTCGGATATGATTACTCACTTATTGGTAACTACGATGATGCCTAATGATTAGGCTAGTTTAGTTTAGTAGGACATAAAATCAAAAACGTGTGCCTCCGAATTTGCCGTTGTTAGCTTATCAATTAATTCAGCTTTCCGTTAGGCTATTTTTCACAAGTATATGAGGTACCTTTAATCCATAAAAAATCTACTGTTCCCAAGGGAAACAATAGAAATAGTTTCCAGTTTTGCATAAAGCTTACCGCGTCAACCATTAATTTTCATAGACAAAATAAAGGTTAAACAAACCAATAGGCAGGCCTAAGCTAATTTGTAATGTAAAAAATATTTTTCCGTTCACATAATATTAATTAGTCAATAAAATCGTTGACATTCTAACAATAAAGCCACGTGTTGGAGCCGTGATAAAAAATATCCATATATCTTTCTCAAGTGAATTCTTTATTCAATAAATTACCCATTCACATAAATAAGCATTTTTAACTCCCACATCATGAATTTTGATGAGGTATTTGCGATCTGTATCGGTTTATTGATGGTAATTAAATTATGTTGCATCAATTTGAAGGCTCTGAGAATCTTCTGTCTGCATTTTTATATGCCATGAAATCAATATTACAATCGATAAAGTTATTATCTAATATTCAATATGAATCCGACTTCAACAAGCCTCATTTTAACGTATAATTTAAAATAAAAAAGTTATGGTTATTAACATATTGGATATTTTTACAGTGATTATAATATCTATCATTAACCTTTGGAAAATCTCCGAGAGTACCATTGCCTTCTAGTTTTGAAGTAGAATTTTAAACCAAGCTTATAGATAAGCTAGTATCCGTAAGAGACTAAGTAATAATGATTTTTTAAAACGTATGTCAACTTAAGTGATTCGAATTCTTTAATTTCCTGGAGCTATGATCATATACCAGGAAAGTCGATGAAAGTCATGTTCAAAACAAAATACTTTTATTGAAACATAAAAGGCAAAAAAACATTTTTATGTTATATTCACACAAACCAACATGATGATGTAATCAAAATGATTATGACAACTGATTAAGTGGTAAAGATGATTCAAATGCCATCATGGCTCTCTCCCTTTAGATGCGTAGTGACGCATAGTTCAAGGTTCCGTTCCTGGTGCGTACCTTGTGCAATTGAAAGTGTCTGCATCATAGTTTAAGGAAAATGATTCATAGCTCAGTTTACATAATTGCCTTTCTATTTGCATAAGGTTTTGAGATTACTGTAATCTTAACAATGAACTAAGGTTTGAAGACTAATGTTGTGATGTAACATGTCATATGATGTGATGACAGCCCCCGTGGCGCAGTTAGTTCGACTCCGGTTGTGAAACGAGAGACCGCGGGTTCATAGTTCCGTAAAGGATCAAATGAAACCAAGATTGTTCAGATAATCTTCGGTATAATATCTTCTTCTTTATTCAGTCTTAAAAAGCGTCTTCATCAGTCGTCCTTCACGTCTTACGTCGTCTTCCAGACTGTTCTCTCTTATTCCGTCCTTTCGTACTTCAACATCTTAATCATTTATGACAGCCTCCGTGGCGCAGTTGGTTAGACGCCGCCTGTGAAACGAGAGGCCGCGGGTTCGATCCCCGCACCGAGAGAAATGTTTGTGCGGCCCACAAATATTTCTTCCGTGGGTGTTTGTGAGACCGAAAAGTCTCTCGTAGTTCTTGATACCCACGACACAAGATTCGATCTTAGCGTGGGTCAGGACTATGTATGTGACTGTTGGGTGTTATTTATTATTTATTATTATTATTATTATTCATCCTCTAACTCTTTCCATCTTAAGTATTTTCATTAGTCATCTCTTACACACAAACCATGTTCCATTTCAGTCATTCATATAACTTTCCATTTTACTCATCTTACATCATAACATTCAAATCCTACATATTATATTGTGTAAAAAGTTTGAGTAACTTTTAGTAATACTTTTGATCCGCTTACATTATACTGTTCAAATAATTTATCACAAAATCTTTAATATTTTTAGACATTTTAGTAGTATTTAGACAATTATCTATCTAACATAGACACATACGAGTACTAATAAACTATGTGTATACCTTCGAATAACAATATAATAACATATAATAATTAATCCATGATTAATATCTTATTTTGAGGCTTAACATTGTATGTCTCATGATAGCGAGCGCAGTGGAATGCCAAGCATTGCTTTTAATTGATGGTACTGTGTGGTTCTGCTATTGTCCATGAGCGGACTTATCGCTTAGCATCAGGCGAATGGCATTTTCGTCTCGCCATTTATAACAATAAAAAAATGATGTCTGAGACTCTAACTTACGATTGCCGTTCGCCTGTCCTATTTGTCTCTAACTAAGCTATATCTTATTAAGGCAATTAAAAGCATTGCAAAATATTTCACAAGAGAAAACTTCAATATGAAGAAGAATGTGATATTTGCATAGAAAATACGTGTTATTATACAATGTTTGTAATAAGTATGAAGTAGAGCGAAGTTCATGTGTCACGTATGCTTATTGAACGATATATTTCAACAGCCATACTTACCTAATAAAAACCTCAATAGTTAAGCTGATAAACGAGAGGCCACGGGTTCAATCCCGATTATATTATCTAGTATTTTTATTGATAAAATATATCCTTATATAAATTGTTCGGAGATCGAACCCGTAATCTCCGGTGACGAGAGCCAACTTTCTAAACCTCCAAGGGCCAATTGGATGAAGTATTTCAGTCAAAGTTACTTGATGTAACCGAGGCTAAGTCAACCAGCTGCCATCAAAAATATACTTTTATTCGCAATAATCTTAAAATTATGTAACGTAGAATGTAGAATTATGCCTTGGTGGCGCAGTTACACTGCGGTATGATTGCAAAGCTGCGGTCTCGGGTTCGAATCCCAGATTAGCCAAAGTGATATTAGATTTTTCTATTCAGTATCAGCCTGAAGTCAAGAATTTGTGCTCGGTATGGCGATAGGCACGCCCCCTATCACATCATGGGAAGAAATATAAAAGAAACGTGGGTGTCCTAGTTGCTACTAGAATAACTCTGCCTATATGTGTTATGTAATGCAATTAATGGCTAGTCGCTGGCATGTTGTTGGCCGAAAATTGTGACGGCACAGCTATTAATATTGATTCAAATACAACTGTGACAATGCGCTGACAGCACCGCGTGGTCAACACCATATTCGTATAAGGTTCGCAACCAGTGAGCTGCGATATTCAACCGTGATAGAATAATATTGAAATATAAAAAACTGGGTAAATGTATGCTGGTGTAGGCTTTTTTTTGGACCCAGCTTAACCGCCATATCATACCCTGTTATACCCCTTAAGGGCCACCTCAAGGATAAAAACACAACAACAGCTTACTCTTGATATAAAAAAAAACAATAGGTGCATTGTGATCAGTTTGCTATTTTAGAAAACAATTCAAATAATATTTATTTTATTATAATCCAAGAATGGTTCAATAACATTACGAAGACGTTTAAAATTCATCAAGAGTATTAGAATGCGGATGACGTGTCATGCTTTGATCATCCGCGTAATTCTCTGTTTCCTCGATATATTCAGATTTACTTAAACATAAAAACATGAAGCACTAAGTATTTGGTACGTGATCGGAATCGAACCCGCGACCTTGAATTAGACTGACTAAATAGGAAGTCCATGTCTTTGTGATTCAGGTAAAACTTAGTGCTTAGGTTGCAGTGGCGTCTTAAAATGCGCAATATTTTTAGCTTTTGTGACTCTACTTGCTGTTATTACTGGTTTCCGCCAATTTATACCCATTTATTTTAGTTTTCTATTTCCATTATTGTACACTCTCATAGTGTTTTAATGCAAAGTGCAAAAAATATAAAAAATCGAAGGAATATTGCACAATTATACTTCTTGATTTGTATTGTTCATTGTACAGATTAACTAATTTTACATACATACTTCTTTTAAAACAATACATAAAAGAAACAAATAAATCTATCTGAATGGCTCATTGAATAAGCACAGATTGCCACGTTACAGTAACCATAGTAAAAAACTAATTAAAATATTATTTACAGCTATAGATCTTGTTTCGTGCAGTGGATTACTGATCATAGGCGTCAGTTTAACCGATCAAGTTGCGTCGGCGTCACAGGCCGTTGCGATATTAAGCTATTTGTAAAGAAAAATGTCAAGTATTTGCCCGCCGCATCCCACGTGTGGGCAAACATACCTCTCACCTAATAACTTATTGACCTAGAATTAGTATTGCAAATACTTATGGAAATCTGCGATTTAATGTTTTGTAAGTGGACGTTAGACTCTTTTTTATTTATTATACTTGTATAAACACAAAGTACATATTTGTTTTATGATCAAATTAGTCCACTATGTAACGAAAATTGCAATCGCTAACAACTTTGACTCTGTATAATAAATAAGCAATCCTAACTAATATTTCTAACTCTATATCGGTACAGATATTACCAAATATTAAAAACCGAAAACTGTGAATAACTTGCACGCTTAAATTCCCTGTTTTTCTCATTTCAGGAAATTGACTGTTGAATATTGATCTCTCTGTAAGATTCCCATAGTTATCTGCTCGAAGGGGACCGTGTGGATTTTATAGCCGGACGTCATATATTTCGCTTGCCTGCAAAACTTTATTATTATCTATTAAACCGAAAAATGTTGCTATATAAACCCAAAACCGAATATACATACACTCAAGTTCAATAAAACTATTTACACAAATTCTAATAAGTACAAAATTAAATACCCATTAGTACTAAAATGACCACTTTATACCGCATATTATTACAGATGCACAATTTTATTTATGTTCTTCCTATAGAACAGATTTTGTCGCGAAGCCGGAAGAGGATTAATGCAACATATTATGACATGCAATAGATCTCTTATTACCGTAATACGTTATCGATTCCTGATCAAAATATAGATAATTAATTCAAACAATATTTTTTTTTTACAAGATCTTATTTTTGAATGAAGGATCAATACCTACGTCTAATATATTTCGACCCCTCTTTTCCTTTAAATAGACAATGACTCGTCCAACTTCGAGAGAGAGGTCAATCGGCGAATCCAACTCGGTTGGGCAGCGTTCGGGAAACTTCGCGACGTCTTCTCGTCCAAAATACCTCAGTGCCTAAAATCGAAAGTCTTCGATAGTTGTGTGTTACCAGTGATGACATACGGCACCGAGACGTGGCCTCTCACTGTGGGCCTCATTAAAAGGCTCAGAGTCACTCAACGAGCCATGGACGGACGATCTGACTAAGATCGCAGGAAGTCGCTGGATGCAGGCCGCTTCCAAAAGGTCATTGTGGAGATCATTGGGGGAGGCCTATGTTCAGCAGTGGACTTCCTGTGGCTGATATGATGATGATGATGATGATGATGAGACAATGACTGGTTCAGTAGGAAGGTCATGCAATAATTCGTCAAACTATAAATACAACATATTTTCTGATGTATTTACCTTTTAGTTATGTTAGGACATAACACGACAGCTATTTGAAATCCTCATCATATTAACGAATGATATGACATACCAACATTATGCATCCATAAAGCTTATACGTGCAAAATAGCAGTTTGAGTTACATTAGAATCGTGTGAGTTATTGTATAATAGCCGTCCGGTCAATCTAGCGGCGCCGGTAATTATTGGTTATTAATTTAATGTTACTGACTTTGCCGGCCACGTGAGACAAAGAAAATGACAGTAGTATGATCACATAATATACCATGCATAAAATTGAATATGGGCTTTTGGTAATCTAAGAGTAGGTAACTACTACAGCGTAACTACCGGACATATTGAGACTTAACATCTTATGTCTCAGGATAGCGAGCGCAGTGTGTGCGGGTGGTAGTGGGAAAAAAAATATGACTGAATCTAAATAGTGTATGACATTTTATGGATTCAATAACCAACCAATGCCAACCCGCACTAGGCCAGCGTGGTGGACTATATAGCCTAACCACTCTCAATCGTATTCTCAATTGAAGAGTAGGCCCGTGCCCTGCAGTGGGACGTATATGGGCTGATACAGTACAGTACAGTACAGTTTCCTATCGCTTACCATCAGGCGAACGGCAGATAGTCTCGCCATTAATTGCAATAAAAATGTCTAAAAATACTTAAACTATTAACCTTTAAATTAGGTGTGATCCTAATCCTAGATATCAACAAGTACACGTTCTCTTTTTATTTTTATTTTGTCACAGTAAATTATCTGCTCTGTTGCTGATCGTTAGTATCTATCACCAGAAAATTCCCACACAGTTTTGCGGGACATTTCCAAACAATTCTAAAGTCTATTTATTTACTGCCTGATTATTTATTTTATCCTTTCTTGCACTAAATAGAGATACTATTTAGACATAATATAATATAATAAAAATAATAGTACAAGTGGCGGCTTCATCACACTATATATATATTCCTTACAGGCAACAGGCAGGATATATTAATAGGAGGAAGAAAGGGCAGCCTAAGGCGTAAATAAAATAATACTAATCTACAGTTAGTAACCAAATAAATAATAATTATTCATCACGTTTACATTGTTAAAAATATATATTTATAACTTCTTCAACCGTCAAAGCAGACATCCTTATTTTTTATTTTTTTATTTGTATATGTTATTGTACACCAAAATGAAAGACGCATACAAAATACTTCAAAACTAAAGGCACTTATGATTATCGGCAGACGATATAATTTAGCCAAGTAATACAAAACCTGCCATTCCAAGGTCGCTTCTCGGAAACCGTTTCTCTCAATAAATTATAATAAAAATATCCAGTTGGCAATACCTTCGGAAACTCATGATGTCATCTAAAATAGTATTCGCGTGTACGAACGCGCTTAGAATATTAATAACTGTTCTTCCTTGCTTCGAGAAAACCCTAATCGTATGATAATAGCATTTATTTGAAGAAAAACCAATTTCTATAGATATAAGTAACAAACAAACTATGGCTTAATCTTCGGAGGTATAATTAGTAAATGAAGATATACATTATTTAATTGTTTTTATGAGTGAAACTGCCGCGCCGCTTGGAATGGTTTGGTCACGAAAACCTCAGGAGTACGTTAGCGTATGTATGGACCAAGGCCAAGGTCCTGACTCCTAAGGAAAGAAAGATAAATAGGTTTTATAACTGATAACGCCAAAGAGCGGGAACAACCTAACAAGAGAAATAGGAATGCAGACCCCCTAGGCGGGCAACGCTAGACCGAAAGACCCAAACTATTGTTGTTTGTATCACGCTCCTCAATTTTATGACTAATTAAAGTATGAAAAGATAATACACTGCCCATATTGTGTATTGGCGTAATAGATGAGACTAATTACAGTCTCGACGTTGCGGATTGGCATAACCATTTCAACTAATTAAAGTTGCTATGTTGTGTATTGGCATTACGAATGAAACTAGTTATGGTTTGAGTTGAGATTAATATTAATACAAAACTAATAAGTCTCTTTCATTTAAGAATTATGAATTACTCTTATGAAATAGTCACACTTAGTTCTATGGTTATAACTCAAGATAATTGCTTCGAATATCTTTGGTGCAATACTCATAGTGATGAACTTATTAAACAGTTTTCACTTGCAACGCATCTAAGTGTAAAATGTCTGTTAAATATTTTTAGTTGTACATAATTCTAACCATTTAATATCACAAAGCTAGTAAGATAATCTTGCGGTTTTCCTCTATTTCGCCGCTTAGTGCCCTTTGTACGGTTAGCAGCCTTGAATTAAATATGAAAAGTCAAGTATCCTCAAAAGGTGGTTAAAAGCTTTACTGTTTCGCTCTTGGTGGCTGGTCACTAGTATGTGATAGACCGCCTGGGTAGATACCACCGCAATGTCTATTTACATACCAGCCAAACATCAGTGTAAATACACTGTTGTGCCCTAGTTTGAAGGAAATTGTAGCCAGACTAATTATTGGACATATTGAGACTTAACATCGTATGTCTCAGGATGGCAAACGCAGTTGAATGCCAAGGATTCCTTTGTAATTCGTGGTGTTGCTTGATTCTGCTACTGTCCATAAGCGGTCGTACCATCAGGCAAACGGCATGCTCGTCTCGTAATTAAAAAAATATATTTGGTCGTCATCATCACCTGGTGCAATCCACTGCTGGACATAAAGTAGGTCTCTCTCAAGATATGGTACAGAGCCCCGTCTGCTGCTTTATGCGTCCAGTCTCTGTGTTTGCTCAGAGTGTGATTGCAGATTCTAATTTTGATGTTTTAGGATACCTGTAACCATTCAAGTAGTGACGATCGTACACAAAGGTAGAAAACTCGTCAATTTGGCCCCCGATCCACTCGATTCATTAAATTACTTTCTTTTCAATATGGACTTTCAGTAGCAACTTCTGAACATTTGTTTGGAGTATAGTTTTTAATCAGTCTGTTCTGTCTATTCTACATGCATGAGACAGCAATAAACTTTCAATTTCATAGAAATAGTATCATTATGTTTCAATTTTCATCATGTAAGCTGCCTACTCGCTTGACAACTTTACTCTCAACATTATTCATAAAAAATAAAACATTACTCATAAAACTTAGCCTGTCTTGCGTCAACTCAATCTACAGTCACAATCAAAAATATCTGTAATTTGCATATTTTAAACATACATTTATTATTTGTTTCAAATTTGTAAAAATACACTGGGCTGCTCGCAACAACTCTGCGGTGATTATAAATTATACTCGCTGTTTACGTTCACACATTAAATGCAGGTGTGAAAATGTTTATTGTCCATATTCTGTGTAAATGTATATGTTTTTCACCATATGTAGTTCTGGAAGGAGTATAGGCCTCGTCTAAATTTGAGACGGATTTAAGGCTTATAGTTGCTGGAAATCACTGGATGCAGGCCGCTTCCAACAGGTCTATGTGGCGATCTATGGGGGAGGCCTATGTTCTGCAGAGGACTTCCTGTGGCTAAGGATAAAGTGAGAGGCTTTTATCCTGCTCTGGACTGTAAGACTGGTAGTCCTCCATTGCCTTCTTCTTTTACCTTCTTTTGGTAAGTTTTCACATACAACATTAAAGGAAATGATAAATTTTCTGGGAGTGAGAAGTAGTCGAAAAGTCCCAAATAAATGCATCTAGAGAGAGTTATAGTAATAATTTTCTATCTTATATTTCATTTCTCTTATAAATACAGCCTTAGAAATAAAATAACAATAAAGCACTTTATAAGTACTGTACAAAATAACCAAACTGTGACATGAATTAAATAATAATATGAAACATAATATGATGAGTCGTGTCTGCCGAATTTGGTTTAAAGATTCAATGAAGTTGTAAATAAGCGTAAATGTGACCTCTTTACTAAATACAGAATAGATGGTGTCAGGGCTACGCCTGAGTCAAAAACGACGATGAACTAAATTTATATATTGACGTCTTTGAAAAATACAATAAAACAAAAGATTAAAATACTTACTTCTTATTATTTTTTTTTCTTTCTCAAGACTTTTTGAAGCTGCAAGTAATATTTAATATGGTTCTACTAAAAATGAAGTAATATTTATTGCTTTAATAAAAGTCTACAATTACAAATCTTATCGCAGCCGTCATAGAATGATTTACCTGAAAGTCTAAAAATGTGCTCCTTATTTTACTAACCTAGAAACAATTGAGCATGCCGACATAACCAAATCAAGAAGAATATGGTGTCCTCCGTGTATAATATATACTCGTATACCGTACATATATACAAAAAAAACACTATATGTCTCTTGCCTCCCAGAACCACAGTCGTAAAAATTACAAAAAATAAATGACTAGCTAATTTATTATTCGATCGTCAATCAGAACTAAAATAAAACAACATTATCTTATTTTTTCCATATCTCACAAATCGAATAACAAAACGATTTTTTTTTTATTTTTAGCATTAATTCTCTTGACATTTATATCTATATTTTTTTATGGTGTAGCAACGTTCACGGCCAGAAATCTTTCATGTTTCGGGCTCATGTATCAATAATATCAAAAAGCATTTTAAAGTCGAAAAGAATGATTGGAATCAGAATTATTACACCTTAAGTAAATTTGATATACGCTGCAAGCATTTCAAAGCATAATTTCGACAGTATTTTATTAAGTCCTCGTATTGGCTCTGAAGCATACGGCCACGGGCTTGATGCAGGAATCGGGACAAATGTTGGTCATCACATAAATGACGACCCGGGCAATATATGTGTAGAATACATGTAGAATACACAGGCTAATCTCATTCTCAATACAAGATTGCACAAGGTATTATGGCGGGTTTGACATACAGTGATCGTAATGTACATATATTATGTTATCGATCGATAAATCGCTAATCAATATGTTTGTAACGTTTGATTGACATTTATGTCAGTTTTTATAATAAAATGTTTTATGGGAGTCGCGTATCTTTTCTAAAATAAATTATAAAGATATTCCTGCGGGTTCTAGACCGGGAATATCACAATGTTATTGCCCAACTTAAGAAAAAGAAAGGCGAATATATCAGGTCTTATTCATAAACGGCTTAAAACCAATTTTAGTTATCAAAATATGTTTTGTCTTCCTCGCTCAAACTGTATTCAAAACTCGGTCGAAAGGGACAAAAAATATCGAAACTTAAATAGGTTTGAAACTATCTCTGAATACGTCCGTTAATGTGCCCGCTAACTTTGTATTATAAATAAGATAATTAACATTAACTTTAGGCATATAAACTCACAAATGAGCATAACTTATAAGTTTAAACGTTACTGACCTCTCTTAACCGACACCTTTGACCCGCGGTATATTTGTCAAAGGCGATGCACTAGTGTCATACCGCGACGTTGTGCACGATTTAAAGCATTTTATTTTATTACGTTAATTTTGCCCTCATTAGCCTGAGTGTAGTTTAGTCAATCAATTCAATTTGTCGGCACAGGAAGCATTGTACAAGAAACTTTAAGTTATTTTCTTTTGTTAAAGTTATTTCGTATCATTCAGAAACTTGTTTCCGGATGTAAAGTACGCTTTATACTTTTCTATAGAAAAGTATAGAGTAGTAGGGGTATACCCCTGATCCTTTCCTTTAGGATTTACCCATAGATTTTTATTTACAATAGCACCATATGTATATTGTCCTGACCCCACACTAAGTCTAGTTTCGTGGTATCAGGAACTACGAGAGACTATTCAGTCTCACAATAACCCACACTAAAAAAATCCTTGTAGTAGAACCCGCGACCTTTCATTTCATAGTTAGAGTCTTAACAACTGCGCCACGGAGGCTGTCAATTTTTTCGCGTTTTCAAGGTTGGTCCATAGTGAAAGTTTTAATTATAATGTGACTGGAATTCCCCTTTTGGCTTCCAATACTCTTTTTACCTAATTCCATATAGACGTGATATTTACCATCGGGAAATCCCCGTGGCCGTTTGACTACTGCCGTAAAAACATATTCAAATGGCCTAATGTCCTTCTGGGAATTCTATGTACTCTAAAAATATTACGAATATTATAATAGCCATTATCATTAAAGTAAACATTTTTATCCTCCTCGTATTGAAAGATAAAATAATATATTGATAAAAACGATGTATTAAAAAATGTAATACATTCTTAATGAACCGATGAAACCGCAGAAGCTATTTAATGTTCAATCATGGAACTACGTTGCAAAAAAATATTTAAATACGAAAAGTACTGATACATCAATATAGAACTTTACTGTTCAGTAGCCTCCGTATAAGGTAAGTTGTTCTTAATTTTGATAAAAATTGCCTTATGTTGTTTTCTGCAAGTTTTGAAGATTTTACAGACCTCAGGGTTACGAGGCTGTTGTGCTAAGCACCCGTAAAGTTATTTTATATGCCAAGTTATATATATATATATTGTTATATGTGAACTCCGTGGATGTTACCTCGTTGGCACGCACCCTCTCAAGAGAAGACGAAACACATGTGACAGTAGTTTGAATGTTTTTGGATTATTATTGATCGTGACTTTGTGCAAAGCGGATACCTAATTTTATTAAATAATGTAAAACCACTTCTGGTAGTTTATATCAGAAGTGGGATTGCTCACTACGTCCACTTTGAAATTTTCAAAAGTCAGTTGGTTTATTTTGTTTGAGTGTCCGTGAAACACAAGGTTGCGATTGATAATCTCTGGTAAGCTTGTTTTGTATTGCTGTAGTAGAAAATGGGTCGATCCCGATCTCGTGACCGGTGTTATTCTACTACCAGCCGCTCGCGCGGCGAACGCTTGGTGAGACATCGTTCGCGCAGTTCAAGTAGAGGGTATACCCCTCCGGTAAGAAAACGACACTTTACTTGTAGTCGCAGCCGTAGCCGAAGCCGCAATGAACGTCGTGGTGAACGTCACACGCGCCGAGATCATAATAGCAGTCGCAAGAGCAGTCGCGATCGTAGCCGGAGTTGTGACTACGGGCGCAGTCGTGGCCACAACCATTACCGCTGTGATAGTAATCGGCGAAACGATAATCGTGAGTTTAGTGGTTATGAATCCTGGCACACTATAATGTCGCGTCTTCAGGCTTTAGAGTCGCAAGCGTATGATTCGCATTTATCAGGTCGATTAGCCTCTACTGAGTCACGCAACCCGAGCGGAACAGAACAGATTGTCGAAGCGATTCAATCATTGAAATCGGTAAGTACACATAGCTATTATGTGTCTAATTTTAACCCTAATATACATGACGTGGATTCCTGGTTTGAGGAAGTTGATCGGGCCAAGGTTGCAAATCGGTGGGATGAACGCGAGTGCCTCGTTCGTGTTGGTAAGTGTTTGAAAGGTGATGCAAGGTCATGGTTGGATGAGTGGGTTACCAACGACCGTTCATGGATCAACTTTAAAGAGGACTTTAGATGTTTATGTACCAAAAAGGTAGATCGGGCAACAATCTTGTATGAGGTAATGTCCACTAATTCTAATGGTTTTCGTACTTATGCTGAATATGCACGAAAATCATTACTTCAGTTGTGGGTTGTTAAGGGCCTTAGTGATGACCTAATCACCGATATTGTGCTTCGGGGTGTTACGGATCCCCAAGTTAAAGCAGCGGCTATGAACGCAAATTTAGCTCCGCGGGACCTGGTAGGTTATTTGGCTACCTTCTCAAAATCGGAAAATGCAGATGCTCGTGCTATGCGCTATCCGATTGCGCAAAGTGGTACCGAGGAAAACGACAGTTACCAACCGACCGACTCCGGGAATTGGAATAGGCGTTAAATGTTATTTATGTGGTAAGTTGGGACACAAACAGTTGCAATGTTCTAAGAAGTCGAAACTTGCTGCCACTGGTTCTGCAACTGAGCCGGCCCTAAAACCGACCGCTGCTAAGATTGATCGATTCGTCTCATGTGCATACTGCAAAAAACAAGGCCATCACATACGTGATTGCTTTGTAAGGAAGCGTGCGGATTCAGGTAAAGTCAACTTTTGCTCAAGTTACTCAGCTCAAAAACAAAAGACGTCGTTGTTGGTGTCATCAATGGAATTCCAGTTGACATACTTATAGATAGTGGTGCTATAGGGGTGTCGCTTATCTCTTCAGTGGTAGTAAATCATCTTTCTTGTACCAAGAAACCCACCAGTCGACAAATAAAAGGCGTAGGTAAGTTAATTACGCATGTTAATTTTTACGTCTCTCTCGTGGTTCAGCTGGAAGACGTTTCATTAGATGTGGACTTCTTGGTTGTCCCTAGTGAGTGTATGAATGCTCCAGTCATTATTGGCACCGATGTGCTGAATCGGGAGGGCGTCACATATGTACGTACCAAGGACTTGCAGAGAATCATACGGGCTCCTGAATGTGCTGTTTCTTCTGTGCATGATAACCGACAACGCTCGTATAAAACCAGTTTAAGCGGTCCTCATTTGGTTGATCTCAATAGGATCTTGGACGAGTTCTCCGAACACATGATTTCAGGTACGGCCACTTCCACGGTTACAACAGGTACCATGAGCATTCGTCTAAAGGACGATACACCAGTTCATTATAGACCGTACAAGATGTCATATGACGAAAAGTTGAAGGTACGTCGAATTATTCAAGATTTACTTTCGAAGGGTATCATTCGTGAGTCAGAGTCGCCTTATGCAAGCCCAGTGTTGCTTGTTAAGAAAAAGGACGGCTCTGACCGGATGTGTGTCGATTTCCGTGCGTTAAATGCCCGAACGGTAAAAGATCGATTTCCGCTACCCCTAATTGATGACCACATTGACCGTTTGGGTAAAAGCACCTACTTTACGACTTTGGACATGGCGACTGGGTTCCATCAAATAAAGCTTGATGAAGAATCCATACCACTCACCGGCTTCGTGACGCCAGAGGCCCATTATGAGTACGTAAAAATGCCATTTGGGTTAGCAAACGCGCCGATTGTATACCAGCGCATTATTAGTAAAACTTTGCAGAAATTCATTACTGATGGGAAAGTTCTGGTATACATCGACGATTGTTTGATCTTGTCTTCTTCCGTTGAAGAGGGACTGCAAACTTTGCGGGGAGTACTACAAACATTGACGGAAGCTGGGTTCTCGTTAAATCTGAACAAATGTTTCTTTTTGTGCACAGAAGTAGAATACCTGGGGCGGGTGATATCTAACGCTGAAGTGCGACCCGCTACTGGTAAGGTTCAGGCTCTTTCAGATTCCATTGCACCACAGAATGTTAAACAGGTTAGACAGTTTCTTGGGTTGGCGGGGTATTTTCGAAAATACATCCCAGAGTATTCCACCAGAACTGCTTGCATTGCGCGCCTGACTTGTAAGGACGTGCAGTTTCACTGGACTGCGGAACATGAAACTGTACGTCAAGAAATTATTAAAATTTTAACTGGTGCACCCGTACTTGCGATATTCGATCCAAGTTTACCTACGGAAGTTCATACGGATGCAAGTAGTCTTGGGTATGGTGCGGTTCTACAACAGGTTCATAGGGATGGTAGTCGGCGTGTTGTGGCCTATTATAGTCAGGTCACAAAAGGTGCTGAACCGAAATACCATTCCTATGAACTCGAAACCCTTGCGGTAGTAAATGCATTAAAGCATTTCAGGCACTATCTCATTGGTATTCAGTTTCTGGTGGTAACGGATTGTAATGCCTTAAAATCCACCCAAAATAAGAAAGACTTGTTACCGCGTGTGGCGAGATGGTGGATTTATCTACAAGATTTTAATTTCACCATTCTTTACCGAAAGGGCACCATGATGCCGCACGTGGACTATTTAAGTAGAAACCCATGTAATGTTAACAATGTCGAACGCCCACGTAATTGGGCTCAAATTGCTCAAGCAGGTGATGAGGAGACTCAAAATATGATTCGATTGCTTGAACAAGGTCAATTGGATGCGTCAAGGTATGAAGTACACAATGACATATTATATTACCGATATATGCCGACGGGTGAAGACCCGAGGCTACTTTGCTTTATACCTAAAGGTAACCGTTTGAGCCTCCTCCGCATCTTTCATGATGAGCATGGCCATGTAGGCGCAGATAAGGTAGTGGATCTAATTTTAAGACATTTTTGGTTCCCTAGTCTTAGAAAGTTTGTCACTAAATATACTTCTCATTGTTTAACATGTGTCGCCCACAAGCGTATACCGCGAGCACCTTTACAGCCAATTACATCCTGGGAAAAATCCGAAGTTCCCTTTGAAACCTTACATGTTGATGTTCTCGGGCCTCTCCCTATGTCCAAGGGTTATAAGTTTGTCATGCTTGTGGTAGATGCGTTCACAAAATATTGTCTCTTGACACCTATATGTCGACAAGATTTAAATGAACTGAAACGAGTATTTAAAATTGTGTTATCGTTGTTTGGTACTCCTAAGTTAGTTGTATCAGATAGGGGACGCATGTTTGAGTCGACGGGCTTCACTTCATGGATGAAGGTCCTTGGTGTACAGCTTCACTTCATAACTCCTGAAATGCATCATGCAAACGGACAGGTTGAACGTTACATCCGTACGGTCTTGAATATGCTTCGTATTGCGGTCAATCATCAAAAAGCTGAGTGGGCTGAAGAACTATGGCATTTACAGCTCATTCTTAACCTAACAAAGCAGAAAACTACGCAGACTTCTCCTCTTAACCTTTTAATTGGCCATGAAAGCGCAACGCCTGCAATCCGAACGTTGGTGCGAGATGTGGCATTGAATTTAACCAAAGGCAACCGGGAAGCAAACGGGAAATGCTCAGACAAAGGACGGCCGAACGGTTGAAAAACAATCAGACTCGTCAAGACATAATGGTCAATGAGCGCCGGAAGCCTCCTCGTGAATTCCAGAAGGGTGACCTGGTGTTTGTTGTCAAGTTTGCTCAATCTCAGGGTAAATTGGATTCTGGCATGCGGGGGCCCTATAGGGTAGTGAAAACCCTCTCTAATCACCGATATGAGTTAAAGTTACTTGCTGGATCATATGGAAAGTCTACTTATGCGGCTGCTCAGTATGTGATTCCATGGAAAGGTGAATGGACCCCTGAGACGTGTGCAATATTCTTTGAAGGTGTGTGTTCACTCTTTAAGTACCTGTCTTAGATTGAAGCTGGTACCTTGGTTTGTTCCTTTTAAAAGCTTTTCGCGAAGAGTCATCGAGGGAGTACAGTGTCCTTTTCCCTCGGTGTGAAAGCTTTCCGTGTTCGGAGAGTCGTCGAGGGAGTACAGCCTCCTTTTCCCTCGGCGTGAAAGCTTTCCGTGTTCGGAGAGTCATCGAGGGAGTACAGCCTCCTTTTCCCTCGGTGTGAAAGCTTTCCGTGTTCGGAGAGTCGTCGAGGGAGTACAGCCTCCTTTTCCCTCGGCGTGAAAGCTTTCCGTGTTCGGAGAGTCATCGAGGGAGTACAGCCTCCTTTTCCCTCGGTGTGAAAGCTTTCCGTGTTCGGAGAGTCGCTAGGGGGATTAAATGCACCCTGACCCCTAGTGTAGATTTAAGTATTTCCTCGGTAGGGGCCCATACCGAGGACCTGTGTATGTGCATATGTTTAGACTTTTATATGTTGAATGTTTTAGCTTGTATAAACTTATTTGACTTTGACTTTCTGACTGGTTTGACTTTTATGACAATCTCTAACAAATTTACTTTGTTACATGTAGCAATGGAGCTCTGAAGTAATTTGGACTTTGGTTTCAGAGACTAATCATGGTGTGGATGATGAGTGTTTGAATCTAAATAAATAGATTCCAATGGGGCTGGCCCATCCTCAACGTTTGACTGAACAACTAGGCCTTTGCCACGCCTGGTTTCAACGTCTTTGCAAGAAAAGGAACTTGCCGATGGCGTTGGATCATTACTTCGGTTGATTTCTACATCTTTGGTCGACGACGACTAAGCCTGTCGGGACGCCAGGGTGTCAGGAGAGGCCGTGTTATATGTGAACTCCGTGGATGTTACCTCGTTGGCACGCACCCTCTCAAGAGAAGACGAAACACATGTGACAGTAGTTTGAATGTTTTTGGATTATTATTGATCGTGACTTTGTGCAAAGCGGATACCTAATTTTATTAAATAATGTAAAACCACTTCTGGTAGTTTATAATATGTTTTTTTTTGTTGAACTAACCGAATTCGCACCACGCCGGCATAGTAGACTATAGACTAAACCGTTAAGCTTCTCAATCGAATCTGCAAGATATCTTAAAATATCATGTCTGAATTATTTTAAATTTGGGATAAAAAATATTTTAAAATTAATACTATGGTATAGAGGTCTCTATAAAGATCCTTGTGCGAGGCCTATGTACAAGACAACGGACTTCCTGAGGTTAAAGAAAGCAGTCACAGATAAACCATTCCGAAGATTTACACAGGCAACCCTACATGTTAGTATTAGGTCGAGTGGTTACGAAGTGAACACAAAGCCCCACAGTTTAGGAAAGCTCTATTAGCCAACTGATGTGAGAGGTCACATTGCATCCACTATTGGTACAGAAACACTTGATACGCCGGCTTTTTTGCATACCTAACAATTACGGGCGTTCCACTTAATACTACTGGAAAGGGGGCCGAACTTGGAGAATTATATGGGGTACCGTGACCTCCTGTTTTTTTTTTACTGAAAGTAAAAACTTATAAACGTTTTTTTAAATCATAAATACTAGTTTTTGAGCTTATGATTGATTCGCTTTTTTACATATCCAATAAATTAAAATAACATTAAACATGTAGGCTCTTCAAACGTGAAATATGTATATGTTAGTTACCAAATTACCTCATTAATATGCAAATAAAATACACTAACAAAAAAAATACACGCCGGAGCTTTATACCATTAATATTACACCGACACAGAAATATATCTGACTCTTGGTTCATAGGTCTTAGTTCAACTTGCAGAGCCAATACAGGATATTAGTATTTTTTAAAACAAGTAACCATAACTTTTAAGACACTACTTAACGAACGCCGTCAAAGAGACATGACATTAACGCGATGCTACGTTGCGTGGCATATTCGTAGTGTGGTTCTGGGCATAGATAATACTACGATTTGATTTGATTCAATACTTGACGCGTCGGGTCTGGTTAGGTGACGTTTCAGTATGTTCCGGGCCTTATTCATCCGAATAATTGAATGCTTGGATTATACTCGCCAAACATACGTTAAAATAACCGCATTTTGGTTTGCATGAATTATTAAAGGCACATAGCGCGGAGATCTGATGACCGATGGGGTCGGAAAGTGCTCGAATGGAGGCCACGTAGCGGAAAGCGCAGCGTGGGACGTCCACCCACAAGGTGGTCAGACGACCTGGTAAAGGTCGCGGGACGTCGCTGCATGCAGGCTGCCTCCAACAGGTCTCAGTGGAAATCATTGGGGGAGGCCTATGTTCAGCAGTGGACTTCCCTTGGCTGATGGATGGATGGATGGTTAAAGGTAGCATGTTAACCCATATATTTTAAAATAAAAATAACCAGACACATTTAAAGGACTTTCAAGAAAGTCTTACGGTTACTTCTTAAAACCGTCAAACTGAAACCTAGATTCTTTGATCACTTAGATTGCTCACAAAACGTCCTCAATATCCTACTCTGCATTAAATGATACTCTAAAAAAAACAACATATTTAGGGGTAATTATCGCCCACTCCAATTATAACCCAGTCCGTCCCCAATGCGTGATAGAACGAGTATTGACACGGGACGAGCTGATATTTTACGATCACATTCGTACAACCTTGACACGCTGCTCACAGCATTCGTCAATATGGACCCAGGAAATGACCCCTCGCTTGATTTATTACCCGTGTCTTGGATATTAATTATAGATTTTGTTTTATTATAAAAATAGGAATTAATGTATCTTCATTAAGGCTGAAGGGAGCGGCTGTTCGTTAAATTATATAGCACATAATTTAATTATGTGAGTAGATATTATAATCACAAGAATACTCTTGTTTCCGAATCTGAAAGCAGGTCTGTACGCAGGTACGCAGCTTAGGTGATTATTAACGCCACTTTTACTATAGTTCGTAAATTGAACAACTTACAAAAAATGGAAGCTTAAACAGGGAATTGAACTCTTGAGTTATGATTAAACCTCCCTCAAATTTAAACCTTTGTAATAAATGTAAATGCTAACAACCTAATAAATAGCTAATGATAATAATTATATATGTATTTATGTAAATACCTAAATCAAAGATGTACAATGTGTCAAAAACAGAAATTATGATATTTAGTCTCATTTCAACTATGTGTATGTGCTACACCTTATTATGGTAAGCGTCTTCTAGGTATCTACATAAACTTAAAATGACCTAGGACACATACTTATAGAAATTAGTGGCTACTTACATAAATAAATAAATAACACCCAAAATTAACATACATAGTCCTGACCCCACACCAAGATCGAGTCTTGTGTCGTGGGCGTCTGGTACTAAGAGAGACTTTTCGGTCTCACAAACACCCAGACCCGAAAGAAAAATTTGTGGGTCGCACAAACATTTCTCCCGCTGTGGGGATCGAACCCGCGGCCTCTCCTTTTACAGGCGGCGTCTACCTGCCTGTGCCACCAGAGCTGTCTTCTTCTAATTCTTGCATATCTTTCCCCTCCCCTTAATTTGAGATAATTAACCCTTGGGCCTAATCTGTATTGTAGGCGTGAAAATTATGCCAATTACCTATAGTATATTTCTCATACATATCATACAATATGTGAAATACAAAAATGGTTAGTTTAGTGCCGTGGTTCCTAACCTAGGGGTAATTACCCCCGCGGGGGGTAAAACCTGTATTTTGCGGGGGTAACAATGAGCTGGTTATCGTCATAAGTGAAACAAAACCTAATATTTCGAAACTTGTGAAAGCTAAGCAGTAACTCGTGGTACTGTGGTGGTGTAAAAATTTAAACGAATATAAATTTCAAAAGCGTAATTATTAGTAATGTGCAATTGTTTTAAGCTGAATAAAGTCTACGTATAAGGTATTAACACGTGTTGTTTGAGATCAGCCTTGGGAGGAGGGGTAAAATCAATCACCCTAAAGGGGAGAGAGGGGTAAAATCAGTCACCCTTAGATCATAGGGGTAACGGACCTAAAAAGGTTAGGAACCACGGCTCGAGTGGCTTACACTATTATATTGCATAGATTTAATATATTTATACGTATTTAAATTTGAAAGGAAAGTCAGATAGGTATATGTAATTACATCATTTTCCGAGCAAAACTATTTTTACGTAGCAGAATTTTTGCATTCTTTTTATTTTTATCTTCTGTATTGGATGTTTAGCTTAAATGAATGATAAAGGGCACATTAGCATAAGCGGCGAAATGTGGACACATGCTCGCTCCGAGTGTTTGGCAGGCAACGTGTTATGCAAACTACGTAAACGCACCTAAGAAGATAATTTACACCGCAAATATCACTAATATTATGTTATTTGAGTCCCTAAGTAATATTACGTTATATCATTAGCAATCCTGTTTGAGATTATACTGTGTTAGTATAGTAACAATCTTGTCGCCTGTTCGAGGAGATAGCTGATGACTATTGTACAGATTCCTCGGAATCTAGTTTAGTCGATAGGGCTGTAGATTTTGATACGCACATTATTAATAACTATATTTGCCTGTGTAACTTTAGTTTTAAGATAACTTTTATATGAAACTGTACAAGTTATTGTCGAAATAAAATAATTATAATATCATAAAAAAATGGTTATTTGAGTCCCTAATTAATATTACGTTATATTATTAATAATCCTGTTTAAGATTATATCATAATAGCATAGAAACAGTTCGAGATGTAAATCGTGAAATCATAAGTTTGATGTCTGGTTGGAAAGCGCACTTCAATATTTCTCGTCGACTGAATGTAAAGTCATAATTACTTGTTTAATGGTAACTGTACAAGAAAAAAACAATTAAATGTTTCGGTTAAAATCCTAAAAATTATGTATTTTCTACTATGAAGTTTAATTCAGAATCCGAGTTTTTACCCATACATAAACAGATAATAAAATAATTCCAAAACGAATTAAAACCATACTAATCATTTATAACTCGTGTTTAGGTACTGTTGGACGTAAATCATTGATTGATTGCTACATATAAGACGAATCATAAAAATCAAGATGGCGACGCAACATGGCGGAAGACGCGTGGATTGAACGTTACAAAACCGCTTTCGAATGTGGGTAGTTACAAATTCAATTTGGCGCGCGTATTAATATGTTATTTCTCGCTTTACAAATTACTTTCACCATATACACAATAGTATAGTCGTATACAGATAATGTGAAAAACTACTTTTAATCTCCATAAAGCCCATAGTAAAGAAATAAAAATCCCTTGCCGTAAAAGATGCATCAAACCATGGGTGACACCTGGCTTGCTAAGATGTCTAAGACATAGGGACAAGCTCCATAGATTGGCAAAAGGCACAACCAGGTGATGCCGTTCGCGAACTGATATACACCAGATATCGAAACTTCTGCAACAACTTACTAAAAAGACTAAAAACAGCACATGATTTAAATGAGTTAAATCAAAATAAAGGCAATATGAAACATATGTGGAGCACTGTTAATAAAATCTTACATACTAAAGGTCCCCAATCATGTCCACTAGACATCCTCCAATCCCACGGAAACGAAATTGAATCTGTGAACTATGTGAATAATTACTTCGCTAATATTGGTGAGGAGCTGGCTTCTAGGATTTTACGGGATGATACAGATAGTAGTGCGGGCTATGGGAGTATAACATCACCTAAGTCGTCGATGGCAATATTTCAAACTGATGAGATAAAAATAGAATCCCTAATCTTAAACCTACGTAGTGATTGTTCTGCAGGAGCAGATGGCATATCGGCAGCAGTCCTTAAATCGGCCAAACATGTCCTGATTTCCCCCATAACTGCCGTTTGTAATTTATGTTTGAGCAAGGGTGTGTTTCCGGATATTTTTAAAACAGCTGTCGTCATTCCCATTTATAAAAGCAGGGATAAGTACAGCCCCAGTAACTATCGGCCAATATCTATCTTGACCGCGTTATCAAAAATTCTCGAAAGACTTTTAAATAGCAGACTCATTAAATTTCTCGAAAAAAATAACCTAATTGCGGAGAACCAGTTTGGTTTTAGGAAAAACAAATCGACGGAGGACGCTGTATTAAAATTATCAGAAAGCATTGTTAAACAATTAGATAATAAGGCCAAAGTAATAGGCATATTTTTGGATCTCCAGAAGGCCTTTGATACCGTGTCAATTCCCTTACTTCTCTCTAAAATGGAATGTCTTGGTGTCAGAGGAACAAGTTTGGAAATTTTTTCCAGTTACTTGAAAAATCGGACACAAATTGTTAAAATAGGTCACGCTTCAAGTAGTTATGCGACGCCCACTTTCGGTGTTCCTCAGGGAAGTGTACTGGGTCCAACTCTGTTCCTCCTGTATGTAAACAACTTATGTACGAAACAATTACATCAATGTAATATTATTGCTTATGCTGACGACACAGTTTTAATTGCACATGGCCGAACTTGGGATGTAGCTCGACAATACGCCGAAAATGCATTGACTGAGGTCATGGTCTGGCTTAGGCAAAATCTACTAACACTAAATATTGCAAAAACCAAATACATTACATTTTCCCATAGACTCCACACTCAGCCTAAAAACTTAGATATTAGAGCACATAATTGCCATAAAAATATTACTTGCATTAATTGTCCATCCCTTTCACGTGTTATGAACATTACTTATCTTGGTGTCACAATCGATAGCACTTTTACGTGGCACTATCACATTAATAATTTAGTTATAAAAATAAGGAAGCTTTTACCAATCCTCAGGAAACTGCGCCGTTGTGCTGACTCTAAAATACTGAATATTGTGTATTCCGCACGAGCTGAATCATTAATCCAATATTGCATAACAGCATGGGGTGGAGCTGACATGTCATCCATGCTTCGACTTGAGCGTGCACAAAGAGTGGCACTAAAGGTAATGACTCGCAAACCAAGACGGTATCCCACACAGGCATTGTATCAGGAATGTAAAGTGCTATCTGTAAGACAAATTTACGTGCTCCGGGTCATACTAAAAAAACATTCCTGACAACCTTTTACCAAGAACGCAAGTAGCAGGAGGGCTAATTTATGTCATACTACCCCGCACAGAACAATTTTAGCACGGCGACAGTATTTTATAAATTCCTCACGTATATATAACAAATTTAATAAGCTAAAGCGAATATATCCGCTTTCACTGAACAAATGTAAAAATATTGCTAAATCGTGGTTGCAGGGTCTATCATACAAAGATACTGAGGATTTACTAAAATGACAAACACACACAAACACACACACACACGCACGCACGCACGCACGCACGCACGCACGCACGCACGCACGCACGCACGCACGCACGCACATACACACACACACACACACACACACACACACACACACACACACACACACACACACACACACATTCACATTTTATTACTTTATATTTTTTAATTTTTATTGTTTTCCTAGTTATATGTTATATTAATTATCTGTATCAGCCCATATACGTCCCACTGCAGGGCACGGGCCTACTCTACAATCGAGAATACGATTGAGAGTGGTGGTTAGGCCATATAGTCCACCACGCTGGCCTAGCGCGGGTTCGCACGGTGGTCGCGGGTTCGAATCCCAGGGCATACCTCTGACTTTTCGGAGTCATGTGTGTATTGATAGTCAATCACCACGCACTAAGACGGTGAAGGAAAACATCGTGAGGAAATACCATAGGGATGCATACCATAGGGATTCATAAGAATTTCTATGATATGTAAGTCCGCCAACCCGCACTATATTAATTATACTGTTGTGTGAACATGTAAGGCACTTTAACTTTAATCTATTTGTGGAAAATGTTTTTTAGCTGTAGTTATTTACTGTAAGAAGAAGACACTGGTTCCTGTAACACAGTTTATACTAGCACAGGAGCCAGGGCTTTCAATAAGTTAATGTATGTAAACTTTTCTGCCAATAAAGATATTTATTATTATTATTTATTATTTATTAATGTAGTAAAGCGCGTAATGTTTTTCAATCTCGATGCAATGTTATTTTTTTTATAATAACGCGGCAGAATTCTGTCGCAGTCTCAATACTCCACATATATTGCGCTGGGTCAATAATAGCTTGGCGAAATAGGTATGTGTACCCATAATTCCATCTCAGCCTACTCCCTCTAAGAATGCGCGTTATAATTTCAAAACACTGCATCCAATAGTAAGTGCAGTACTAACCAGAATCCATTGACGGGGAAGAATTAATTCTGATAATATGACACAGTAAATTATACCGGCTTCGTCAATACTAATTTTCCTTGTTAACTGCGGGTTTCACAACTTATACTTGACTTCACTGGTGGTAGGTCTCTCATATGTGAGAGGCCATCTGGGTAGGTACCACCGCAATGTCTATTTCTTCCGTGAAACAACACTGCTTAAATGCACTGTTGTGTTTCGGATTGAAGGACATTGTAGCCAGAGCAACTACTGGACATATTGAGACTTAACATCTTATGTCTCAGGATGGCGAGCGCAGTGGAATATTGCTACTGTTCATGAGCGGTCGTATCGCTTACCATCAGGCGAACGGCTTGCTCGTCTCGCCATTCAATGCAATAAAAAAAAAAAAATACACAAATTGGCCGTCTTCCTCGCGAATACAACTATCCTTCCAAACAGCGAATTAATTTACCCGATGAATGCCTATGAAAATTTAATTTTAGTCAATGTAATTACGCGCCAATCTACGACCTTCTGTTAAACGCATCAAACCGTCAGTAAAATGTTAAGTAACGCGCCGATCTTTATATTGTGCCAGTCTTACGCCAAACTTAATAAATAATAAATTTCACACTGAAATGGCAAAACGAATCAATAATCTAAACGAAATTAAAATTCTTTCGGTTTCATAACTCAGTATTATACAAATTCTCAGAATTTAATTCATACGAAATGATGCGAGTTTGTGAGGAAAATAAATCTAGATAATCTAGATGGAGGAATGGTGATAGTCTCATCCGCTATTACATAATCGGCCAGATATAAGCTTGGTTTACCGAGGGTTGCCGTGGTATCTCTGCCTTCATTTACAAAGACAAACCCTGACAAACTAAGACTCTTTAAGAACCTATTTTCCACTTCAATGGAAACTCGACCATCTTTTACTGAACAAGAAAACAAAGTCAAAATTACTTAGACATTGCCAAATTTTATTACAAAACTCCAGCTCATACCACCTTCTAAAATAGATACGCACTACAGAGGCTATAGTACAAATAATTTAGTGTATCATTCTACAATTAAGAAATATTTCGTTTTGAAGGACATTGTGGCCAGAGTAATTATTGACCATATTGAGACTTAACATCTTCTGTCGCAGGATGGCTGCGTAATTTATTGTTTTGAAATTCATGATGTTTTTTGGTTTGACACTGTCCGTGAGCGACCGTATCGCTTAGCATCAGGATGATGGCATGGTCATCAAATATTACATTAAACCCTACAAATAAACCATTTTCAACATACACCCCCCTAACAGCCTACTTATTCAAAATTACCACTCATGATTCAATCAATGGCAAAGTCACAGTCTACGTCTACAAAAATTCCATAAAGAAATGTAGTAAAAGTTGCATCAAGCACCCATCGGTCCACTTGCATCACATATATTCCAAATCAAACAGTGACCTAACTAGGAGCATCAAGCTTGACATTTGCACTTGACTCGGCTTGTAAAATGCCACGTGTTTCATCAGAGCGTGTCACAACATCTCCAATGAGTAATGAAGTACATTGTGATTTAATATCTAATGTATTAGATTACTGCTCGCTAGGGTTGATTGATAAGTCATTAGATTGTTGTCTGCTCTGAATTATTAAATAAACTTATTACAATGGTCGTTCACTTTGTTGTGATTTGGGATCAGTTTATTGTATACAATTTCTACTAATATAGTTTAAAGATGTCGATCGACGAGATGACCATCTCTGGTATCTCCCAAAGAGAAAAAGTTATCTTTCCATCTCTCCACTGCTGAACATAAGCCTGTCTCAATAATCTCCACATTGACTTGTTGGAAGTGGCCTGCATCCAGGGACTTTCTGCCACCTCAACCAACTTATACTTTCTGTCTATTAAGAATCAATTCCACTTTAATTCAGATCCACGTTAGATACTTTGTTGTACCTTTTAAAATATGTACATATCAGTTACTACAGTTACTCATATAATTAAGATCTGAGAATCTACGTGAGACTTATTAGTCACAAAACAATCCCAAAAGAAATAATCATTATATTGAACACTTTTACTTCTTCAATGTCACAGATAGTCAAATTCGTTTATTCTGCTCTTTTAAACTGTCTCTTTAATTTAAAGTACTAAATTGTGGATTATGACCAAACTTTCCGATAACTCAATAGTATTAAGCCTATTTGTGGATCGGACCAAACGCTTTCGATAATTTCCTATTTAAGGAAGAGCAGATTACGCTTACATTAAGCCATCGTCAAATAATTTCATAATCGCCGGTAATGTACGTCGCACCCAACGCGATGACCTTTCTAGGCCGCGGTTACGACAACCGGTGTCACTTGTACGTAGAGCAAACGCTATTGCAAAGAATGTTAGGTGTTTATGTCATTACGGGGTTAATGACCGGCCTAATTATAAATGCATATATATTACGTAGGTACATAAAGGTTCTACGATATGGAAATCCTAGCAGTAGGCCTAGGTTCCGCAATATATCTGTTGAAGATGATAATTGTATTATAGCTAACTGTAATATAGCATTGTAATATTAGCTAATCAAAAAGACTTGTTTTAATGTGGGTGAAGATCGAATTCGTTATTAATATGGCAACCATCGGGTTGATCTATATCGATACTACGATGGAAAATGTTTAGCTGAGATTTTTTTTTAAATAGTCTCTTTGTTTTAAATCACAAAACAAACAAAAGACGTATGAAAATGTATAGAATTACCTACGTATAAAATTATTCAACGAACACAATGACATTTTTAATATAAATAATGTTACGTCTACGAACTTGCCACCGTTTATTGCCGTCTTAAAATGTGATAGGGTCTCAGGAAATGTATATGATAATTTTCAAGTAAAATAACAATCACAAAGAGGGTTGCGAATGTGAGATCACAGGATTAAGACCATGCGCTAACTAGCGAGGCAAATATGTAAAATTAAAAAAAATCGTTGTGAATACATAATGATAACACTCTAAATTCCTTATACAAATAAAATATCTATCTACAATATTTCTAAATTAGCCCATAGCTGGCTCAAATCAAAGCCCCCGCTGTGTTTGAAATTTGCTAAATTACAATTCATTTTTTATCCATTCGTCCTTTATTTGAATCGAATACAGGCATAATTACATTAACATTCAAAATCATAAAGTCAGTAACCTCAAAGTTACAGATCCAATTAAGTTTCTGAATATGTATAATTGTATATATTTAGAAATGGTCAAGATGTGACGATGTTTCGTAACAGCCATACGGCACGCGATGGACAGCAAACCAGAAACATAGACGCTTTGAATGCTGAGCGTGTGGCATATTACCGCGGAATATGGCTACGGTTCCATTGCTCCACGTCATTTTATAGTTTTTTCAATACATATAATAATTGATGCATCGTGAGTACATATGCATTTATTTAAGGTATTCCTTGAAATAGGATTGGCTGACTAGCCCTAAACAAATATCAGCTACTTTCAGCCCATAAAAATAAGCCAGCAAGGCTTAGTCTAAATATCTATACAACAACTGGATACATTGAGACTTAACTTCGTATGTCTTAGGACGGCGAGCACAGTGGAATAACAAGCATTGCTGTGTAATTCGTTGTGTTGGTTGGTTTGGTTACTGTCCATGAGTGGTCGTATCGCCATATACCATCAGGTGAAATGTAAGCCCGGCTCGCCATTGAAAGGAATAAAAAAATAATAGACATACATATTTTTTTCAAGTGTGTATGTCTCAAGTAAAATAAACCATGATAGGTTCGTTTTTATGAAGACGAAAGCGTCTAAAGTCCTCTTCGGTGTCTCAAGGGCAGATGGAAAGATATATAGAAATTTCTGACCGGCCTGCCACGATGGGAATTTTGGGCTCACTGCACAGGTGTTAGAACCAGGCTCGACGTCTAACCAAAATCCTACGCTGATATGCTAACTAAAACCTGCCCCTCGCGCGCATTATAGACGACAAGTGATACGGACGGACCAAAACCAGATATTATGGCTCGCCGAGCCACTGCTGGAATTTGGGATGGCACTGATGCCGCCTACTTACTTTACTTCGAACGCTTATGCCGCGATGGGCGTCCACAATCAACACTAAACCAGGCGTTCTGCTTCCCATTCTAGTAACAAATCTAAGGAGAGTATACCATTACCGCAGTGAGCTTAGGATCCCCAAAGACGAGAAGGGGATACTGTCGGTAAATCCTGACCCCTCTTATTATTGATTGGTATCTAGTTTTTAGGTTACAAAGCTGTCTGTCTCTGTCATAATAAGAAAAAACTCTAATACACACATCACTTCCAAAGGTATAAACACTGTATTTGATGTGCATGTGATGTATGGTGAGCGCCCATAGCTTGAACCTACGACTGTTCTTCTTATACTATTACAGCGCTTTCAATTCTAAATAAACGACTTCGTCATAGATTTCAAACAACATTTATCCCTTTTTATCCGACTTCAAAAAGAGGAGGAGTTTCTTAATTCGACTGTATGTAAATTTTTTGTCTCATTATTAATACTAATTCAAGAAAATATCGTGCGAGTATGGAGATACGCACAGCCACACCAAACCGCGCTGGTATTATTTAGTCGGTAATTATGCGAGGCGCGACATTCCCGCCGTGTCAAGGTGAACGCGTCGTCGCCGACCGATGTCCACGCGGCCCATCTGCCTATTCTAACAGAGTAACAGCGTCATCGTGTGCTGCCACCTTTATAAACATATTTTTATAGAATTGTTTTTCTATAAGTCATTCGAACGAGCAAACAGGTGACTTGATTGTAAGTGATTAAGCGGCTCATAAACATCTCATAAGCAAAGGGAATGCCCATTTTTTATATAGTCTTGGACTAGGAACGGACCGTTAAAATAGGGTTTTTTAGGATTTATTTCAGAATAAGGGTCGGAACTATCAGAAAAACACGTTAAAAATGTCGTCGTTTTCTTTTCAAGGAAATAAATAATATTATGTTTAAGAATTTGACTGTGAAACAATATGTATTTTCTTAGTCATGGGCTTCACTGTTCCATTGCTCCTTGGTCATGTTTATGACGTCTACAAATGGGAAGAGGAAATGAAGGTATCAGTTTTATGTAGTACTATCCGTTCGAACCACTCCTGGTTCGAACCACCACCCTGGTGGTGGTGGTGACCCTCCGGTCACTCTATGATCAGGAATAAAGTTCGAATGTTTGATCGTTCAACGTCCGAGTTGTTTATAAATTTTCCACTTCTAAAAATCAATAATATTTTCTTTGATATTTCGCATTAACTCCGAACTTAGTCTACGGTTATCACTAACGATAGAGGAATCGAACTTTTTATACAATATCTAGGCACATTCGTATAATTCAACATATGTCGTCTGATCATGAACCTTGTTTTGGATCACGGAGGGTAACCCCAGACAAATCCTACTGCAGAGCAAAGTAATTCCAATATGACTCTACCACGCCATAAAAATAAAATACTTATGCCTAAGTACTATCTGGCTCTCCAAAAAAACTAGATTATTTTTCTACTAGATACTAACTAGATTATTTACTACATAACAAGTTCCAATTACAAGTACATTAGCGAGATTTGCGCGGTGGACTTTCAGCGGCACAGATCAAAGGTAGCGTTTGACGCGCCGACGCGTGACTCCGCAAAGGGTGCCGATGTCTCTAGGCTTTGCGTCACGAATCTGCGTAATGATGCGGGGTGTTAGACATGTAGTTTCATGTCGTTCTTGGAACGTGCCTTATTTTCTATTAGGAAATTTACGAGGAATTTTATATACAATAAGGTGTTTACTACACTCGCTTAATGCAGCATGGAGTTACCAAATATTATGAAAAACATATCTAGACGGCATTTGCAATTAAAATCATGTGCAAATAAGACATTAGGACGTGCAAGAATAAAAAAACTTAAAAAAAGTCCCACCTAATCCCATACATCAATACAGCGTTAAATCTCCTTATAACACCCCGTCTATAAAATCCGTAAACAAGTTTATCCCCCTACTTCGGCTGGAAGTTACCGCAAACTAGTTTTTCCTACATGTTTGGAGTTAGACGGACGCAATAACCGACACCTGTGCATCCACAAGAACTCGGCTTGGTATGGGTGAAACTTCTCTATGTATTTTTCTTAGTGTAGGTAAAAACTGATAGTAAAGAAACTGAATAATCATTTTTTTATGTCTTGCAGGTGATACTTTTCCATATCATGAAGTAGAGTATTTTACGTTTAATAAGTGTAGTGTTCAACATTGTTAATGTTGCTGAAATCTTATATATAAAAATGAATCGCAAAATGTGTTGGTAACCGCATAATTCAACAACGCCTGGACCAATTTGGCTGATTTTGGTCTTGAAATATTCGTGGAAGTCCTGGGAAGGTTTTAGGGGTGAGAAAAATAGGAAAATTTCTGAGGAAGATACTAAAAACCTTTTTTTTGGGTATCGTTCAAGCGTGATGCGTCCAGCCAGTATAGGATGATCTTTGTTTATTTGACGGGAGACGTAAAAGACGGTCCAGCTTCAACTACCACCCAACGTAAAATGATCTATCTTTCCATTGTCTTTCATTGACGGCTGACGAAATAGAACAAAATTCAAAAAATGTGTACATCGTGTATATAATATTATCTAGATACGGCGTCTTGCGCATAATTTTGTTAAATGTAAATTAAAACGATGTCCACATCTACCAAAATCGCCCATTGTTTTTTGAGATTATTGCAACAGTTTTAAACAAGGTATACTCTATCGAAGCGTTTTGCCGGAGTATACCAAAATATATCTAATTATAATTTTTCGTTTTCATAAACGACATTGTTTTTTGAATTTATACTTTTAGATGCGCTGGGGGACATATTTACATTTCGCATTAGTATTGTTTTCAGACTCAAGAATAAAAAATATATTGGTACGTTGATGCCGTATCTAGAGACATTATAATGAAACGATATGCAGTTTTATATTTTTAAATATTTGTTCTATTACTTACGTCACCTGGTAAGGCAGTATGAAGGTTTTATTAATTTGTATATGGTAACGTAATAGACGCGACTGCCAACAAGTTAACGATGGTCACGGGTTCAAATCCCAGGGCACACCTCTGACTTTTCGGATTAATTTCTACGTGAAATAAAATCCGCCAACTCGCACTAAGCAAGCAGGGTGGACTATAATATCTTCTTCTATAATATAAACATGAATCACAAAAAGTGTTGGTAAGCGCATAACTCAACAACGCCTGGACCAATTTGGCCAATTCTTTTTTTAAATGGTTATTATTACTTTATTACTAACAAAAAGTAATGGCGTGCAATATTATTAGGAAAAACAGCATTTTGGTGCTGAAATAAGGGACGTAATATTGGATGGACAATAAAAAACGCTAAAGTTTTTAATGTCAAAATTTCATAAGGCAATCTTTATACAGGGTATGTCAAGACTGCTACCGAAAACGAAGCCGGGTGGTAGTCTAAGCGACTTCAGACACAATGCAACAGAAAAAGTTGCAAAAAAAAGCGACAATTTTTTTTTTTGTTATTTTTTTCCTATGGCCATATTTGGGTGGTAAATACATTTTTTCCTAAAATAATAGTGTATACCCTTTTATTTATAAATACTCTAAGGTATAAAAGAGTTTAAATTATTATTTTAGCAAAAACTATGGATTTACCACCCAAAAATGACGATATTTAAAAAATCATAAAAAATAATTGTCGCGTTTCTATGCGAAATTTTTAATTGCATTGTGTTTGTAGCCACTAAAACTACCACCCGGCTTCGTTTTCGGTAGCAGTCTTGAGATACCCGGTATGTACATGTATATGGAGAGACGGGATATAATAGAGTGGAAGGTACGGGAGAGGGCTGGGATAGCTGACAGATTTGATAGGACGAAATGTAAATGCACGTTATAAGACGGGATGGATAATAAAAGAGAAAGGACGGGACGGATCGGGAAGAGACTGAACAGACGGATGAGACGGGATTGAGCCAGACAGTAGGATAGCTATGTCAAGTTTAGGTATACAAGAGATTAATACGAAAAATAACATGTATTTGGTGTGGAGTGGAATCAAAAAATATATGCACCCAGGCGAAGCTGGGTCGGGCCGCTAGTACAATATAAAGTAAATAGACTCTTGAAATAGCGTAGCAAAGTTTATATTCGGATACGGCTAAACAGCAATGTAAATGCACTGGTGTGTTCCTTTTTGCATGACATTGCAGACAGAATAACTATTGGAAATATTGAGACTTAACATCTTATAATATCTTATTTCCAATTCCTATTAATTTAATTTTCTAATTGATTTCGTTGCGGTTTAAAGACAAGTTCGACATTCCCGGAGCCTCGCCGAACTTCAATGCTCGATGTCATTACATTGCGTATCACTGTTGATCCTGGCTCACAGGAGTTACAGTGGTGAGTGTGAGGGCGGGGCAGTCTCCCTCTTATGTCTCAAGATGGCATTGCTTGCTAATTAATGGTGTTGTTTGGTTTTGCTACAGTTAATGAGCGGTTGGATTGCTTACCATCAGGCGAACGGCGGGCTCGTATCGCCATTCATTGCAATAAAAAAAAATGCAATTCATACAGAATGTATAATACTATAAAATTTTTGGTTATCCTCAGGTACTAAGTCCATCTTAACAGTGAGTACAAAATGAAAAGTAACAACAGAAACCAATATCTCTAAATCCTAACACACAATAACCACTAATATTCCAACAAGACCCATAAACTTCACGGCATTCTCACCTCGTCGTGTAAAAAGGTTGTTTTTTCGCCATAAATTCATAAGTTTTATGAGTTTGATGGGGGGGCGACGACCCTCGATCATCTGTGACTTAGTGCCCTCCACGCCGTTTATGGGATCTTGGGGCAGGTAGCCTGGATTTATGAACCTCTATATATATTTATTGTGGGGTGACGATGTATGAAGTTTACGGGGTTTTGTAACGGTATTTTACGTCTAATATGGTTCTTTAACGGTGAAGGAAAACATCGTGAGGAAACCTGCATACCGTAGAGATATATAAAAAAAAAAACTATGGTAGGTAAGTCCGCCAACCCGCACTAGGCCAGCGTGGTGGACTATATGGCCTAACCACTCTCAATCGATTCACTGTCGATTGTAGAGTAGGCCCGTGCCCTGCAGTGGGTCGTATATGGGCTGATACCAGTACCAGTACCATGGTTCATAGAGTTATGTAAAGAGACAATGTAGTATGTAATATAACAAATGTTTTATCATACAAGTATTAAGTAATTATTATTAGTATATTATTATTATTTTTAAGCATTTGTTCTTTATATTTACACTTACCACCAATTGGTTTTCTGGTAGAAATCACTTAAAGCGTTTTGTACCTTGCATTGTTTTCTCTTTTGTAATATTATTTTAGTTTTTAATGTTTTGTTTTAATGTTATTTTAGTATACAATAAAGATTATTATATAAATTATTGAACTTCACTGTCATGAAGTCATAAAATCAAATGACTGACAACTCAGTTGGGATCGCAATTTGCCTTTTAGCTACTAAAATCACAATTTTCGGATACCTTTAAGTGAAAACTAGCTAGGAAGGCTACAGTTCTCCGCATAGCTTAAACTAGATAACCGTTGTAGACTAAGGCTAATATTATAATTAATCTAAGTATTGATCAAGTAATAATGCTAACACTTGTTAACAACCCAATTCAAAATCGAATATAATTACCAGCAAAGAGATTAGCACGGCGTGTCTCATAAATCCAACTAACAAAAAGTGCATCTCCAGTGAGTAATAAGTGTCAAAACGCGCAGTTAATTCTTTTGCGAGGTGCTCGGACTAACGAGCCGCTGTGTGAAACATTGCATACGGCTTGCATCCACTGCAACGCTAAAGCGATGGTCAGCTTTGTTTAGAGCGGAGGTTCTTAACTGGTAGTCCGCGAACCATTGGTGGGCCCTGGAAGCATTCAAATTGGTTCGCGAAACCGTCCTAAGGCCATGCTTAATATAATTTTACACATGTCTTACTTATAGACAGATGGAAAAATCCTTGATAAATTTATATTTCTGCATTGTATTGACCAACCAAACTGGTCAACAAACTGGGTGGTTAGACAGGTTAAGAACCACAGGCTTAGAGGCTATCTTTCTCACCAATTATTTAACTGCTATCAGTTGCCTCTGTAGTGTAGTTTATTGCATGCCAGCTATGAAACGCGAGGGCTCGGGTTCGACCTCCGCATTGAGACAAATATTTTTGTGATACACAGGTATTTGTTTCGGGTCTGGGTGTTTGTGAGACCGAAAAGTCTCTCGTAGTTCCTGATACCCACGACACAAGACTCGATTTCAGTGTGGGGACAGGATTAGGTGTGTGACTGTTGTGTTTATTTATTTGAGGCCCAAAATTATGACTACGACAACTTCTATCGCACTTTGCCCCCTGGTGAAGTTAAAGTAGTTATGATTGAGCCCTGTAAGTCGTACAATGTACTGCTAGAACATACAAGGTCCAGAAAAGGAAATTCGTCTTGCCAAAATATATCATAAAAACTTCCCGCAATCATTCAAGCAATAGCAGGCTGGCAATGGACATAATATGCCATATATCATAAAAACTGAAAAAGTCTGCCTACCGGCTGATGATGATGACAAAAAATGTATAAAAAATGTAGATAATATCATGCAGCTAGTGTAGCACTGGCATAAACCGCTCACCGCTCACAAAGCAATAAATAAACGCAGAGACAACACCTTGTTAACTAGAAATAATTAACGATGCAAAATAAAACTCCCGGCGAATGCTGCTCTATGGAGTTATCACGCAAAATGAATCGTGTTTTGAAAAATATTTATATCCGCACCTGGTGAACTAAAATACTGTAAAATATATATTTTACGACCCCAATTTAGAATCAAGTTTATACATATTTTTATTCAGGCAATATTTAGGTAGGTTAATACATATCGGTTATATCGTCGTATTAAAAGGGTAGATAGAGACGTAATTAATTCTAACGACAGTTCTTCAAGTTTATTTCTATCTCATGGTGTAATAAGGATGACTGTGTGACTCTTTCTCTTTGTTTCTCTCTTACACACACGCTTTCTTTGTAGGTTTCATTATGCGATACACATTGGTACACACCTGACCTAGCAGGTTCGCCACTTACAGGTTAAAATAACATAGATCGGTAGCAAATGAAACAATATAGCCAAAACAATGCCTCGCTTGACAGAATAAATGCTACTAGCGACCTCTACCAAGAGTATGAATCACTACGTCCTTCAATCATACAAAGTCCACTGCTGATCATAAGCCTCCCCCCAAAGATTTCTAACTGTAGTATATCTGTTTGTATGTCTATACGGATTTTGCAATTTCTACTGATAAGTTTTTACACCAACACTTTATGAAAGGCGGTGCTGCATTTTAAAGACTCTTATCGTGGCGGGAGATAGCGGAGAATGGAGATAGCTAGAGAACTCTCACTGAGCCAGCGGAGTTAGTTTTTCGTATATCACTATATCATAAACCCATTAATTTGAATAAAAGTGTCAACCTTGAGGATTCATTTTACAGCACATTTTACCGCTACGGAATATGTCAAAGCAAAATATTTGTTTACTACGAATACAATGTGGTCTCTGTAATCGAAGATGTTCCTAAATAACCATTATTTATATTTATTTAAATGTTTAAAGGTACGGCAAACGGAAACATCATTATGATGTTTCCTTATTGCTATTTTAAAGTCCAATAAATACGTTTTAGGAAATATATTTTTATTAATTGACAAGTTGGTATGTGACTTCAGTTATGTTGGAAGGTCGAATCATCTGCCTTTTAAATATGATATACTATTTATTACGCGGAGTTACTTGTTGTATTTTCTGTAAAACTTTAGAGTTGGAATTTGATATATTGTACGAACTGGATCGCTTGTAGTGAAGACTCTAGGCAGAATAGATGTCTACGCTATTGACTATGGCCTAGTCTAGGTTCAGACCATGACTATGAGAGATGTCTCAATCGAAATCTCGATAAAAATCTCGTGCGATAGTTTATGATATGATAGTTCATGCATATGGACTAAAATCTTATATACCGCTCAAAATAAAAAAAAACCCTTTATACATCTGCATGAAATCTTCTTCCTGAGCTCGTCTGTAAATAAAAAAGAAAATGTACAAACACACAGACATATTTGTAATGTTGGTATGACAGCTTGAGTGTGAGAAGCCTTGGCCTTTACAAGGCGGTTATTTTTGCCCAGTTTATTGTCTATGGTGACTCGTCTATACATCAGGTGCCCGTGACACCATTCATGGAGACCCTGACTCGTCCCCTTTATAAAAATATAATAATACATATTTTAGCATATCAGGAATGTCATAGTTGAAACGAATCATTAGAACTTTCTGTAATGCCAGGACAAAGAAACGAAAACATATGTTGGTAAGTGGTAAGTAGAAAGATACTCTATCTTCCGAACGAATTTCAAATTGGATTTTTTTTGGCTTGGATTTTGACGCCCAAAGTAAGATATAAATTTTTCACTTCAAAAATCAATGCTGATCCCTATGATACCTACCATTTTCTTAAAACTTAGTCCACAATTACGACATAGGATAGAGGATTCCAACATTTGTGAAAATATTTAGGATAAGTAACATTCCATATACAGAATAAGTGTTTGCTACATAAGGTTGTAAAGCGCAAATCATGCACTCAGTTCATTGCCCTGCCACTACAAGTGGCATGCCAAATGAACCGTGACGTAAAATTGATTCAACAAAGCCGGCCATCAAATATAAACACCGGCGGCGCCTTAAATAAACACAAAGGGTGCCACAAAAATAAAATATATCCACGAAAAACATAATTACCATTTCCCTTTTCAGCTTTCTGCTCGTTATCAATTGATGCTACGTCGTAGCGTCGTAGCACCGTAGCCGGGGGTGCCGTAGCCCGTAGCGGCAGGTTAGGGGTTGTTTACAAAAACACGATGACTGGCTTAACGCGCCCTCCCGTGTCTTTATTGGCCCTTGTAGGCTTGTTGTTGTCTGACGTGGACGGTTTCATAAGTAAATGGGGCAGAAATAAAAACCTCGAGAAAATAAATATAACCAATACATTCTCAGGTAAAGCCTACCTGATATAATAGATTGTATGATGGCTTTAAGATAATAGGGTAAGATTACAAGGTCTTTTACCGTTTCGAAAAAATTTAAGTCTTAAAGAATTATTGTCGAAATACTTGCGGATTATTTTGATCGAATCCAAGATTTTTGCGTTAATATATTACCGTAGCTACCAGCTAGTAATTTAAATACATACAAAAATAATCTACGGCTTTAGAATATAAATATTTTATAAAAGCTTGGTTCCGTACTGCATGTAGCGTACAAAGCGCAAGAAATAACATTGTAAGCGGGGTAATGGGGCGACGACAGTTAACTTGTACATTCAGGTGCCCGAGTAAACACACTGCAGACTTCACAACAACTCCACGATGCCTAGCCTTCAATTACAACAATTATTGAGATTTCGATGTGTTTTTATTAACCGCCTCCAAAACAGCAGGAGGTTCTCAATTAGAATGTACAGTCAGCAACATAAGTCACTGAACACTTCACATTTTTTGATAACATTTTTATGAATTAAAATTTGTACTTACTACTCTGTAGCCCTAAAATATAACCAAGTAAAGTCATCTATGCCGAGAAGTGCCATACGATATTGAAAATAATTATTACTTTGGATGATAAGACAATTCTAAATCTCGTGACTGTGTAGCGACTTATGTTGCTGACTGTACATAATTATGTTTTTGAATAAAGTAACATTGTATGTACGTGTCAGGCTTAGTAATTAACAACAGCAACACTACTTATAAGTTCTTATTGCTTACCGATTTCTGCACTACACTGCTCACTCTGAGACATGAGACTTGTTTATTTTTGAAAAGTGAAGTTATTTTTTCATTGAAGAAAGACAGAAGAAACAAAGAAAGCATTTATTTGTCCAAGTAGTGTTGGTAAAAATATCAATAGCAATCACAAATAGCAAGTGAAGTCGATAATAACATTTCACAAGTTGCATAAATAAGCAAAACTTTGCGATTCGCGATTGTGATTCACAAAGCCGAGTTGCAAATTTTTTTATATTATGATCTCGTGTAGTTGATGCAGAAGTGAGTTTTTTTACGAACCCATATGAGGAAGAAACTGAACAGTCAATTTGTGTGTGTACTTTTAAACAATTAGCAATAGCAGAAATATAGAGTTTGTTTACTATTTGTAAATACATACAATAATTGTGTTTAAATAATCTGTGGACAATGTTGTTGGTTGAAGATTTGTATATTCAATGTATGTTATTATGTTCTACTAACCTGTATTTTTCAACTGTTTTTTGTCCCAATAAATTAAAAAAAAAATAGAGCATAAGGCTTTAAAAATAACAAGGAGGTGATGTTAATTTGAATTTGAAATTGCAATAATTCCCATTACTAGTCACAAGCAATGGTTTAAAGTTATACTCATATTTAAATTAACTTAAGTAAATAGAATTCTTTGTCACAAAACGGCTCATGCTTAGCATGTGATTGTAATAAAACGCTGATCTTCCGCAAGGTCAGTGAGTGACATTGTGTGTTAAGCCCAAAGATCACTAGCTACAATTTCATTTAAAACAGAACACAATACACTCACACCGCAACCAGTAGAAAAGATCTATTGAAATTGTAAGACAATTAAAATGCTGAACAGACTAGCGACTAATGACCATACCGACAACCCGACTATACCCATCAGTGACATTCGCAACAGTAAATAGTTTCTTAAAAGCTGATGCTGGTGTTCATTAAAGCAATCCATTTGTGTACAATTATCACTATACTTACACAATCATCCTACCAACAAATTATTCCGCTACAAGTATTTCACCGCAATAAAGTCATAGTGCAAAAATTAAAAAAAATCGCAACCAAATGCACATTGTATCATTTTTCATGTATATTTTTTTGTGATGCATGTTTCAAATTACAGCGGGCTGAAATATAACGGCAGGAGGTTAAAAATCTTGCGCGCGCTATCTGCTGGCCGAGCGCCAAACTACCTGCACAATAAATAATACAATCTGAGCGCGCACGCCGGTGGTAGGAGACACGTGCGACTTTTTGTCGCAGCACTTTTTAACGCCATACAGGGTGTGAAAGACATTAGTCTCCGCTATTCAGAGAAAAGAAGATGCACTAATGCATCAACGAAGCTGTCGTAACATCTCGTATTTAGAAAAATAGACGACATCAATTGATGCATTTTATTTAATCATTAAATTATTGATAATTAAAACTATATTGTATCATTAAATAATTGTTATATATCTGGTGCGATTCCAGTAAGCATGATAAAAATAACATTTACCGCAAACGCCGGAAATATTGAATAGGTAATTATGAAGACCATAAATAGTCATAGCGCGTCATTTGTTAAACCGGCTGACCAAAATTAAGATGCAAATCTTAATTCATGGTTGTTTATGGGACACTATTCAGTCTCACAAACACCTACACCCGAAACTATTGCTTAATCCGTGAAAAATTATCAAAATATTAATTAATCGCATAAACGCCCGTTTACACTGTCCGACGCGTTCCGCCGCGAGCAACGCAACAATAACCGCCATATCCGCAAATATTTTTAGCCACCCCACGAAATTATTTTCCTTAATGACTCTTTAGATAAACGCCAATTAGATACGGATTAGTAATGACCTTGCAATGTATATGTTTTTCGCACCTTTCTGCAATCATTTTAAAGGTCGTGAAGTTAAAGACGTATGAATTGGTCGCATTGCCTTGGAGTTACACCTCGACTAACGTTTATTGTAAAAGTCCCAAGGTAATTTCTTTAAAAAAATATTAATAATCCTCAATTTCCTGCTTGATTAGTGACTGACTGGAAGAGATCGCTCTTAGAGATAATGCCGCAAATTGAATCATTTTTTTCTGTGTTTAATGCTATGTTGTATTTTAATAAAATATTCTTCTACTTCTTCAACCTGGCGTTATCCCAACTGGTGCCAGAGTCCGCCTTCCGGCTAATTCTTCTCAAATTAGCCCGATCTTGGGTATCCTCAAAAGTAAGGCCATTGACCCTCATATCTTCCTTGACGACATCTAGCCAACGATTCTTTGGTCTACCCCTCGATCGAAGTCCGGGAACATTGATGCCCATGCACACATTTTAATACAGTATTATTATTGATAATATTTATTGAAAATTAAAACTCGTATGATGCCAGGTGTGAAACGAGAGACAGAGAGTTCAGGACCAAGGTAAATACTTATGTCACATTTATGCACTTGTTTCTGTTCTGAATGTTGGACTGAAACTTCTGTCGTGGTTGGAACCCACAACATAATTTTTGTATAATCAGGGCTATATAAGTGATTGTTCAAAATATTGATTACTTACTATTTATCCATATAGGATATGAAAGGTCGTTCCATATCCGACCCTTGTTAAGTGCCAAAATCTTTAATTCTTAAATAACCAAATCAAATAAGTTTGCTTCATTATTTTAATAGCCAATTATACAGACCTATAAACCCATTTAAAAATAATAAAAAGCAACCCCAAAACATAAAAGTGAATACAACGAGCAACACAAGTATTGCAATAAAACGCGTGGATAAAGTATAAAAATGTAAATACTGTTGGGCGTGTGTATCGGAAGCACTAAGCATATTGCTCTCGTAAGCTATGCCCCACGTGAACACGCCGATAACACGCCTTAGCATCACCTTGTGTACCGTGATTAATGAATAACTGGATATGACCTCGAATAATCTGTTGGGACTCTAGCAAATCCCTAAATCAAATAAATTTAATTATTTTTTATATACTCAGTACCTCGAAGATAAAAAATACATCCGAAATTTTCAAAAACACGCGGTAATTCGATCACACTAACACTCGGAAAATCGAAATAAAAAAAGGTCATGAACATGTACGAAATGGTCATGTTGAAACTTGTATACACGAATGATCATATACGCCTATATAAACGCAGCCTAAAAACCTCTCAGCATTTAGAATTCTAAGTAATTCGAACATTGGAGAGATACCTTCAGCCTCGAATTATCGAAAGTCGTCAGTATATAGTTTGTAATTCTATAATTTCGGGAAACGAATAAACTGGTCCCCGTAAGCGACAACTGCCGCTCATGACTTAACTTGGTATGGTCGTTAAAACTTCATAAGACACAAGTTTTATTTTATGGCTATAACAAAAATCAAGATGAAGAAGACAATTCCTATGGTATGTAAGTCCGCCAACCCGCATTAGGCCAGCGTGGTGGACTATATGGCCTAACCGCTCTCAATCGTATTCTCGATTGTAGAGTAGGCCCGTGCCCTGCAGTGGGACGTATATGGGCTGATACAGAAGCAGAAGAAGAAAAATCAAGAGACTTTTCGGTCTCATGAAACCCGTATTGGAAACAAATGTTCCCTGCTACATTGAAGTATTAATGACACTTTCCTTTTGGTTTTACAATTACTTTATGAAAAAAATTATAATACAAAGCCACTTCATTTTGTTCCTAGTTCCCCGTACTTAAGGCGCTATGAGTCAGGTCTAAGGTCCGTCTAGACGGCCGTGTGTCGCGCCCTTATTTATTACGCCGTGTATACACGCGCTTTCAATTTAGATACACGTTGTTTTAAATTTACTACATACTGAAACACTGAAGATAAATTGTCTTGTTTCACCTATTGTTTTCAAATTTCACTCGCAATTTTGGATGTTTATTTAAAGTACGTTTTTGAAATTTTCAAATTTGCAATTTCAATTGTGTGGTTCTTAAATTACATATTAACTAAGTCATGAAAGAAAGCATGAATTATTGGAGATATAAGATAAAGAGACATAGGTCTAAATAAAAGTGTCAAAATAATGAACCGAACTACACACGAAGTTGTTTTACCTATTCTTGGAATAAACATTAAAATCATTACTATACATTGAATAAGCTTCGTAAATTCTTCGTTAATGCATCGTATGAAATATTTGTAAAGAAAATCACTTGTTAAACTGCATTTCAGACACAGGCGAAATCACTGAACGAGCAGTTTGAACTGATTCAAGTAGTTTCACACCTGACCGCATTCTTAAACGTCTCGCTTTTGACACACTTCGACGAACGCGAAACGTTTAAAAATATATATTGTTTGTTAAAAATATAATGTTTAATCAATAGATATAATTATATTGGTTTTCGTAGTTAGAACTACTTATTAATAACAACACCATGGTATTTTGCTTGAAACTTATGTTGAAACACAGAAATATATCAATATTTCTATATGTTGCAAGTTCAATTACACATTCTCTCATGAGGAATCCCCTTTCCGAAATCGACTGCAGGATATAGACGCCGTTGGCTGGGTATATAGATACTAGCTTAAACGCTATTAGTGTCTGGATTCACTTTTAAAGCACTTCGCAAACTCAAAATTAATATGTTTAGACGCAAGAGTGGCTTTTGGAGGGCCCAATACCCACCATTCCTTTCCAGTGTTTTCTAAATCTTAATTCTAAAATATTGAATAATCTTTAATAATACTTTGAAAATGTTATACATAATAGTTTATAAAGCTATTTATTTACCCTCAGGTGATCATTTTCGGTCGAATACAATAGAAACCCATCGCCAAAACATCACTTTCCAACCGTGAAAGTACTAAGAGTCGTTGAATCGAGAGTCTCGCCAAATAAATAACGTAAAGAGCGGTCAAGGCTTCGGGCGGAAGTCATCTGGCGACAGGTGGAGGGCGGAAATGGCGCGCATTTCCGCCCCCCTCTACTCGTAGGTGTTCGGGGCGAGTGGTTGAAAGGTTTATTGAGAATGTTTATTGTAAAAGGTGTTAAGTGTGCGATTGAGTTACTATTTGGATTTCATTGAAGTTATAGTGTTTTTGTATTAAAACATTGTCCTTATTTTAGTGGTTATAAGTGTAGGTATTAGAATAAGCACTCACTTCCAGGAACTAACTATTGTATATTTTGTAAATTAACACTTAATACATTCACAGACAGAGTAAAATTATAATTATGCGACTCGAAGCGAGATGTGCTCGTGACGAGAGATGGCAGACTATCTTCTCATCCAAATAAACCGACCCTTTTATAGGACTACCCGAATGAGGATCGGTGGGGATAAATCTTCCAGAAAATATATTTAAGCCATAAAATAGGGTCTATCCTTTCAACTAAAAATTAAGGTCGGCCCAAACATCTGGGCTATTGTCCAAACAGAAAGGTTTACCCAAACGTGTGTACTATTGTCTAAAAAACATAAATTTGTTGCAAAGGATTACCGCCACTAAAGAACTTAACTATAATAATACAGTTTTATTGCCCCGGCATGAACGGGTCATTACAATTAGGAAACAATAATTTAGAACAGCATCTTTTTAACTAATATTATACAATAAGATACACAAAAATTCTTACTTAAATAAAACGACTCGCAGATGTTTTATGTTTAAACATCTGCAGTCATATTTTAAAATGAAATGCGTGTTTAAATAATGTTCAAATTACAACTAATAAGCGTGTTATTTTTAAGCTAAATATAAGTTGGCGTATTGCAACCGCTTTAAAAGCTATATCTAAGTTGGCGTATTGCAACCGCCACATTATATTTAAAAGATTTAAGCTTTAAATACTTTTATTAACACTTCATACTTTAGATTATTAGATCAATGACTCATATTTTGTAATAAATCAATAAGTAATATATACGCTAGCGTACTTGTACAGAAAATAGCTAAATTTTTATTTACGTCGAATGAAACTATTAACTTATAAATAATATCTGCAGCTGTTTCGATTACTAGGACTAGTAATCCGTACCCACTATTCGATACACTCAAAGTAACACACACATACACACACACATTTCACCATTTCTATACTTTTTACCAACAACGGCATTGGACACCTTTATATATATTTATACTGTATAGAGACAATGTTAAAATAAAATACAAACATTACAATGCGATGAGTTTAGCTGGGCCCGTGTTGGCAACCACCCAAGGCACCTACCTTCAGCGCTCGCGTCTTAATTCCTGTCTCTAATATGATTTACCTTCGCCGTTTACCTTTTTTAAACCTTAGTAAGAAACATTTATTACGATAAAACTGCGAGACTTTTACAATTTGTAGCTTTGCTTATAGGTGGGCAAAGAAGACACCAATCATATTTATAATAGTTATTTATTTATTAAGGGACATCCAATGGTAATTACATTGTTTCTTATATCCAATACACTAACAATTTAGTTACACGTTAAATTGACAAGGTACAGGCGTCACAATCTACAATCATAAAATTAAGCCAAGTGAAACATTAACGTGTAGCTCTATCTCTATATCTATAAATTCAAACAGGTATTTATTAAACTTTCATTTTAAATCTATAACTTTAAGACTTCCAACAATATAAGTGTAAATCAAACACTCATTATGCCATCTATGAAATGTAGAGTTACGTGTTTAACGATGTCTATATATTTATTATTCAATTTCTGAAGGAATTTTCAAAATTAAATTGTTAATCACCCATTATCATATATCTCTCATTTTCCATACGCCAGAGTACAATTCTCCTAAAATCAACCGAGTTCATTAGGTGATTGATAACGGAAATTGTAAATTTATGTGTCTCGCACTAACATAATCACATTCTATTTATCCAACAGCAGACGCACAAAAAATCTCAAGATTTTATCTCTCAAACGTCTAAGATCCACAGCCATAGATTTCATTAAATCAGTCTCACTGTTAACCTTTGTAGCCGGAGATCATCAAAATATAATATTTTAACGATGCAGAGATCGTCAGTAAAGATCATCACGGATTTACTTTGGTTTTCACGATGACCGAGGGAAGTATAGCGATTAACATCACATAGCTTTTTAAGACATCATCCCACTTTTCAAATTGTAAAAATATATTTTTGGCGAACTGTTCTAGTAATATAAAAAATAACACAATGTTTTAGTACACTGCTACAGTAGATATTTACGTATTTCAAATGGAGGCGATGTGTTATGTGGTTAGACAGTTACACTAAGCCTTTAACAATTTTTAGTGTCCCACAGTATCATAAAATATTATCCACAAATATTTAAGAATCACACCATAATATTCACAAATGTATAAGAAGCAGAGGTAAAAACCTTTTATTTCAAAAAGTAAACTAAATAAAACCTTTAAAATACCGATTTGTCGCGTCCAGGGCGAGTTAATTTCCGGATAGGTTCACACAATGCGCTCAAGACACCGAGAACTGAAACACCGCATTTTTCTCCACAAAGGACCAGACGCATTGTCCTTCGGTAACTGGCATCCCATATATTAAATAGCAGGTGAGCTGTGGAACTAAAAGTATTCAGACGTTAGTCTTGAAAGAACACTATTTTTATTCCACACATCTTTAAAATGTACCCGTCTGTAGACAAGATTGATGCAAGATTGGTTTGTAAAAAATACAATTCTTTGTGACAATCTAGTATAAATAGCCTTGTGTGAAATATTGTTTTACCTTACCTTCGATAACAAGGCAATTCATAAAAAAATCGGTGAATTAAATCTACTTTTATTAAGAAAACATATTTTAACAGCATTAAAATAATCCCAGTCAATTACTCACCATATTATGAACCTCACAAGCGATGCATTTTTATCACTTTAGGATATAGCCTTTGCCTCAGCATTTTATAGTAAAGATAATGTACCAGAACATAAACTAAAAAATCAATAATAAAATCCTAAAGTAAAATGCAACCGCTTAGCCCACAATTGAGTGAAAAAGATTGAATTTCTCCAATAATGGTAGCCGGCCCCCACCTCCAAGGTGGATTTAATTGTCCGACTCCATGTAATGGCTTCTTAACTTCCCAACCATTCTGTCTGCTGATCTCTGCGCGTTTTCCAATGGTGTCGACATTGCGTACAATTTGTTTGTTTGCAGCAGTCAAGATATGTTGACTACTTATTATGCAATGTTTCTTCATTGGTCTAATTGCAAGATTTATCAAGTTAAACACATGGTCTTGGAATCAATTCTCAGGTCACGAAACAATGTTGTAATTTATGCGATTCAAAAAAATCATAGATGTGTCGCCAATGAGCTCGCCTTCTATCGCATCTTCAAATGGAAATAAGTTCGGTGAAATGTAGATTTTATTAGTAACATAAATGCCTACTTGTTTGGTGTTACAGATTTGTTTTTTGTTTTTATATTATGCATTAGCGTCATCCAAGTAAATATAATTGAGGGTAATTGGCTGTTTTCGTTAGTTCTCATCAAGTAATAAACATTTTATCATCCAATGAAATATACTGTAATTGAAGGTAGTTAGTTAATTTTATGCTTCTCACTGGCTCGGTAGTTCAGTCTCGTATACGCAGCCGATCGCGCAGCACGTGTTCTGTAGCTGCACCGAGTTTTTACTTAATTTGGTTTTAAAAGTGTATAATAATATAAAGTGAAGTGAATTAAATTGTGGTAAATTTTAGTGCAAGTGATGTTTAGTGATTTTTCATCACTGACGAATAACCGGCAACGGCTTCGGGAACGAGAGTCCGGTGAGTGATCTTTTTATATTTATCAATTTACCTTTATTTGATTGACCATTTGATGTTGTGTTTTCGTGTATACTTCGATTGAACTGTGGACATTATAATGTATTTTAAATTTATATGTTTATGCAGATGATGACTAACCCTATTATTTATATCGATTACATTAATCTTATTCTGTGAACACTTTTTATAAGACTATAAAAAATACAACAATTCTTTATTCACAAATAATTTTGTTTAGGTTCAAACAAGTGTTCTACCATCAAAGTGAGCGTTGTAGTGCATTTAAATGACTATAAATACCACATTTATGACTATATAGCTTCTAATGAATTTTTGATGTCATAAACTAAATGGATACATCAATGATGTAGGAATATGTTAGATCAAACTACGATGATTACACGTGTCTTTACAATAGGGTAGTGTCATACATTTGTATTATTATTTACATCGAAAGTTTACGTTATGCAATCATAATCAAAAAGATTTTTTAAAATCCGTTATGGAATAAGTAATTTATAAATATATATAAGTTAGTTGTAGGATTAATAGAAAAGGATGTAACATGCACGGCGTGACGTCATCTTCCATAAGGTGCACGCGTGCGTAAGAGAAAACGAGTGTCCCCACCGCGCTATTAAAAGTATTAATATCTCAGTTATTTTAAATCCAATTTTAATGCTGTTTTCAAATTCGTGTTTTTTATGAGCAGTACTTTTTAGGAATCATTACATACTGCTCAAAATCAAACCTTGAACACAACACAATTCAATAACATACATATGAAAATGAAAATAATTTATTGAATCCATTAAAGTTAATATCATTTAGATTCAGTAATTGATTTATCTACCACCCGGTTCGGAAGACGGAAAGCATATGTTAGTTAGTGTCGTGCGCAGTGGAAAACGCCGGGACTAAGACACGCGGCGGGGTAAGTAGGTAAAGCTGAGAGTCGTCTCACCGTTACTGGAGGCTAATCTCGCACCTCACCCGCGATGGGATACAATAATGTACGTGCGCGAGATATAAACTTATCGCGTAGCAGTTTTAGAGGAACGTACTGAGTAGGTCTCTCATATGTCAGAGGCCGCCTGAGTAGGTACCACCGCAATGTCTACTACTCTCGCCAAATAGCAGTGTTAATGCATTATTGTGTTCCTGTGTGAAGGACATTGTAGCTAGAGTAACTAGTGGACATAGTGAGACTTAACATCTTATGTCTCAGGATGGCGAGCGCAGTGGAATGCCAAGAATTGCTTTGTAATTCAAAGTGTTGTTTGGTTTTACCACTGTCCATGAGCGGTCGTTTCGCTTACCATCAGGTGAACGGCACGCCCGCCTCTTGTAAAAACCGAAACTACTTTTCATAAGAATTATTTATTTTATAATAAGAATTATTTATATTCAATCACTCATAACTTAAACCATTCGCTGAGGTCGAAGGCAAGCCAGACAAACGGTTTAAACTAATCTTATTATAGTTGAGAGCGTTTATGGAGAGCTGCGGTATCAGGGTAATGGACGCTTCGTGTGCCAGGTAACCCCATCAGTGGGTATTAACTAATACTTTCGATATCTTCTTCACTTACAGTGATTCTCTTTATCTATCTATCTTTAACAATATATTTCTTTAGATATTTCGATGCATTTTATGTTTCAGTTAACAAAGATAAAGAGATATGCATAAATGTATAGATATGCATATGTTTATAGGTAGCTAGGTAAGATAAATAAATGTGTATATGTTTATTTCACCAACGTTTAAGGTTTTAATGGTGTAAGACAGAAAGACACTCCTAGTTTCTGATAATCACGAAACACTTGGAAAATGCTTCACAATTGCTCTAAGATTGAGGGGTCTTAGAGATAGTCCATCAACCTGGATACCTATCTCTTTTCATAACAACTGTTATAAGACTCATTAAAGTACGCAGGTTTCTCACGACATTTTCCTCCCCGCTCAAAAACTTTATCTTACATTATAATAAGGTATAAAAAAACATCACGGTTCACGAAGACATATCAATAACCCACCTTTGTCCGGTAATCAGCAGCGATAAGATCCAATCAATCACGCGCGCGGCTGATGGATGGCGCGTGGTCCCGGGTTCGGTACCCGGCGAGTCATTCGTCAGGATTAGTATCTTACCTATTGTAGACTGTACCTTTGATGGTTTTTGTGGCAGGCTTAGAGTATGGATGAAGTGGTGAATGATTGAATAGATACGGGAAATGTTTCAATAGGCTCATGTGGGCTTTTAAGAAAGATTAAGGTTAACTATTTTTATTTTTCTATTAAATAAATAAAAAGGAAACGATAGTTACATTTGCGTCGTTATTATAATATTGTTAACAATTGTTACCAATTATTTATACAGGGTATATCAAGACTGCTACCGAAAATGAAGCCGGGTGGTAGTTTTAGTGAATACAAACACAACGTAACTAAAAATTTCGCAAAGAAACGCGATATTTTTTTTATTATTTTTTAAACATCGTTGAATTTGGGTGGTAAATCCATAGTTTAATGTTAAAATAATAATTTAAAGCCTTGCGTGCCATAGCGCCTTTAAAAATAAAAGGGTGTAACACTATTATTTAAGAAAAAAACTATGTATTTACCACCCTAAAAAAAACGATTGAAAAAAATTAAAAAAAAAAACGTCACAATTTTTTGCACATAATTTAGTTGCATTGTGTCTGAACTCTGAAATCACTTCCACACCCAGCTTCGTTTTCGGTAGCAGTCTTGATATACCCTGTATTTTGCATCACACACTTTTTTAAATTTTATCTTTATCTTCAGGATATTTTATATTTTCAACAAGGCTAATTCCTCTATATTTTATCTAAATCACCAAAACTTTGGTCTTAATAATCAACCACTCGATATGAACAATCATATTCCACATAATATCATTCTAACAACACTGAAACATCTTACAAAAGATCAAATGAATTGCACTTTTTCTTAAAGAAAACTCTTCATATACAGTATCATATCGCATTATATTAAGCAAATAAAACAGGAATAAATCCGAGCATCCTCGTTGTATACAGACTGGCAACTGGCACGACCGTTTGCACAAAATATTTGTATGTAAAGCGCAAAAGCAATCCACTTATACCGTCGGTTACCTGCACCGTGGTCGTCCGTTACATTCTGCCACTTGAACGTCGGGTAAAGAGAGGCATGGAGAGGACATTAGGTTGATATTTCTAAATGTACAGGGTATATCAAGACTGCTACTAAAAACGAAACCGGAAGGTCGTTTTAGTGACTACAAACACAATGCAACTAAAAGTTTCGCTACAAAATACGTCAATTTTCTTAAACCATCGTTATTGTTTGGACAATCTGCAGTTTTTGTCAATATATTTTTTAAACCTTTACGTACCATAACGTCTTTTAAAAAAAAGGGGAGGACACTATTATTTAATGAAAAAACTAACTAAGTACACCCAAATACGACGGTAGAAAATCGCGACGATATTTAAAGTCATTAAAACTACCCCCAGCTTCGTTTTCGGTAGCAGTCTTGATATACCTTGTATTAAAGACTGGCCGTTTGAGATTCGCCATGACGAAACTGGGTAAGAAATCGCGGTGAAACGATCCCTACACCAATACTAATATTTGTGTGGCCGACTATGTTTTGGGTCAGGATGTTGTGAGACTATGGGCTTGTATTTTCTCATAACCAGACACAAAACTTGGTATCACAGTGGGGTCAGTACTTTGTGTAAATTATATTTTTCATTTTTGAATTTTATTCAGACATGAATGTTACATGTTATCTTTTTTTTTGTAATTTAGCCGACATCATTTTTCGATAAATTATATGTAACATAATGATCAGAGAGCACTGCGTATTGAGAAATACAATTGCTTTTTTATTAATATTGAAAAAATATACATCCAGATATTTTTGTTTCGATGCGTCCAAAGCTTGATTCTTACACAACTCACAATGTGCGGTTTTTCTATAGCTAGTCTTAAGTATTATATTCCCGTAAGTCCACAATTTATACAATAGGAAAGTCTAAAAAAATCCCTGGGTTGTCATTTTGATGCCATTATCATATTATACTAACAAGTATTACTAAGTCATATACTAAAATATTTTTTTACTAGCTCCATATATTAAAAAAACATTTCGACTCCACACCATTCCTATCCTACAATTTGCCAAGGACTTACCTCTTCATAAAGAGGGATGGAATTTTTCTTTATTGTTGGGATTATTCGAGCGCCCTCTCGTGAAAGCTTTACGCGATATCGAGATGGCTCAGATCTTTTACGACCTCATCCTACTGCCATGCACCTTTATACTTTAATAAGTTATCCAATAACTTAGGTTATGCCCCGGTTCGTGCTCTAAACGGTTTTTGATTAAAAAATGGAAGGTGAAGGTGGAATGAAAATGGAAATGAATGGTGGAAGGTGTAGGGAGGTTATTGTTTTTAGGTTTTAAATAGCGTTTTGTATTTTGATTTTTCAGTTGAGGTGGTGGATGACAAATAGAGACAATGTTTATCGTTTCAGGCCGTTTCCGGCACTGTTCAATACATTTGTAAATAAGATAATTTTATAAAAGGAAATCAATTTTATGATCTGTGACCTAGCTGTGGCAACTTGCTTAAATAGTTTAGAATGTGATCAATTTTGGTAGAATGCTGGCTCATATATCCTATAAAAATTCAACTCAAATAAAAAATAAATGGGTGTATAAATCTTTTACACGCACCTGAATCCTACCCAGCATATAAAAGATAGAATTTGAACATAGCGACGGAAACCATATTGTTTTTCATAATCCAAAAATAAAATAAATTGAAATATTACAACAGTAAACATTTAACCTAGCCCCGCCATATAATATTTTAATACACCGACATAAATCTAATCTCGTTAAGCCCCTCTCACACGTGACGTTTATCTCGTATCGTATTTATTAACCGCCCGTGTACAGTCCCCCTAACGTAATTTCGCAAAATGCATCCGATTGTTATCCCTACATAGATATCATTTTTTTCCTATATTTTTTTATTTGAAGAAATCTTTAGTATCGCTAAATGGGGATATGAAATAAATAATGGCTTTTTGGTATTGGATAAATTATGTTGAGTTACTTTTAATGATGTGCATTTTTGTGAAAGATTTGATATTATAGCTACATGTATTTTATTAAGAACCATGAGTAACATAATTAAAGTCAGCGTTAATATTAAACTCTTCTTCTGCCTGACACTGCCATCTTCTCAAAATAAGATAGCTTAACTTTTAGTCGACCTAGTACAAAATGGTAGCTCTACACACTACATATCTATATTATACATACCTATATAAGGGTCCTTGTAGTGTTTTACTTCGTTGTTAAATTATGTTTGTGTTTTGATATATCATGCCATGGCTCGGAAAAATCTCTCGCCTCCTCTTTTACCATATTTTTTAATTAACATTCCATAGCAATTATGTAGTGGCATTATAATAAATAAATAACACCCAACAGTCACATACATAGTCCTGACCCTACACTAAGATCGAGTCTTGTGTCGTGGGTATCAGGAACTACGAGAGACTTTTCGGTCTCACAAACACTCAGACCCGGAAGAAATATTTGTGGGCCGCACAAACATTTCTCTCGGTGCGGGGATCGAACCCGCGGCCTCTCGTTTCACAGGCGGCGTCTAACCAACTGCGCCACGGAGGCTGTCATAGTCATTATAGTCGAACATCTTGCATTATGTATAATACTTTTTGTGATATCACGGTAACGGTGATAGTTTTCCAATTTGTCTAAATAAAAATCGAACATATTAGATGTTTATGTACGTATCTATTCAACATCCCACCGCGAAACAATATATCTGTAAGGCTATTAAAATGTTCACAAAGTTTAGAATTTAGTTTCCGTGTTTAGCTTTCGTTTTCAACGCGCACGACTACAAATTCCGGCCAGTCAGCAGACAAAACTCACGGATAAATAATTGTTACAATACGTACGAGTAGGATGCAACACACAGGATCAACGAAAAACTAATAGGGCATATTATTTAAGAATAAAATAAAACCTAGTGACCTCCAAACTGGACTGTATGGCCTAACCACTCTCAATCGTGCTCTCGATTGTAGAGGAGGCCCGTACCCTACAGTGGGACGTATATGGGCTGATACAGACCTTCAAAAAACGAACGTATTCCACCTTAAAGGCCCGCAACGCATCTCCATGCAGATGTTTTCCGGTTTTGCACAAGTTCATGGGCGGCGGTGACGACTTACCATTAGGTGAACCGCATACTCATTTGTAAGTTGTAACCCTATAACATAAATAATAGAAAATGCTGATTGCTTGCAGTCGTTTGGGAAGAGCTATTGTATTGAAAGATTGATATAAAAATATGTGAGGTAAGTAACATTAATATACAATACTGTGTTATTGTGTATGAAAATGAAGAAGAAAATTAAATTATCAAATAAATAAATTTACTAGTTATAATAACAGTATTTTGATAGGTTAATAGTATTATACGAATAGATGCAGCGTTACCTAGTGGCGTCCTCAGTTTATATAGTGCGGTAATGTGGTTAATCGGCGAATGTTTTTAAAACATTACTATTTTGGAACTCGATAATTTATTGGCCATTTAACATAAAATCATAAATAACCTCTCAACGTCATGAAATAGGTTTTGTACCGACAGGTATTTGTAGGGCAAGAGATAAAAAACTAAGAAATAAGAAATAAGCGATAAGACTGCCTAATTTACTCTTTAATTTTATTTGTAAATAAAATACTGTATGCTTTTTGTTCTTTTAAATAAGAAAACATATTTTTATCAAATGTCGTATCCAAAGACTACGTACATCCATAAATAAGTGACACACAGACGGGCACGCAGCGGGCACTTACCGTTGGATAGAACAAATTGAAAACGCAGCCGACGGTAACAAACGTTGATTTGTAGACCTTTGTGCCCTAGCCTAGACTTAAACTTATTACTAACCTAAACACTACTAAATAACTTATCATACGTCCTGTGTATTATGCTTGTGTACTGAAACGAGATTAAATAAACATATTTATAGAAGCAGTAGCTTCGATTTCTTACGGCTATGAATGAGAACTACAAGAGTCAATACTTGACGGTAATTGATGTTGAAATAAAACTATTATTTATGGATCTCGGATTTGGTTTATTTTTTTTAACTTCCTGACGTTTTCGATTACTGTAGAACTTTTGTGGTCACGGGACGGACTCATACCAAATTCAAACCAAATCCACGGTAAAATCCGTAAATAATAGTTTTATTTCAACATTCGCGTAAATCGAAAATGCAATTATGCAAACTTTTTTTTTATTGCTTTAAATGGTGAGACGAGCATGCCGTTCGCCTGATGGTAAGCGATACGACCGCTCATGAACAGTAGCAGAACCAAACAACACCTTGAATTACAAAGCAATGCTTAGCATTCCACTGCGCTCGCCATCCTGAGATATAAGATGTTAAGTCTCAATATGTCCAGTAGTTACTCTGGCTACAATGTCCTTCAATCCGAAACACAACAGTGCACTCAAACTGCTGATTGACGGGAGAAATAGACATTGCGGTGGTACCCACCCAGGCAGCCTCTCACATATGAGAGACCTACCACCAGTAAACTAATAGATAACCCGAAACTTTTTGATTTGAAGCCTTTAAAGATGATAAGTGCTTTAATTTCCAGATTCCTGACTCTGAGCTGATAAAGAATAGAAAAATCCAATGTCACTTTACCCGACCTGGAATTCAAACCCGGGACCACAGCTTTGCATCATACCGCAGTACAAATGCGCCACCCAGGCAATCTATTAAAATGTCTATTGAATTCATCAAAAATACTTCTGACGACCCATTGCTGACGAGCACAAGTCTTCAAGTTTCTGATGACAGTGATCAGTCAACGTCAAGAAGAACGCAGGTACGATTTGTGAACATCGCACGAGCTGCCACCAAGTTTAAGGAGTAATCGACGGAAGGGATTAATGTGGCGTCACTAACTCCACTGACGCCTGACGCCTGACGCGGCGTACTTTTAAAAAGGTTCTTTCTTAATTTTTACAATGTCACAAGGTGTTACTATGAGATGGGATGGTTGGTATATTTAGAGATTAAAGTATCGATATCGATACTTTAATATTTAAATCATTTTATGCACCCAACAGTCATATATATAGTCCTGACCCACACTAAGTTCGACTCTTGCTCTCTGCTGCTCTCTTGCTCTCCGCTTGCTTTTTAATCTCACAAACAAATACCTGTGCATCACACAAACGTCTGTGTCGGTGCGGGGATCGAACCCGCGACTTCTCGTTTCACAGCCGGCGTTCAACCACCAGCGCCACGATGGCTGTATTTCTATCGATAAATCTTTTTTTGAGGAATCCCATTCCTTTGTTGTTTTCAAGATCGAATGTATTAAAGTTACTTTAATATTCTTATTATCTCGTTCAAAATAAAGAACGTGCTTATTCCTTAGTCAGCAAAGTAATCAAGAGTCCACGTTTTTGACTGATGTAAATATTGTGTACCTAAGATATTTCAATTAATGTCGTCATATCTTATCATTCTTGTCTCATATTTTATTATCCGAAAATGAAAACTGATAAGTAGGAATTTCTAGGATTAATTAGCATACCGCTTATAGAACTAGCCATAAGAAAAAAAACTCATAGTTTACGTCGTTTTCTGAGATAGAGAAACAGATGATAGATGTGACGTGATGTGAGAAACAGATATGCAGATTGGAAAAATTTTATCAGCCAATCCACAAATAGTGGTAGAAGGGAAAGTTATTGATAGGGTAGAAATAGCGCGTAATCTGGGACTCATCATGGATCCAGAGCTCAACTTTGAAACACATATAAGTAATGTAGTCAAGAACTGCTTTTACAGGCTCAAAATGTTATATCGTTTTAGACAATATCTTAGTATTGAGATACGGAAGAGGCTCGTAGACTGCTTGATTTTATCTCCACAAAATTATTGTGACACAGTGTACGGCCCTTGTTTATTGGCTCGAACGGACAAATGGATCCAGCGTATGCAGAACGCTTGTGCTAGGTTTTGTTTCGATGTTCCCAGTCGTAGCCATATTACACCATTTTTAAATGATGCCAATATTCTTAAAATGGCAGCTCGGCGGCAACTTCATATGGGCACTTTACTTTTTGGCATTTTTAAAACAAAAAAACCTCAGTACCTGTACAACAAACTAATATGGAGACAAGACAACCTCGCACACGGCACTCGTACCATCACAAATCCTCTGTCGATACCCCACCACAGAACCACTGCCTTCAGGGGATCCTTCAGGTATGCTGCCACCCATTGTTGGAACAACATTCCACCGCCATGTCGGTCTAAAAACACAGAGTTTAGTTTTAAATATAATTTTAAACAACATTTGTTACTACTCCAAAAACAACATTACATAAGATAAGATACTTACCAAAACGTTTTCGACCCGATACTGTGATGGAACGGAGGGGGTTGGCATGGTTAATTAGTTAGTTAGTGTTTTTTTATTTCATAAGCAGGTACAATATCTTGTAGAACAGCTCGGTACACATAAATGATGGCAGGTGCGTGCGTCGCGCCTCTGACCGAGATACTGTACAAAGTACTATGGAATTTAAATAAATGTGTATTCTTATTTTTATTTTCCTGTTTTGCTCGATATGGCGAGCCATACTTACATAGGTATACAACCACATACCCACGCACACACGCATTCAACGAAGTTGTGATGTAATAGAATAGTTTTTTGTTTCTTTTTTTAATATTTTTTGCTTGTATTTAGGTTTATTTTGAATTGTCGTGTTGTTTGTTTATTGTATTTTTACTATTAAAATTTCTGTCTATTAAATAAGTAACTCCGACTGATCGTCCGCACGTCTCTTGGGCCTCCCATTGAAAATCAGCGTTGTAGTATTGCATATGCAGTACTGCAGCAGAAAGCTGAATGGGAGATTCCATTGCTGGCGCAATATTTATAATTCAGAATAATTCATTTTATATTTATAATTCTGTTCTTAGTGTAATTCGTTTTTGTTTTGTATTCTTATGGTTTTTATTTTTTGTAATTTATTTTGTTATTGTGCTAGCAATAAATAAATATTTCTTTCTTTCAGATGTAACTTCGTTATGTTTTAGTTTGAAGCTAAGACCCTTAGCTAGTGAATGATAATCTCATTTAAAAAATCATTGAGCATTTATCGATATCGACAACCCGAAATCTCATCCCCATCGTCTACGTAGGAACCTATTAATAATTTGGCGAGTGGTAAAGTTTTTAAAAGTATTTCCACCCGTCGTGGAGGGCGCCGTCGGAACATTAATTACACCTCACGGCCTTCCCTCACTATATTGTCGAATTTTTATGAGCCGCAAACTCCCTCGTTTATGGAGAAATCACAATTCATGAGATTTGTATATTCATGTATGAGGAATTTAGTGGTGATTCAGGAAAAGTTTGGGTTTTGTTTTTCTATTAGAAGGGCGATTATGGGCGATTTATTTATATGTATTTCATTATATAAGTTTATTCATGACAACATTTTGACACAATGTTTCTTTTCTAAGCACGGAAATCTATTGTATTTAAAGTTAGATTGGAGAAAATCTTAAGTTTATTTTTACTAGATACCTAATTTTATTATTGTATTTCCTGCAAATACGGTCTTTCAAGTTTTTTTTTTTTTTATTCTGGCCTGGCATAATGGCGGCATTGCACCTGATGGAAAGTGCCAATGCCGCCCAGGCAGAGTATCCATTGGCATCGGACGGCAGTCCCATGCCAATGGAAACTATTATGCCGGCCTGCTAAGATGCCTATTCACACCGCGGCGGAAGGACCCAGGATTGTAGGAAGGAGGGAACACGTGCGCCGGCAAACAATTCCACAGCCTGACGGTGCGGCACAAAAACGAATTCGAGAACCGTTTGGTTCGCGCCGGGATGGTGTGGACCGTCAAACTATGGCTTCGCAAGCCATCACGCGTGGTTCTGGTTAGGAATGGAGAGGAGGGGAGCAAGTTGAACAATTCTTCAGAGCACTCACCGTGATACAGGCGGTAGAACACGCTTAGAGAGGCGACATCTCTCCGGAGTTGTAGCGACTCCAAGTTGCTCGTAACGTCTGCATCATTCACAATGCGGATGGCCCGCCGCTGCAATCCATCCAAGGCATCGAGCAGGTACTGGGCGGATCCATCCCAGAGGTGCGAGCAGTACTCCATACCCGGCCGGACCTGCGCTTTATATAAGTGACAAAGCTGACCGGGCGTGAAAAACCGACGCACCCTGTTCAAGACTCCAACCCTGCGTGATGTGGCAGATATTACGCCCTCGATGATCACACCAAGGAATCACCTTGGATTGAGATCACAGCGGATATCCACACCAAGGACACTCAGGTCATTCCGCACTGAGAGGGGAGTACCCTGAAGAATGGGGAGGGGAGAGAACGGGGATTTTTTGCACGTGAACGCACACACCTGGGTTTTCTTGGCATTGAACTCAACCATATTCCTGGAACCCCATGTAGAAATGAGATCCAAGGTCCGGTTGAGCTCAATGACAAGATCTTCGCGTCCCCTCACAGTTTCGACACGGCAACCTGGAGGCCCGCAGTGGTATCGCCCATGAACCGTGCTGTCATCTGCATAGCAATGAATGTTGCCAAGCGACAACATGTCATTGATATGCAGAATAAACAAGGCGGGCGACAGCACCGAGCCCTGAGGAACTCCAGCATTTACCGACATGAACGCCGAAGCGTGTCCGTCAACGACTACACGTATTCTACGCCCATCCAGAAAGCCGGAAATCCACGAAAACAGGTTGCCGGGTAGACCGTATGCCGGAAGCTTGGCTTAAGCAGGAGACCACGGTGCCTGACCCTATCAAACGCCTTGGCAATGTCGAGGCTCACAGCAAGGGCCTCGCCACGCCGGTCAATCGCCTCACCCCAGCGATGCAGGACAAACGCTAGAAGATCACCCGTCGATCGATTATGACGGAAACCGTATTGCCGGTCACTGATCAACGAGTGATCCTCCAGGTAGCGGATCAATTGAGCATTTATGATCCGCTCCATGACCTTACACATCACTGAGGTGATAGCGATAGGGCGGTAATTGGTAGGGTCCGACCGATCACCCTTTTTGGGGATCGGTTGCACATTGGCCTCCCTCCAAGATTCCGGCACAACGCCTGTGCGATAGGACGCTCGGTAGAGGCGAGTCAGTGCTGGAGACAACTCGGCTGCACAAGCCCTCAAAACCACCGCTGGTATCCCATCCGGACCACTGGCTTTCCGCACATCGAGAGACCGTAACTCACGTCGCACATCACACTGCCTGATGCGAATATCTGCCATTGAGAAACCGCAATCAGGCAGCGTAGGCAGCGACTGGGAACCACGGTCCTCGAGGCGGGAATTAGCCGCAAAGAGATTTGCCAGCAAGGCAGCCTTCTCTTGCGGCTTGTGGGCCAGCGACCCTTCTGGGTACCTCAGCGGCGGCAACGCTGGACGGCAGTAGTTAAATTAAACGGCCCATAAGCACGACTGCTAGTTGGGTGATCGGCCAACGCACGCCCAATCCTGCTAACGCGCTGGGCATCCGCCCTAACGTAGGCCTTCTTGCAGGCCTTGGAGGCACGGTTGTGGGCTTCTTTGAGGGAACTGATATTCGGATCCTTCATGGCGCGACCCCTGATCCAAGCGCGATACGCCGCCTGTTTGTCACCGACAGCATCGGCGCATGCACGATTGAACCAGGAGCGTCCACGGCCCTTACTGGCGAGCTCAGAGGAAGGAATGTAATATTCCATTCCAAGTCTGATCTCGTCAGCAATAGCGTTGGCACTCGCTGAGGGATCTTTACCCTCAAAGCAGCGCTGCCTCCAAGAGATGGATGCGAAATATTCCCGCATACCATCCCAATCTGCCGACGAGTAATGCCAGACCCTTCGCCTCACCTGCACGGGACGTGGAGGTGATGCGATCGGTACTGACGACCCAACCAGTCAGTGATCGGAAGTGCCCAGAGGCGCACTAACGGTCACACGATACCCGGCTGGGTGACTCGCCAGCAGAAGGTCCAGCAGAGAAGGCGCATGACTCGCCACCGGGATCCTGGTGGGCTGGTTCACCAGTTGTGTCAAGTCATGAGTCAGAGCAAATGCATGGGCAGCTCTGCCAGCATGATCAGTCTTGGAGGAGCCCAGCCACAGTTCGTGATGAGCATTGAAATCTCCCAAGACCACCATTTCGGCCGACGGGAACTGCGCCTGCGCGTCATCAGGCGCCTGGCTAAGATACCTGAACAGCCGAGTCGTCTCATCGTCCCCGTTGTGAGACCTGTAAAGGCACACGTAGATGCGGCTCAAGGAACCTAGATCCACGTGCACCCACAGAGCGGAGAAGGAGGGGTCCTCCATGCAGTGCAAACGGCGACAGCAGATGTCCGACCGAACATACAAGCATACCCCGGCTTTAGGCTTTTAGTTTACTTCAAGCGAATAACCGGGATACAACAGGTAAGAATTATCGGTCGGACAACGAATCTGCGTCTCCGTTAGGAAGAGCAAAGCAGGCCGGGCCGTCTCGAGATGGTGGTGGACGGCATTGAGGTTCGTATGGAGTCCACGGATGTTAGTGAACTCCATAGTGAACGCGGTGGTGGGGTTAAGCACCGCTGAAGGACCTGCTCTGTTTGGTTGCACTGTCATGGTAGATTAAGGATGGGATTGGTGAAGAGGCAACGAGGAGCTTAAGTTCGGGCACTAAGAAGGCCGAATGGGCACCGGCACGAAAGGGTCGGCAGGAAGCGAATTGATCCGCCGGACGGAAGGGCCCCCGTACCCTCCCGAGATGGGCCGCCGGGACCCCACTTCCGGTCACCAACCGGCACGACGGACCCACCCAAGATTATGCGCGGCATGGTGAGGCAGCCTCTCGAGGTGGTTAGCCCCGATTGGGCCCCTGTACTATACCGCGGGCGGCCAGCGGACAACCGTTTCTACGGGTCTCCCTGGCCGGCGGATCAACTTTCCTCCCTTCGACAGAGGACCGAAAATACCCACACGGTACAACCTCATGCCCGGACTCAAGACCCTCGAAGAAACCGGAAAACCACTGGCTGATCCCGGAACGCGATCCCCTTACGGAAATCACTATGGCGGTCTTTACGCCTCGTGGACGGTGGTAGCTACCCGGGCGGACACATAAGTCCTACCACCACTATGTCGCTCATTTGGCACTACCCAGGGGTCACGTGTAGGGAAGGTAATCAAAGCCTACGGACGCGAGTGACGTTAACCCCATTATTAACTAGAAGAAATATATTCATGTGTTTTTTTTTATATTCGTATATATGATATTGTTTATTGTACTGTACTGTATCAGCCCATATACGTCCCACTGCAGGGCACGGGCCTACTCTACAATCGAGAATACGATTGAGAGTGGTTAGGCCATATAGTCCACCACGCTGGCCTAGTGCGGGTTGGCGGACTTACATACCATAGAAATTCTTATAAATCGCTATGGTATGCAGGTTTCCTCACGATGTTTTCCTTCACCGTTTTAGTGCGTGGTGATTGATTATCAATACACACATGACTCCGAAAAATCAGAGGTGTGCCCTGGGATTCGAACCCGCGACCACCGTGAACATGTTGGCAGCCGCGTCTAGTCCGTTTACCAACAGGCCACCACGCACTTTTTATTGTTTATTATTTTTGCACAATACGCGCTGCCATGTTATTTATATAACTTCTATACACAATATGTATTTCTACACAATACTCTCAGAATAAAACTAAATAAAAGAACCGAAATATCCATCTCCATAAATAGAGTTTTGTTCTGACATACAAATCCGGGAAGTATTAATACAAAAGTTGAGTTCTCGTTCGTCCTGAACACCTCTGCCGCGGGCGGGTCTGTGAGAAATGGCTGCGCGTCACGTGCCCAGGGTGAATGATATAAACTTTACAAACACCTATGTACGCTTTGTTACATTTTTATATAGATATTATAGTATAACGAACAATAAATAATGGTCAAAAGTACCCTGAACCGACGAGAATGCATGAAAAGGTTGACGAAAGTGGATGAAGGACTTGTAATACCATTAAATAGTTTATATTGCTTTGCAATAAAAAAAATGTTGTAAAATGTAGTGTAGGATGTATTCCAGTGTGACAATTTGGGAAAGGTCTTTAGCTGATGCTGCTTGGGAAAAGCCGAAGTAAGGATAAAATGCGGCAAGTTGTAGGAGGCCTATGTCCAGCTACCTATAGACTGATGATGATTTGTAAATAAGGCTATATATATTGCACATATTTGAGATTAATAAAGCTAAACCAGATTAAGTAACAACCAAGTATGTGTTAAGATGTACTTGATTCCATTTTTTGAAATTGATTCATGCAGACTGTGAAACATAAGCCTCTGGGCTCAGTACCCGCGCTGATACAAATTATAGATTTCAGGTCTTTGTATTATGAGCTCAAAGGGTCTCTCGAAGTTTTTCACACCTGTAAGAAAAGACTTCTAACTAAATTTGGAACGAGGACCATGGCCTATGACGTTGACCATAGGGTATATTTAAAAAAAAATAACTACTTAACAAATTTTATCTCTTCAACCACTCAAACGCAGGGGGTGAGTTTTTTACAGTCCGTCAAAACAGGAAGTCGCCTAAAGCGCTTCCGGCCGATAACAACATCCGGTGCGAAAGTTTTAGCGAACTTTGCGAAACTTCGCAAACTTTGAGGCGGAGGCAGGTGGTGTCGGATAAAAAAGATTCTTACCTTTTGTTGAGTCTCGCGAATCTTCAGCGACAAGTTTTATGACAGATACATTTACTCCGCTATCGCTGTGTTCGGGGTGTTAATCTCCGTTTAAGAAGTTGCAAGATTTTTTTCGTGATTAAAAAAAGTTTGCGAATTTTGGAGTGTGAATTCGCCCTTTTATTACTCTCGGCAACTGTTTTTGATAGCGTTGTCTTTTTCTATTATTACGAATTAGGAAAACATTTTGCACAATAGATCATAAGTCTGCATATATAGTTAAAATATATATTGAATTTATAATATGAAGCGAGTACATGCCTTGAAATACATTGATAATGACATGTATGTTAGCTTAGCTTGTTAGCTCCAAAACTACGTCAAGAAAATATGAACTCCATTGCTATACACCTAAAATTAAGTAGCAATTATATGTATAATTAAGCTTATCATCTATGCATGTTCATTATTATAATTATTATTTTATCTTTCAGTGGAAGATTCATATGGGTTAAACATTGTTATTTCACCAAACATTTCAAAATTTCTTTTTTTTTTTTTTTTTAATTTCTGTGAATGGCGAGACGAGCATGCCGTTCGCCTGATGGTAAGCGATGCGACCGCTCATGAACAGTAGCAAAACCAAACAACATCTTGAACTATAAAGCAATGCTTGGCATTCCACTGCGCTCGCCATCCTGAGACATAAGATGTTATTTTATTTATTTATTTATTTTATTCTTTTTGTACACCAAATAATACTTAAACTAAAACTTATATTTAACATAAGAGTACAAATGGCAGTCGTATCGCTCAAGGCAATCTCTTACCGACTACCATGGGATGGACATAAGTGAAGGAAAATGAAAATAAGGCAGAATAAGTGTACTTTTAGAATATTGCTTGAATTATAAAAAAAAGTAGGAAATAATTAAAATATTTAGCTTGATAGATAAAAGGATACAAATATATGAAATTAAACAATAAACCTACATGAATTTACTTAAAAATAAATATACACATAAAGATATGAAAACCAAATATTATAATAAGTACACACATACATGCACATTGCTCTCCAATATTTGAGATACATAAGCAAACAACCATTAGTTTTTAAAGAGACAAGTAGTGTTCTTTTACCATTCTTTTGAAGGACAACAGTGTTCTTGCCCGTCTCACAGCAACAGGAAGTGCATTCCATAAACGGACCGCTTGGACAGTGAACGATTTGTCCATAAAACTTGTTGAGTGCACGGGCATTCATAGTTTTAGGTTCTCCGACGATCTCAAGGATCTCGAATGTGAATCATGTAGGAATATAAAACGGTCTTTAAGATAAGAAGGAGTGAGAGGATTAAACAAGATGTTATATAGAAGAAAAGAATATGAGTATTCCGACGATGTCGTAGGGTAACCACTTGAGCTTAACACGAAACTCGGAAACATGGTCATATTTGCGAAGACCGAATATGAACCGAATGCAAAAATTTTGGAGACGCTCAAGTTTATTAAGTTGGTCCTCGGTGACATCGATATAGCTGACATCGACATAATCAAGGATGGGAAGAAGGAGTGTTTGTGCAAGCGAAATCTTCGTGGTAACGGGTAAGAAATTGTGTAACCTTCGCAAACACCGTGCTGAAGCAAACACCTTTCTACTTAGCTCACGAAGCTGCGGACCCCAAGAGAGAGTTTTGTCTAAATACAGGCCTAAGGTTTTAACAGTATCACTATATGAGATAGTGATACCATCGCAGTAGATAGAGGGAATCTGATCCCAATCTAATTTTGAGATCATCCTGGAGCTGCCGACAACAATGACCTGCGTTTTAGAAGGATTAACCTTCAACCCATGAGCATCACTCCAATCACAGATACTTTGGGTGTCTTCGTTAATTGCCGTTATAGCATCAGCTATCCTGTCCAGGGGTGCCCGAGTATATATTTGGAGATCATCAGCATAAAGGTGGTAGGAGGAGCGAAGATGATCAGTTATGGAGTTAATAAAAACAGCGAAAAGTAAAAGAGATAACACGCCGCCCTAAGGGACGCCAGCATTTACAGAGCACCAGGAGGAAAAATATTCCTCAACACAGATGCATTGCCGACGCCCATACAGGTAACTTCGAAACCAGTCAACTGCCAATGGAGATACGTTAATAGAACTCAGAATGCCAAGTAGTATATCGAAATCAACGGTGTTGAAGGCATTGCTGAAGTCGAGCAATGCTAGAACTGTCAGCTTACCTTCCTCCATACCTGATCTAATGTCCTCCGTAATATGAGTCAAGGTAGTGGTTGTGCTATGCCCAGAACGAAATCCTGATTGGAGCGGATTACGGATCTTATTATAGGAGAGGAAATCATACAATTGGCGATGGATCAAGCGTTCAAGGACTTTAGACAGAAATGGAAGAATGGAAATAGGACGGAATTCGGATAATATAGAAGCATTCAGTTTTTTCGGTATAGGAATAATATGGGCTTCTTTCCAAGCACTAGGAAAGATCCCAGAGGAGATGGAATGGTTAAGGATATGGGAAATAATGGGAAGGATTTCGTCTAGGATAGGAAGGATCATATTACGGCTGACATAGTCACTTCCCATTGCGTTCGATGAAATAAGCGAGATGGTTCTCTTAACGTCACATATAGCAAATTGTTTGAAAACGAAAGCAGAACTTACGGGAGACTTAAGGGTAGACAGATGCTTTAAAGTATTATTTTTGATCGTCCTGGTGAAATTGGACGGAGAAGCAAAATAATGATTCAAGGAATTTAAATCTATAGATTTAGGAATACGGTCTTGATGAGATTTACCCACTCCCAACGTCTTCAGAAATTTCCAGACTTTAGCTGGGTCACCGTTTTCGACAGAGTTGTGAATATGACGGCGTTGAGCAATCCTACACACCTTAGTGCAGTGATTCCGGATGGCTACATATTTTAGCCAGTTGGATTCATTAGGACGTCGATTGTATCTGGATTTTGCGGACGCCTTTTTTGTGAGCAGCTCTTTAATTTCATCCGTGAGCCAAGGCGTCGGTAGTTGTTTACCTTAATAGCTCTAAGGGGTGCATGCTTATCGTAAAGAGTGGTTAATTGGCAGTTAAAAAAGTCAACTTTGTCATCAATGGTATCCGTGAGAAACAATGGAGACCAGTCAATGCTGTCGACATCCTTACGAAGGTTGTCAATATTCATACCCCGAAAATTTCGCTGCCAGAGGATTTTAGGTGAGGATTTAGGGGGACGGATACGATAAGACAAGAATAAAAGGTCATGGGAAGAAAAAGCATCAGCGGAACATTGTCCATGTTTCGCAACGTGGTTTAAGGAAGAAACAAGTGTAAGGATCGAAAGAATACTCCAGATCTGATTCTCAAAATATATTCATTCATCACACATAATACAAATGATAATGGAAAAACACGACTTAACTTTTACTCTAATTATAAATATCTCGGCGACATTGTACATACCTTAATATTTGTAGTTAATCTTAATACTACGGGATTCCTTTCGTTGATTTAATTTGTGTCTTTTCCGCACAACGCTCAACGCAAGACTGACTCAAGAAATGTCCATAACGCTCCCACTATGATTCCCCTCCACTGTTGCCCCCACTGAGGCGTAGTGGGGCGTTATGACAAGTATTCGAGCGGTATATATATTTGACAGTGCGTCCGACTTAATAAAAACTTAGAAAATACCGCCGAATACTTAATATTAATTATAATTCCTAACAGCTCGGTCATCCTGATATTTAAGCGAGTCCTCTCGCTTCTAGTTTTAACATGAATACAAGTTACAAACAAAATAATAAAACTAATCATTTACTTCATCAGAATTTTCAGAACTAGAGTCAAAATTTTTATTGAATGATAACCATGGTTTTAGTTTATCAATTGATACAATATTTTCGTAGCGTGGCCGGCCAGGCTTACGGGTTAGTGGGGTTTCTTCAATTATGAATCTATCATTTGGAAGCAATTTCTTTACACGGTAAGGGCCTTGGTACTTATTCGCCAGTTTCTTTGAATTACCATCATTTGGAACCTCCCGTTTTACGCTTATTAGATCGCCAATTTCATAATTATGTTCAGTTTTACGTTTAGAGTCAAAATTCTTTTTATCTTTTTTTTGTTGTTCCTTCATACGATTACATGCTTCTTCTCTTATATTTTCTAAGTCATCAGATGATATCTGTATAGTATCATTTATAACTTCATTTAATACATTTTCAGAGCTACTATTAATTTTAAACCCGAACAGAATTTCTGAAGGAGTTTTCCCAGTTGTCTTATGAATAGTGGTGTTTAGTCCAATTTGAATATCTGCCACGTATTCGTCCCAATTTTTATCGTCATTGCCATGAGTTTTAGCTGACAAGGCTTCCAAAATTGTCCTATTAAACCTCTCGACCTGACCATTGGCCCTCGGTGTAGCCACTGCATTTAGTATGTGCTTAATACCAATGGACTTAGTGAATGATCGGAAGCTATTACTTGTAAAGGATGTACCCTGGTCCGTGATAAGCCTAGACGGAGCCCCAAAATAGCTTATATGTTCCCGAAAAACTTTAATAGAAGTTGCACTTTTTGTATTGCGGACGGGGGTAATATTAATGTACTTTGTAAAACCATCAATTATTACCAAAATATAACAATTTCCCTTCTTACTTTTGATAAATGGTCCGAGGTGATCGGCATGAATAGTATGGAAGGGCACTTCAACTTTTGGTATTGGGTGCAGTTGCCCTTGCTGTTTGCCTGAAACACCTTTATGATAAGCGCATTCTAAACAAGAATTTACATATTTCTTCAAGAACTTTCGCATTTTAGGGAACCAAAAGGACTGTTGTACTCGCGATAGGGTCTTCTCAAAACCAAAATGACCAACATCGTCATGGTTCATTTTCGCAATTTGCCATCTAACCCCCTTTGGCACTAACCAACGTAAATCGTTATCTTTTTCACCAATGATACGATAAACTTTACCATTTTTAAGTTTATAGTTCTTAATGATTTCCATAACCTTTGTTGTTTCAGGGTCACTTAATATTTCTTTAATACGGGTTACTTCACTATCGTTAGACTGAACTGTAGCTATCCAATCTTCGTTCTCAATGTTTAGAACATCGAGGACATGGGATTCTTGGATTGCGTCTCCCACTGGGTTTCTACTCAAAGCGTCTGCGTGTTTCATAGCAGATCCTGGGCGATATTCAATATCGCAATCAAATTCTTGAAGCTGAACCCACCAACGAGCTATACGGGGTACGAGATCCTTTTTAGTCAAGGTGGTCCTAAGTGCGTTACAGTCAGTAAATACTTTAAAAGGTATACCGATAAGGTACACTCTAAATCGACTCAGAGAGGATACCACTGCTAGGGTCTCTAATTCGAATGAGTGATATTTTTGCTCGTCGGGTGTGGTTTTCCGACTGTAAAAGGATATAGGTCTTAATAGACCGTCCTCACCCTTTTGAAGTAAAATACCCGCTATACCATGCTTGCTAGCATCGGTATGAACTTGCGTCTCATTTTTGGGGTCATATAAGGCAAGTACGGGCCTCTTGGTCAAAGCTGATTTAATCGACGTAAAAGATTCTTCTTGTTGCTTGGTCCAATGCCATTGAACATCTTTTTAAGGAGATTTGTAAGGGGTCCCGCCATAATTGCAAAGCCTTGAATAAATCTACGGAAAAAGCTGGCAAGCCCCAAAAATTGCCGAAGTTCATGTTGCGATTTCGGAGTAGGAAAATTATAAATCGCTTCGGTCTTTTTTAGACCGGGTTGAATGCCACCTGCTTCTATTTGAAAGCCCAAGAAATCGATGGAATTGAGGAAAAACTTGCACTTTTCTAATTTAAGGGTGAGACCGCCTTTTCTCAAGAGGCATAGAACTTCTTCGAGTCTAATCATTCCCTCTTCAAATGTATGGGCTGGAATAAGAACGTCGTCCATGTATACGAGAGCAAATTTGGTCTTGGCATCGGAAAGAATTTTGTTAATAATCCTCTGAAAGACAGATGGAGCATTTACTAGTCCAAAAGGCATTCTCGTGTATTGGAATTGACCATCTGGTGTAACAAAAGCAGTTTTTTCCTGCGAATTTTCCTCGATGGGTATTTGGTAGTACCCCGATGCTAGGTCAAGAGAAGTAAATAGAGTATTACCCGAGAGTCGATCCAATTGATCCTCAATATGAGGGAGAGGATAATGATCCTTTTTGGTTCGTCGGTTCAGTGCTCTATAATCAACACATAATCTTTTTTCACCAGTTTTCTTTTTGACCAACACAATGGGGCTTGCATATGGAGATGAAGACTCTTTAACAATTCCAGCATCAATCATTTCCCGCACCATTTCACGGACTTGTGCCCTTTCGCCATGAGACATCCGGTATGGTCTATAAACTACCGGATCCAAATTTTCAAGTTCAATCTTCATCTCTCCTACAGTAGTGAAACCTAAATCTTTAAGCCCCGAAGAAAAACATTCCGAATATTTAGCAAGTAAGTTCTGAACCAGCGACTTTTGATCGGCGGTAAGTTGCTTACCAAAACACAACGTTTTCTTTACTGTTATGTCGTTAAAACACACTGGTAATACATCAAAACTATGGGTCACGGGTACAGCTCGTGTTATAAGGGATCCTTTTTGTAAAACAATTTCACCATTGCATAAATTTTGTATAAGGACTCTACCTAAGCCTTTATCGAGTATATATTCTCCGGGTAGCAAATAATGTTCGCAATGAAGTTGTCCCCTAATAGTGCCGTTAACAAATATCGGACCGCAAAATTGAACACAAGTTTCAACAGGTACTCCAGTCAATTCATTAGGTTTTATAATGACGTTATCGCGGCACATTAGGAAAATTTTTTGACGAAGGCATCTTTCAAAAATAATTTGGTCGGGAGTTTTCGTGATCATTATGCCTGGTTTTTCGGTAAATGAATGGCCTAGCAATACAGAGTACTTTAAGACAAAGTCATCTACTATAAGAACTTCTACGTCCTCTTTTATGCCTTGTACCGAAATGTCTACCGTAGTCTTTCCCAAAGGTTGAACATAATGACCTCCTATTCCACGCAAAATTGGCAATTCATCGGAACTATATTTTATACCCATACTTTTAATCACAGATTCCTTAACAAGGGTACATTGGCTACCAAGATCAATATGGGCCGTTACCGATTCCCCATTTATTTCAATTTCAAACACATATTTTTCATTTGCTTTTTTTGGATCTTCTAATAACGCAACTTGTTTTTCATTATTTATATCGCTGACCTGATCTTTTAATTTTAAATTATCATTTTGTTTGGACCTACAGTATAACTCCAAATGTCCCAACCTGCTACAGAATGTACATTTATTTAGAGGCTTATCGCATTTAAAACTTTTATGACCCTCTTCATTGCAATTATGGCATTTAAATCTTTTGGTAAAATCCGGTTTGAATTTATTTGTAGTCACGTAACTCGAGCTCCTCTTATCTACTCTCAACTTGTCTGACATATCTTTATTATTTCCTACCCTTACTGTTTTAAAATATTTTAACACCTCTTCTGGTTCTTTAAACTGTACAGCTTGCGCTCCTACCCTAACGGCCCTATCCTCGATGCCATGAAGGATACAATCAACTGCTTTTCTACCCTTTATTCTACACCGGTTAAGTAAATTTATCTTTGAGTAATAATATTGCTCTAACGATTCACCATAACGCGCACGCTTGGCCAGCATTTCCGTGAGTAATTCGGCATAATTATCTCTGCAAGGGAATGACTCCAAAAGCTTCCTTTTCCATTCATCCCAGCTATAAAGTACAGTGCTAAGCCCCTGATACCACGTTTTTGCAACACCGGTCAACTTTGGAAGGGCGAAATGGATGGTTTCGCGTTCGTTCCATCCATATATTTCTGCACATTCCTCTACTTTTGTCAGCCAAGTTACTATGGTTTGGTCCTTGGACGTTGGATCAAATTCTGGAAGGACATTTGTCAAAGAAAGCTTTGAAGTCGATTGACCCTTTACATCACTTAGTATGTCCAAAAACTTAATTAAAATGTTTTTGTCGCTGTTGGGCATACTCTGAATGTTACGATCTACGTTATTTAACATACCGTAGTGCGGTTGGCGCGACGGAGGAATTCTCTTATTTAACACGGACCTGACATCTTCTTCGCTGTCAGAAGGAGAACGACATCGTTTCCTCCGCGTCGCACGGAAATCGTCATCGGATGAACTATTATATACGCTTCGTACTACGCGATCATAGCGGCGTCTCTTATTGGGGTGCTTGTGCCGCGGGCTTGTCTTCCAAGAGTAGCCACGCTCATTATCCCTTGTCCGCGTAATCGATGATTGTGTCTTGGGTCTTCTCATGTTACCTCTGTCGTCACGAACATCGTGACGAACTCCTTTACTCAAGTTATTTAAAATTAATGATGCCGAGTTTTGATGCCGCGACTCCCCGCAATTCATGCGTTGTCGCGACACCTCCCTCCTCGGACTTTTTAAATCATTATTATATTGGGCAGAGCGCTTGTGGATTTGCCGTATTACACGACTCCCTTCCACTCCCTCACTCAGTTCGCCCATCGGAGTCTGCCTCCCCCCGCCTTCATTATCGCGGTTAGTACGGGTAGGCTCACCCTCCGTTATAAACATTCTGCCAGGGATATGAATGTCCCGGGAGCTTACATTTAGTATACTTCCGCCATCATTATCGCGGTTAAAGTTTGTTGGCTCATCTTCCGATGTTGGGATTTCTTCAGAGGTGTCCATTATCCTGGACCTTAAATTAGGCTTAGCTCCACCATCATCGTGACAAAACCGGCCAGATTTGGTCGCCGCCACAGGGGCTTCTCCAGACAGATCCATTATACTGGAACTCAAACTTTATTACTTCGGTAAGCTTAGGGAAAACGGTATAATGAGTTTAATAAAATGTATATATCATTAGAATTTAGAGTATATATATATATATATATATGTATATACGTATATATATATTTTACCGAGCATTTTTTTATTTTTTATTTTTTTGAGAGTGCTATAACCACCAGTATTAAACAGTGATACATTTTAGCTGCTACACACATTTTAAAGTTAGTCAATTTCTGTGAGGGATTTGTATTTTAAACGATATTTGTTACATCGTCAAGCGGCTGATACATTATCTTGTTTGCAGTATAGATCCTTAAGCGCAAAGAACAATTACCTCAATTCTGCGCATTATATTAAGATTAACATTAAAAAAAATAACCAACAAGTACATTACGTAGAAGAAAGTGAAAAAAAAAAAACATGTTGAGAATCAAATTGGAGTCCAGTTTCTAAAGTATTTATTTGATGGTTAAACAATAGTGAAATGTGAAAAAAAAAATCGATAGGGCTAGGATCAATGAGCGGTAAAAGTACACCCACTGATCCCACTTCTGAGATGTAAGGATCGAAAGAATACTCCAGATCTGATTCTCAAAATATATTCATTCATCACACATAATACAAATGATAATGGAAAAACACGACTTAACTTTTACTCTAATTATAAATATCTCGGCGACATTGTACATACCTTAATATTTGTAGTTAATCTTAATACTACGGGATTCCTTTCGTTGATTTAATTTGTGTCTTTTCCGCACAACGCTCAACGCAAGACTGACTCAAGAAATGTCCATAACGCTCCCACTATGATTCCCCTCCACTGTTGCCCCCACTGAGGCGTAGTGGGGCGTTATGACAAGTATTCGAGCGGTATATATATTTGACAGTGCGTCCGACTTAATAAAAACTTAGAAAATACCGCCGAATACTTAATATTAATTATAATTCCTAACACAAGGATAAGATGTTAAGTCTCAATATGTCCAGTAGTTACTCTGGCTACAATGTCCTTCAATCCGAAACACAACAGTGCATTTAAACTGCTGTTTAACGGGAGAAATAGACATTGCGGTGGTACCCACCCAGGCAGCCTCTCACATATGAGAGACCTACCATCAGTGAAGTTTCTTAAAACAAATATTTTAAGAATAACCAACAATTTACGAAGTAGTACCAAAAGATACACAATGTGTGCATAAATGTCTACCTCATCATCATATACCCATAAATATTCACTTACACGTATACGAGGGGTATTAAAATCAAATAATCCCCATTTATCATATTGTTAATCGAGTGCGACGGGTAATCTGGGCTGGCGCGGCATTAAACAACGATTTCAACTCAGGTATTATAATTAATCTTCTCCATCGCCCCGGACGCAACCCGCTCCAAGTTTTAGCACGGGGACGGGGGCGGACTCTGGTTTTGTTCTGTTCTGGTTTAAACGATTTAGGCGTGGGTGGCTAGAAAAATACTTTTTCAGTTGAAGTATCATATTTTAATTTGTGTTTGGTATAAAAAATACGTAAATACTTTTTATCCTGTAAACATATAAAGGCTTAGGAATCAAATTTTATTATTTGTTTAGAACAGTGTTCTTGCGTCGAATTACCCCTGTAGTTACCACTAAATGTGTAGGATTTTATCGCAGATTTGGTTTATTTTTTACATTTTTTAACTTCCCGACGCGACTTTTTGATTACCAACTTTCGTGGTCAAGGAGCGGAGTGGTCGACAAAATTTGTAAAAATAGTTTTATTTCAATTTGTAGCATTACTAAAACTAAGAAACCAATAAGTAAATCTTAGTTATACCATACTACAGATCACATACTGTCTATAATATTTATACAATATTAAATCCTAATTCAAAAACCTAGTCCACCTCTGCGTGTAATATTTAATTGTGGCAACATAATTATAGTTGTCATTCGCGCAAATACAAGTCTTATTAATCGGTAATGTAAAAATAGACCTTCTATTACTAAAATGAACATAGAGTACAGTGCAGATCGGACAGCGCATCAGAACACGGTAACGAGCTGGTATTAATCCGTCAGATTTTGATTAGATTCAATGGCACGGAGTGATGTATTCGCTAAGGTGTCGTCATACTGGAGATGCGCAGTTATTGATTCTATCGATAATTTTGTGGAGAAATTACGTTTAGGACACATATTTTATATTGATAAACACGTAAATTTTCAGATTGACCTCCACGTGTTTACGTTTGTAGGATGTTAGGGAAATGCTTTCAAAACCAAAACAAACGATGGTACTAATGATAGTTGAATAACGATTAAAGAAGGACAGAAAACGAAGAAACTACTTTTATTGTCATGAATTTACATAATAAATTATTATAAGCTCACTCGCCATAATAGAAGATACCTCACAACTCAGTTTTCAAATGTCATATTAGGTAACTTATAGAAGTTAGGTCAGTAGAAATTACAACAAAAAATAGATAGGAGGTTCAATAACTACGTAAGTAATATCTCTCTATATAACTCTTAGGAGAGTTTAGCATTTTAACTAATAAAACGCACAACATTGATATCACACGCTTGCACGTACAATACGTAATATCAAATCCAAACACGACACTCCTCATCGATATAACTCAGTCTCTAGTGTACAGGGTGTCGGAGTGCGTGCCTCGGCAATCGTCCGGCATCTTAACGTGAGGTGCGCCGCACCCGCACCTACCCTCATATCTTAATCGAGGAAAATATCAGTTTACTTGAGTAAAACATGCTTTTAACCTTTAGTATTGTATCAGTAGAAGGATGAATATGGTTGTAGGTGCATACTGTATCAGCCCATATACGACACGATGTAGGGCACAAGCCTCCTCTACAATCGAGAGTATAATTGAGAGGTATTAGACCATATATGAAATGAAAGTGGCCTAGTGCAGTTTGGGGGACATAACATACCATAGGAATTCTTAGATATGTGTGCATATCCGGGGATATGAAGAATATAAAATTAATATAAAATTGGACAGTTATATGCAGAATCTCGTAATAACCTGTCTCGGAAAGTTCGTGCATTTTTTTTATAAATGCCTATACAAAACCATTTTTTCACATAACCAATGATTACATATGGTAGAGACTGACCGTAGCTCGTGTAAACTTACATTTTGTCGTGGGACGGCATAAAACAAACCTCTATTCAAAAAACCATGTCGATACCTTAATTTATTGCTACTTTATGAAAAAAAGATAAATATGATAACATTCCGGAAGTATTTAAAAGGATAAAACTGAACAGAACCTACTAATACCTATGCGAATATGCCCATGCCTATATTAATCATGATGTATAAATATTGTCTATATTATAAACAAAATAACAAACGAGTTGAAATTTTCCCATTAGGAGTACAAAATGTGTCCATCAATAAAATGTTAATCAACATTGAAGCCTTTGGACGTCAAAGTTTCACGATTCACGTAATCGGCTCAGTGGGGTAACCATGCGTTTGGGAATTAGCCGGATTTAACTCTATTTTTTTGCTTTTAAACAGACCTTAAAAAATATTTTTAAATCAATGTGTGTTAGAATATGACTCAGTATTTCGTATGTAGAGAGTATTTAAGATTTTCCTTCATACGATAAGAATATTAGATTTAATTATTATATATTAAAGAAAATTAGCTGGAATTCTTCAAATGCTGCATTGTGATGTACCGTTCAGTTGATAATTATACTATTATGAAAACCTTCACTTACTACGCTGGCTATGAAATTAAACGACGAAAATTATTGAGATCATAAAGTATTATTCTGAGCTGGTGTGTAGTGTGACCGGAGACCTTTAGAAGTCTCTAATATCCAAAAGAAAGACACGACAAAAATTAGAAACATGTGCAACTATAGGTGTTGTCTGATGTCGACTAGGCGTCTTTATTCAATATGGTTTACCTCTTAAATTATCCTATATTAAAAATATTGCATCCCAGCTACGATTTCTCGGGTGTCGCATCTTTATGGTTTTATTGGGTTTTATTCAGTTTTTATCAATTAAGCCAATTACGTATTAGCTGTTCCATTAAAATGAAAATTATCCCAATATGTGTGAGTTCATGGTGTCCCCACCACTCAGAGCCCTGGCAGGTGGAGTCTGCAGCGCGTTTTAATTTTCGACTAATTTCAGCACAACGACGCAAAAGCGGATTGAAAAGTTGGTAATTATGAGGGCCAAAGTTGAACGGACCGCTCGCTGCGAATCTGTTTCATTCGCTTATAGACAGGTAGAGTGGGCTGTAGGAATTTTTATGACAAGGATCAATCATTTGATTTTAATTTACTGAACTCTAAGTATTTACCTTAGTATGTATCTCGAAATAAGTTTTCTTTCCTTTCGATTCAGTATAGTAATAAAACGAATCTTGTCGAACTTGTTGAACGAAAAATACTTAAGATTTAATATAGATTAATTTCAGACATAGGCTAATTGGCGGCACGTGAAGGTTAAGAACAGCTAGGTCTAGGGCGATTTCCAAGCCGGGTAATTTACTTTGGAAGCCTTTTTGGACCTACGATTCGAGACTGTCTACCTCACTAAATATTCCAATAACATGCTCTTCCCCAAGTTTTAATATCCCACAACAGCATCATCTCCAAAGTACCTAATGATATCAATAAATAACCCTACCTAGCAGTTCTGCTATGCAATAAATCATTCCGTTACCATAGCTATTACCACCTACTAGTTACCATCCATCAACTCTCTAACCAAAGAAGATACAAAGAGAAACAACACAATTACGATGACAGGGGATGAATTAACCTCGGAGGTACGCCGCACCCTGTGATCACGAAAATTACAGACTGCTGATTATTACCCGGCTTCAGATACCCTTATTACCCGCACCTTGTCATCCCAGCTCCTGTAAATTAACTCAATCAATTTGCCGGAATATTGCTTAGAGGGCTTTGGTGTTTGAAAAAAACGAATTTGTTGACAAAAGAGTAGGTATATGCATTATGCATAGGTAATAAAATATGTTTGTTAACATATTGGATTTTTCTATTCATTATCAGCTCGGAGTCAGAAATTTGTGCCCGATAAGGCGATAAGCTCGCCCCTATCACGTCGTGGAACGTAAGATACAAAGCGATATTTGAATGTCCTGGTTGGACCTCTGCCTAACCCTTTTGGGAAAAAGCGTGAGTTGTATGTATTAATGTACCTGTTATGTATGGTAATAAAGGAGAGTATGGGTAAGTAATTAGTGGTTGGTCTAATTTTGTTGTCAAATATCAATAGGTATTAGGTACTTGTGTAAAGGACATCATAACTAAGTTGTTGTTGACCTAAATATCGCACTACGATGAGATTTCTTAATGAGATTTGTTTTGATGTGGATTTTTCAATGCAATATCATTGAATATTTATAATATAATGCATATGGCATTAAATCCAGTCGGAATAATCGTAACAATAATGATTACCCTCAATAATAATTCATACGATGTCCACTGCTCCACATCTATATCAGCCCATATACGTCACACTGCAGGGCACGGACCTCCTCTACAATCGACAATACGATTGAGAGTGCTTAGGCCCTATAGTCCACCACGCTGGCCTAATACTGCTCAATATAGCTCTCCTTAAAACATTTCCAAAACAATCTGTATCTAGTACCAATAAGGAGAAAATTATCAGATGTATTTGCCTTTAAAAAGGTCGTAACATAATTTAAAGCATCATGTAAACAAAAAGTAATGCTAGCAATGAACTTTTATATGTTGTGACTTTTACCTTACTGCATGTATTTCCAACCTGTTCTCTCCCCCGGCTCCCGAGGGAATACTAACTATAAACTGTACCCTGTTACGTTAACGTGTACTTTGTTAGTACATCTGCCATCCCTTCAAACGTACCGCAGGGGTTTCAGGGTTTTAAGGGATCTGTTTGTACTTTAACAGGAGTGTGAAGTGTGCGCATTGCGATTTCTGTTTACTGAATAAATGATAGGTTACATTTAATATACTCAATTAATCTATACATATAAATAAAATTGAAGTGTCTGTTTTAAAAGTGAAAATAAAAAAAAATATCCAACATACATATCGTTATATACACGATACCTGTGACGACAATGAACTTTAAATTTTTTTGTCTGTCTGTCTGTCTGTTTATCTGTCTGTTTGTTCCGGCTAATCTCTGAAATGGCTGGACCGATTTTGACGGGACTTTTTTTTCAGGTAGCTGATATAACGAGGAGTAAATTAGGGTACATTTATTTTAGAAAAAATCTTTTATTTTAGAAAAATAAAGTTATGTTGCAATACCCGCGCGCAGCTCTCGCGCATGCCACCACTGGGCCGTTACGTCGGGCGCCTCCCACCACTTTTCCCACCAAAGTATCAATATCACATTTACAAAATATTATACATAAAGAAATTTTTCAATAAAGCTAATACAAAAAACTGAAAATAAGAGTTACCGCCGCTCGCTAAGAGATGGCGCCAGCGTAGAATTAGATCGCGGTATGGTTTCGTTACAAAGGTTTATAATTACATAAAAATGCAAAAAACCAAAAAAAAACTAAATAAACTAATTCACTTTTTTGTTCAATTCCACGCGGACGAAGTCGCGGGCACAGCTAGTTTAATATACAACAAATAAACAATACCATGAGCATGTAATGATCGTAAGTCAAGTTACATAAAAATGCATGAAATAAAATGTTTAGGTCGGTCAGCAGCCAACACCCACGAATATGAGTCGTGAAGTTAAAATCCCTTTACCTTAGTATTTTAAAAATAAAGTACAGTTGTAGCAATACATTGTGTTATACATTCTGTCAAGAAAGTATAGGGAATAGATGATTTGTGTAGAGTTTCAAGTTAATTTTTTCGTTTTTTTTCGTTGTAGTTATATTCGTATCGTATCGTATCAGCCCATATACGTCCCACTGCAGGGCACGGGCCTACTCTACAATCGAGAGTACGATTGAGAGTGGTTAGGCCATATAGTGCACCACGATGGCCTATTGCGGGTGGTAGTTATATTGGCACAACTGTTCTGTTCCATTTTGGCACGAAGTTTCAATTGCATCTGATAATTAGATTAAATACAGTGCTGTATTTTGTTATATCATATCTAGTGTGTATTGCGAATTTCAAAATAGACAAAAACATCGAATAAAGAATTTGTCTTAAATTTTGCATTGCCAATGGAATTTCGTGTTCGGGGTCACTGAAAATGTTACAGAAGGCTTATGGTGAATCAAGTTTATCAAAAACACGCGCTTATGAGTGGTGCAGAGCATTTAAAAACGGTCGGGATGTGATGGAGAATTTGCCCCGCTTTGGTAGGCCATCAACGTCTGCAAATGAAGTTAACATCGCAAAAGTAAAGGAAATAGTGACTGAAAAGCCTCATTCAAGTTTGAGAGAGAGAGTGAAATTCGACGAAAAAAGCCAGTATTGGGGCAAGAAAGCTCTTGGATTTTGCATCACGATAATACGCCTTCACACAAGGCCATCATTGTGAACGAACTTTTGACCAAAAACTCAACAAATACCATCGAGCAACCACTTTATTCACAAGATATGGCTCCAGCCGACTTCTTTCTTTTTTCTAAACTCAAATTACCACTTCGTGGCTCACGTTTTCATTCGAAAGAAGACATAATGGAGAATTCGCGGCGAGAACTAAACTCCATTCCAGAAGAAAATTTAAAAAAATGTTTTGATCATTGGAGTATCCGTCGGCGTAAGTGTATCGGTTCTAAGGGAGCATACTGTGAAGGTGATAAAATAAATTTGAATGAATAGCTAATATTTTGTGCATTATTGATCTTTTCCCGGTACTTTCTTGACAGAGTAGTATACATCTCATAATATTTTTACGTCTTACCCTTGACCGAAGACTCTTGACAAAGGAATCTCTCAACAATACATTCGTAAGTAACCTATAGAAAAACTGCCATAAAACACATTACCAGTTCAAGTTGAACTACACTTACACGTGCTCCCAACTCCAAAGCGATATTCAAAGGCAATGAAATAGCTATGAGCACTTGAATCTCCCTCTAAAAATAAAGTATAGTGGTGTAAGTTGTCCGCTTGGCCCATATATTTAGCTGGATCGACCCTAACGCTCCACAATGGGTGTTGAGCACCTGTCGTTCTCAACCCGTTTGCAAAACGCTGACTACTCATCGACTGCACTTACGTCTTCAACGATATGCCAGTGTTGGGAGATTTGTCGACATCGATTTATTTATGTATTTATCAATAAAATGTACAATGCAATACCAAATTTACAAGGTCGATGTAATGTGTAAAATTTATGAAGCAATACACAACGTTAATGCAATGTGTAAAATTTACAATGTAATGCAATGTCGATGTATTTTTAATGTTCGGGGGGACACATTTGTAAGTGAACCGAGGTAAATCCAAAATCTCCGGCTATTCGAAGTAACGTATGTGATTTTTGTAATACAGAATGTTTTTAAATAATATAATTATGCGGTAAAGGCGGAACCTTACGAAGCATAGAGTTCTCCACAAACACTATGCGTTGTTGTAATATACAAGTAATGGTTTAATTATACACCCATTTTAGGTTCTATATGCCAATAACGGATACGAAATGAAAATAATACAAAATAACAAACATTCGTGTAGGTAGATAAAATAGAAGACATAATAAGCATGTAACCCCGAAAAGGTAGGCACCTCTTATGCCATTCATAGTCACTAAGGTTAATTTCCTACTCAAGTTGTATAGGCGTGGTCTACGCCGAGCACATAATATACCAGTTTCTGCAACGTAGGTATATCAGACTTTTCAATCCAGCACTAATGAATTGACTCTCCTAGCAGTCTAACCTAGAATCATACGACGCAGAAACGACACCAGCCTCTGCTGCTAAATAAGCATTTCAACAATCCGCAAAGATAAAATGATGCCATTAACTTTATGTAAACAGTGAAAGTAAACAAAACTATCGATAGTGACTCCACCCTGGCACATAACGACTCAAGCAGCGCACCTCGGGAAGTGGTCGTTTGACCTGAAACGTCGATACATCGACTATCGAGCACGCGCCGCCACTCAACCACCTTTTAGCGGCGCAACACTAGTTCTAGTGCAGTTTACTGGGTCACTGGGGGAATGATGTAGGTCTTTTATACCGTATACTTATAGTAATTATGGTTTTAAATGATTTTTCAACCGTTTGCGAGTTATTTTACATAAAAAGTTGACCAATCTTAATCAGTTCATGTAGCACTGGATTAAAATGAATTTGAAGTTTGAAATTTGTTGCAATGCTATCTAGTCTACTTCTAGTATGTAAAATGTACTCTGTGTCTACTTCCACAGCAATTTACTACAGCTACACAAATCAATAGTACCTACATAATATAAATAAATACCTACACCCAACAGTCTCATAGCCCTGACCCCACACTACAATCGAGTGTTGTGTCGTGGTTAACAGGAACTACGAGACTTTTCGGGTTCACAAGTACCCAAACCCGAAAAACACTTGTAGTTCACACAAACATTTGTTTTGGTGCGGGGATCGAACCCACGACTTTCTGTTTCACAGCCAGCCTGTTCAGTTTCTAACCAGTTCTGCGCTACAGAGGCTGCCCACTGCCTATGACAAATTGTTCTCCTCCAAAAGACAAATTTTCCTTTACAATGCACGCCAGACAATATAAATTAGCCTCAACCAAAAAAAAAACCCGTTGACTCCTCAATATTCATGGGCGATGATTACGTCACGTCAAGTGAATCGCTTGCTCGACCATAACGAATACAAATTCAAGCTCAATCAAATTACATACTTAAATGAATCATAATGACCCACTAAAGGCATTCAAATTTTAATCGAGGCCATCGCATCACGGTTCACACGCTAGAACTTTAAACATCAAATACAAACTAACGAATCTTAGATTATATACTCGTCGAGTATATAATCTAAGCTAACGAATAGACGGCAATTTCATTGAAGTTACGAAGGAAGTTACATGCGAAATGTCATCGACCCATCGTTTGAACAAAAAAATTAGCGGAGCGTTCAGAAATGGCTTGCAGTTAGCCTCATGACCTGCTAGGAATTCAATAACTATGCAATTACTGTGCCGAAAGGTTATTTATACGCCACGTAATGAAAATACTTAGTATGCTAACATTCTTCACATGTTAACATTAGGAGGTAAGAATTTCCGCTTGCTTGTAATCAGATGTCAACTTATTGTATTCATTTGATATGCGTCAGCTATTATTGTTGATCATGAGATGATTCACGATAGTTTATTTTCAACAAAAGTCCAAATAGTCTATCGAGTAGTTTGAAATTGAATGAGTTCAGCAGCTCATTATATCCTATACATACATAAACATTAAACACACACGTTTTTCCCAGAAGAGGTAGGCCAAGGTGCCAGCCGCCAGGACACCCACCTTTCTTCTTGTATGATCCATCCCACGATGTAATAGGCGGCAAGCCTATCGCCAAATCGGGCACAAATTCGAGGCTGCGAATTAATTTAGACATTAACCACAGCACAACTTCGCCACCGAGGCTATATTAGTTTATCAGAATATGTCAACGGTATGATTCATACGTTAGAAATTATGAAATTTGGCGAAGATGTTGATGATCTGAATTTTAGCTTAGCTTTATTCCACCTAACTTGGGACTAAATGGTTATTTCTTTCTTCTCGGGATTGTCCCAACCACTCCTTATGTTCATTAGCCTGCTCAATTTCCATTATTTTGCCATATCCATAGCATACATTTTTATTGTAAGATCATTTGATTTTCCTGCACGGCATCGACATTGTTAGTATACTTTCAAAATACTTACTTTAATTTTGATTTGTATATGTACAGCCATTTTTTGTAAATTTTATTCCCTAAGAAAATTACACAGTCAGTAATACTTATGACTATTGTCACACAGTAAAAACTTTTCTTTTAGAATGCTGGCCACAAAAAAGTTTATTGAATTCGAATTTCGAATTGTTCATGAAAATAAAATGTATACTTTTTAGAATTTTACTCATTTTTAAATATGGAGTGGACGCTTAAAGAAGTCCGTGTTGCAGTTATTGCGAACTGCATCGTTGCGGTTACGCGCCAATTCAAATTTTTAACATACTGAAAAATTTGAATATAACCAAAAGATTCTTTTACCGTACCATCAAACGATACAATGAAGACTCTAGTGTAGATGACAGGTCAAGAAGTGGTCGCCCTCGGTCTGTTAGGACTCCAGCAGTGATAAAATCTGTGACGGCGCAAATTCAAAGAAATCCCAAACGTAAGCAGAAACTGTTGGCCCTTCAGATGGGGTTAAGCAGAACCACGGTGAAAAGAGTGTTAAATGAAGACTTAGGGCTTCGGGCATGTCGAAGAAAAACAGGACATCGTTCGAATGCTCGTCTAATGGACCTGAGACTGAAGAGATGCCGCGCTTTGTAGAAGAGAGCTACAACAAACAAAAAACACTAAAAACCAAAAAAATATAAAATTATGAATACCACTGCAAAGCAAGAAATAATATTTATTTCATTGTACTTGTGCTTGTTGATTAATTTGCTTAATGACTTGACTAGCCAACAAATCAAAATATATGCGTAGCATATTGAATGCGGGCCGCTAAGTACCAAACATGTAGGGCCTGTGCCTTATATTAATTTAAATATCTATATACCCCTACCCCTTTTCCCCTCTCTCACTGTAACTTAAATTTTATAATGAACCTAATGCAAAAAGAACCATTGGAATCCTACTTCATTTTGAGGAGTTCCCCTCTCCAGGTCCGAAGATATTCATCAGATCTTCGCCATATTTTTATGGGACCAAATGACAAGCACCAGATTTCAATTAAAGAAAGAATGGTCGAAATTGGTTCACACAGTACAGAGAAATGAGGTAACAAACATAAAAAAAAAACACAACATACAGTCGAATTGAGAACCTCCTCCTTTTTTTGAAGTCGGTTAAAAATGATAAGGTGTACGCACACAGTAGTGAAAAAGCGAGCAACCATATTCCGCGTGTCCAACGAGGTCATTTTCCATCCTCGCTCATGGTATGCTTGGGAGTTTCTTATTGGGGCTTAACAGAGGTACATTTTTGTGAGAAAGGTGTAAAAACTAATGCAGTTGTGTATCAAAATACAGTCCTGACGAACCTTGTGGAACCTGCTTCTCATACCATGTTCAATAACAGGCACTGGGTATTCCAACAAGATTCGGCGCCAGCTCATAGAGCGAAGAGCACACAAGACTGGCTGGCGGCGCGTGAAATCGACTTCATCCGGCACGAAGACTGGCCCTCCTCCAGTCCAGATTTGAATCCGTTAGATGACAAGATATGGCAACACTTGGAGGAAAAGGCGTGCTCAAAGCCTCATCCCAATTTGGAGTCACTCAAGACATCCTTGATTAAGGCAGCCGCCGATATTGACATGGACCTCGTTCGTGCTGCGATAGACAACTGGCCGCGCAGATTGAAGGCCTGTATTCAAAATCACGGACGTCATTTTGAATAAACTTTAGTGTCACAAGAATCTATGTTTTGTTAAGTTCATTTTGGTATATAAATGGTTACATAATAAATGAACTTGTTTCAATTATTTTATATTAAACATGTGACAGAATTTATGACCTGACTAGGTATAATCTCAACAAATAATATATCAATTTAACCTATCTACAGTGCTCATTACATTCTCACATGTGATTATGCAGTATTGAATGTTAATTAAAACAAACATATCGTTACCAAAGCAGGTAATAAGAAACTCCCATTTTAGTGAAGACGGCGGTCGACCTCGGCGACTCGTATAAGTTTAATAATATCCCATCTGCCATACTGTCCATATCATACTCTTGCATACCACACAAACAATAAAACAACGTAATGTTTGTTGAAAATTTATTCGTGATATCGAAGTAGTAAAATAAAAACTCTACTCTCAACACTCTACGTGATTAAACTCTATGTGCCTTGCGTTATTACGGAAATATTAAGGCACGATACCTTATTATATGACATACAAAACCATACAAAACTATCGACACACCCACTTTTAGTTTATCGATGTCGATGGAATGCTTATTACCAAATTCATTATTATTGGGTATGAGTTGTGAAGAGATTGACTCATTGCATTTTTTATTTAGTTTATTGTTCTAATTGGTACAAAATTAGATTTGATTGTTAATTATCGAGGTTTTTATAAATGATCAGTGAAAGTGTGAAGTTAAATAAACAATCCAGTGTTACCCAAATAGTATATCCACTGGTCTACATATCCAGATGTTATTTGAACGAAACTAGCGAATGTTTTTCCAAATGTTAAATTTTGATAAATAGTGAATGCATGAACCAATCGCAACAACGTATCGATTACCTCAACCATCGACATCGACAAACTATCGACATTTAGAGATTCTTATCCATAACCACATGCCTATAGCCGGCTATTCTCAATGGAATCGTGGCACCAAACGATATACATTTCTTTTACTAAAGAAATTATTATACTGGATACAATTTTGGCCCACAATGTCACAGTGGTCAGACAACTTAAAATATTATACAATCCAAATTAAATACATAAATATTTTCCACCAGTCGTGTGTACATAAGCCTATGATCACATCATCGGTTTGAGTAACAAAAGATCTCTTTTGGACGGACAAAATAAAAATACAACCCAATATATACCGCAAAACTAATTTATATATAGGCAGTCTACACAAACTAAATATATTTTTCAATGAAATTCATACATCTATAAACACTAGTGGATCTTAAAACGAAACTTAAAGCTAATTTGTGTTGATATTATCAGATCAAGCCCACCTTGAATAGATGATCAACGCTTTATAATATAACAAAATACAATCAATTGTCTTTTCAACTGATAAGGTCTCTACTACAATAGTACACGAGCAAGATATTTTCCATGTTGCTATGCTTTAACCCGTAAAATTGTTTGTTTGTAGCAGTTATTCAGTGTAGAGTCCACCTTCACAAGTTTATAGCTGGACTGAATCTGATAATATCTACATAAAATCCATGTAAAAAAAACCACTTAAATCTAAGAAAACTGCACAAATAAATTTTACAAAATAATATAAATCCCAGGTGGTAAAACACACAAAAATATCGATAAGTAGATATGGAGTAGCACAAGCTGTTGGTAATCGCTCTTTAATGATTAAACTATTTTATTCGTGACAAAAATATTTTATTTATACCTGTGGTAATTATTATGTTAAATTACAAAGGCGATTATGAGGAATATATGTTGTCGACGTCTGAACTCGCTAAAACTATTTATTGTATGTTACTTTTATTATCATTTATGCTGGTATTTGCGAATATATACATAGTAAGTATATTCATACACTGAAATGGTGGCAATCTTTTCAGATACATACCAGTAATTTTCAATAATATACAGTGGAATATCCGTCTTGAAAATAATGTCAAAATGTTGACATCTGTCGATTGTCGATGATATAATATGTCTTAAATTGTCAATGAAGAGAATTTCATATAAAGAGCCACAAAGTTATCTGGCCCGGTGGCCAAAAGTGGAAACAACGACGTCATTTAGAATTGACAATTTACCTGCCACTCACTGACATAACCGCCATTGGTTGTTTACTCCATTTATTTTTCCTGCATCACTAAAAATTAGTGAAAAATGCCGAATACTTTAAAAAGTGAGGCTAGGAACGTCAGACTCCAGGTATTCAATTTTACGAAGGAATATAAGCGTCTTCAGACACCAATAATACCCTTCGAAAAATTGTATCAACGCGTAGCTGCCACCACAGGCTTGTGTTGTCAGCTTTTCAAAAAAAAATCCACGTAAACAGAATTTTGTACGTACTAGTAGAATAGGTGTAAGCACATATCATAAACTAAAATGTATCGTTACGTGCGTGCTGCTCATGTTCAGGGTGGTTGTGGGCTCGAATCCCTGGTCACAAATCTGACTTTTCGGAGTCACGTGAGTATTGATAGTCAATAAACACGCACTAAAACGCTGGAGGAATACATAGTGAGGGAATCTGCATTACATAGCGATTTATAAGAATATCTATAGTATGTAAGTCCACCAACCCGCATTAGGCCAGCATGGTGGACTATATGGCCTATGATATGGCCTAACCACCCTCAATAGCACTCTCGATTGTAGAATAGGGCAGTTCCCAGCAGTGGGACATATAGTATATGGGCTGATACAGATACACTTGTTTAAGGGTATGGGGAGCGATTTGTTAGAAATCTTGGGAAGGAAAAATAACATGCAAAGGAAACTGGTCCACTCATTTTCCTGACACTATTGATCGAATTGAAAAATCTTACTTCACCCATTTTATTGCTATATCTATTTTTAATGGCAACACCAAATTCGACAACAGCGACTCTCTCACCGGGTCAGATAAGTTTGTGGGACTATAAATCTTACGATGACTTAATGAATAACTATATGCCAGAAATTCGACATGAGAAAATGTTCCAAGCATGATTTACAATCAATAACATGCTAAGCAAGAAATGTTTTTTTTTTGTGTGAGCAGTCGTACAAGGAATACGGCTTTCTGTAGTTGCACAGAACTACAAACCCTACAGAAAAATATAAGTACTTCAAACGTTTAAGCGGCTCACCCGATGAGCCTCATCGCCGCCATGTATATAAATTCACAGTAATTGCGGATAGCAGAGCTGTCGCCATTTGTTTCATATATGTATGTAGAAATCGTTCGAATCTAGAAATGTGCGAATTACGCGCGAATTAACGCGGGCAGTCTTACGTGCATTAGGTGGCAATAGAGCTCCAATACAGAGTTGGGTAGAAAGAGCATAATCAACAAATTTTGTTACAATTTGGAAAATCAAAAAAAATGTTTTAATTTGGAACTCCAAATTACTTACGCGAATACAGGATTGGTTCCATAGTAAGAATTCTTCATTATTAACGAGTTCATTATTACTAGTATAACATTTCTCTTTAGGCTGAGCACGGTTTCTGTCTTACCCTACATAGCCTTAGATGTGTAAAAGTATTCGCGCGTAACTAACGCTATTTTCCGTACACGGGCATAAAAAATAACATTATATTGAAAAAGTGAGTCAATTTAAAATACTTTTATAATGCAATGTGCGTGCTTGAATACAGACATCATTTCGCACAAGCCTTGAATTTACCTTACTCTAAATAAAATGCCTTTCTCCAGTCTTTTCCACAAGGAATTAAGCTTTGCGATTAAAGATTCATAGAATTAAAGATATTAGCGAGATTCTAGATGAGATAAGCAGCCGTATGGCACTTCGCGGGAGAGAGAGCTTACAATACTTGGAATATTATGTTGTGATTTTAAACGATTATTACTATGCTTGCAATACTTTCAACATTTTTTGACATATTTTTTAAATACACTTGTTCATTTCTGGTGAAATTATTTATATAGAGCAGGCGGACTTTATGTGTAACTTAACGATTTCAAAGTGTTTTTTATTATTTGCATACTCCAAACTATTGCCTTGTATTTATTTGATTATAGATTTCATGGTGGTCAACAATATAGTTAATCATCGTGTTTTGAGCTGCACTGCGAAAGTTTAGAGTGCTAGTGATATTAAGTTATTGTTCAAATTGATAACAATTTGAGTAGTTTGTTATTAAATATGTTATGTATATTACATTGAAAGAGTATATGACTTAAAGAGACATATCTTCGGGTCCGAAGAATAAAATTATATTTAAAGAAATTTAGTTTACTGTTCATTTGTACTTAGTATCCAAAAAAACTACATGGCACTATATTTTTTGTTTATAATCTGTTTTACTTCGCGGATTTAGGGCTCAACCATAATATCTAATAATATTTAGTTGCAATTTTATTCTAAGACCCGATATATCAATTGAAAAATATTGAAAATGCCGAGGTATTTATATATGTTATTATAAGTATGATTTTAGGTGGTGTTATAAAATATCATAGGGGTATAAAATATACAAAATGCTGTTACAATTATTGCAGAAATATAACATGTTTTGTTACAAGTATATTGCATGTTATGTTACAGATATTGTTTTACACGTATTGTTGAAGGGTTATTGCGTGCTTGTAACATGTGGCATAACATGTTATAGGCGTTATTTGCAAATATTGTTACAAGTATTGCTGCAGGTGTTGTAACAAACATTGTTGCATGTTGCAGGTAGTGTTAAAAGTATTGTTATATGTTTTGTTTGCAATTATTGTTACTGGTGTATGAAAATGTTATTTATGTGTTTGCTTGTATTACAAGTATTGTTATATGGTACAGGTGTTGCTGCATAGTATATGTATTATTGCATGGTACAGGTAGTGTTGTATGCTGCAGGTAGTGTTCTATGCTTCAATTAGTGTTACATGCTACACATATTGTTGCAACTACATTTGTTGCATGATATAGGTATTGTTGTATGCTACAGATATTTTTCACATGGTACAGGTATTCCTACATGTTACAGGTGATGCATGCTACAGGCATTGCTGCAGGTGTAGCAGCAGAGTGGTGGTGGCTGGTTAGATGAAGAACTCCCTGCGCTTGGTGACGCGGGGCCCGGTGGTGGCGGCGAGCGCGGCCGCGTCGGGGTCCGCCGCGCCGTCCGCGCCGCGCTCCTCCTGCGGAATAACCATACTTTGTTAGTACTTACTACATTAATATATTATTGCTGCGTGTCTGTTAAAGCGGAGTCAACCAGGGGCCCTCTCTAAAAATCCGAAACGAAGTTCGAATCTTCGGGCGATCGAAGTTTATGACAATACGAATGTACCTACTCCGTAAATGTTCGGATTCGTATAACGTACATCGTAACCATGAGTCAATACCGACCATAAGTCTATGTAGGTACATTCGTATCGTCATAAACTTCGATCGTCCGAATATTCAAACTTCGTTTCGAATTTTCAGAGTGAGGACCCAGAATAGTGATGATTAAAAATTGCTCAATCACAAATACATCATCATCGCATATACAATGCCACAGGTGTCAAATATGAATTGTGGATGCCTGCATATCTCCGCTTCAGTAGAAACACAATATAGGGTATAATAATAAAATAACAAGTATCCAAGAAATAACTTTTGACGTGACAACGTCTTAAATTAGGTTGCGGCTGGGAGTCACTTATGAAAAAGTGTAACGCCCGGTAACGTAACGGTGCGCGCGCAGCACTAGAGAATTATTTTTCAGTTTCACCCACTTTTTCCAAAATTGTCCCATAGCCCCCCCCCCCCCCTGCCTTCCCCCACCCTTATTCCGAAATAGTGCCTATTAGCCTCCCCACGAAACCTACCCCCCCTCCTCCCCTACCCCCACCCCGAAAATTTACCTCACCCCCCAATCCTATCTCGGCCAACATAGGTCGTAGACCCACCGAGTTTGGTATCCTCGGAACCGTCTTGGTGAGGGCTACAAATTGACCCCGCCAGAAATCCCAAATTACGCAAAAAATTACCCCCCCAAAAAAAAATATTTTACCTCCAAAAAATTAATTTAAGTTAGCCTCCCCACGAAACCTTCCTCCCCCCCCCCCTCCCTTACCCCCACCCCGAAAATTTACCTCACCCCCCCCCCCCCAATCCTATCTCGGCCAATATAGATCGTAGACCCACCGAGTTTGGTATCTTTGGAACCGGCTCGGTGAGCTCTACAGATTGGCCCCAACCAAATCCCCAAATTCCTCCCTCTCTCCCCTAAAATATTTGTCCAGGCATAACTCCGTCATTTCTTAAAGTAAACCCCCCGTGTTTGGAGTCAGAGGAATCGTCTTGACGAGCTCGACAATCGAGAGCAGGCAAAATACGATTTTTCTTATTGACGTGACAACGTCTTAAATTAGGTTGCGGCTGGGAGTCACTTATGAAAAAGTGTAACGCCCGGTAACGTAACGGTGCGCGCGCAGCACTAGAGAATTAGGCGCATTGAATCGGCGCATGCTTGTGTCTCTGTCTTTGTCTTTCTCGAACGTTCTTGGCGTTGGAAAAACAAGAAAGCGTCACAATACAAGTTCACACGTGTGGTTAAAGTATCGTCAGCTGTGTCTGTAGTGAAAATATGGAGTGCTTAGATTCGTCATTACATGTACAATGTTTTAGTAAACAAAATATATTTCTATAGTTAAAATTTGTGCAATTCTTATTTTCATTCAATTCCTTGTTCCTATTGTGCAATTTAATTATATTCATATCAATAAATATTCTACCGAGAAAAAGACGTTGTCACGTAAAATCTTCGCCCGTAAAACCGACTTTACAGGCAACCATTTTTTTTTTTTTTATTGCAATGACTGACGAGACGAGCAAGCCGTTCGCCTGATGGTAAGCGATACGACCGCTCATAAACAGTAGCAACATTCCACTGCGCTCGTCATCCTGAGACATAAGATGTTAAGTCTCAATATGTCCAGTAGTTACTCTGGCTACAATGTCCTTCAATCCGAAACACAACAGTGCATTTACGCAGTGTTGTTTCACGGGAGAAATAGACATTGCGGTGATACCCACCCAGATGGCCTCTCACATATGAGAGACCTACCAATATACCTATCGGCCATAATATTACATGCCACAAGAAGATAGTGCATTTTGACTTTTCTACATATTGTTGCGATAATTTACCTGTGTCAGATATTCTCCTTTATGCCGTGATAGCGCCCTCACCAACACGATCGCCACGATAATCAGCATCAGGAATATAAACGCCAACACAGCTAAAACAAATTAATTTCAATTAGTCTACATAAAAACATAATATAATCTGTATTTCTTTAACAGGGTCCGTGGTGCATTCTACAAGAAGCCAGTAATGAAAAAAGCCGCATCTCAAACAATTGATGTTTGTGTTACGCGTATTTCCCGCAGATTTGTGATACTGAAAAAAAATATCTTAGTCCTTAATACCAACTATTATAAAAGTCATCTTAAGTTTGATAGTTGGATATTCTTATCTGCAAGTATAGTGACTACAGCTTACAATGGTTAAAAATCGTTTTAGAGATCCATACAATTTCAGCTTGGCTAACAAAGCTAGTTAAAAAGCAAGAGAATCTCCCATCTATGGTTAGTTTGGATTGCACTGCAATCACCATCAGACGTAGTCATTTTGTAATATCAGTTTACAAAACGGATACTATGGAAATTAAATGGGAGTGGAGTAGCATTAGGATGCTGGAAGCGGTAGAGCCATGTCATTGTCAGTCATGACTTCACATAAATGGTCAGGCTCGTCCGGGACGATACCACTGTCTCACATAAGGTCCACGCAGAGCCATAGCTTTTTTGTCGCATTCGTTTGATGACTGAGATTATCAATAATAATTTCACTCAAATCCAGCATGGATGGGAATGGGAAAGGGGTTAGGGCAGATGCTACTTTTTACTTTCTGCTGCCTTTCCGATTTAATGGGCCAGCAAAACATCTACAGGGTATATCAAGACTGCTACCGAAAACGAAGCCCGGTGGTAGTTTTAGTGACTTCAGACACAATGCAACAAATTTTTGTGTAAAAAATTGTGACCAATTTTTTTGTTATTTTTTTTTCTATCGTCTTATTAGGGTGGTAAATACATAGTTTTTTCTTAAATAATAGTGTACACCCTTTCATTTTTAAAGACGCTATGGTACACAAGGCTTTAAATTATTATTTTAGCAATAACTATGGATTTACCACCCAAACTCTTTTTTTACTTACATTGTGTTTGTAATCACTAAAACTACCACCCGGCTTCGTTTTCGGTAGCAGTCTTGATATACCCAGTATGTTCCAATCATTATCGATGTTCATGGGCGGCACTGATCTTTTCAACATTAGGTGACTTGTCTGCTCTTTTGCCGGACCTATTCAATAAAAATAAAGGTAGTCTGCTACTAACTGAGTGAGTCATTTGTGTTCTAAGAGATTAAAGTAAAGATGTTTAAGAGCGTATACACCTTGCGCGCAAAGTCAACTATAGGTATTTCTTCGTTAATTTCACGCACACATGTAAGCGACCAAAGCTGTGTGCGTAGAGCTGCCGCGTCGGCTCGCTATACAATCGGCTCAAACAACTTTGATCCGTGCGCTTCAAATATTCAATTGAAATGTAACTGTAATATAATATCATAAAAATATTTTATTTGCATTATAAGTAGACAAATATTACTGTGGAAGCAAAGAATAATACAAATTTTGGATACTAACCATATTTTCGTTATTATTACATTGTTAAGTTGCATTCAAATCAGTGTTCAATCAGTATACACTACGGACGTTTTATTAATCATTTCGTGTTCGAACACATAAATAGTGTTAGGGGCCTTAAAACCCCTTACAATTACGAAATATATTTAATTTTATAGTACAATACATAACATAATTTAGCCTCGGTATTACATCCCATTATATTACCTGAAACATAATTTATACTCACTACAAAATCATTGTAGGTAATAAAAATAATTAAATATTTTACTACCAAGTACTAAGATGTGGTAATCGCATTCCGCGCGTGGCTATTTTTATTACGCGCGGCATAATCGACTGCAGCCAGGCCGGAGCGACGAGCGATACGTCCTCCCTCTAGAAGGCCTTGCGGCGGTCTGATTTGATCCACGTCGGACAGCGTGTTTTATAGTGGTTTTTAAAATATTTGTAGAAAACATGAAAACTAATTTTGTTGAAATATAAAAATGGTAATTTATTGATAAGATGTTCTTCTATTGTAATATGCAATTGCTATAAAAAATTATGTACGATAAGTTGGTGAAAAAAAATATGTTCTTGACGAGAGTTTCTGAATAATTTCGCATTGTTTAAATTTTTATTTTTCAGGAACTAAACACAAAAAGATTATTTTTCTCAGCAAAATCCCTCCATAAGGGTCTTATTAGTCTGATAATATTTTTATTTTCATCTTATATTTAGTGGTTTCGGATATCTTAAGCTTCTAAATTGCCATTTAAAGCCTAAATAACGAAACTTGTGTTCAGTAATCCTTATAGTACTCACAAATTATCCATCAATCTATAATGTTTTCCACCAAAATCCCTAGATGACAACCTTTTCTAAAATTAGTACTAATTATTTTACCTTGAAATTGTTTATTGGTGGCTATTAACTCATTTGAAAAGTCCTGTTTTTAAGCCAAAAAGCGCGTGCAGGGTATAAACGCTCTTAAGTAAAGAATAAATAACACCCTACAGTAATACATAGCCCCGACTCCACATTAAGATCGGGTCTTGTGTCCTGGGTGATGTGGTACTGCATGCATGAGGAAACACGTGAGACGGCAAAGAATTTCACAGCCTGACGGTGCGGCACAAAAAAGAATTTGATAACCGTTTGGTTCGCGCCGGCATGGTGTGGACTGTCAAGCCATGGCTTCGCAAGCCAGCACGCGTGGTTCTGGTTAGGAATGGTCTTTTTCGGTCTCGCAAACACGCAGACCCGAAATAAATATTTATGGGCCGCACAAGTATTTCTCTCGCTGCGGGGATCCAACCCACGGCTCTCGTTTCACAGGCGGCGCCTAACCGAGTGCGGCACGGAGGCTGTCGCGTAGTGAGTGGGTACGTACTGGCGAGTATGGCCTCGTCGGTGTTGTGGTAGTCGAGTTCGGCCTGCAGGTCGACGGGCGGCGGCGGGCGCGTCTCCGCGGGCTCGGGCGGGTGCGTCACCGGCTCCACGCCGCAGAAGTCCTCGTTCAGGATGCCGCCTGCACACGATCATACAAATATACCCAATAGTCACATACATATTCCTAAGTCCTAACATCGAGTCTTGTGTTGGTGAGTATCAGGATCTACGAGAGACTTTTCAGTTTCCCGAAACAAATACCTGTGGTTCACAAAAATATTTTTGTTTTGTTTGGGTGCAGGGAACAAACCCACGATTTCTCATTTCACAGCCAGCGTCTAACCAACTGCGCCACAGAGGCTGTCCAATATACTAGCTCATTTACTCCGCCTAGATTATACGGACACCAAATTACATGAGTTCTAAATCTGGTATGTAATTTCTCATTTTAACAAAAATAATCTGATTATATTAACATTAATACTAACGACTTTAATATACAGTTTAAAAAACTATTTTAGTTATAAAATGTTTTGTCTTCTTCACTCAATCTAAATTCTAAAGTCGTTAAAAAGGGACAAAACGTTTGATAACTAAAATAGGTTTTAAACTTGTCCATGAATAATGCCGACAATGTGGGAGAGTAGAACCGACTATATCCGGCGGACTATGGCTCCGCCGCTCTCAATCAAACTCGGTTCTTGAAGAGTACCTTGCAAGTGGATGGATATGCACTGATACTTATATAGTTAACCCCTCAACCGTCGGAACCGAAACACGGTTCCTTCGGATTTCAAGCAATAAGCAACCTAATGTCATTGAAATAGGGTCTATTATTAATACGGCTCATCGATTTCAAGCAAAAAAGCAACCTAACGTTATTGAAATAGGGGCTATTTTTGAATCAAGGTCAGTAGGCGGTGCTTACGACAGTCAAAGGGTTAATCACCACGCACTAAAATGGTGAAGGAAAACATCGTGAGTAAACCTGCATACCATAGCGATTTATAAGAATTCTATGATTTATTAGAATAAATCAATATATCGATTTATAAGAATAAATCAATTTTCTTTCTTTTTGTGCTATGTAACTCCACCAACCCGCACTAGACCAGCGTGGTGGACTATATTATGGCCTAACCACTCTAAATCATACTCTCGATTGTAAAGGACGCTCGTGCCCTGCAGTGGGACGCATATGGACTGCTATAGAACACTTATATGTGTATACATATATATATAAATTTATATATACAGTGCCCTCCAAAAGTTAGTTGAAATGATCAAAAATGTAATAAATGTGAGGAAATTATGATAAAACCAATTCAAATCATTGTTTTTTAAACTGTTTATTAAAATTTAATCAATTTTGAATATGTCTATCAATAAAAGGTGCATAATAACGTTATTAATAATAATTTATGTACAGAAACAGTAAAATTGCGGTGGCAAAAGTTAGTTGAAATTGATGAAAAAATATTTTAGGGGTTGTTATATTTGCCACTGTCTTAACTTTTAATATTTTGTATGGCCGCCATTATTCTGTAGAATTGCTTTAAATCGTCCAGGTGTTGATTCTACAAGATTTTGTAAAGTTTTGACCGGTATAGTCGACCATGTTTCATGAATTCTATTTTTCAACAAATTCCTGTTGCCTTTTATGGAAACAGGGATTCTCGGGTCAATTAATCCCACAAATGTTAAATAGAGTTAAGGTCGAGTAATATTGAAGGCCATCCCAGTAAGTCTACTTCGTTATCTTCAAAATATTATTCAGTTATCCTTGCTGTATGCTACAGATTGTTGTCTTGTTGGAACTTAAAAAATTTACTTTACCACATATGTTCAACAGATTATTATAAATTTACTGGTGGTAGGTCTCTCATATGTGAGAGGCCATCTGGGTAGGTACCACCGCAATGTCTATTTCTCCCGTGAAACAACACTGCTTAAATGCACTGTTGTGTTTCGGATTGAAGGACATTGTAGCCAGAGCAACTACTGGACATATTGAGACTTAACATCTTATGTCTCAGGATGGCGAGCGCAGTGGAATATTGCTACTGTTCATGAGCGGTCGTATCGCTTACCATCAGGCGAACGGCTAGCTCGTCTCGCCATTCAATGCAATAAAAAAAAAAATTGTCATGGAAAATATTACAATAGATCTGTGATGTCATCTGCCTTCAATTATTTGCAGTCAGTTCCACACCATTCCAAGAAAAAGACCCCCAAACCATCATACTGTCAACGCCGTGTTTTACAGTCGGCTGCAAGTGCTTGTCGTCGTAAGAGTTATCATTGCTCCTACGACATACAGTTTGCCAACCTCTTTTTCCAAACGGTTAGAAGTTTGATTCATCGCGAAAAAATACTTTATTCCAAAAGTCTATTAGTTTATCTAAATAATTGCGGGCGAACTCCAACCGTCTTTTTTATGGATCGATGCTATGAGGTTTTTATCTGGCAACGTGACCTCGTAAATTAGCATCATGCAGACATCGCCTGGTAGTAGTTATAGAAACCATGGTTCCTGCTTTCTATTACTATTTTTTGATCACTCGCATCACAATCATGGGATTAATTTTACACTGCCGCACAATTTGTCGATCATCAACAGAATTAGTAGACCTAGGACGCCTCTACCGTGGCCTAACTGCAAGACTAGGACATTCCAAACTCTTCGGCATTATTATTCGCTTATCTTCTTATCTAACTTTGAATAATTTTCCCTCAGCACTAAATTTTTTTATTTATTTTCTATTTACCAATCATCTTTGTTCTATCTTCTACGTGTTATTTTCACTTTGGAGCCATTATTTATTCTAAAACAGTCATATCACCTCACAATATCTTATTAATAAATATAAACTACCCAAACTGCCCTAACAATATTGGTAAATGAGTTTAAAACCACGAGATTATCGGAAATCGTTAAAAGTTTTCCATTTCAACTGACTTTTGACGCACACAATTCAAGTACTGAGTATATAAACATTGATTAAGAAAGAAAGCAAATGGAATTTCGAGAAATTCAATACTGTATGTATTAGAATAGAGTATCCGAACATAAATAGTAAACAGTTCTTTTATTGAAACTGCGTATTTTAGAAATTACGTGACATCATTGTAAAGGTGAATTAATTTCAACTAACTTTTGGAGGGCACTGTATATATATATATACCGGGTATCTCAAGACTGCTACCGAAAACGCAGCTGGGTGGTAGTTTTAATGACTACAAACACATTGCAACTAAAAATTTCGCAAAGAAACGCGACAATTATTTTTATGATTTTTTAAATATCGTCATTTTTGTGTGGGAAATCCATAGTTTTTGCTAAAATAATAATTTAAACACTTTTATACCTTAGATTATTTATAAATAAAAGGGTATACACTATTATTTTAGGAAAAAAAATATTTACCACCCAAATATGGTCATAGGAAAAAATAACAAAAAAAAAATTGTCGCTTTTTTTTTGCAACTTTTTCTGTTGCATTGTTTCTGAAGTCGCTTAAACTACCACCCGGCTTCGTTTTCGGTAGCAGTCTTGATATACCCTGTATATATAACCCTACCTCCCAAGCTCCTGACATTAGGCGGCGGGTCCTGCTGGAACAGTAGCTTCAGTGGATAGATATCGTCGAATTCCACTCGACTGACGCATCCCACGAAGCCTTCGTTCATGGACTCGTTGCGTCCGATGTACATGTACTGGATGTTGTTGAACTGCGCGTCCGCTGACTCCTTCACGTTGAAGTTGTACTCTTGAGTCTCGTAGCTGTCCACCTGGCGACATATTGCACTTTAATATACACATACATAGTCATCGCTACTCAGAGTTGGGCATTATTCGAATGAATCGTTATCTAGATAATTATTCGAATGAAAATTTATTCGCACCAAAATTATTCACGAATGATTCATTCGCGAATAATTTATTCGTGAATAATATAAAATATCCTCACGAATTATTTATTTATGATTTATTCGTTATTCTGAATAATATTTTTACTCGGCACTTCATATAGGTTGTGGGTCGTAAGGGCCTTGATTCGAACCCAGGGCGAGTACTTACTCTAAATTGTGGTTTCTGTATTGGGTAATAGTTAACTGGGACTGAATTTGTTCTTAGTATGTTGTGGAAACCGTAAATTGCCAATTACGGTAGTGACCGAGAAATGATTAGAGGCAGTGAGGTAAGGTATGGAGGGAATTTGGGTTTACTGGTTTGTTCTAGAGATACTAAACTTGGTGAGGTGGGTGAGGAAAGAACCATGGCGCAGCTATCCTATTTACTGCTCTATCAAGGGGAATGCCCATTTTTCTTAGTGTCTTGGTCTAAGAACGAGCACTTATAATGGGGTTCTTTGGGACTTATTTCAGAATAAGGGTATCTATTATCAGAAAATACATTAAAAATTATGCCATAGTCTTTTTAGGGAAGAAAAAATAAGAAATCCACAACATTTTGACCTTATCTTTTTAACAATTTGACAATGAAACATTTTTTTTTATTGCTTTGTTTTGCAAAACGAACTTGCCGTTCGCCTGGTGGTAAGCAATAAGACCGCTCATGAACAGTGCCAAAACCAAACAATACCTTGAATTACAAAGCTATGGTTGGCATTTCACTGCGCTCGCCATCCTAAGACATAAGATGTTAAATCGCAATGTGTCCAGTAGTTATTCCGCTAATGTATTTGGCTGCTTTATACTTATTTTAGTTCAGGATTTTACTATTCCCATATTTCTCCGCCACAGTGTGAAATCAGCAGAGTCCATTTACTAACGTTACAAATACATAAATTCAATCCAATAAAACATATAATTCTCGAAGGTACTAAAAATGTTCAATCAAACGTCAACTGTGTCATTTTGTCATGTACCTAGCCTATACAGGGTATATCAAGACTGCTACCGAAAACAAAGCCGGGTGGCAGTTTAAGCGACTTCAGACACAATGCAACAGAAAAAGTTGAAAAAAAAAGCGACAATTTTTTTTTTGTTATTTTTTTCCTATGGCCATATTTGGGTGGTAAATACATTTTTTCCTAAAATAATAGTGTATACCCTTTTATTTATAAATACTCTAAGGTATAAAAGAGTTTAAATTATTATTTTAGCAAAAACTATGGATTTACCACCCAAAAATGACGATATTTAAAAAATGATAAAAAATAATTGTCGCGTTTCTTTGCGAAATTTTTAATTGTATTATGTTTGTAGTCACTAAAACTACCACCCGGCTTCGTTTTCGGTAGCAGTCTTGAGATACCCGGTATGTATAAAAATATTGTAAACTTACGATTGATTAGTCGATTTAATGACACTCAAATGATAGATATTATGAAAATATAATGTTATTGTTTATCTGTTTTTATTTAAAACCCTTTTACGAATGATTAGTCAAAAACGATGTTATATAATTAACGAAATATAACGAAATAAACAAATATACATGAGTTTTTCAAGTGGGCGTGGATGATGATTTGATTGATTCGTTTTTCTGTTTGTCATTGTCCGCTTACCCCACGATGGGCATTACCCATTGTATAGTTGCATCACACACTGTCAATGGCAAATATAAATTAGTGACGAAAACAATTTAATATTTCACGATAAACAATTCCCAACCGACAATAACAGAAAAAAATTGTGTATGCAGTCTGTGTATACATGTCCAGTTGCTATTATTCGTTTAATAAAGTTCTTTTTCTAATAAAATATGTACCGAGTTTAATACCAATTATTCGCTCGTTTATTTTATTCTTATTCGAATAACGAATAAAAAAAGTTATTCGTTATTCGAATAATTTTGGTTCGAATAACCTATGTTATTCTTTATTCGAATAACGAATAAAAAAATGTATTTATTCGTTATTCGTCATTCGAATAAATTTTGCCCAACTCTGTCGCTACTGGTAGGTCTCTCATATGGGAGAAGCCGCCTGGATAGGTACCACATAAATGTCTCTCCCGCCAAACAGCAGTGTAAAAATACTGTTGTATTTCGGTTTAAAGGACATTGTAGACATTTTTTGTCTCAGGATGACGAGCGCAGTAGAGTGCCAATTATTGCTTTGTTATCCAAGGCGTTGTTTTGCTACTGTTCATGAGAGGTCGTATCGCTTACCATCTGGCGAACGGCATGCTCGTCTCGCCATTCTGGGCAATAAAAACCACGCTTTTTATCCCAGAAGAGGTACTACCAGCACATCCACGTTTTCTCTTGTGTGTTCCGTTCCTCGTTGTGATGGAGGCAAGCCTATCTTCGTTCGGGAACAAATTCCTGATTCCAGGCGATAATCCACTAAAGTCAATATCACTTTACCCGACCCGGAATTCGAACCCGAAACCTGTTTTGTAATCGTACTGTAGTACAATTGCGCCACCGAAATAATCGAAGCGCTATAATACACATTATATTATTAGCAAGATCACTGCGGCACGCACACACGTTGTGCTAACGAGTGTGCGGTTATCACACGCTTGGCGACTTACATACATACATAATAGTCTGTCTAGGCCGTATGAGAGACTGAATAGTTTTCTTGGTGCTGCAATCAATGTGCATGCAGCATGATAAGTCGTAACATTCTAAGCGACCAAGCTAGACAATCTAGAATAACAATAATAGACCTTGATCATCAAATAGTTTATACGACACTCATAACCATCAAATCGACTACCAGGGAATAATAAAAACTAAATGGTCTTGCCTACGTAATATAAAACTAGAAAATGACATAATCTAAAGATTTTTACTATATAAGAATCTTACCTGTAAAACCATGGTAGTGCCGCTGTTTTTCCTGGCCAGCCTCACGTCGTGGTACTGTCCTAGAGCGAAGTGCTTCCCTTGGAAGACAATTTCTTGTCTCTCAAAGCCAAAGTCAAACACGACGCGGAGATGACCTGTACACAATTTACCATCATCATTACACTCATGTCCACTGCTCAATATAATATATCCTGCCAAGATTTTCACAGAAATATGTTAATCTCTTTCCCGTTCTTAAACTCCCTCTCTAGTAACAACCCTTCCAGAAATGTACCATACATTACAACATAGGCGAGTGACTGAAAAATCCTATGCCATCATATTGGCTAAGCCTTTAATTTGCAAGAACATAGTTAAGTGTGTGTGTTCTATTGTTGTGACAATTAAGTCTCATTTATTTTTTCTTTTCTTTCTTTCCTTTTCTTTAGTTAATGCCAATATTCTCTGCGGCTTGCTGCACAACCTTTCCTCTTCTCGTTCAAAAGTCACCAATTTTCTAGATACTCTAGCTTTTGTGGTTATTCATTGCTGGCAATAATTAATTTCTTTTGATAAAACTGTTCATTTGCCCCTTCTATTATGCTACAAAAATATAAAATTTTATAAGACAGGTCGGAATCCTTACCTGAATTAGACACCATGAGCGTAAGATATTCTCCAGATATGTTCGAGTAGAATCCGAGCAGGAATCCCTTGGGGTTGGTGGTGGTGAACCCAACACGAATCTTTTCATTTATTGTGGAACGCCACGAGCCCAGGAAGTCGTATTTTATTATCGAGTTCGGACGGAGGTTAACACCAATTTCTGTCAACAAAAAAAAACTGAATTAAGTACGCTAAACACAGTAATTTTTTTATTCACCACACATGGCATGGCCACATCATGTTTCTGAAATAAACAAGTAGTCAAAAACAGGATCGCATGAATATATTTATTATTCATGATGTTTATAGACCTTGTACTCTGTATCATGGTAATTGGTATGGATCACTCGTTGATCAGTGACAGACAATACGGATTCCGTCAATATCTGGGGTGAGGCGAGTAACCGGCTTGGCGAGGCTCTTGCTGTGAGCCTCGACATAGCCAAGTTGATTGATAGGGTCTGGCACCGTGGTCTTCTTTCCAAGCTTCCGGCATACGGTCTGCCCGGCAACCTGTGTTCGTGGATTTCCGGCTTTCTGCATGGGCGTAGAATACGTGTAGTCGTTGACGGACACGCTTCGGCGCTCATGTCGGTAAATGCCGGAGTTCCTCAGGGCTCGGTGCTGTCGCCCACCTTGTTTATTCTGCATATCAATGACATGTTGTCGCTTGGCAACATTCATTACTATGCAGATGACAGCACGGTTCATGGGCGATACCACTGTGGGCCTCCGGGTTGCCGAGTCGAAACTGTGAGGGGACGTGAAGATCTTGTCATTGAGCTCAAGCGGACCTTGGATCTCATTTCTACATGGGGTTCCAGGAATATGGTCGAGTTCAATGCCAAGAAAACCCAGGAGTGTGCGTTCACGTGCAAAAAATCCCCGTTCTCTCCCCTCCCCACTCTTCAGGGTGCTCCCCTCTCAGTGCGGAATGACCTGAGTATCCTTGGTGTGGATATCTCAATCCAAGGAATCACATCGAGGGCGTAATATCTGCCACATCACGCAGGGTTGGAGTCCTGAACAGGGTGCGTCGGTTCTTCACGCCCGGTCAGCTTTATTGTTTGTATAAAGCGCAGGTCCGGCCGGGTATGGAGTACTGTTCGCACCTCTGGGATGGATCCGCCCAGTACCTGCTCGATGCCTTGGATGGATTGCAGCGGCGGGCCATCCGCATTGTGAATGATGCAGACGTTACGAGCAACTTAGAGTCGCTACAACTCCGGAGGGATGTCGCACCTCTAAGCGTGTTCTACCGTCTGTATCACGGTGAGTGCTCTGAAGAATTGTTCAACTTGATCCCCTCCTCTCCATTCCTTACCAGAACCACGCGTGCTGGCTTGCGAAGTCATAGTTTGTCGGTCCACACCATCCCGGCGCGAACCAAACGGTTCTCTAATTCTTTTTTGTGCCGCACCGTCAGGCTGTGGAATTGTTTGCCGTCTCGTCGTATTCCCTCCTTCCTACAATCCTGGGTCCTTCCGCCGTAGTGTGAAGAGGCACCTTAGCAGGCCGGCATAATTGTTTCCATCGATACTCTGCCTGGGCGGCATTTGCGCTTACCATCAGGTGCAATGCCGCCAATATGCCCGACCAGAGTAAAAAAAAAAAAAAAGTAGTCACCACTGCGTTTCGACTATCGCATCACCAGTGGCGGTTTTAAATTAAAACCTCTGATATAATAATGTGTAGTTCTTAAATATTGCCATTTGCATAATTAATAGTACATAAATACTGCTGTTTGCATTATAAGTCCTGACTATTAATGATATGATAAATATCTGACCGTCAGCACATATAGGTCCCTTGAAGGCGGTCCACCTGCAGTCGCAGGAGTAGGAGTCGTATCCCTCGAGGCACGTGCCGTTGTTGAGGCACGGCGACGACATGCACTTGCCCACGCAGCCCTCCGATATGCCGTATAGACCTGCGAATAGATAACAATTATGAGGTTTTGCTACTGTATGATTATAAGACATTTTGGCACATTATTGTGAGCATGCAAACTTGAAATGAAAGGATGGGATTTTTTTTGTTCTGACGCCATTATTAACTGTCAATATGTAGTTAAAATGATTATTCTTAAATCAATGAGCTGTTACGAATTTCGTGGATTCTTAATAAAACTTTGACTATGTATTAAAATTTTTGAATAAAATATATACTAAAATATAAAGTTTGTTTGTTACTAGGAATTACTGTACCGGACCGCTAGTAATTTATATTTTCGTATGGTCTTTTCATCCGAATACACAAACGTCATTCAATTATTAAGTTGTTCCTAACTGCGCACGGCCCACTTAGCCAGTATATTTAAGTGGGATTTGCGTTGTTAAGTGCAATTTAATATTTAAGTTTTGAGTATTCGGGCGTTAAAATGACAATGATCTATCTGTTATGAATGTGTGCGTGTGCGTGTGCGTGTGCGTGTGCGTGTGCGTGCGCGTGTGCGTGTGCGTGTGCGTGCGCGTGTGCGTGCGCGTGCGCGTGTGCGTGTGCGTGTGCGTGTGCGTGTGCGCACGTACCCCTGCGCGCGTAGGCCCGCAGATCGACAGGTCGTCCGTTGAGCAGCAGCGCGCGCACGCAGCCCACGAACCCGTCGCTGCGGTCCAGCGCCGCGCCCAGCGCCAGCCCCGTGCTCAGGTACAGCGCGCGCGCGCCGTTCCGTGCTGAACGGATTTCGTTCTTCAACGCGCCGTCTACCACCACGCGAGCCTCCTTCCTGCATCGTAACATAACACATACACTCAGCATACTCATTATACTCCTTGAACAATTTCCGACTCCTATTATTTCTGTATCAGCCCATACCGGGTATATCAAAAGTGCTACCGAAAACGTAGCCGGATGATAGTTTTAGTGACTACAAACACAAGGCAACTAAAAATTTCGCTAAGAAACGCGACAATTTTTTTTTATATTTTTTTTAAATATCGTTGAGTTTAGGTGGTAGATCCAGTTTTTGCTGAAATGATAATTTAATGTCTTGCACACCATAAAGTCCAAAAATAAAAGGGTGTACACTATTATTTAAGAGAAAACTATGTATTTACCATCCTAATACGACGAAAGAAAAAAAAATTAAAAAGAAAATCGTCACAATTTTTTGCACATAATTTAGTTGCATTGTGTCTGAAGTGACTAAAACTATCACCCAGCTTCGTTTTCGGTAGCAGTCTTGATATACCTTGTATACGTCCCACTGCAGGGCACGGGCCTCCTCTACAATCGAGAGTATGATTAAGAGTAGTTAGGCCATATAGTCCACCACGCTGGCCTAGTGCGGATTGGCCTATTATTTACTTCATGATTAATTTCGTTACGAGTTAAAGACAAGTTAGACATTCTCGGAGACCCGCCGAGCTTCAATGCTCGGTGTCAATAAATTGCGTTCCACTGTTGATCCGGGCTTATAGGAGTTGCAGTGGCGGATATAAGGGCGCGACAGTCTCCTAACTTAACTACAGGTAGAATGCCACTAAGAGGTATAGCCTCCCTCATTTTCTATTATATTGTCAATATAGTATTATATTGTACAATATACTAAAACATTACATAGTTTCATAAAATCGCGTTATTGATAATTTCGCGTCGAATAGAATCTATACAACTGTTTAAACTACCTCTTTATTCAAGCTTGATAAACAAAAGCTTAACAGCTTTTCAACCATAAAAATACTTTAGGTAAAAAATACAATTTTATTGAGCTGATATCGAGCTCGATTATAACCCCAAATTCCAATGGCTTTAGTGGTAGGTATTAAAATCTGTCGTAAACCATACAAATGAACATACCTGTTTCTTTCAATAGAGACAGAGTGCCACTGGTTATCAGCAAGTCGGTTACTGGTCTCCACTGAAACACCCAGCGGCGTATCGCCCACTTGAAACTGGAACTGCAGTTGATCCCCTCCGATGATAGATAGCTTTATGTAATCTTGAGGACCCTGTTAACAATACAAATAGTAATGACATATTTTGTGATGTTATATTATTCTTGCGACAGGTATTCTTCTGCCTGCTTTGATGTTTGTTTCCTTAAATTGTCACAATATACTGAATCCATCTGATCGTATTTGCAGTGCATTTGAAATAGAGTGAGTAATCACTGGTAAATTTAGTATCCAACTATCGTTGTCTCTTGCGGTACCTCTGGTTTTTCACCATAGTGTAAGGTTACTCTCCAGTTAAGAATATACCACAAATAGATTGAAAAGTTAAATACCTTTGAATGCAGCAGCACAGCGTTTTCTTTAGTCGTCTTGAACTCGAAATAGATGTCGCCGCTATGGCCGAGATCGAACATGGGTAGCACAATCACTGAGTCGGAAATGCGGAACGTGATCGCGTTGCTGAACAAATCTGTAAAAATTGAGTTAAATGTATGAAGTGTATATAGATAAATATCTTTTATGACAATTTTAGAGACTTAAGTTTTAACATTTAAACTAAGTTTCAACTAATCACAAGTAAAAGCTAATTATGGAGGTTAATAAAATAGAACTGGTGATAGCATGTCGCTTACAAAAAATAACACGACTATGCGTCTTTATGTCTTCAAAGAAATTACACATTTTTTTGGTTATACCTAAAGTTACAAGGATATGCCTTGACATTTATGTCGAAGTAGCAACAAATGATTATTCCTACCATCTCCCTCACACAGAAGCGGTCCGAGTGTATACCGTCCCTCTTTCTCATCAAGATGGCTGCCTGTGTCTCCGAATCTCAGCTGCTTCACTGGAAGGAACTCCTTCTCTGTGATCTCACCGCCGTCCGATTGAAATTCTGTTTAATAAAAGACAAATATTAACATTGGCCAACCCGCACTAGGCCAGCGTGGTGGACTATATGGCCTAACCACTCTCAATCGTACTCTCGATTGTAGAGGAGGCCCGTGCCCTACAGTGGGACGTATATGGGCTGATACAGATTAACATTTTTATCCAGATAAAATATTTACATTCATAGGAAAGTCAATGTGTCTAACAAAGAACATTTTAATACTGAAGACAAGGTATTGAATCTTAAATTTCTTATAAGCAAAATCGATAAGGACACACAATCAAATGACACTAATTTTGAATTTGAAATACAAAGAAGATTATTGCGGATTGACACAGACAGACAACTGATCGTAACATTGTGGAAAAATCCTTCTTAACATTACCCAAAAATCCATAAAATAGTTATAACAAGGAACCAAATGATACATACCTTCAGGCCTGAGATGCGTATACTCAGCATCGCAGTTGCACCACTTGGTCTTGTCGAGGCACGAGCCCAGGACGCCGCACTGACACATGCGCGAGCCGGGCGTGGCGCCCGCCCAGTAGTCCATGCGCTGCCCCGTGCGGGACACCCACCACGCGTACGGGTGGAAGTTCGACTCCTCGCCTGGGCAAAATAACAAAGGTTTCAAAATAGTGAATGACTAAACTCTGATACGGATGATTTGTCTGTAGCTATTTTACGTCATTAAAGATGAACAAGGTTATAGATACAATAATAAGTCTTGTCTTTAACAATTACTTTAAAAAAGTAGTTTATTAGCCTCATTTACGATTGAAAAATATTTTGATATACTTCGCCAAAACTAAAGACGCGTAATGTTTTTACTTTAAGATGTTAATTTAAAATATATTATATTGTTTGAGTAATCATTAGAGTACATATTATTAAGTTATTTATAACAAACAAATATTACTATAACTTATTAGTACAATATTATATTCTGAAATTATTTATTGAATAACACGGATCATTGCATAGATCAGATTTTGGACCTTTGCTACGAATCTATTAAGCAAAGTGAGAACTCGCGCTATTGGAACTGCTAATGTATGGATGTGAAGTGTATGGGCTTCAGTAATACCACGTCAATATTTAATATTTTATTATATACACTTACTTTAATAAATCATAAAAATCATAAAAATTAAAATGCAATGTATGAGCGACTTAAAGAAAATGTATGATGACAATGACTTGAGAGTTTTCTCGAATGATGCGCGCGCACCTACAGATGGTATGTGGCCATTTCGGAATCAAACAAACCGTGGTATATGAGTTTGTATGGGTGACAGAGACTAGATTGCAGTACATACTAGGCGAGTTGAGCAGCCTGGAGTGGCGGCACATGTACTGCAGGTGCTGGCTGCAGGAGTGCGAGCGGTTGAGCAGCGCCTCGAGTTGCTGGCGGCCGGCGTCGTACGTGATGTCCTGGCGGAAGCTGCCCGGCTCCTGGTAGCCGTCCACCTGCGTGCTCTGAGACGAGGAGTGCTGCACCGCTGTTATTATGCGACCGTCCGCTGTGGAGGACATGATATATGCAATCTGTATTATATGTAAACAAAACTAAAATATTTTAACTCGATCAATACTGATATCTACCAAATACCTATGTATCACAAACTTATACTGCTATGTATCAAACTTACGACCCATCTCGCGCAGTATTGCCACAATTGATTATAAATTATATTGCATTGACTTTAAGGCAATACATACATACACTCACGCATTTTTTCCAGACATTGAAGGTGAAAGTGAAGGTGCAATTTGCAATCTCAAAGGTCATACCTTAAATCTAAAAGTTGAGTTTACATATTATGTTGTTTTTATTCAGAACTAATCGCGGCTGCTTGTCCAGTAATAATAACGAAACTTGCACATTAATTCTGGGAAAAACAATTAGTGTTTGCCAGCAACCAATATTAATTTTTCAATCTATACTTGAAATCATAAAGATTTAATTATTACGCAAAAAAACTGCATAATACTTCGAGCCATCTCCGAAGCATCATAACAAGAACGTCCACCTACAGATGGGCCCAAATGTCAACTTTTTAAAATATACCCTATTTCTTAGTACATTTAGACGCTCATTAGATTACATTAACTGACATTATATTAACGAGCCTCTGAAGAGGCGTAAGAGTACCCAAAAGTAAATGAATACTCACAGTAAAACTCGCATGTAACAGGGAAGGCTGGCAGCGGGCCGGATCCGTCCACGTCGATGTGTATCTCCGCGGACCGAGACACGGCCTGCACGTTCTTGTACGCCTGGCACGATAGCGGGTGCACCGCTACAAACAACGTACACGTTACAATATATGCTCAATGACTATGGTGATTATATGGTTTAGGTTTCATAGAAATTATTATGTAATCAACAATCACTTGTTCCCAAATTAGTTGCTGTGGGCAAAGACCAGGTTATGCAAGGGCATAAGGGACCATTCGTTCTTTTCATTCCATTCGCAATTAATTATGGAACAAAAATTATCGTCATTTCTAATTCCTACGATATAATAAGCATTTACTGTTAAATATGTAAGTTACTTTCTTATATAATAATTTCAAGGTGTATAATATCTGAAAAACTGCTTACATGTATGACAGACGGCGCCAGCGTAACCTGTTCCTTGGCAATTGCACGTGAACTCCTCAGCTGTTTGCGTACAGATACCTCCGTGCTCGCAAGGATTCGGATTGCACCTAAAATAATTATATTATCTTTGACTTTTTTAGCAGTGGTCCAGTGAATTTTCCTTCAATGGTAAGAGCTTAGAAAGAGAAGGAAATATGCAGAGGAAAAGAAATGGCATCCCATTATGGGTTCTTTGGTAATCTCATTTAAAAGCTTCAAGCTAGTTTTCTAGTAGTAGTAGCTTAGGAGAAAAAGGTTACTGACATGCCATAGGATTATGCCATAGGATTAGCAAGCTGAAGTGCGGTGGGCGGGGCACATGGCGCGTAGAAGAGAAAGCCATTAGGGAAGAAAGATTCCAGAGTGGAGGCCACGTACATGCAAGCGAAATTACGGACGCTCGCCTACAAGGTGGCCTACGAGGTTGCAGAAAGTCTGCTGGATGCAGGTCGCTTCCAACAGGTCGATGTGGAGATCATTTGGGGAGGCTCATATTCAGCAGTGGACCTCCAGTGGCTGAGATGATGATGATGATGATAAGTCAAGGATATTAATAACATGTGCATACCTGTCGATCATCTGGCAGGCGTCGAACACCACTTCATTGGGGCAGCAATACTCTTCTTTCTTCCAGTCAGTGGGCAGGCGATAGTTACCGTCTACCGCTATCTTACGCATGCATCCGATGAACCCGCGAGTCGGCGCTTTACCGCCTGTAACAAAGTATGTTTACTTTTAACGCAAACAATTTACTCACGAAAATATATTACAATACTAGCGGCCCCACCCGGCTTCGCCTGAGTACAGACACTTCGTGTCCAGCCCACATAAGATACATTTTATTTCGCGCATTAACTGTTTTTTATTTACTCAACGTGACCACCTTCCTTTATACTGCTTATCTTGTCTCATCCCGTTACATCCCGTCCTGTTACGGCTAAATCTGTTCCATGACTAAAAGCATGCAATCTTGGCCTCTTATACCCCATCTCATTCGCTGTATATTCTATCATCTATCCTTACGAGTTTAAATGAGTAGCAAATATACATAATATTTGAATTCCTTTCTCGTACCACGGGAACGGGTATGGCTACCTTCGTACCAAATTTCATCAAAATTGGTCCAGCTGTTTGAGTACGAAGAAGTAACAAACACACAAATTTTCGCCATTATAATATTAGTAGGATTCAGAGGAATGGAGTTGGCTACTCCTTTTTTGAAATTGGTTTTTATAACTAGTGAAATGATATTATTTATTCCAACACTACCTACCACTAGTATATTATATTATACAGTATATGACAGTATATGAGTATATATTCCCCACCTGCAATGTAGTAAGTGCTGCCAGTAAGGAACTTGAGTCTCTTGGAGGTGTGTACAGGGCGGCGGTCGAGTGAGATGGTGAGCGAGTCGGGCGCCATGGTGAGCATTAACGAGTGCCAGCGACCGTCGTTGAACTGCTCCAGGTAGTTGTCCAGCTTCACCCGAGGGGAGCCTTGAGTCTCTAGCTCCACTTTAACCTTGCCCTCGTCGAGGTACACCTGGGGGCCAGATAATGTATACAGTTTTTTTTCTTGTCTAGGTCAGGGGTCGGAAAACTACTGCTAGCCGCATGCGAGTCTTTGATTTGATTTAAAATACAGGGTATATCAGGACTGCTACCGAAAACGAAGCAAATACAATGCAACTAAAAATTTCGCTAAGAAACGCACCATATTTTTTTTTCAATATCGTCAAATTTGGTTGGTAAATCCATATTTTTTGCTAAAATAATAATTTAAAGCCATGCATACCATAGCGTCTTTAAAAATTAAAGGATGTACACTATTGTTTCAGAAAAAACTAAGTATTTACCATCGTAATACGACGATAGAATAAAATATTTAAAAAAAAATCGTCAAAATTTTTACACAAAATTTAGTTGCATTGTGTCTGAAGTCACTAAAACTACCACCCAGCTTCGTTTTCGGTAGCAGTCTTGATATACCCTGTATAAATACTAATAAATCATTTTGAATCCATTGATGAGGATTAGGCACCATTTCTATCTCCTAGCTACTTTTTAACGCATCCCTCCATCCCTCCCCCGTGCCAGGCGTCGTAACAGTCGTCGGGAAAAAAATTGGGACTCTTTAAAAACATATAAATGTTGTAAATTGTAATTTTGGCTCTTCCGACTCATAAGGTTGCCGACCTCTGGTCTAAGTCAAAGGTCCCAAAAGTGTGCGCTGAGACGCCCTGAATGAAAGAAATACGACATACAACAGTTGTTTATTGATTCATCAACATCATCTCAGCCATAGGAAGTCCACTGCTGAAGATAGGCCTCCTCCAAGGATCTCCATATCGACCTACATCGTTGGAAGTGGCCTACATCCAGGGACTTCCTGCAACCTTAGTCAGTTAGTTGACCTTAGTTTGTTGATTATGTCTTTTGATTTGTTCATTGGTAATATTCTCTTTATGTCGTACGTGCGTAAAGTTATGAATGGATGCATGTTGCCATTAGGGCACGATTTCATTATGCAAGTCTTGCTTGGAACTATGACGTCACATTTGCACAAGTTATATTATACATATTTACAGTGTAAATATGTTTTCGAGAGCTTTTTGAATATTAGTGGAGATGTTCGAAATTGAAAGGAAACCATGGTTGGAATATGAAATCAGGTCAACCTTGGCGCGTCACTTGAATAAAAATATACAAGTTCAAACTACTCACGTGTAATTTACAACTTGTATACTTATTTAATGGAATCGCGGCCTTAAAGCTAATGTCTTCTGACGTCATATGTGTTAAAATCGATAACAAAATAAGTCATAGCGCCATCTGTTAATACAAAGCATTAAAATTACTGTACATAAAATGTGTAACTACTACTGTATATAAAATATTCCAGAATAAACTAGTCTGATTGCAACCATTCAGTTTTATTAACATGAAGTAAAGGAAAAACATATACGCTAGGCAATGAATGGATATATTGAGCTGTCGGCGTACCATGACGTATCCGTCGGTGTTGAACTTGTGGTGGACCAGCAGCCCGTGCAGCTCGTAGGTGCGGAAGTGCAGCGACACGTTGAGCGCGGCGCCGCCCGCGTGGCCGCGCAGCGCCGCGTGCGAGCCCGCGCGCAGGAACGTCACGGGCACCACCGGCGGCTCCTGGCGCACACACACACACGCATTGTGAAACGAGGGCGAACCACTACTATGTTATGTACAGTCAGCAACATAAGTCGCTGAACACTTCACATTTTTTGATAACCTTTTCATGAATTAAAATTTATACGTACTACTCTGTAGTCGTAAAATATAACCAAGTAAAATCATCAATGCCGAGAAGTGCCATAAGATATTGAAAATAATTATTATTTTAGATGATAAGACAATACCAAATCTCGTGACTGTGTAGCGACTTATGTTGCTGACTGTACATACATACATTAACTCGCGCCTTTTTCCCAAAAGGAGTAGGTAGAGGTGCCAGGAAACCCGCATTTCGCCTTGTATGTTCCGTCCCACTATGTGATAGGTGGCGAGCCTATACTGGGTATATCAAGACTGCTACCAAAAACGAAGCCGGGTCGTAGTTTTAGTAAGTGCAAACACAATGCAAATAAAATTTTCGCAAAAAAAACGCGACATTTTTTTTTATGATTTTTTAAATATCGCAATTTTTGGATGGTAAATCCATAGTTTTTGCTAAAATAATTATTTAAATTCTTTTATACCTTAGAGTCCTTATAAATAAAAGGGTATACACTATTATTTTAGGGAAAAAATGAATATACCACCCAAATACGACCATAGGAAAAAAATTACAAAAAAATCGTCATTTTTTTTTTCAACATTTTCTGTTGCAATGTGTCTGAAGTCACTAAAACTACCACCCGGCTTCGTTTTCGGTAGCAGTCTTGAGATACCCTGTATACTATCAAGCACAAATTCCTGACTCTGGGCTGATAATTAATAGAAAAATCCAATATCACTTTGTCCAACCCGGGATTCGAACCCGAGACCACAGCTTTGTAACCGTACCCTAGTACGACTACGTCACCGATGCAGTTAATACATATATATATTTTATGTATGTATTATATAGTTTCTAGGACCATCATTGACTACCAACACTGTAGTACTGCTTAGGGCCATACTGCAGTAAGAAGCTGAATGGGAGTACCTGTTGTTGGCACAATTAGCATAAAAATATACCTATAATAATGATCACTCGACATGTATGTACTACTGTGTCCAAAAAATAAGGTGACTATTGAATTTAACCTGCGCGCGTCGAATGATTTGGAGAATTATTGTTTAGTATTAGTATTTGTGTAGTTTGGTAGTACTGTCAGTGACATCCATGTCAAATTTCATGTCAAAATATTCATTAGTGTTTGAGAGCCGCGTCATTTTGTGAGCTGCTAAAAGTGAGTCTTTCGTTTTTTGCGTTGTCGAAATTTGTTGAGCAAAGAATTTGCATGAAATTTTGTTTGCGGAATCAATTTTCTGCTGCGGATACGTTAAGGATGGTGCAGAAAGTCTTTCGTGATGAGGATATGTCTAAAAAAAATGTTTACAAGTGGTATAGTGAGTTCAAGCCGGCCGTGAAGTGTCCAAGACGAAGAGCATCCTGGGCGACCATCAACCTCAACCGACGAAGCTCACGTCCAACAAATCAAAGATTTGTTGTTGAAAAACCGATTAACGATTAGAAACCTTGCTAATGAGGTTGGCATATCGCAAGGCTCGGTCAATTCCATTTTAAAGGATGTTTGGGCCTCAAGCGCGTCACATCTCGACTGGTACCGAAAATCACGATAATGCACCGTCTCATACTGCACTAGTAATTCGTGATAATTTCGCCAAAAACTCAACCAATATCGTTCCGCAACCCCTGTATTCATCTGATCTGGTGCCGTGCGTCCTCTGACTGTTCAGCAGGCTCAAAACACCGCTCCGGGGACACCGTTTTGATACGATAGAGGAGATTCAGGCCGCAGCGAAGACGGGACTGAGGGCCATCCCGGAAAGTGGCTACAATCAGTGTTTCGAAGGTTGGAAAATCCGTTGGCATAAGTGCATTGTATCGGGAGGGGATTACTTTGAAGGGAATTAAATTGATTTGGAAGAATAAATAAAGAATTATCAAAATAAATACAATGTCACCTTATTTTTTGGACACAGTAGTATATGCCAATACTTGCCACGCAGCCCACGCTCGGCAGGCGGGTTGGCGAGCGCAGGAGGGGACTCGCGCTGATGACGCTACTGCCCATCATCAACCGGGGAAAGGAAATAGGGTTTATGGGTAGAGGAAATAATGAGAAAGGAAAGTATGGCCTGTAGGAGTGGATATGCAGTCACGGAAGGGAAGTTAGGGTGACTACAGTAGCTCGTACAGTAGGTCGTATTTTTTAAATGTAATAGTTTTCTAGTTTTTGTTTTTGTTAAATATTACTCTTGTTTTATCTCCCTTCATGTGTGCTGTTTGTACCAGCAATATATAAATCCTTCTTTCTATATTTTTATATATGTATCTACCCATCCATCAGCCAAAGAAAGTCCACCACTGAACATAGGCCAACCCCAATGATTTCCACAGTGACCTGTTGGAGGCTGCCTGCATACAGAGACGTCCCGCGACCTTTACCTTTATTTATATACCGGGTATCTCAAGACTGCTACCGAAAACGAAGCCGGGTGGTAGTTTTAGTGGCTACAAACACAATGCAATTAAAAATTTCGCTTAGAAACGCGACAATTATTTTTTATGATTTTTTAAATATCGTCATTTTCGGGTGGTAAATCCATAGTTTTTGCTAAAATAATAATTTAAACTCTCTTATATCTTAGAGTATTTATAAATTAAAGGGTATACACTATTATTTTAGGAAAAAATGTATTTACCACCAAAATATGGCAATAGGAAAAAAATTAGAAAAAAAAACTGTCTTTTTTTTTTGCAACTTTTTCTGTTGCATTGTGTCTGAAGTCGCTTAAACTACCACCCGGCTTCGTTTTCGGTAGCAGTCTTGATATACCCTGTATGTATCATCATCATCATCATATCAGCCACAGGAAGTCCACTGCTGAACATAGGCCTCCCCCAAGGATCTCCACATCGACCTGTTGGAAGCAGCCTGTGTCCATATGTATAGTGCATTCATATATACAGGGTATATCAAGACTGCTACCAAAAACGAAGCCGGGTGGTAGTTTAAGCGACTTCAGACACAATGCAACAAAAATTTTTGGAAAAAAAAGCGACCATTTTTTTGTAAATTTTTTTATATGGTCGTATTTTTGTGGTAAATACATTTTTTCGTAAAATAATAGTGTATACCCTTTTATTTATAAAGACTCTAAGGTATACAAGAGTTTAAATTATTATTGTAGCAAAAACTATGGATTTACCACCCAAAAATGACGATATTTAAAAAATGATAAAAAAAAATTGTCGCCTTTCTTAGCAAAATTTTTAGTTGCATTGTGTTTGTAGTCACTAAAACTACCACCCGGCTTCGTTTTCGGTAGCAGTCTTGAGATACCCGGTATGTATAGTGTATTTAAACTATGTACTATTTATTTTCGTATTTTAATGAGGAATAAACCTGCTGTGCTCTGTTAGGACTGAAAGACTGGTATGGTTAATTTATGTTAAAAACATTTTGTTTGCAGTATCCCCTTTAGTATAATATCTCAATGTCTAATAGTAGTAATATACTTACAGGACAAGCATACAGCGTGTTGACTTTCTGGAACTTGAATGGCTCGCCCGACTCGTAACCTAGCTTCAACTCTTGTATCATGTTGGTCGCATTGAGGTACATGTTTTCGATACAGCCTGTGAAGTTCTGATTCACCACCAGACCCTCTTGGAAGTTTGGCACGCCACCTATGTATAACTGAGAATAGCCACAAGTCAGAGAAAGGCAAACAAAGCGTATAGAAATATATTTTAAATTTACTGGTGGTAGGTTTCTCATGTGCGATAGGCCGCCTGGGTGGGTACCACCGCAATGTCTATTGCTCCGCCAAACACCAGTTTAAATGTACTGTTCTATTTCGGATTGGAGGACTTTGTAGCCAGAATAACGACTGGACATATTGAGACTTCACATCTTATGTCTCAGGATGTCGAGCGCAGTGGAATACCAAGCATTGCTTTGTATTTCAAGATGTTATTTAGTTTTGCTACTGTTCATGAGCGGTTGTAACGCTTAGCATCAGGCGAACGGCATGCTCGTCTCGCCATTCAATGAAATAAAAAATAAATAGAAATATCTATATCTATCAATAGCAACCCTTTGAATTATCTTCATCATGTCGTATACATATCTTGAATATGTTTACATTATGAGTAAAGGAAAATGAGTTATCAATCGAATAGGCGCCTTAAATAGCTTGATAGTACATTAACATGTAATTTATACACGTCAATTTATTCACATTGGGTTTCCATATTATTGTTATTCACTATCAGTTAAGGACATAAGTTATGTTCGTTAGAACTTGTGACATGACATGTGCATCGTATAGGTATGAAGCAAGAAGAAAACATTTTTACCCTCTAAATAAATACAAACATTTTTATTTATTTATAAACCCACGCCCCTATCGCAGAAGACGTAGGCTAAGTTGCTACCAGGATATCCAAGTTTCGCTTTGTGTATTTCGTCCCACTATAAGATAATGTGCGAACCTACCGCAAATGTTCGGCACAAATGGCTGTCTTCGGGCTGATAATTAATAGAAAAATTCAACATCAATTTGCCCGACTCGGTACCGATTCGAACTCTACACCTAAGCGTTGTAATCGTACTGCAGTAGAACTATGCCCCCGAGGCTGGAGGCAGTCTAGTAAAGTACCTACGACCAATATTTATCGATATTTTGTTTACAAAATATACTTACAGCTCTATTAAGATTCAGCCTGGAGAACTCTCCCTTGATCCTGTCCTGCACTATAACGCGGTCCACGGAGAAGATGATGTCTCGCCTGTTGCGCGATATCACCACGTCGTGCCAGATGTTGTCGTCGAGAAGACTTCCGACCGACATCGACGTCGATGTACCCGAACCTGATATTTTAAACATTATACAGGGTCAAAACTGCTGCCGAAAACGAAGGCGGGTGGTAGTTTTGGTGACTTCAAACACAATGCAAAACATAAATTTCGGAAAGAAACGCGACAATTGTTTTGGTTTGTGATTTTTTTTAAATATCATCATGTTTGGGTGGTAAATCCATAGCTTTTTGCTAAAATAAAAAAAAAACATGATTTGAAAAAAATAAAAAATTCTTCGCTTATTTTTTAGCAAAAAGTCACTTAAACTACCACCCTGCTTCATTTTTGATGTGTTTCTTTATTTGTGTGTATATAGTACCGGGTATCTCAAGACTGCTACCGAAAACGAAGCCGGGTGGTAGTTTTAGTGGCTACAAACACAATGCAATTAAAAATTTCGCATAGAAACGCGACAATTATTTTTTATGATTTTTTAAATATCGTCATTTTTGGATGGTAAATCCATAGTTTTTGCTAAAATAATAATTTAAACTCTCTTATATGTTAGAGTATTTATAAATTAAAGGGTATACACTATTATTTTAGGAAAAAATGTATTTACCACCAAAATAAGGCAATAGGAAAAAAAATTACAAAAAAAAATTGTCGCTTATTTTTGCAGCTTTTTCTGTTGCATTGTGTCTGAAGTCGCTTAAACTACCACCCGGCTTCGTTTTCGGTAGCAGTCTTGATATACCCTGTATATATGCAGTGGACTTCCTTTGGCTGATGGATGGATGGATGATATATATATATATGTATATATATATATATATATATATATATATATATTTAATTTTAAGTAGGCAATACGCTGGTAGCCAAGTCATTTTCTTTATCGATTAATTTATTTGCCGCTTCTTGTTCGTGATTTATACGAATGAAAAGTCCCTCGTACGCCACGCCTGCCACAAAGATGTTTGAGGTATAACTCACAATTACTTATCACTCAACTTCTATTTATTCTCTCTCAGATAAATTTAATTACGAATGAACGGCACCGACCATCTATACTTGGTGCAACTTTCATACCTTTATTGAAACATGCTTATAGTTTCGCATTCAATCCATTTAATTTTTTATAGGTACAGAGAGGATAATAAATACACCCAACCGTCACATGCATAGTCCTGACCCCAAATTAAGATCAATTAAGTCTGGTGTCGTAGGTATCGGGAACTACGAGAGACTTTTCGGTCTCACAAACATCCGAGACAAATTCTTGTGGGCCTCACAAATATTTGTCTCAGTGCGGGAATCGAACCCGGGGCCTCTCGTTTCACAACCGGCGATTAACCAACTTCACCACGGAGGCTTTCATGGAATGACTCTACGAATAAAATAAAATAACTTACCCAAGTCAATGTTCAACACAAGTCGATTATCCCTAAGTTGTAGAGCGACGTAGTCTCCTTGAGTTCCGCGGGAATACAGCAGCGCTCCCGAAGCAGTGCTCGTCTTGAACCTGAACCTTATCACCTCCCGGGACGCGGATATAGGGTCCCGTAGGAGATCCATCTTCACCAGGGATGTGCCATTGAAGTAAAGGGTGTCGGCGACTGGTGACAAAAAATATATATTGTTTCTGATATTGCACTTAAAACGGAAAAGACATAGAATGGTAATATACTGGGTGGAATCGCTTATCGTCCGGAAAATTTAATAGTGTATTGTGTATGTGAAATTAACGTTATATACGAGATTTATCATTAAAAACTACAAACTACCCCATAAACAACATCAGTACAAGATATCTCCAAAACACATATTATCTAAATCACCCTACACTTAAAAGTGCAACGACGACATGTCAATACTCAGGCGCGCGAGTGTATGAGTCATGCCACACAACAGCTGACTGTCGCGCAGAGACCTTGACCTTACTTTGCGCCTATTTATCGGTATTATTACTCTAAATATTACCATATGACATTTTGATTTATTTAGAATTTTAGTGTGTTAGGATCATTTAAGTAAATGTAGTTGTTGGTAAGTTGTTAAGATTTACATTATTATTTTCATAACGTACCTACTATCTTAGAAAAAGCTGCATATGTTTTTATTTAAACGTTTTAATAATGTCGAGAATAGACGACTTCGCTGTCGAAGGTCACGGATTCTTGCATGATTAGGAAGTCTGAACTTACCATGATCGAGTAGCCTCGGATAAGTCGTTAAAATAGTTCTTGTGCTGGGAACTCGTGGATTCATCATTTATGATACCATTCCTACGCAAAGACTGCAGATGTTCTGTATCTGTACATCCTTCTTGCATGACCCAACTTTTTATTGGATCGAACATAACATGTCATTATTGTCACATACTCACTGTTCGTGTAATCACTCATTTTGACCGCAAGAAACTAACCAATAACCAAAATAATTTCGTACAACGTCACTCGGTACCGAATTTCGCACGACTGAGGAAGTGGCAAGATCCCTGGAAGGTGTCGGCGGCGCGGGAGCGGGCGGCGCGGCGGCGGCACGCTTTGTACTTGCGCTTGCGGCGGCGCGGCGGTGAGGGCGGCGCGATCAAAGGATTTTATTACTTAGATTTAGAAGTTTCTACTCGAATTCATATTGTATAAAGTAGGGTAACAATAATGTGTATTTATGAAGATTTTTTTCATTTATGGCATCTTTCTCTAAACAACGTTGTTTTATGAATAACTTATTCTAAATTAGTAACTAGTAGTGGTAAATTAATTTTACACTACATAAACAAAAACATAAAAAATTAAAATAAGTATGCCAAAGTGTTCTAAATCATGTACTTGCCATGCACAATTTTTTTCGTGACGATAAGCGATTCCACCCAGTATATTTCTACAAAACTAAAGCCTAAATATTTGGCTAGATTAACTATCTAGCTAAGCTAAGCTGTCATTGACTAGATAGTTAGTATTAACTTTCTGATTAATTTCGTTGCAGGTTAAAGACAAGTTAGACATTCCCGGAGACTCACCGAGCTTCAATGCTCGGTGTCATTACTTTGGGTGCCACTGTTTATCCTGGCTCACAGGAGTTACAATGGTGGGTGTGAGGGCGGTGTGAGGAGTCTCCTAGATAGTATTTTAGTAGTATGTTATATACATATATTTTTTTAATAAATCGATTTCAAGAATCAGGTAAGGATAAGTACTTCCTTTAATGGCGATACTATTTATTTTATAGGTACAAAAAAATCTACAATACGAGTGATTCAATTTTAACACTTAAGAATATTAAAATACAGTATAAAATAGAGTACTCACCATAATCACAGCCATATACTTCAACCCGCATGGAGATCTTGTCTCGCCAACGCATCGGATTGATTCGGATGAACTGCGCTATGATGGGAACTTCGAACTCGTTCTTTTGTACTGTGTTCCCATCTTCGTTTCCCTCGAACATCTGTGGGGATGATATTAATACGAAATTAATACAACATGATACAAAAGGCATGTACAGGCAAGCGAAATATCGGACGCCCGCCTATAAGGTGGACGGACGACCAGGCTAAAGTTGCAGGAAGTCGCTGGATGCAGGCCGCTTCCAACAGGTCCATGTGGAGATCCTTGGGGAGGCCTATGTTCAGCAGTGGAATTCCTTTGGCTGAGATGATGATGATGATGGATATAAAAGATACGAAAAAAGTCGAAGCTTTCTATAATTTTTATGAAATCTTTTGTTTTATTCCTAACACTTATTTTATTGAGAAATACAGGGCTTACTGGCAATCCTGTGGAGATCATTATATCAGTTTATAAATGGAAATACAATAATAACTTCTGGCGTATTCGCATATAATGAGATTGTTCGAATTTTTTAAGTAGTAAGGGAGCTGAATTAGAGCATATTTTTACATTGACATACCTTTTAACTAAATTCCCACTATTTAACTACCCAAAAAAATACGGCAGCACGTCTTACAGTATAAATTAACATACCTTAACAATGTTTGACAAACATTTATAGCGTCGTCTTGCCATAGCTATACCATACAATGTATGGTATACATATTCACCATTCTCCATAATTAAAGAATAGTTTTAAACCTCATAACGTAACGAATTGATAATTTTTATAGAAAAATTTTGATGCTATTATGGTATAAAAGCAATCGGTATCTAAGTAAATGTAATTTATTGCAAAGATGAAGCCTTCTAACTTCACAGGCTGGCAAAACGCCAAAATAGAACGACAATAAGGGGAAGCTTTGACAAGGACGAAATATTTCACATAAACGACGAATTTGAACACGCAATAACCGTACATGTTGTTGCGTACAATAAACAATGATGACTTAATATGTATCTATCTTGTGCCAAATATAAATACTGTTGGATGTTACTCATATTTTTATGCTTTTAATAACAATTTTTCACAGTTTTAGCAACATATACCGATATTTTTAGAAGCATGTAATTATACTGGAAATTGTTAAATATTGAATGTAATATCATTCAAAATGTTTTATAATTCAAAAGCTAAACTTCTTCATGATTGATGTAACAAAATATCTAAAACGTAGATAACATCCGCTACAGTCGATACTGTAATTAATAATATTGATAAAAAAAATTTATTTAAGTTAATAAATATTTTATCAGTGGCGTAACAATAGGGTGGCAGAGTGCGCAAAATGCCGCGGGCCCCCGGCCTTAGGGGCCCCCGACCCGGCAGGGCCCTAGTCCGACAGGGTCTCAGGCCCGACAGGGCCCAGGCTCGATAGGGCCTCGGGCTCAAGCTCGACAGTATGTAAGCAGAGAATAATGTAACACTAGAAATAAACGAATGGACGAAACTAAAAATTATATAATAGCAAATCGCGGCGATAGTGAATATTCAGACTCAAAACAATCACAATCAAGTATGAAAATGAAAAAAAATAAAAATGAAATTAAAACATGTTATCTAATAGGAGTAAAAAATATTAAATCTCCATATGTTACAGATAGGTGTACCTAATTTTAAAAAAATAAAGACGATGTGAAACGATTTGTGATTAAGAAAGGTCACTGTAATCCCAATGGACCCTTCTTATGAGACAGTGACAATAAATAATTAAACAATAAACAAACGTAAAGGACGTTTTGCTGACAGTATAGTCTTGAGGGCGAATCCGCTGGAGGAGCTGCAACAGATGCTGCATGGCCTGGTTTCAGCTTCGCAAGGAATATATCATAGAATTAACTTCGACAAGACCAAAGTAATGATCAACCACCACTTTGATTCAAGACCTGCTGTATGTGGTATGTTGCTGTATGATGATATGCTCATCATAACCGTTGGAGTAAACGTGATTTTGAGCGGAGACTGTGTCTTGGCTGCTGTAGTGTAGGACATTCTACGGCTAGGTAGAGTGTCGATTTGCAAAATGTATCTGCCCGATGCTGAATGCGACAAGCTGACGACACGGTGAAATGGCGCAATTTGGAGGAGGCTTATTTCCAGCATTGGGCAAGAAAAAGATGAAGACGAATAAACAAAAAGTTTGAGTATTGTTGAGTTACAGCAAAATGTGGTCTTGATTTAGAGGAATTGTTACTTAAGTTCAACGGCCAGATGAAATACCTAACTCCAAAAATATAAAATGAGATAATTGTTATTTTGGGCCTAAATTGACATCATTATATTTGATACAACTCAAGATTAGTTTTTCGGTACCGTGTCCTAAAAAGAAATGAAAATGGAATTCCAAAAGCAATCTTTAATCTAATTAATAATAGTAATTAAAATTATTAGGGAATCCTTTAGCTTAGCTTATTGATTCTTCAGCACGCATCAGTCTCCGGATGAATTTGGATAAAACCAAAGTAATGTTTAATAAACGTATTGATCCGGAACCTATTGTTGTGAACGGAGCTCTTTTTGAAGTTGTTTCAGAATATATCTACCTCGAGCAGAAATGGAAATAAGGTAGAAACAACTTTGAGAGTGAAGCTCGAAGAAGAATCCAGCTGGGCTAGGCGGATTTGGGAAACTTCGTTGGGTCTTCTCGTCGCCAATACCGCAAAGCTTGAAAGTCCTCAATGAATGCCTCCTACCCATAATGACATACTGTGCCGAGACTTGAATACTGACGATGGGACTGGTTCACCAATTCAACGTCGCTCAACGAGCTATGTGGAGCGGGCTATGCTCGGCGTTTCCATGAAGGATAGAATCAGAAATGAGGTTATCCTACAGAGAACCAAGGTGATCGACATAGCTCAAGAGATCAGCCAGTTGAAGTGGCAGTGGGCTGGGCACATTTGTCGGAGAATCGACAACCCTTGGGGTAGCCGTGTTCTCGAGAGGAGACCACGCTTCGGCAAGCGTAGTGTAGGACGCCCTCCAACCAGGTGGAGTGACGATATCGGATGACGAGCGCAGTGGAATGCCCATCATTGCTTTGTAATCAATGGAATTTTTTTGGTTTTTCTACTGTCCATGAGCGGTCATCTCGCTTACCATCAGGCATGACTATTCATATCGCCATTCATTATAATAAAAAAAAAACATTTTGAAAATATTGCCTCGTCATTGTTATTCAGGGCTAATAGAAAATTCTAATGGTGAAAGAATTGTTCAACTCGGTGCAATAGTTTCAGAGCTTATTCAATGTAAACAACCACATATTTCCTTATCCAGTGTTATGTAAAATGTTAGCCACATACAAATATCCAACACCCCCGCACACACCAAAAGCACAAACAGTAAAGCAGCTCTGAACATTAACCAAATTACCACCAACATAGAACATAAATAAAATACATTGTAGTGGAGATGATATTCAGAGACAGTCTTACTTCACTTTTTAATAGTCTATTTACAATGAGACAATGAAGCAAAGATATATGAAAAAATAATTATAATATATCTGTACACTGGGCTCTCAACGATTACACCTCAGTTCTTTACTTTTCATACTGGTTTCTTAGATTTACAACAATGTTAAACATTGAAATAAAACTGTAAAGTAATCCAAATTTCACGAAGAAAATACTGGTGGTAGGTCTCTCATATGTGAGAGGCCATCTGGGTAGGTACCACCGCAATGTCTATTTCTCCCGTGAAACAAGATTGCTTAAATGCACTGTTGTGTTTCGGATTGAAGGACATTGTAGCCAGAGCAACTACTGGACATATTGAGACTTAACATCTTATGTCTCAGGATGGCGAGCGCAGTGGAATGTTGCTACTGTTTATGAGCGGTCGTATCGCTTACCATCAGGCGAACGGCTTGCTCGTCTCGTCATTCACTGCTATAAAAAAAAACGTGTAAAAATTAAACCAAATCCGCGATAAAATCCGCAAATCATAGTTTTATTTCGATAAAGTCTCTGAATTCCAACGCTTAAGGCGCGGTCTTATCATCGTACTTTTATAACTTGCCCAAATTTCTTGATGCAACAAAGCCCAAGCAAATGTAATATCTATCATCCCAAAGGCATCCTACTCAGGTCAACAGGCTAAATTTAAGACCTCTTTGCTTCCGACACTAAAACAACAACTTACTTTCAATTTCCGTATACATAACACAACCCTTTTAATTCATACCTGCGAGAACCCATCAGCGTTGGCCACCTCTCTCCAACTCTCACCATCGTCGGAGTACTGCAGCATGTACTCTGTGACGTACTCGTCGGTGGCAAACCGACCCCTGGTGGCGATGGCGCGCAACTCCATGCGCTTGCGCAGGTTCACCGATAGGTGCTGGTAATACGAGCTCTCCTGCGCCGTCCAAGCCGAGGTACCTTCACCGGTGGTTGATTGTTAGTTTGTGCCGTAACGGATACAATTCTGACTAACTATTCTTGACTCAGTAACTCTAGTTATTGAGTTCGTGATGTACTTAGCGAAGTTCTACACACTATCCTTATGTACATAATTTACGATAGTGACCTGCCGTCGCCCTTAACCAACACCTCAATTAACCACGATTGCTGAATTTTTTTTGTTTTTTTTTTTTAATAGAAATGAATTAACTTTTATTATTCAATATGTTAATATATATTATGCAATGCTTATAACATTTTAAAATTATAAAAAAAATGTATTCGGATGTTTTATATGACCGTAGATTTAGGTCAGAATTGTATCCAGAAATGTGAATTAGTTTAATTAGTAGAAAGTATGATATCGTAATATACCAAGGTAAATAAATTGAAGTATTTACTGCTTTCACCGCAAGCATAGTAATTAGTAAAAAACTTAATTGTACTAAAAAAGTCTATTAAAAATTTTACAATTAACTACACAATCAAACATGCACATGCAAATACCGTTCAGCCTTGCGTTTTTATGGACATTACCTTGACTTCACCGCCGGCCGCTTTGAACTGCACGTAGTCGAGGCCGTTGGAGCCATAGCTTATATGGTACTCCTGCACGAACTCCTGCGAGTGCGCGCGTCCTTGCGTAGCAACCCGCGTCACATTCTTAATTGACCCCAGGTCTATTACCAGACTCTGGTCGAAGTCGCTTTCGGAGGCGGTCCACGCGTTTGTACCTTTTGTGTGGAATTTATTTTTACTCTGGTATCCCTCCTTCATTACTCGGGCATTATGTTAGTTTCTTTTCATGTTATTGTTTTAAAGAAATAATAAAACAATTTTTCATATTCAATTTATTCATTAATCCTTTCCATATTTATTCAATAAACTCGAGATCGATTTTCGATTCGATATTTTATCTGTTAACAATGTTTAATTGGTAAAGCGTTTATGACAACATGCAAACAAACAAAAACTCAATATTGTTTTATACATACAAGCACTACACAAATATAATTATTGTAATATAGACAACAACAGCCCTTTCATATAACACTAGAAATTCTTCAATTGTTTCTTGATAAATTCTTCGCTGAACCCGTCGTCAGGGCTGTACAGTGGCTTGGCTTCTTGTACCAGCTCTTCAAACGTCATAAACTCGTATTTAATTGAAGAATTTTCTCGGGGTCCCTTGTATTGGATTGACACCGCGACTGCATGTTTGTCGTCTATGAGCGTCTCTTCGAAAATCCAATCTTTTTTCAATACGCCTCTCTCGTACAAAGTCGTATCAGTCACCAATTCCCCTACACGCAATTCGAAAGTTTTTATGGAAAAACTTATTTCGTGCAACGGTATCGTTATTCCGAACCCAATATTTTTCACATAGCTCTCCTTCAGGCACCATATTCGGTAGAAACACGCGATCTGTTCTGTTTCAGTGGGAAAACCCTTTATAGTACTCCATTCATGCTGAGAGAACTGTCTGGACATTATGCGGAAGAATTCTGGAATATTTTTATTCACTGGTGGTTCTATTTTCATGACGTCTATACCGATGTTGGCTCCCATATTCCCAGCTAGTACTACATGGTCACCCTGGTGCGACACATTGAAACTTATCGGCAACTCTCCCGCCCCCAGTAAATACGGTTTGCCACGGTCGTCTCTACCGAAGCGAATCTCTTCATAAGGCATTTCTGTGGATATATGTACATACTTTCTCAACATGAGACGGCCGACAAGAGATGACTTCGCGTCATCTTGGAAGACAAATTTTGAAATGCGCTGCTTCTCCTCATTTTGAATGAAACTCGAAGCAGCAATGATCTCTTCTTTCTTTGGATTCCACTCACTGGCATTGAAAGCCCATCTTACATTGTACTTATTCATCATTTTCGTTGCGATTGTTCTCTGCTCTTTACACAATTTTGAGGTCCAATTACTGTGCAGTCTGTGGACCTGCAGACCAACGAAACTTCATTTCACTTATGATCCTCTTGATTTATCTTTGCAGTATTATTCCATTGACAAACGAAACACGAACAAAAGCAAAATCAAATAAATAATTATATTATTTAACACCCTTGTAACATGCAAAGTGTGTCTAGTACTAGCTACATTTTTTAATAAATTATACTATAGCACACAAAAAAGAGTGCCAATAAAGCATTGCATACTTTATTCAATAAAACTAAAGTGTGAATTGTGTTGAAAAACTAACAATCTGATTTTGAGTTATGACATTTAACCTGACCTAATTTAATTCACAAGTATTCGGTTGCTCTAGTAATGTAATGCATTATATACGGATTGTTTGTCTATCAACTGTTTAAACTATTAAAAAATTAAAACTTATAACATGGGATACAAAAAAACAATAGCATCTATCTATATTTATTGCACCTTTTGACCTACAACTGTAAATAAGGTTGTAAATTTTGTTAATTACCTAGACATATGTTTCTAACAATAACAAGATTAATAATAATATTCTGCAAAGACAACATTGGCACATGATTAATTTGTCTTGGCAATGAATCACTGGCCATAAAATAATTCTAATATATTTTTATGTTCCCACAAGACCACAACAGATGTGCATGTTAAATACATAGTTACATTCTAGTTTCCTTTATGATTTTCTTTCAACACTTTTACAGCCATAGATCAAAAATTGCTATTTGTGAAATAATACTCACCATACAATTTAGCATTATCTGGTCCTCTATCTCTCAGACTAGATGTGGCAGATAACTTAGCAGTGGCTACGAGTGGCTCGTTACATTCATAGTCATAGTAATATTTCTGAGAATCTGAAAATAAAAACAATAATTATAATTCATTCCTTCATTTTTGGCATCATTCTTTAGTAAAAGAGTTCTAAGTAAATGGAAAATCATTGCCACCTTTATTAGTTTCCATTTACCCTTAGGTATTTAGTAGTAACAATTGTACAAACATAGTCAAAATATCACCAGTAAAGATGTTTCTAAAACCTTTATAATGAGTATAAGAAATAAGAATAAAAAAATATAGTAAAAAATCACTGGTTCAGTTTCATTCTATTGTCATTGATTGATTACTTTATATACAACTGATGAGGTTTGAATATAACAATGTGCTCAAATATATGGCATGCATTAAGTATTGACCCATTAAAGTGGTTAACAATTTCCAATTGCCAAGTTATTTCCATTTTTACCATGTTAGAATACAATACTCAATGCAGGGATAGTTACTTATGGATTTTTTATCGTTCTTTACCATGAAATTGCCTACATAAAACTGAATTTTAAATGCATAGCATTGCATAGCAAAGGGAACATACATCAATATAAACTAATATGGAAAAAGAAAATCTAAATGAGCTGAAATTAAAAAGATTGCTGACTTATATTATATACATATTTATGAGTAAACAGAAAATAGGAATAGGAAAACGTAAAAATAAACAGCAAAGTTGAAAAAGTACCTATTAAAATTGTTTTACCTAGTCACTACCTTCATCATAAATAAATGAATGATTATGATAATTGATATTTCAAATGTCTTTAAAATACGGTATACGTGAATTACGCAATGTAGAAGTGGTATTTTCGTCACAAAATAAGTAGTATTTTATTTTGTTTTTGTTGAACCGGGTCGAGGAAAACGTCCAACATCGCATCATAGCATGTCTCATCAAAACACGTGAAAAGGGAAAAATAATAAATATACAGTACACTACTTTACTGACAATGTTATAGTTTATTTTCTATTAAACTAGCTACTTCTTTGAGCCAAAACTATACGTGATTATTTTAATTTTGAAGCATATTTCAAGCGTATTGACGTGAAATGCAACAAACGATCGTTGTACTCACCAGCGTCAGAATTCGTAATGCTGTAGCAAAACAACACAACAAAATAATATACAAAACCACTCATCATAATTTCATAATTATTTTATAAACGTAACTACTAGAAAAATAGCTAAGCAGTCAAAAAACCAAAGGAAACTGTTTGATCATTACTAGCGTTGTCTCCACGATTGTCTCAATAAAGCCGGACAACACCCAAATATGTTTCCTAACGCAAAAAGTTTCATGTATCATTTCGCCATTGCTGGAATACTATTGGCTATATTTATCGACAGCAACTTGAAATACCCAATCATAGAAAAGAATGTGACACGTTGTTTTCTGTCAATAAAAACGAGCTTTTGTTCTAAATTGTTAACGGCAATTTTTAATAGCTTATTTTAAAAGATTGTATTTCTTAAAATGAATTAAAAATACCAATAATCATATGAATTTGTTCCTTATGTTTTATAAAGCCTTATAAAATATATAATTGTGAATTTATTACAGCAAATCAAGAAAAAAAAAAATTATGATAACAAAACTCGAAACCAATCTTTTTGAAAGACCATGATTGATCTAAATTATTTGCATAAAAGCTGCTTAAATATAAAAACTATGAAAAATTCTGTTTGAATACTTGTGCAATGTTATATTAATTTTTAAATATTAATAATTAAAATATTGCAAAAATCTGATGAGTCAAGAATCTATAGTTATTTTTTAGCACTGGCAACATACAAATTTCCTTCTGATTTTACGGCATTGAGATAATTGATTATTTTCATATTTTCACGAAAAAGTGTGATAAAATAAAACAGTAGCTGCTCCATGAGCAAATTTCACAATTTTTAGTGTTCATGTGAACTATTTGATCGGTTTACATAAATCAATTTGTCATTGCATCTTCCCGTTACTCATAATTTTCTTTGCCACGTTTGGAAGAGATTTTTGTTATTATAGCTTGATGAAAATGTATATTTTTGTTTATTAACAAGACTAAATACAAGGTAAGTGCATATTATACTAATGAATATATAAATGAATCATTTTCCGATCATGACATCACGGGCGACTTTTAATGGAGTTGTATACGGTTCGGGTAGCTTGACATTTGGATAAATTATTCAATACGTAATAACTATATTACCCGGTGGCAAATTATACTGGATATAACATACAACGTTTATGTCTCCGTCGCCGTATTTTTTTTTAATATGCATTGTCGGATTAAATTACTAAAAAGCAAAATATACATTGCCAAACCGGGACACTAGAAAGTTAGTGTATCCTCCTGTAATTTCTATAATCATGTTTATGTCATTTAAGAGAGAATCAGTAATTAGAGCTGGCTAATTTGTGTCTATTTTAGCTGTGGCTTGCATTGTATAAACAAAAAAAAGTGTATGTTTCAAATACACTGATTGGATTCCAACAAGATTAAAATGCCAGCAATATTATATCAACAATAATAACAGAATTTACAATGGTTTTCACATAAAATCCATCTCCATTGAAAACACATTTTTAATTCATTTCAATTTAATTTATAATTTAAATCAAATAATGTAAAAATAATAATAAGAAAAGATTACTTTTAATGCTCACTTGGAAAAATCAGGCAAATACAACAAGAAATGCAAAATCTGTACCCATATTTAAAAAGTGTCATAGATCACATTATTTAACACTTAAATTTTTTCTTCAAAATTAAAATTTTATGTCTTTTTATGTATTATAGTGTATGTACTATATTTTTATATTGATATCTAATGTATTTATTTATGTTAAAGAAAAAATATATATCACATCCCCGGTGCGACACTGTCACTTATGGCAAAAATTGCAAAGGTTAGAAGGATTTTTTACAGTAAATTAAAAGTTGATGATGTAATAAAAGTTATTCAACTTGTCTATGTCTTACAATATCATATTTGTTGATGATGTCAATGTTTCAATCGCTTCTCTTAAATAGTTTGCATTTTTTCATAAGTGACCGTGTCGCACTGGGGGTGCTTTTGTTTGTATCCCTCATCACTTTTAGATGTATTCTTTTTTGTTTTCCCTAAGTAGTGAACACCCATTTCTTTTGTGCTTCTGTTTGTTTCAGTCTTAAGGTTTTCTAGAAGAAATTGTAGACTGCAATAAGACCAACAATTGTTACACATATTTATGTACTTTATGTTTTTGTTTGTGTTAATTTGTGTGTAACAATTAAATATATATAATTAAAGACTAATTTAATAAAATAAATAAAATAAATAAATAAATACACCCAACAGTCAATTAATTAAATCATCATCAAATCATTTAATTAAATATTATTTCAATAGCAGCCAACATGTCGAGCATGTCTGATCGTAAAGCTGAGCTGGAAAGGAAAAAGGCGAAGCTCCAGGCTCTTCGCGAGGAGAAAGATCGTCGCCGCCGTGAAAAAGAACAGAAAGATGCTGAAGAGGCACTAGTGAGTATCTCTGTAATTATGTACAATATACTCATCACTTATTTGTATCTTTTTCATTATACCTTGTATATAAGTTGTACACAATAGCCGAGGAGAGTCTCCACATTCAGATAACCCAAGGTCATTTTGTTATTTATCTATGCAATGGATATTCTATCTTTGTTTGGTATCTGTATCTGTATCAGCCCGTATACGTCCCACTGCAGGGCACGGGCCTCCTCTACAATCGGCAGTACGATAGAGAGTGGTTAGGCCATATAGTCCACCACGCTGGCCTAGTGCGGGTTGGCGGACTTAGGTACATACCACAGAATTTTTATAAATTGCTATGGTATGCAGGTTTCCTCACGATGTTTTCCTTTACCGTCTTAGTGCGTGGTGATTGACTATCAATACACACTTAAATAAATAAATAATAACTCCGAAAAGTCAGAGGTGTGCCCTGGGATTCGAACCCGCGACCACCGTGAACATGTTGGCAGTCGCGCCTAGTCCGTTTACCAACAGGCCACCATGCAATACTTGTTTGGTATCTAGTGCTTTATTCATTGGCCAACGAAATACACCACACATGGAAGAAGTATTCTTAGCCCTCATATCTATTGATTACATAAAGCTTGGACTGAATTTTTTCTTGCCATTATTTTATTACCAAATTAAAATAGTGATATTTGACCAATAAATCAATTTAATAGCAAAGGGCATCAGCTGCTTCCAGCTTGGATAGTCGCAGGGATCTGGATGAGATGCTCTCATCTCTTGGGGTGGCTCCAGTGAAGGATGTCCTGTCATCTCTGTCATCTATGACATCGCTCACACCACCGCAGACTTCATCTCCAGATGCCAGTCTGCCTCACACAGATAAATCAAGCTTACCAGCACATGGGTATGTAATGTTGTACATTTTTATCACTTACATAACTACACATTCTGGCAGAATAAAATAAAATAAGTTAAAACATGGCATCCCACACTAGGCTACTCTTTTATAAGTAATTCATAATTGTTAACAAAAGTAGCAAACAAGAGTGATTTGATAGAAGACCACTGCCATTATTGAAACATACACAATCTGGACTATTGTAAAAATATTACATACATTAGATGATGCAAAGGGTTAGGAAGGGTATGAAGTGGATCATAATTAGACCTTTGACAATCACACTGACTGGAATGAGATAGAAACCGAACGCTGAATTCACATTGGTTTCCTACAAGGCATATAGCACGACTTACATATGCACATTAGGTTTCCAATACCACAATAAATATTCACATCAACCTTCCCTCACCAGTGGTCCCAAGAAGCCAGCGCAACTGCAAGTAGTATCAGTGCAGTCGACTGACATACCTCCCAAAGAGAATGTCACATACGCCAAGCAGACTCAAACAACTGCTTCTGGAGTCAGCGAGTTGCGTGATGGTAAGTGTTACTTGTGCAACTTACTGGGTCAGACAAGTTATAAAATCAAAGTTTAGAATACTCACTACCACTTGTTACTAGGTTTTAGGGGCAATTACGCCTGTGGAGAACCATGCCCCAAATAGACTGCAATATAAATAACTTTATGTAACTGAAGCGGAGATTGTCATTTCCCGACCTCATAACTTTTTAGAGTGCAATCATGTTGAACTGTTGCTCCACTAGAACGTAAAACAACTTACATAAACTCTAGCCTTTTCCCAGATCGTGTAGGCAGACGTGGCAAAAAAGGCAAAACAGCTACGTTTCACTTTGTATGTTCCGTCTCACGATGTGATATGTAGCGAGCCTATCGCCACATTAGGTACAAATTGGCGACTCCGGGCTTATAATTAATAAAACATGCAAAATCACTTTGTCCCACCCGGGATTTGAACCCGAGATCTCAGCGCTGTAGACGTACCGTAGGACAACTACGCCATCGGGGCAGTCACACAAGACAACAGGCGTATAAAACAACGAATCTAATCTATGATTAAATAGTTTGGATCAAAAAAGAAAGCTATTTAAATGGTAGTCAATTTATTACGCTCATTTGTATGTCTGCCAAAATATGATGTACAAACCCTACAGTACTCAGTTTTAAATTGAACTTCGTAACATTTTATAGTACTCGCGAATAAAGTAAAGTCAAGATAAGTATTATTCGTTTCTTATGGAATACTTCGCCAGTAAAACAAGTGGTAGTGAAGTTTTTGAAAAATAGTGAAAAAATCGTATAGTTAAAAAAAAAGAAATAGATTAATGTCAAGAATTTATTCAATCTAGCACATTTCAAAAAATTTCATTACCTACTTAAAATTAAAATTGAATTATTTTGGATAGATTGTCAGAAAAAAACTGTTTTTTTTTTATATATATTTACAATGAAATAATAACTAATTAACAATATCTCAGTATTGAAAAATTAATGAGTTGGATTATTGAATAATTTATTATTTAGAGGTAATAAGTTATTTAATTAACAAAATATGGAAAATATATTAATCAATTGAATATTTTACTTTATTTGGTTATGCACATTCTCTTAAACATGGAGTGCTTGTTTTAACATTTTGATATGTTTTTTATGTTGATTTCCATTATTTGTGCATAATCACAGCTCTTCTTTTGTTTTATTAATAATTGAGAGTTTGCATTTTTTGTTTTAATTTTAATTTAACTGTGATGTCTGGGTGAAGGTTTTAACTTCGTGTCATTTGTAAATAGTAATTAAAAGCAACAACATATTTTACACAATTAAAATAAATTATTTACAGCAATATCATTTATTTATTACATAAATATAGAATACAAAAAGAGCAAAGCCCTGTTGAATTTTGTGATATGTTTCCTAATCAAGAGTTTAAATCTAAAGCTGGGTTATTTTTTTCTAAACTAACACCAACAGTACCTACTTCAGTTTATTTTTACTCTTAATGTTGAACAATAAGAAGATTAAATAAATAATATAAACATCAGATTTGACTTGTACATAGCATTACTTTTAAAAACTAGTAATCCGAGACAGTTAAAAAAAATAAGAATTATTTGCAAATGACACAATTCTCAAATAACCAATGACATCTGTAGTTATTAAAGCAGTATTTACTTTTCACTTCATCTTTCATTAATTTGGCCTCGAGATTTGCTACCTGAATTTTATCCACAATACCTAACACCCATCAGTAATTAAAAACCTTTGTTGAGTTCCTATTTAAAAATTGCAAAGGCAAAACCTTTTTCAAAAATTCAGGCAACAAATCATGTGCAAAATTTTATTTGTCTCACACAGCTTCGACACATGTGATGTCCTTTTAGTTTACGCTGTATCGCTGTATGTCCATTTCCGTCCCCTCTGTACGGAATAATCGCAAATATATAAAAAAAAGTAAATACTGTATGAGTTTTCGGTGCAATGTTTGTGTTTGTGCTACCATAAAAAAAGGCTGCTCTTCCAATGCATCACCGCTTGCAGGATACATGGAGGACTGGTGGCGGCCGCGAAAAGGTAATACATACATTATTTTAACACTTACATACTGTAGAGAATTTAATATTGATAAATTGAGTTGTCTACAGTATAAGCTAAATGGACTCCGCCAAGTCTAAAGTTTGGTCGAGGTCATTTAGCCAGCACCATATTTATTGAGGCCGATTTTTGAAAAAAAAAAAAAACATTATAATGAATTTTGGTACGATAGATGAGGCTCAGTCTACGCTTTAAAATGTATTGCATAGGAAGCTCATAATTTTTTATTTATTTGTCTTCAAAAATCAACCTCGTCATTCCACCGACATAACAAAATATGATTTTGTAGGATAAAGATTATAATAAATAATAATATTATTTTATTTTACACTAAAGAAGAATTTTTACACTGAAGTGCGTGGTGGCCTGTTGGTAAACGGACTAGACGCGACTGCCAACATGTTCACGGTGGTCGCGGGTTCGAATCCCAGGGCACACCTCTGACTTTTCGGAGTCATGTGTGTATTGATAGTCAATCACCACGCACTAAAACAGTGAAGGAAAACATCGTGAGGAAACCTGCATACCATAGCGATTTATAAAAAAATCTATGGTATGTAAGTCCGCCAACCCGCACTAGGCCAGCGTGGTGGACTATATGGCCTAACCACTCTCAATCGTACTCTCGATTGTAGAGGAGGCCCGTGCCCTGCAGTGGGACGTATATGGGCTGATACAGAATTTTACACTAATTTTGAAAAATCATGCTATAATTTTGTGTTTATATTATGTACTATGTTGGTGGAATAATTAGATATCATTAAGTGTCAATTTAACGAACATGTAGCTTGCAAGACGATGTTTGTAATTAAAAGGAATCATTACAATAGTCAATAAAAATTTGCATGTTGAATTATTGTGTGTGATGTAACAAAATGTATTTTTACGAGTTTTATATTCTATTACTACTTTAAGAGAACTCTTGAAGGATGCGCAGGGGACCTGAATACTTAAATTCAAAATTCCGCCCTTATCTTATGTTTTGTAATTGGCTTGAATAATTATAACGGCAGCTAAAATAAGAACTTAGTATATGAAAGTGGTAATCATGCTATAGCAACTTTTGAAATGAACCAGTTCGAGCGGCGAAGTGCCATCGCTTCGCAGAAAATCGATAAGCATTAACAGCTTTGCTTACGCGTCCCGTCTAGATGGTAAGATTGCCGCAGACCCAACAATCATTGCCTTTTGCCGCCCTCCCTTTTTCCTTTTTAAAGGCCTTTTAAGCACTCTCCATTTTGAAGTCACATACATAGGACATGGAGATATTAGGATAGAGCGGATATCACGAACATAATTTCAACAACAAGGGCTTTTCTAAAACGTTATTTATTTACTCATTCTTAACTTTACAAAAATGTTAAAAGTTTTTCCGAGATTTATCCTTTCAAATTTTTATTGTATTATTTACGAAACGTCACGCCATACATTTTTCTCAATGGTTTGTGCCCGTCTTTAATGTACAAATGGCAATGAAAATGTCTAGAGTCTATTGAATCAACTATAGACTACACCTCAGTTTCGGTCACAAACATTGTGCTCGCTATATCCGTTCTAGTATACCTCAATGGTCACGGATATTAGTCACTCGAGTGACTCATTTGTAAAGACCTAATGCTATAAAAATGTACCTACATGCACATATGTGTGTGAATTTCAAGCATATTACTGCTATAGCTAGTCCCTTTTGAATATCAAAAATCCGAAATTAGGACTCTTTATAAACACACATAGAAATGCAAATTTTTTATTTTATTTTTTTCCCTGACTCCAATCAGATATGGTGCCGAATTTGGCATCTACAGACGCGAACATAGATGTCCTTTACATTAATGGCGTAATATATATTTTGTTACATCGATTGTCATTGTAACTAATACACGTGTGAATCATTGGGTGAATATAAACGTGAACAATGACGGTTTCGAAGGCACAAGTACTTATTAACATAACTTATCAAGTCTATAGCGGCACGTGTGTTGTAGACATCAAGATTTGATGAGTTTCACCTGATTATGTTATAATCCAAGTAACCTCACTAAATATGATGAATTATAGAATAGTTAAGATCCATTGTGGACTCATTTTGTCTCGGTAACGTGGGTCACTTGAATTAAAGCAAAAAAAGAAGTCGTGTCTTCGGAATCTTGTAATGTCAGAGCATGTTTCATTAATGCACAACATACGAAAAGAACGCATGGACTCATGTTCGAAACTAATACAAAGCCATAATCATTGTGAATATCATGGAACCATCTGGAACTACCTATATAAAAATAATATTCACGACAAATATGTATGTACATATTATGGTGTATATTCGTATGTACAGGGCGTTGCAAAATGTCTATAGATGTAAAAAGATATATATTTTATTTAATGCCAAATTCACGACCTATACTGACGGAATATTTTTATTTTTTGTCCTTTTCTAGCACACGCAACCGACTACTACGGTAAGTCATTATTCCTCCAGGCAGCTTTCTGTCACATACTAACACTATATCTCATATCAGTGATTAACATGGTGTCGGTTGTATTATAGCATACGTGTCGATCTAGTACTGTACATAGACGTTAGAATAGGTCCTTTCTGTCACGCTTCTAGATTGTTTCCTACTAACATAGGATAGGTGCGGTTCAGATTACTTGATAAATAGTCTCCATAGCATAGTGAACGTTTCATTTTATCATACGCATTTGTTATCAAGAAATCTGCAATACATTTGTGATGTGGGCCGAGTGACAACTAAAACATCGTTTTGATGTCGATATCCTTTAATTGTGGCCTTCCAGAGTTCTCCACGTGGTTTCCGCAAAGGAAATTATACAATATGGCCGCAAAAGATAAACAATATAATTATGTTTATATCGGATTATGGTGGTAGTATGGGGTTGCCATATCATATCACGCCGACTTACCCTTCCGAATCGACTAACAAACACTGCACAGGTCTTAACACGAGGAGTGATGTCGCCTCAACAGTTTCTTACAATTGTCGTCGGTTCAATGCATCATATAAAGTTGCTACCATGTCGACAAACTGTTAAAAAGCTGTTGACGCGTCACATTCCGCTATAGGTCATGCTGTAAAGTATATAAGCACTGTTGATATGCTAATCTATGTATAAAGTTTTGGATATATGTTAATATATATACATATATATAAAAATGGTCGAAAGATACTGACATATTTTTTTTTGTTTTTCCTCCCTTTTTCAAGACGAGTACAATCTAAACCCGGGTTTAGAGTGGGAGGACGAGTTCACAGGTAGGTTTCAATTCCGAATCATACAAACAATCATACGAATTAACTAGCCCTCTGTAGAGCCTGTGCCACCTTTCACTTAGCATGGTTTTTGTTTTGTTACTTACCTTATACTTTTCATATATGTAACGCTGTTTTATTACGTACGCTAACATTTTTAACTTAGCACATCAACTGATTACCTGTATGTCGTGTATGTGGAATATTAAAGGGTATTTTTATATCTTTACACACTAAAGTTACACCGTGATGTGTATCGTAGCTCAAGTTTTAAAATCTCATTTTTAAAAAATACAAAGATAATTATGTAACGGTAGCCAAGTTGCAATTTTGGAATAATTAAAAACATACTTAAAAGTGTTGCAAAAACACTTGTATATTTTTAAATATTTTTAAAAATCAAAAGTTTAATTTAAATTTTCCATTTTTACTGAGATTGTACCGCATACATACTCGTAGACAATAAAAGTGTGAACATTGATTAAAGGCATAGAAGCTAACGTGTAACTTGAATGCCAAAACTGTACATAAATGGCATATGCTTGCTATTTAACCAAGTAGATCATCCTAATCATGGAGCCTGAATGAAATCAGGCAGCCTGGGTAACCCATCATGCGTGGCTTTAGAACTCGAGCTACGGTATAACAAGGTGCAACATTTTCATTTACCTCAAAATTATTATTATAAATAATACATTATTAAAGATACATTAATGCATGTGACAGAAATTACATATGTGTATACGCATGACTGTACGTCATCCTTTAGTCGGTTATGATTTTTTTTATATTATATATTTTTTATTATATGAGACATGTATCTCTCTAGTGGAGAGCTCGGGAAGTTATTTTGCATATTAAAAGCTTTCTGTCACCGGAGTTTTTTAACGCTTGTAGGGATATTTTTAAACTTAATTCTTGTGTGATTTAGTTGCACTAGTTTGTTCTTTTTTTTCGTTATTTTTAAAGCAAGGTATTTGTGCTGTAACGTATGATTATTATTTTTGTACGCTTTCAGTTTTTTGTGACAGTATGTTCAACAAAAAATAAAAGAACATAATTACCTCAATTTCCAGTTAGTATTTTACCTTATAAATATTGGTAAATTATTTTTACAATTTGGAACGTACACTAGCGTACTTCTTTGAGCGTACGTGATAGAACTCTTTAAATGCAAATAAATTTAAAGAACACAAGTTATTTCTTAAAAGAACTGAAAGCTTTCTATGAGAGTATAGTTACAGTAATTATTTTTATTCATTTTCCGTCGCCGCGTAAGCGCAGAAGGTATAAAATGAAACGTGGTATGATGATGATGCCTATGTATGACTGCATGTTTACAGTGCATTTGAAATATAAAGTACCTGTTGTAGTAGAATTATTCACGCGAAAACTCACAAGACTAGTAGTTAGAAAATATCATATACGATTTTTTATGGCCATGATTAAATTTAGTTGTTTTTAAAAATAATTCAGTAAACTGTAGTTCAGTAGGCCGCATGTTTGTGATATTCTGCGCTGGAATGACATGGTTTTAATCAAAGATTGAAGTTACCATATTTTATGACAGAAAACCACGTGTTATGCCGTCATTCCCGAGAATGATGCAGCCTTTAGATTGCAACACAATTCAAAATTGAGGTTTTCGATATTTTTGACACAGAGATAGAACACTAGTTTAAGAGCGTTTATACCCTGCACGCACTTTTTGGCTTAAAAACAGGACTTTTCAAATGAGTTAATAGCCACCAATAAACAATTTAATGGAAAAATAATTATTACTAATTTTAGAAAAGGTTGTCATCTAGGGATTTTGGTGGAAAACATTATAGATTGATGAATAATTCGTGAGTACTATACGGATTACTGAACACAAGTTTCGTTATTTAGGCTTTAAATGGCAATTTAGAAGCTTAAGATATCCTTAACCACTAAATATAAGATGAAAATAAAAATATTATCACACTAATAAGACCCTTATGGAGGGATTTTGAGAAAAATAATCTTTTTGTGTTTAGTTCCTGAAAAATAAAAATTTAAACAATGCGAAATTATTCAGAAACTCTCGTCAAGAACATATTTTTTTTCACCAACTTATCGTACTTAATTTTTTATAACAATTGCATATTATAATAGAAGAACATCTTATCAATAAATTACCATTTTTATATTTTAACAAAATTAGTTTTCATGTTTTCTACAAATATTTTAAAAACCACTATAAAACACGCTGTCCGACGTGGATCAAATCAGACCGCCGCAAGGCCTTCTAGAGGGAGGACGTATCGCTCGTCGCTCCGGCCTGGCTGCAGTCGATTATGCCGCGCGTAGTAAAAATAGCCACGCGCGGAATGCGATTACCACATCTTAGTACTTTGGTAGTAAAATATTTAATTATTTTTATTACCTACAATGATTTTGTAGTGAGTATAAATTATGTTTCAGGTAATATAATGGGACGTAATTCCGAGGCTAAATTATGTTATGTATTGTAATATAAAATTAAATATATTTCGTAATTGTAAGGGGTTGTAAGGCCCCTAACACTATTTATGTGTTCGAACACGAAATGATTAATAAAACGTCCGTAGTGTCTACTGATTGAACACTGATTTGAATGCAACTTAACAATGTAATAATAACGAAAATATGATTAGTATCCAAAATTTGTATTATTCTTTGCTTGCACAGTAATATTTGTCTACTTATAATGCAAATAAAATATTTTTATGATATTATATTACAGTTACATTTCAATTGAATATTTGAAGCGCACGGATCAAAGTTGTTTGAGCCGATTGTATAGCGAGCCGACGCGGCAGCTCTACGCATACAGCTTTGGTCGCTTATGTGTGCGTGAAATTAACGAAGAAATACCTATAGTTGACTTTGCGCGCAAGGTGTATACGCTCTTAAGCTTTGCTAGTTTGGTAACTTTGTAGCTTGGTTAATCGTAAGTCCCGTCAAATATTGGGACGTTACCGCGTGCTCGTCAGTGGTACTTGCAAGAGCTTCTCTGTGAAAATATAGTTTACAGGTAGTTTTTTACTTATATTGTAGCAAATAGATGCCGAATTCGCAATGCGTCAGCCAAGTTCAACACTTATTCTTTTTTTTTTATTTGTAGAGAATACAGTTCTAAGTTACCAATTATGTTATTAATAGAATTTTCTAGATGCCACATTATAATTTTATGTATAGTTACAAATAAATACATCATATATAGTCTCATCTGTAACTGTAATCTCATAATAGCATATAGTAAAAGTAGACATAAAACAGCTTTATTTTAAACAAAAAAGCTAGTCGTTGTTTGTCAACTTTAATCAAACCAAAGTATAATAATTTAATATGTTTGACAAACTTGGACATATCTGTGTGATCATTGAATTTTTCACACGCTTGTGTTATGCTAATGTATTTTCATTTCGCAAATAATCATCATCATCACCACAGACATCGACATTAGTTCATCATTAACGATCGTTCATGACTGACTGTACGGAATTAAGTAACGTTGCTAAAGAAATTTTATGAATTCTACTAGTTTCTCTTCACCCATCAAAAGCTTCACGTATGTGTCGATGATATGTAAACTATGATTTTTTATTATTGTTTCTTAGATGTGATTTTACCATTGTTAAAAAAACTAATTGAGGATTTTTCAAATTGTTCATTTTGGATTTAAATTAAAAAAGAATTAAAAATACGAAAACAGGAGATGTTTTTTTTTAAGTTTAATTAGTAAAATCAATTTCAGCTCATCTAAATATTTTGTGTTTAACTAAATAATTCACTAAATTTTGAAAAAAATATTTTCACCTGTTTACTAATCATTGTCAAATATATTTTTACTACCAACCAGAAACATATTAAGTATTGATTTTCATGGTTTACATATTGTAACTAGTGCGATGTGTCCACACCACGGCCGGCCACAGTAGTTACTATGTAGGCAGTAGGCACACGAGTAGACAGTAGTACAGACACAGTACCATAACACACGCAGGGTACTTTCGTGGAGTTGGAAACGCTGGACTTATCCGCTTACCAAATTAATTCTACTAATCGCTGACAACTTTCTAACTTCATGAAATTATACCTCTATGTTTCGACGGCCGATTTGTTTTACGAAGTATCCATACATTTCAGTTTTTGACTAACTACACTTGGTCATTAATAAGATTTTATTTTGTGCATTGAGAAGCTTTAAATGATTTATTCGTCTTAGTTTCAAAAGTAGAAACAATAATTTGCAATAGACATTTTCGAAATTACTCCTATTCACGCCCAATAAAAGTGGTGTGCGAATAAATCGGTCGTCCGCGCATCCACTCTCCACGTCCTCGGCGAGGGCCATTCTTATTCACCGTCCAGTGCTTACATTCGACGGCGACGTGGCGCGGCAAGGCGACGAGGAAGACGCGGCGTTCCACGGCAAGCTCCCGCCTGGCATCCTGCCGCACGGCCTGCCCACTGTCAAGGAAGTGCAACCTGCAGTCACCGCTGCACCCGTCGAGAAGAAGGATGAAGAGAAAGACAAGAAGGGTAAGTTTGTATTTGTGTATAGCTCGTCATTGTGACACCCGTATGCCCAACCAACTGGGTCTGGGTGGCATTTGCACTTAGTATAACCTGCATTGCAGGTACTTCGTCAGGCCTCCTGGCCTAAGGTATTCCCAGTACGTGGCAATAGTCGAATAACTGATTAACTATAGTGTCTGCAAGTTCTCGAGAGGAAAACAGACTAACGAAGCGTCAGACGTCCAATTTTAGAATGGACAGATGATCTAACTAAGTTTGTAGTGTATGTCTGCGAAGATAAGTCGCTTCCAAAGGGTCGCTATAGAAATAAATACAAGAGACTTGTTAGATAAATGTTTAGCAGTCGAGTTGTCCTGCATGAGGTTTAGATATCTCACTTTTAAAATTAAACTGGCCTAACTAAAAACATCTTATTTTTTTGGGAAACCTTCGAAAGATTTGTAACATAAGAAATGTACTTATGGAATCACCACACACCTAGAAGATCGATTTATTCATTTTTCTGTCTTTCATGCGTCTATAGGTCCTTCTTTAATAACGGATCGATAGGTCATTTTGAGGAAAAATATGATATGAATAAAAGCCAGAATTTATTTTTTTACTATATTCCTAAAGGTGCGATATATCAATTGTAACGTATGTGATAGTTCGCGAGCTAAGCGCTGACGAGAAGCAGACGATAATGTTGTCGTCGGAGTTCCAGCGGTTCATGAGCCGCGCCGGCCGCGTCATCGAGCGCGCGCTCGCAGAGTCCGTCGACATCTACACGGACTACACCGGCGGCGGCGACGGAGAGAATGCCTTGTGAGTACTGCACATCACACGAAAATGTACACCACACACTGTATCAGCCCATATACGTCCCACTGGCCACGGGCCTCCTCTACAATCGACAGTACTATAGAGAGTGGTTAGTCATATAGTCCACCACGCTGGCCTAGTGCGGGTTGGCACACACTATATTGAGATAATATACTAGAGGGGACACTGCGAACAAAATGTTTGTAACTAAATGAAGGGTACATTCTAGTTCTGTCTCTGTCACGCTTACGAAGTAAAATATCTTCCCTCCTAATAACTCAATGCCACGCTACGATCGAGTCTTGCCTCGTGGATATCAGAACCTACAAGATACTTCGGTCTCCCAAACACCTAGATCCGAAACAAATACCTGTGGTACCTACTTTTATGTCAGGTCATTAAATTCTTGGTTAAATTGCATAGAAACTCAAACCCCAATATAGATTTTATTTAACAAAGGTCGCAAAAATGATTATATGAAGTTCTTAACATATCGCTGTAGATATGTTTTGTTAAGGCCTATGTTTAGCGGAGTATCCTCTTGCTGATGAATTGAGCTAAGATGGAATCAAGTTTTTAAGAAGCTAGAATTTTGAGCTATAATTATTCATACACATCCCAAAGGCTTTCTTCCATGTCTAGTTAGGGGACGTTATAATACTTAAATTTAAGTGAGCGAAAAAATCCTAAAATGGTTTGCTTTGTTGTAGGTTTCCTTCTGGGTATGATATCATCATGGTAAAGTTGTAAAACAAAAAAAAGTTTTTTTTTTCTTACCCTTTGTTTTTTTTACGTTTTTATAAGTCAGTAACTCTTTTACCCATCGCAGCTTTTCCAAAATTATTTCTTTCCGGTACTACCAGTTTTCAATTCAGTGTTGTTTTATTTATTAAATGCATTTGTTTTGTTTGTGTATATTTTCAATTAGCAAAAACCATTTTATACAAGTCAGTATGCTTTTGAAAAGAATTTATCATTTCAGATTAATTCTTCAAATTACTCATTAATAATTCAATCATGCCATCTATTTGGTCAAAAATAACTTAGTAAATCTAAAATGTAAATGAAATTATTTTAAAGAATTACCATTCGTTTGCATGCCGTTTTTTATACGTCCAAATGGATTGAAAACTTGAAAAATAATCGTGCCTTTAAATTAATAACATAATTGTGTTCCCGAATGTACATAGTTTGTGGTTTTTTTGCCGTCTTATCAATGCCGCTTTAGAATCAGTAAATGAAGTAGTATGAGTATAGATTTTCTCAAGTCTTACTCGTTAATGTCCCGGTATTATTTACTTTTTCACTTCGACCAAAGGTAAGCGTAGCGTTCTTCTTCGACATAAACTTAACACATCTTCTAGTTAGTCTCAACCCAGCTACGTTAAGGCACAGGTTTTTGTCATAACCCTATCATTCTATTTTGGACCTTTTTCATCCAACATTTATCATACAAAGTCCTCACCCCACACTAAGATCGAGTCTTCTGTTGTGGGTATCAGGAACTACGAGAGACTTCGCTATCACAAACACCCAGACTCGAAAGAATTTTGTGTGGTGTTGGTGTGGTGTTTCACAGGCGACGTCTAACCGCCTGCGCCACGTAGGCTATCAACCTCATCACGCAGAAAATGGGTTATGTGGGTGAGTATTAAATGGTTGTTTCCATACAGGGACGACAAGTCCGACGCGCGTCTGTCGCTAGTGCGCACGTTCTACGACGAGCGCTGGTCTCGCGGGCGCTGCGTCACGTGCCTGGACTGGTCGGCCGCGCACCCCGAGCTCATGCTGGCCTCCTACCACAACAGCGACGACGCGCCGCACGATCCCGACGGAGTGTGCCTCGTGTGGAACACCAAGTTCAAGAAGACCACGCCTGAGGACATATTCCACTGCCAGTCGCCTGTCATGAGCGCCACGTTCGCCAGGTAATTGCACTGATCGCTGCTGGAGACGAGACCATTCTGCCATCGCCATTGCACTGCTCGCTGATGGAGACGAGACCATGACGACATATTTTTTTATTGTATCGACCCAGCAATGGAGGTAATTCGCCTGATGGTAAGGGATCACTGCCGCCCATGAATAACTAGATTAGGATTATAGATGTGTTGACGGTCCATCAAATAAAGGGGAGGGGTAAGGAAAAAAGCAAGGAAGAGGAGAGATTTGGGCATTCGATAATTTCACTCATCAGACAAAACGCTATAGCGAAGCGGAGTTGAGTCATGACTGACAACGGCGGGGATCTATCACTTTTAAAAGAGATCATCGCGGTCGATGATCTCTCACCGATAGCGACTCTGAGATTGTTAACCAATCGTATTGACATGTATGTATCGGAGATATTCTAGAAGACAAAATCACGGTGTCAGAAGTGGATTCGTTAAAGCCCGACCCGATGCCAATATCCAAAGTATGCGAGGCTAAAAATCTACTCACACTGACATACTCTAATGAAAAAATGAAAATCTTTGATACATACAGATCATCTCAAATATCTTTTTATCCATGGCGTGAAATAACATAAGTTTTATTTATAATTTGGCAGGTTCCACCCGAACTTAATTCTTGGTGGAACATATTCTGGTCAAATCGTGCTGTGGGACAACCGTGTCCAGAAGCGGACGCCCATCAAGCGCACACCGCTGTCTTCGCTGGCACACACGGTAAATACCACTAGCTCATGAGCCATTATTCATTTTATTTATTTATTATTATATAATATTAAGAGCGTTTCCACCTTGCGCGCAAAGTCAACTATAGGTATTTCTTCATTAATTTCACGCACACATAAGCGACCAAAGCTGTGTGCGTAGAGCTGCCGCGTTGGCTCGCTATACAGTCAGCGCAACCAACTTTGATCCGTGCGCTTCAAAATTCTAATATTCAATTGAAATGTAACTTATGATTTATATTTTGGTAATATAATATAATAATAATATTTTATTAGCATTATAAGTAGACAAATATTACTGTGCAAGCAATGAACAATACAAATTTAGATACTAATCATATTTTCGTTATTATTAAATTGTTAAGTTGCATTCAAATCAGTGTTCAATCAGTAGACACTACGGACGTTTTATTAATCATTTCGTATTCCAACACATGAATAGAGTTAGGGGCCTTACAACCCCTTACAATTACGAAATATATTTAATTTTATACGATATTGTAGTCTTGGCAGAATCGCTGGAAGACCTTAGCACTATGCTCGAAGACCTCAATCGAGTCTCCCAACAGGTGGGTCTTAAAATGAACATGGATAAAACGAAGATCATATCGAATATCCATGTTGTGCCCCCTATTAGATTATTGATTATCACCTATTAGAGCTGGGGGCTCGACTCTCGAAGTTGTAGACGAATATGTCTATTTAGGACAAGTGGTCCGGTTAGGCAGGTCCAACTTCGAGAGAGAGGTCAATCGTCGAATCCAACTCGGCTGGGCAGCGTTCGGGAAACTTCACGACGTCTTCTCGTCCAAAATACCTCAGTGCCTAAAATCGAAAGTCTTCGATAGTTGTGTTGCCAGTGATGATATACGGCACCGAGACGTGGCCTCTCACTATGAGCCTCATTAAAAGGCTCAAAGTCACTCAAAGAGCCATGGAGCGGGCTATGCTCGGTGTTTCCCTACGAGATCGAATCAGAAATGAGGAGATCCGTAGGAGAACCAAGGTTACCGACATAGCCCATAGGATTGGCAAGTTGAAGTGGCAGTGGGCCGGGCACATAGCTCGTAGAACCGATGGCCGTTGGGGCCGAAAGGTTCTTGAGTGGAGGCCACGTACAGGCAAGCGAAAGGTCGGACGCCCGCCTACAAGGTGGACGGACGATCTGACTAAGGTTGCAGGAAGTCGCTGGATGCAGGCCGCTTCCAACAGGTCATTGTGGAGATCATTGGGGGAGGCCTATGTTCAGCAGTGGACTTCCTGTGGCTGATATGATGATGATGATGATGATTTAATTTTATATTACAATACATAACATAATTTAGCCTCGGAATTACATCCCATTATATTATCTGAAACATAATTTATACTCACTACAAAATCATTGAAGGTAATAATAAAAAAAATATTTTACTACCAAAGTACTAAGATGTGGCAATCGCAGTCCGCGCGTGGATATTTTTACTACGCACGGCAAAAATCGACTGCAGCCAGGCCGGAGCGACGAGCGATACGTCCTCCCTCTAGAAGGCCTTGCGGCGGTCTGATTTGATGCACGGCGGACAGCGTGTTTTATAGTGGTTTTTAAAATATATGTAGAAAACATGAAAACTAATTTTATTGAAATATATAAATGGTATTTTATTAATAAGATGTTCTTCTATTATAATATGCAATTGCTATAGAAAAACATGTACGATAAGTTGATGAAAAAAAATATGTTCTCGACGAGAGTTTCTGAATAATTTCGCATTATTTAAATTTTTCTTTTTCAGGAACTAAACACAAAAAGATTATTTTTCTCAGCAAAATCCCTCCATAAGGGTCTTATTGGTCTGATAATATTTTTATTTTCATCTTATATTTAGTGATTTCGGATATCTTAAGCTTCTAAATTGCCATTTAAAGCCTAAATAACGAAACTTGTGTTCAGTAATCCTCATAGTACTCATAAATTATCCATCAATCTATAATGTTTTCCACCAAAATCCCTAGATGACAATGTTTTTATAAAATAAGTATCTGTATCAGCCCATGTACGTCCCACTGCAGGGCACGGGCCTACTCTACAATCGAGAATACGATTGAGAGTGGTTAGGCCATATAGTCCACCACGCTGGCCTAAAATAATTACGAATTTTTTTTTTTTTTTTTTTTTTTTTTTTTTTATTGCATTGAATGGCGAGACGAGCAAGCCGTTCGCCTGATGGTAAGCGATACGACCGCTCATAAACAGTAGAAACATTCCACTGCGCTCGCCATCCTGAGACATAAGATGTTAAGTCTCAATATGTCCAGTAGTTGCTCTGGCTACAATGTCCTTCAATCCGAAACACAACAGTGCATTTAAGCAATTTATTTTTCCTTTAAATTGTCTATTGGTGGCTATTAACTCGTTTGAAAAGTCCTGTTTTTAAGCCAAAAAGCACGCAGAAGGTATAAACGCTCTTAATTAGTACTTATATTCATTGAGCACTCAAGGACAATTAATTTAGAATCTATTAAGAATGGTGTTTCAAAATGTGTTATATTCTCAATTTAAAACTGAATAACTAACTACTGTGCCACAAACTTATCTGACCCGGTGAGAGCCGCTGTTGTCGAATTTTGTGTTGCCATTAAAAATAGATATAGCAATAAAGTGGGTGAAGTAAGATTTTTCAATTCGATCAATAGTGTCAGGAAAATTAGTGGACCAGTTTCCTTTGCATGTCATTTTTCCTTCCCAAGATTTCTAACAAATCGCTCCCCATACCATTAAACAAGTGTATCTGTATCAGCCCATATACTATATGTCCCACTGTTGGGAACTGCCCAATTCTACAATCGAGAGTGCCATTGAGGGTGGTTAGGCCATATCATAGGCCATATAGTCCACCATGCTGGCCTAATGCGGGTTGGTGGACTTACATACCATAGATATTCTTATAAATCGCTATGTTATGTAGATTTCCTCACTATGTGTTCCTCCACCGTTTTAGTGTGTGTTTATTGACTATCAATACCCACATGACTCCGAAAAGTCAGATTTGTGACCTGGGATTCGAGCCTACGACCACCGTGAACATGTTGGCTAGTCGCGTCTGGTCCATTCATCAACAGGCCCCCACGAACGTAACGATAAATTCTAGTTTATTATATGTACTTACATGTATTGTACTAGTACGTACAAAATTTTGTTTATGTGGTATTTATTTTGAAAAGCTGACAACACAGACCTGTGGCGGCAAATACGCGTTGATACAATTTTTCTAAGGGTATTATTGGTGCTAGAGATGGTTTTCTTCCTTCATAAAATGTAATACCTGAAGTCTAACGTTCCTAGCGTCACTTTATCAAGTTCTCGGCATATTTCACTAGTTTTAAATGAATGCAGGAAAAATAAATACATTGAGTAAACAACCAATGGCAGATATGTCAGCGACTGGCAGATAGACTGACATTCCAAATGACGTTATTGTTTCCACTTTTGGCCACCGGGCCAGATAACTTTGTGGCTTTATAAGTACTTGAACCAAATTCTTAAACTTTATATTCAATGTCATCTTTGTTGATTCTTTTCGTGTCATTCCTACATCAGTATGTAATCACATCAACTTTTGTAGGGATTAAACGCGTTTAATTAAGCTGTTAAATTATATTTATTTATTTATAATTAGGATGGAAGTCATTGGTAAAGATGAAAGGCTAAACTGATATTCATGTGTATATAGCAACTACATGTACTTCATTTTCGTTCCACTAATCAATGTTAGAATATCATTAAATCTGTTGCCCTCTACATATAACACCACTACCAACTAATTTGCCCATATTCACACATTCAATGATCTCCACAGCACCCAGTATACTGCCTGTCAGTGGTGGGCAGTCAGAACGCTCACAACCTGATCTCGGTGTCGACGGACGGGCGGCTGTGCTCGTGGTCGCTGGACATGCTGTCGCAGCCGCAGGAGACGCTGGACCTGCAGCATCGCCAGAGCAAGGCTGTCGCTGTCACCAGCATGGGCTTCCCGCACGGACTGGTGAATAACTTCGTGCTGGGCAGCGAGGATGGAAACGTTTATACTGGTAATAATTGCTTTGTTAAACACCTGTGATGTGGCGACACCTGATTACCTTCAAGGGTCGCTTGAGTCGTTTCTTCACAGTAGCTCGATATTGTGGACCTAAACTTGATTAAATTAGCACATATTTACTGGTCTCCTCCTAACTCCAAACAGTAGTGTTAATAAACTGTTGTGTTTTGGTTTGAAGGATATTGTAGGCATAGAAACTACTGAACATATTGAGACTTATAACATATTATGTCTCAGGATGGCGAGCGCAGTGGGTTTTCAAGCATTGCTTGGTAATTCAATGTGTTGTTTGGTTTTGCTACTACATCCTATGTGATCCTATGCTTACCATCAGGCGAAAAAAAATATTCCAATAAAATCAATTACATTAACAAGATCCTTTTCCTTTTTTAATTGTTATTGTTTAATCAACAGCAAAGTGTAATCGGGATAGATCTTGAACACCCCTTATTATCTACTTTTTTTTAATAAGTAAAAATATACAATGTGTGCGTGCAGGTTGCCTGTACGGCCAGCGCGCGGGCGTGACGGAGTGCGTGGAGGCGCACGCGGGCCCCGTGACGGGCGTGTCGTGCCACGCGGCCGCCGGCGCCGTGGACCTGGCGCATCTCTACCTCACCTGCTCCATGGACTGGAGCGTCAAGCTCTGGAGCCTCAAGGTACTGCCCCCAGTCGGTCATTACGGTGCCGTCTCATATGACATATATATACAGATTATAGTTAGACATATTGACAGCCTCCGTGGCGCACTCGGTTAGACACCGCCTGTGAAACGAGAGGCCGCGCGTTCGATACCCGTACCGAGAGAAATGCTTGCGCGGTCCGCAAATATTTCTTCCGGGTCTGGGTGTTTGTAAGACCGAAAAGTCTCTCGTAGTTCCTGATATCTGCAACACAAGACTCGATCTTCCTGTAGGGTCAGAACTATGTATTTGACTGTTGGGTGTTATATTATTATTATATGATACCGTTTCTGAATAATGTGTCTAATTGGTCATGGCTCAGTATTTATGATAACATAGCATAAATACTAAGCCATGATGTCAGTACTACCCCCCAGTAGTGCCAGTCTATTCCTGTATTTGTATAAAATCACGGAGCCATATCATACTATACTGTTTTTTTAAAATATGCTCTTACCATCCTATGATAAATAGAGGTTGTGCTATGCTATTGGCGGTATTTTTGGAAAAGCTCCGATAAAAAAATGCATTTGCGACTTAATTCTATATCGATGATAATTTATATTTTTTAATTATTTAACACACACAGTCATTACAGGTATATACCCAAATTCGAACTGGCGGAAACTAAAATAAAATAAACACCTGTAAAAAAAATCAACTCTTATTTTCATCACATATGTACTACATTTTCAGGAGAACAAGCCTCTATACTCATTCGAGGACAACGGCGACTACGTGGTGGACGTGCGCTGGTCGCCCACGCACCCGGCGCTGTTCGCCGCCGCCGACGCCGCCGGGAAACTCGACCTGTGGAACCTCAACAGAGATACTGAGGTACACACAACATGTTCAACTTGATTTTTTTCAAATTGCTCTGAATGGCGAGACGAGCCTGCTGTTCGCCTGATCGTAAGCGGCTACCGCTGTTCATAGACCTCCGCAGTGCCAGGGGACCAGCACAACAGAGTCGCTGCCTACCTTGAGGAGAGTACTGTCTTTAAACCTCGTTTGAAGAGCTTACTACAAGAAAGGAAGGAAAGGTTGTTTTACTGCAAGGAACGGCATGCTGTTTATGAGCATGCTTTATAGTTTGTATGAAACGAGCATGCCGTTCGCTTGATGGTAAGCGATACGACCGGTCATGAACAGTAGCAAAACCAAACAACACCTTGAATAATAAAGCAATGGTTATAATTCAACTGCACTGGCCATCCTGAGACAAGATGCTAAGTATCAATATGTTCAGTAGTTACTCTGGCTACAATGTCCTTCAACATATGAGAGACCTACCACCAGTAAATTAATTAAATATTCAGGATTCAGTAGAGAGCCAAAAAGTGAAAAAATATAGCCTTTTTAATCTCGCGCAATGGCAGTAAAATTATAGCTAGAAGACAATAAGTACGTCACCACAATCTGGATGCCGTTTCTAACTGTAAATGTTTTGCAGGTGCCCGTAGCGTCGATTCAGGCAGAAGGTGGAGTTGCGTTCAACCGCGTGTCGTGGACTCCGGCCGGCACGCACGTGACCGCTGGCGATGACGCCGGCAAGATCTGGGTCTATGAACTCGCTGAGGTAAGATTTATATGTCCGATGCTGATGCCGAAACTCACATTGTTTGTGCGAATAATAATCGACAACTCACATTGCTTGGGCGGATGACTTATCTGTAACGTATTCCTACTTAAAATTGTACTTATTTCATTATCAATTGCTAATTAACAATTGCTGACAGCCTCCGTGGCGCAGTTGGTTAGACGCCGCCTGTGAAACGAGAGGCCGCGGGTTCGATCCCCGCACCGAGAGAAATGTTTGTGCGGCCCACAAATATTTCTTCCGGGTCTGGGTGTTTGTGAGACCGAAAAGTCTCTCGTAGTTCCTGATACCCACGACACAAGACTCGATCTTAGTGTGGAGTCAGGACTATGTATGTGACTGTTGGGTGTTATTTATTTATTATTATTTATTATTAATGTTTATATTCCCTTTTTGTTATAGTAAGTTTTTAGATGTTACCTCAAAACTTAATATTAATATATACTTAATGACGCGGAATTGTGTCAAATGGCTGAGCATAATTACTGTTCTTTGCGAGTTGATACTATACCTAAACTGCATTGGACTAACAGTCAGTTTTCTTTTCCAAGATTAGACCAATTTAATATTATTATTTTATATGTTAGACTGATACATTAAGTATAATACTTCCTCCACAGCATGTATCCCAGCCGCGTCACGACGAGTGGAGCAAGTTTGTGTACACTCTGCAAGAGTTGCGCAACAACCAGGCTGACGAGGAGAGCGAGCGCGTGAGCCTCGCGGCCAGCGGGCCCTCCTCACTCACCAGCCTCACGTCGCTCGCATCCAACCCGCTCAGGTAACTGCACTGGGACGTGCGGTGCGGCTGGACTCTATAAACACAAGGCTGCATTGGGATTACATGAAGGAGTATACACGCTGAAATGGCTTGTTAGCTCAGTGAAGGATATACATGTCAGCTTATGTAGATATTGCTAATAGTAGTGCTAACATGGTTGAAATTTGATCGCAAAGATTAAATTTGCGTTGCTTCCTTATGTCATGGTAACAGAATGCTATCGCAAGTAAAAAAAGAGACTACTTTTGATAAAAAGCAGTGTGATTAAGCCAAAATGTGTTTTGAGATTAACTACAGCGTGCACAGGCTACTTTTGTGAATCACGTAGCGTTGACGCTACGTCTAACGAATATGGAAAATACGTCGGCCGTCAATAGATGGCATTCTTACGGTGTTGATTACTATTTTGAGTTGACTACCCTCTTAGAAGAAACAAAAAAATAATGTATAACACTCCACTTTATCCCGGTAGCTATATTCTCTAAATTAAATTTATGATATTCATAAAATGTTTTTTAAATTAATCCAGCTTTAAAGCTTACCTATTCTGGAGTGTTGACAATGGAGTCTCCTTAAGGTGAAAAATATTTTAAATTAAATACACAAATTGTATAACCTATGTCTATACTGGGCTATTTGATAGTAAGCAACATTTTAATCCATTTCTAACTGCGATTAAGTAATTTTAGATGTTACATTATTCATCAACCTGTGGCTCAAATTTTAGGAGCTGGTTTTGTATGAAAAAAAATCTTCATCTGGACTTTTGTAATAGGCTGTTAATTCAAAAATAATTTGAATATTTTCCATGCACTACTGAAAACATATTAAGAAACATAGATCTATCACATTAGTAAAACTTTCAAGCATACAGCTTAAGCTTATAAAAATGTAGAGATTAGACAAGTCTCTCTAAGCCTAACATATTTTTTGATCATAAATATGAATTATGACTATACAAGACAAGCAAGCAGTATCTTTAGATTTAAATTATAAACTAGAAATTTGTAAAATAGTAAAGGGTGGATATTATGAGATGGAAAATGATGAATTTTGTACATTCATAATTAGAGATTTGACTGAAACAATGCAGGTGTCATCTGTGAATGTATAATTATAAGTATAGAGTGAAAAGGAATGTATTCTACTGTATATCATATATTTTAAATTAAGAACTACTTAATTGAGATTCATTTTAGAACTTATCAGCAATTTTAACAAATAAATCTCTCTAATATTAGTTAACTCATCACTAAAATATTTGTATGTATATAATAGACAGCAGCTGTATTTAATTGTAATAGCTTTACATTCTCACAAATAAATAAATATAAAACAAGAGGATGTTTTCATTAAAATTCATAGTGCATTTTAAATACTTAATTACCCTCTAAACATTCCTATGTGTTTATTTGTAAAATAACAGACAATTATTATTCATATTTGTGTCCCTTCCAGAGAAAAATTAGGTCAAATTAGGTAAATAGGGACAAAGATTAGTGTTTATTTTAAATGTTTGTGCATTGAAAAACAACTCATAAAAGAATTGCATTGTATTGTATTAATTACTTAACATATTGAAATCAGTCACCTAATTTGGTCTCTATATACCCTGTTTAGTATTGTTTATCTATAACTAAGTAACATAGGGTTATCATTATTTTATGTATGAATGTGGTACAGTAAGATATTATTTAAATACTAACATTGTTTATTTAAATTAGTTGTCTAATGTTATCCAGAAAGATGGTACTTATTTATGCTTCATTATGTTCAATAAAGCATTGCTTTGTAAACACCTGTTTTATTCATAGAAAATAAGATGATGCATCATATTATTGTCCTGTTTAATAGCATAAAGACCCCAAGAAAGTTGACAAGTAGGTTGATTCTAAAGATTACTTTATAAATATATTTGTATAACTACATTCCATTCAACTAACAAACTTTAGTACAACTAAAATAAATTTGCAGAATTACATTACTCCACTGTGTTGAATCTATCTATTTTTACTTAAATTATGTGGTAAAATAAACATCAAATATAACTATTCTATAATTTATTGAGGTGAAAATGGTATAACAACTTTTCCTTTAGACAGATTGACTTCTTCCCAACAGATGCAGGTGATTGTCTTCTTGTCCATGATATCAACATACATCTTCCCATCAAGGTGGTCCATCTCATGCTGAGCTATCCTTGCTGTCCAGTCTTTGTAAGTTTTTGATTGAGCCTGTCCATTGTGATCATAGCCTGGAATTTTAATTGTGTGCATGAGTAACTGATATGATGATGAGACACTGGTGGAAATGGAGAGGAAGGTTGTTAGAAATTGATTTTACGATAAACATACCTATTATATTATTTTAGCCCATTTGCCATTGGGAGTTGGAACCAAAGACATAACAGGCTGTTCTCTAAACCAAGATGAAAGTAAGAAGGCAAAATTATATGTTCAACAATATTACCGGGTATCTCAAGACTGCTACCTAAAACGAAGCCGGGTAGTAGTTTTAGTGACTACAAACACAATGCAACCAAAAATTTCGAAAAGAAACGTGACAATTATTTTTTTATGATTTTTTAAATATCTTCATTTTTGGGTGGTAAATCCATAGTTTTTGCTAAAATAATAATTTAAACACTTTTAGACCTTAGATTATTTATAAATAAAAGGGTATACACTATTATTTTAGGAAAAAATGTATTTACCACCCAAATATGGTGATAAGAAAAAAAAATACAAAAAAAAATTGTCGCTATTTTTTGCAACTTTTTCTGTTGCATTGTGTCTGAAGTCGCTTAAACTACCACCTGGCTTCGTTTTCGGTAGCAGTCTTGATATACCCTGTATAAACAAATTCTACAATGGTTTGTAAAGCATCTAATACATCTATTGAGCATGCACCATTATGTATAATAATGTGTAGCACACCTGATATTTGAACTTCCTTGTACCTGGGGACATCAGCAGTGTAACCCTGTACACTCTCACAACCTTCAGATTTTACAACTTTTTGGTAATTCAATACCTTCAATGTTGGGTTAACAAATACCTGAAAGTGATAACAATAAGTTAAGCATATTAACAGAATAAAATCTTACTGATACCTTATATTTCCTCTAAAAGATCTTCTACCATTCACTGAAAGATTCTGAAATAATTTCTTAGTTCAGTTTGACACTACCATGTGGTATAGGCAAGGGTATAGGTATCATCTACTCTTGTCTATTTCTTAGTAAAGGAAACATAACATAATTTCAGCTAAACATACAACTGTATTCAAAATAAGTGTAGGTCAATTTCCTGTGAGTATAATTAATGCGCCATGATCAATTATTATGAACAGGGCTTAGAGTATATACACTCAAAGGCACAATTAACCGTCCACCTTGTATTTCTTTCAGTATACAGTAGTCGTCAAATTTAGACCACATTTGATGGAAGTTATGTTAAAAGCAACCACTAAGAATAAATAGAAACATAAAAGTCTTTAAAAAAACCGTTTATTAAAAAAGAATATCCCAAAAATCGATTATGCAAAAAATTTGCGTAAAAATATTATGAGTTTAATTTTGAAAAGAATCGTTCGCTTTTTTTAAATTTTAATTTTAATAATGGGTGTTACCACCTCGTGCCCTAATTACTTCTTGTAGCTGGTTTGGATATCCATCCATGATGTCTTGAATATCCGACTGAGGGATATTGGTCCACCTCTCTATCACAGCCGCCTTGAGCTCTTCTAAGGTCGCAGGGGCTGGTACTCTTGCTCGGACACGTCTTTTTAGATTTTCTCAAACGTGTTCAATTGGGTTATAATCAGGACTGCGTGCCGGCCATGACAAAACTTGAATCCCGACTTCATCGAGGCATTGAATGACGGATCTTGCAGTATGGTATCGATATTGACGTGCATTATTCTAAAATTCTCACCAATAAATAGTGCGAAAGGTGTGACGTGGTCTTGTAAGACTGCCTCCACGTATCTTTGAGTGGTCATACTGCCTCTATCAAACACCACAAGATCCACCACGAGCATCGTAAATGATAGCTCCCCGAACCATTACGGACTCTCCCTAATAACCCACAGTTTCGATTATTGCGCATGGAGCAAGCCGTTCATTTTGGCGCCTGTAAACACGTTGACGTCCATCTGGACCTCTCTAAGCTATTCTACTCTCATCTGAGGACACTACGTCCTTCTATTCCTCCATAGTCCAGTCAGCATATTTTCGTGCAAAGACAAGTCTAGCTCTACGATGCTGTGGATAGTTGTGGAGCGCGAGCTGGACAAAAAACCATTAGATTACTTTCAGCAAGTCTTCTTCTAATGGTACGTTCACTTAAATTGACCTTTCTCACCTCAAAGAGACGTATACGCGCTTCAGCACCGGTGCAAAAGCGATTTCTTAGCACATTACTGACAACAAAGCGGTCATCGAGAGCCGAAGTGCACCAATGTCGGCCTTAACCTGGCCTCCTCGTGTATGAACTAGCCTCCTAAAAGTCCGTAGTTCGAGGTATACAAGTGTAAAACTAATGCGACATTGGCTCTACCCCGCGTCAGCTAAAGTTACTGCTCTAACAGCACCAGTTGCATCGACTGGCATTTTTTTTAAGGCACAAAGAATAATCATACACTAAAAACTCAAATTAAACAATATGCGCATACTATGGCGGAGAAGAACAAGAAATGTAAAGAAGGTAACCTAAATGCAAAAATGTCAAACAGCGACTAAATTTCAAAAACGCTTCGGAGATAAAGTTTAGGCATTGAAATGACGGTAAAAGTACTTAATTTATTGCTAAAGTAGGTACTTAACAAAAAACAAAGCATTAGTTATGCTACAGTTAACATAAACAAACAGGATGACGAAAAATATAGGTGGACGGTTAATTGTGCCTGTGAGTGTATATACAGGGAGCGCTGGTACTTCAAAAACGTAGATAAAAGTGGTGGTGCCGGGCCACCTTTTTCTGCCCTCCTATTGGCTAATATTTGAACAGGTTGTGCAACATACATAAAATAATTTAAAAAAAATAAAAAATATAGTTTAGGTATATTTAATTTCACTCAAACTCGTTTTAAAAGGATAATAACTAAATATAATTTCGGCTATCAAAGGAATTTATAGCAATTTATTGCTAAATAATTAATTCAATTTCCACTCATATAGGAGCGTTACCAACATTACAAACCAGAAAATATCTACGTTTTTCAAAACGCGAATGTATGAAAGCGCTCCCTCTATATATAAATACTCTAAGGAACAGGGACACAATGGATGATTTTCTCTATGATAAAAAGAGGCAAATAAGAACTTTGCTGTTATTATATTTTCGGTTTGATATCTGCAGATTTATTGTAATAATACATGCATATTTTAATTAAAGTAATTTAATTATTAATATGTATACCGTACAGTACTTACTCACAGTGAATGGGACTACGGTCAAACCCATTTGTTTGGCGATTTCTTTAGGCACTAGTGCAATTTGTTTGGCTGTGTGCTGCATTACAAATATTCTCATATTAACTCCAATTTGCGGAGCAGACATTCCATAAGCTCCATATTTATTCACCACATACTGCAGCTTTTGTATTACCGTCTGTATTTCTTTTGTTTTTATTTTAACGACAGGCACTGGCTCGGAAATTTTACGTAATGTAGGATCGCCGATTTGGATTACATGCTCGTAAGGCGGAGATGATACGCCGCGTGCAGGTGCTAGCCTAGCGTACCAATTTAAAAACTTTCTAGTGACACCCATATTTTAGATGTCTTCTTTTATAAAATAATTTATTTACCAATTTATAGTTAAAAAGTTAGGTTATATTGTTCGTATGAAACTCAGCTGACTATGACATTTGTCCTGTTGCCAGTTGTCATCTGATACGTCGTGCATATTTTCCCTTGTTCATCTATGGTAGGTACAAAAATGTGGGTTCATGTTGTTGTCCATTTCATGGTCCATAATTATAAGTCCTACTTTGGTCTCATTGTCATGTCATGCCGGACACGAGCTTCTCCAATTGAAAGTATGATTTAAACGGGTTAGGCCATATTATATTCCACCACGCTGGGGTAGTGCGGGTTGGTGAATAAATATTATAAATGTACGAAATAATCGACGATAAATATATACCATAAAATTAATTCAATTTTGTGCCTTATGTGAAATTAAAATTGTTTGGTCTATGACATTTAACCCTTTACCGCATACTGTGACGAATTTGGAACACTCACAACAATTCGCTTTAGAAAACTAGTTATAGGTCTACCAGAATCTCATGGCAAAAAATTACAAAAAAACATAATGATTTTTATGTGGCAATACCATCGGTCAACAGCTGATTCAAAACTTGAGTGATGTCATTCGATATGAATATTTTAAGATTTCCATCCTTTCTTAGCGAAAATGTACAAATTAGTTTTACAATCACAAGTGCGACACATTGTTTACAGGGTTTATCGCCAGATCCGTGAATAATTTGGTCAAATTTAAACAAAATCGACGATTTTAAAATCGACGTCGTTTTAACAAGTAAGTCGGAGTGAATAGTTTTGATACTTTATTTTTTTTTATTAGTGTTAGATACAGGGTATATCAAGACTGCTACCGAAAATGAAGCCGAGTGGTAGTTTAAACGACTTCAGACACAATGCAACAGAAAAAGTTGCAAAAAAAAAGCGACATTTTTTTTTCCTATGGCCATATTTGGATGGTAAATACATTTTTTCCTAAAATAATAGTGTATACCCTTTTATTTATAAGTAATCTAAGGTATAAAAGGGTTTAAATTATTATTTTAGCAAACACTATGGATTTACCACCCAAAAATTACGTTTTTTTTTAAAAATCATAAGAAATAATTGTCGCGTTTCTATGCGAAATTTTTAATTGCATTGTTTTTGTAGCCACTAAAACTACCACCCGGCTTCGTTTTCGGTAGCAGTCTTGAGGTACCCAGTATTTGCATGTGTTTTATCGTATATACTTTAATATCATTTTTTGAAACTAAACAGTAATGCATTAAATACCTATTTACAGGAGTTTCCAGAGATTTTAGATAAGGAACGGTTTATTATCCTTTTATTTACCTTTATCTTCATCGTCTTCATCAGAAGATGTACAGGAAGAGTATTTAGAAATAAGCTCTGACTAAAGTGTTAATGAAATAAAGAAGACTGAAAATAAAATTATACGTTTTTATTTTACAATCTTGCATCTTTCCTATAACATTTATCGAATCTAATAATTATTTAAATAAATAATTATTAGACATTTACATTGATTTTACAATTTGGAAATTGAAAGTTGTTTGATTAAGTTAGAACTATTAAGAAGAGAGAATTAAACGAAACTGGTGGCTTGGTACCACCATTTTTATCTACGTTTTGATAGTACTAGCGCTCCCTCTATATTATAAATACTCGTAAGGCACGTATGTATATTATAATTCAAAATTGAAAAAAATCTTATTTGCCTATTTTAATTGGTTATTAATCTAAAAGTACAATTTTGAAGTAATTTTAATGTTTAAATAACCTATATATTTTTACTTAAAACATTATGTACTTTATTTACAAAGTTATAGTACAAAAATAATGTCAATTTGAAATAATAATTACTTACAATTATTGAAATTATCAAAATATGTTCATCCAATTACCCCAGTGTTGCAATGCGTAAATTCAAATTTCCCAAAATGCCATGAGATTCTGGTAGACCTATATATTCTGTCTAATGAAAGCTGAGAGTGATTATTTTTTTTCTTATACTGGCAACAAATACTGTTAGTTATTGTTTACATAACCTCTTCAATAGCAATTTGTGAATAGTTTTGTAGTTTTCAGTATTAAACAATGCGTAAAAGAATTAAAAGGATGTGAAAAAGATGCTTTACGACATGACTAACGATTACGAAGAAGTGAAACGTCAAAGAGATTCCGTTTTCAAAGAAAAAACGTGATTTTCGTCAACTATTTCCGAAATTGCATGTAGGTGGTTGTAGTAATGTTGATACTTTTACTGCATTATTTGAATAAAATTAATTTATTACGATAATTTTTTAGGTGTTGCGTATGTAATGGAGGACAATGCTAGTAACTATGATAAAGCAATTAATTTAATGATGAAGACTGCAGTGACTTATTTGGAGACTTCAGTTGGCGACGAGTTTGTCAATTTTATTTTTGATGATTGATTTATTTGGAATAAATGCATTTATTATATTTTTTTATTTATAAGCAGTTTAAGTATCAATTATAAGGATTCCGTATCAAATATGGAAAAACTGTACTCTAATACCTGACTACTCCGTTGTCCAAGATCGGTCTGTCAAGGCATCCTGTAAGGTATTTCCTGTTATACTAGCATCATAGGTGGTGTTATAGTACATGTTTATATAAAAATCCGAAAACCCAAATGATGGCGATAATAATACCTGCCTGTCTTTTTGTAAATATTTAGTGAATTTTAGTTTCAAGTATAAACTCTATCTAGATAATATTGAAAAATTCAAGTTTTATTTTTAGAGTTTCTTAACCAAACGAAAAATCGATGCTAAAGAAAAGAAAAAGTGAATTTAAAAAATGTAATCATTAAGTATCTATCAGATATTTCCAAGTATACTCGGGGTTGTAAGCGCTAGATTTTTTAAATTTCCCGCTATTTTGCACTCTCAGCTTTCATTAGACAGATTATACGACATATTTGCCGAAAGGTTTGCACTAAAAACCTTGTTTGCAGTGTGTGTCACAAAATAACATAGAGATGTCGCTAGTATAGGACTGCATAATGGCAGCAACCGGTAGTGCGATTCACGTAACTTTTTGACGCGCCGATCAAGTTGCGGTGCAGTTACAATTAAGTTTACCCTTTGGTACAAAATGGTATTCTTGTAAATGTTTAGCTGCGCATGAACTGCGCGTGAGCTGCGCGTCAACTGTACGTCAGACGTATGAAATTTGTTTGACATTGACATATACGCGCAGCAGTAGAATACGCTAAAACGTTTGCGTGACGCGAACTTGACGCGAGCGTATTTGACAGCGGTTGTCAAAATTATAAGAATACGAAAAGGGCTGTTTTGATTGAAACTTAACCGCAACTGCACTGCAGCTGAACTTATTATAATACGTGAATCGCACTACTGGGCCATTTCGACTGAGTTTAAATGTGCAGTTAGTTAAAAAAGTTTTTCTTGGTGTATTACGAGTTGTTGTGAGATAGTTGTAATTAATATTGGAGAAAAATAGATCCCCAGCGTTTTTATGGCATAACCCGTAAGTATTGACATAAGCATCATCTTACTATCGTCAATTGAAGTGGTGTTCCGAATTTGGAACTTCATGCACTAACGTACTTAATTACTTTCCAAATATGGAACTTCATGCAGCTTGGTGATATATGGTTTCTGGTCATATTTGGAACTGCATGCAGTGTAGCTTAATATTTTATTACAGATAATATGGTTACTCGGGCTCGACATTTAAACATCATCCCAGATAGCAGTGACGACAAAAATATATCAGATGATGATGAATATGATATATTTTTACCAACACCATTAGAAAGAGTGTATATCCCAGAAAGCGAAGAGGACGCCTATTAAGTCAAGATACTATTATAGAAAATAAAAGACGACGGCGCGGCGGTTAGAGCTGCCTCCACTTGAAATAGCTGAAGATGGCATGAATCATTGGCCAGTAGAGCGATTCACGTAATATAATAAGTTCAGCTGCAGTGCAGTAGCGGTTAAGTTTCGATCAAAACAACCCTTTTCGTATTCTCGTAATACGCTCGCGTCAAGTTCACGTCACGCGAGCGCTTTAGGTTATTCTACTGCTGCGCGTATATGTCAATATCAATAATATACAAATTTCATACGTCTGACGTACAGTCTGTGCGTACAGTTGACGCGCAGCTCACGCGCAGTTCACGCGCAGCTAAACACTTACAAGAATACCATTTTGTACCAAAGCGTAAATTTGATTGTAACCGCACCGCAACTTGATCGGCGCGTCATAAAGTTACGTGAATCGCACTACTGAGTGGAAACAAGATCGCCAAAGATGCAAAATGGAAGCATGTGGATAAAAATCACAAGTGATGTGCACAAAGTGCAAAGTCTATTTGTGCTTGAACAAGGACCGCAATTGCTTCAAACGATTTCATACATAATTAAGCTATTTTTTTTTATTGTCCTAAAACACTACTGCATAATGTACCGAATTTGGAACTAGCAAAAATAAAAGCGTTAATGCATATTGTCCCAAATCTGGAACAAATAGTTTTTATTAAATAGTTTTGCCCTACATAGTTGAAATATTTTTTTTTTCATTTTTTCCGGGTCTTATTTTTGCTAATCTATATATATAAAACAAAGTCGGGTTTGTTACAACACTTATAACTCGAGATCGGCTAGACCAATTTTCATGGTTTTTGGTTCGTTGGATTTGTCCCCGCCCCGAATAGCAAAATACATCTTAAAAATAATGAAAACTCGACGAAAAGATAATTATACAAGATGAATCATTTATAATATAAAAATAACCTTTTTTTGGGTATCGTTCAAGCGTGATGCGTCCAACCAATATAGGTGATCTTTGTTTATTTGACGGGAGATGTAAAAGACGGTCAAGCTTCAACTACCATCCAACGTAAAATTATCTATCATTCCATTGTCTTTCATTGACGGCTGACGAAACAGAACAAAATTGAAAAAAAATCTACATCGTGTATATAATATTATCTAGATACGGCGTCTTGCGCGTAATTTTGTTAAATGTAACATAAAACGATGTCCATATCTACCAAAATAGCCCATTGTTTTTTTAGATTATTGCAACAGTTTTAAACAAGGTATACTCTATCGAAGCGTTTTGCCGGGGTACACCAAATTATATCTAATTATAATTTTTCGTTTTCATAAAGGACGTTGTTTTTTGAATTGATACTTTTAGATGCGCTGGGGGACAAATTTAAATTCCGCATTAGTATTGTTTTCAAACTCAAGAATTAAAAAAATATTGGTACGTTGATGGTGTATCTAGACATTATAATGAAACGATATGCAGTTTTATATTTTTAAATATTTGTTCTATTACATACGTCACCTGGTGAGGCAGTAGCCAGTATGAAGGTTTTATTAATTTGTATATGGTAACGTACTAGACGCGACTGCCAACAAGTTAACGATGGTCACGGGTTCAAATCCCAGGGCAGACCTCTGACTTTTCGGATTAATTTCTACGTGAAATAAAATCCGCCAACCCGCACTAAGCCAGCGGGGTGGACTATATCTTCTTCTATAATATAAAAATGAATCGCAAAATGTGTTGGTAAGCGCATAACTCAATAACGCCTGGACCAATTTGGCCAATTCTTTTTTGTAAATGGTTATTATTACTTTATTACTAACAAAAAGTAAAGGCATGCAATATTATTTGGAAAAACAGCATTTTGGTGCAGAAATAAGGGATGGACAATAAAAAACGCTTAAGTTTTTAATGTCAAAATTTCATAAGGCAATCTTTATATGTTTATGTATATGCAGAGACGGAATATAATAGAGTGGAAGGTACGGGAGAGGGCTGGGATAGCTGACAGATTTGATAGGACGAAATGTAAATGCACGTTATTAGACGGGATGGATAATAAAGAGAAAGGACGGGACGGATCGGGAAGAGACTGAACAGACGGATGAGACGGGATTGAGCCGGACAGTAGGATAGCGACGTCAAGTTTAGGTATACAAGAGTTTATACGAAAAATAACATGTATTTGGTGTGGAGCGGAATCAAAAAATATATGCACCCAGGCGAAGCTGGGTCGGGCCGCTAGTAAATTATATATATTTTTTTCGAGTGATTTAAAAAATCCATGCGGTAAAGGGTTAAGAAACTCAGTCTATTATAAAAGAATATCTGTATTTTCTTTCAGTTGATAACGGGCGCGTTCCATTTGACGATCGCAATAACCATGCATACCGCGATATTTACCGTTCCACTTGCTCATGAGCGTTACGATCGCAAACCCAAGTGGAACGGTTTGTGAGGCGTTTTAAACGTTTCAGTAATAAATATTTTAAAATAGCTATAAAAAGGTTAGATTGTATTATGCGTTTTAAGTAATTTTCTCAGATGACATTTTTGTTGTTTTGACATTTCAAAATCCCGCCAGTATTGTCAACGCACACCACGACCCACCTCTTGACATGTGTCATCGTGGGCGAAAATTATGACATCATCAATGACCAATGATTAAAGAATAGAGGGGATAAAGCATAAGGTCACGTGACGCGTACCACTTTGATTCACAAACATGGCGGCGGCTCCGCCCCTAAAAATAGTGATACGCTAGTACCAAATTTTTTATCGATATCGATCATCAACAGTGGCATACGACTAACATTAATATAACATTCTTAATTTTTGCTTTACATCTCAATTGAGTATAAACAGGGGATTTTAGGACTTGACAGTCAAGTCTTTAAAAATTAAATCCGATAATAATAGGTCAATGTTTTGATATTTTTTTCATGCTATGATTTATTTGATGGGTAAGTTTTACCTGATGATTGGATTGGATTTGTCAAATAATACACACGTGAGATAAAATACAACTTTATTAATAGCTAGAATTTGGTTGCGACTTCGAATATACCACACTTTTTTCCTTAAGCACCAATTTTCACCATGTCAATATTTCTTTTGCCAAATTATAACTAAAATCTAAAAAAAACAGACATTTAGCAAACAACTATGAAAATATGTACACTAAACTAACAACTTAAATATATAAATAGAAATAAAATATCTACACAAAATTAACAATTAAAATGTAAAAATAGAAATTAAACAATTAACTAAATAAACACAATTAACTAAATAAACTGACATTATTGTGTTCTGTGACATGAACCATTGTAATTTTAAATGGCGATATAAAAAAAAGAAAAAAGAAGACAGTTCGTGTTGCTGACGAAGTTTCTTGCGCCACTTCTTCTTCACAGCTACTACACGTTCCGAAGCGGTGGTAGCAGAAATGAACAATCCAAAAGATCTTTTGAAAGACTATTTGAATAAATAATAATAATAATAATTAATCTTTATTTCATTACAACATGTTTACAACATAATAACACCCTGACTCCTGAACTAGGAAGCCCTGTATAACAGAAGTCAGTCTCTTTCGACAATTATTTATTTAACAGCTGCTTTATATAAAAAAATAAGAAACTCGAAAAATAATAATAATTAAAAGACTTAATAAACTATGTAACAACACTAGATCGCCAAATGAAATGAACTTAAATTATAAAGAATATTTTGATTTTGATTTTGAATAAAGGAATTGTAGCGGACATCGCGAACGAAGGCAGGAAATCAGCACTAGAATAAAAATATTTTTCGAATAATTCAATCAAACAAAAAAAACATAAGGTACATACATACATAAACATACCAGCGGTGAATAATGTGGACTATAGATTTTAATTTATGTATAAATATTGACTGCCTCAGTGGCGTAGTTGTATTATGGTACGGTTACAAAGCTGAGGTCTCAAGTTCGAATCCCGGGTCGCGCAAAGTGATAACGGATTTTTCTATTCATTATCAGCACAGTCAGGAATTTGTGCCCGATATTGCGATAGGCTCGCCACCCACAACATCGTAGGACGGAACATACAAGGCGAAATAAATAAATAAATAAATAACACCCAACAGTCACATACATAGTCCTGACCCCACATTAAGATCGAGTCTTGTGTCGTGGGTATCAGGAACTACGAGAGACTTTTCGGTCTCACAAACACACAGACCCGAGAGAAATATTTGTGGGCCGCACAAACATTTCTCTCGGTGCGGGGATCGAACTCGCGGTCTCTCTATTCACGAACGGCGTCTTACCGCCTGCGCCACGGAGGCTGAAATGTGGGTGTCCTGGTTGCACCTCTGCCTACCCATTCTGGAAAAAGGCGTGAGTTTATGTATGTATAAATATTATGGGGTCAGACTATGTATGTGACGGTTGGAGGTAATTATTTCTTGATATTCCTAAAAATATACTTATACTTTACAATTATCGTTACTTTTTTAGTCGCCATAATGTAAACATATGACCAACTAATACTAATTTACATGTTACAACCGTTACACGGTTATACCTGTCGAGACAAACACCCAGTTGCATCTAATACATTTCGTTCATTATTACGTTGCACCATTCTTTGCTAAAATCAAAAATACCTATCAGGATATTTAATACATACCAAATAAAATAAAATAACATAGGTAGATTTTTATTGCTATTATTTGACTGAGGAAAATCATTATGTCTCACTTAGAATTCAATCAATGAATATGAAAGTGTTGGTTAAGATAAACAATTATAATAATTAATAATAAAATATAAAACTATTTCTGTTCATTAAAAGGTTCTCCAGAACATTAGACAATAGACTACCAATTGTCCAAATTATCTTGCATGTCATCTTTGTTATTGATTAACAGTTGTATTATTAATAGGATTATTAGGTAAAATATCATAATTACTACAATTTCACTTACCGGGAATATTGTTGGAAAGCTGTTTTCTTTTTCAAAATGTAATGAACAAATAAATGTATTTATTGCAGGGTTCCAATAGCTTCCAATTTTTTGTATCCTATTTGTCCTGGTTTGTATGTTTATAGGGAATCTAAAAAATATTTTTAATTTCACTTTGTTTGTCGGTCTGAATATATATTTAAATATAAACTATTTTTTTCTTTTTTTGAAAAATAAAGATCAAAATATTTAAAAATGATAATATCGATATGAATAATTTCGTATCGAATCCACTCATCTCTAAACTTGTGTGTAAACAAACAATGAGGTTGTTATTTACACTACTTGTATAAATAACGCCTAGAAGAGTCTAAAACTTAATCAACAAGATCCAAATACATTTATAAATGATAAAAATAAACCCAAAATGTAAATTTAGCACATATTTGTTAGTATTTCGTAAAAACAGTTACTAACCTATGAAAAGTTGTATTGAGTCCTTTTTGCTTGAACTCGACTTGAATCCTCTAACACAACACTGAGGCACTTTAAAAAGTTAACAATTAAACTAATTAGCAAACTTAACAAACGAGATTAAACAATGAATAATTCGAAATTCTTTGATTTTGCAGATTTGTTTACTTCGATTGACAGATAACGCCACAGTTTGACATTTCATGGAGTTTTTGTTTTACTAGTCTGTGGTTTCGGATGAGCTAAATAAAATGGCGTCATTTTGGTCTAGGGGCGGTCTCAGTGTGGTTAGTGAACAAAATATTGCCATATTCGAAACAAAGGAATTATTATTTGTCTCTTTCATTAAGGGAAAAGTCAGCTTTGTGTAAAGGAGACAGATAGATAAACGTACATTCCGCGTCGATATTCCTAACATAACTATAATTTGATATATATATAGCTACTTTTGTGCGTAATCCTTTATAATTCTTTTATCATTGTCAATGACATGTTCATCGCAACCACGACGATCGTGGTCGTGAAATGGAACGCCGAAATGAGTGTTTTGAGCGCCGTGAACGCCAAATGGAACGCGCCCAACGTAGTGTTTATTTTCTCTATGTTTTTATTTTCTTTTTTGTAGCTAGAAGCTCAGTCATTAGTCATGCGCAAAATGAATCACTGTAAAGAAAAGAGAGATTTATATATTTTGAGTCAAATATATATATCATTCTTTTATATCTTTATATCTCTATCTCACAATGATCAATGAGCTAAAGAATGAGTTGATTAAAATTGTCTTTCTTTATATCTATATCTAAGATTGACATTTTGGTGGAGTATATCTTTATATCTCTATCTCTTAATGATTCATGAGCTAAAAGATGAGTTTAAATTAGTTGATTAGAAATTTTGTTAATTAGAAATTTCGTTATGAGTCTTCCACAATATCTATTTATAAAATTAACATTTGAGTGGACGTTCAAGAGGCTATATTCGAGTAAAAATTGCTTTGTGGTTTAGATATAGTATTGTTACAGTGAGATAAAGAGATTAATTCTTTTCTGCTAATATCTATCAACAAAAATAAATTGTGTTCAGAAATATAAATAAGGAGTAGTGAAATATGTAAAAATTCGTGGACATTTAAACATTGCATAAACTGGATAGTTTTGTAATTTAAACTTTTGTGCTATGGTCACCACTGGTACAAGATATTTCACGGAAACAAAATATAAATCCGATAACAAAAACGAATACAATATATCTTTGCTAATTTGAAAACATGCTAGCGAAATTAGGCCTTAAGTCATTGTAAATTGCTTTGTTTTCGCTTACACTCCATTTACTACTGTGATCGTATTCCACGATCGTACGCATGGCGCATGTATTACATTGTGAATATAAATATTCTCTTTTCCGCTCACACAAATATAAAAGTCTATATTTGTTTCTTTCTAATCTTTGCAGTGAAATTGAACCAATAATGATCTTTACGCGTATGGATATAATGAGTTAGTTTGAGTGCAAGGGATATAAAGATATAATCGCTCCGTACGTCGGATATATATCTTTTTAGTAACTCATTCCTGAGTTACACATTTCTATCAGTCATTACGGGAAAATAATCTGCATCAATCAATCGTCTGACATCTGGGACCGGTTTTTTTTGGTAGATTTTTATAATTTAGGTACCTATTACAAAATTTCATTAAAAATAAACGGCGGTTGCTGCCTTTGTTATCAATTTTACTACATACACTTGCATGTTAAATGTTAATGGTGTTTGTTGGATATTAATAGATCAATACCGGCGTGGGCAGTCTACTTTTGGTAGTACGAAGTGATTTTAAACAGATAAGCGGCTGTTCATGCGGTTCAAAGTAAGTAATTATGCAATTGAATTATCTGTTGAGCTTGTATGTACGCACGCCGGCGGTTTGATAATCATTATTCAATAAGAGGTAGTGTTTGATTTGCATATTATATTTATTTATAGCCATATGTACCTACTTGAGCCAATTAATTAACATTTCAAATGGTTGGAAGTCGATAAACACGTAAAAGAATATTTGTCACAAATGATAAATAACAAATATCATATCACAAACCGGTTTGTAATAATGGATAACAATCTTAATGAAAGGATTTAAATAAACACAAAATTTATGTTGCTATTGTAGATTAGATTTAATGATTTTGATTTACCCTTTATAATTACTACTCTTGTGAGTACACATTTTGTTCATTGAACTAAAGGCAATTTTTTTTTATTGGAAGTAAGTATATTTTCCAAGAACTCTCGGCATGGGTCACCATTATATTTATATTTATTGAAAATATATATTTTGTCCTACACAAAAAAATAGGTTTCATCAAAGGAAAAATCTTCATCCCAATATTATTTCATAGTAAACTAGGCTTTCTCTTTTATCTCATTTTTTATTTGGTATATAAAAAATGTTATATTATTGTTTATGAAGCAATATGTTGTATCACCAATTTATTTGCTTTGTTACGAAATAGTATCATAATTTGGTAAAGTAGAAAACATAGAATTTGTAACAAAGCTGAACTTTTACGATAATCAATGTAATAGAGGAAGTCTCCACAGAAATATTGAAACTAGACAACTGTAAATGTAAGATATAAATAATACAAACACTGTGGAATTGTTTATGTAATATGTGCAAAATTGATTAACCAATTTATCACTTTGTATATCTGTTATGTGTATCTTGCACAGTTCAAGGTAACATTGACATTTGATAGTTCTAATTGATACGAAATGTGTGTAAACTCAGTAATATATATCTAAACACACTTTGACTCACTTGTTTTAAATGTTATTTTGAACAGTTGTGAGTTGAGTGAATTAAATTTACTTTAGCTAATGTTTATTCAGATAAAACATAGAATCAACAATACACATAGAATAGACATATCATATTGACAAACAAGATTTACAAGTGAGAAATACTAAAGAATGAAGATGGGATTTTTTCTTTGCAGATTCCACTATAAATTGGAATTAACATGTAATAAGATTTTCCTGTGTTCAATTGTAGTATTTTTTTATTTTGTGTGTGCCATTATAACAATATGGTATAGGTATCCACTCTCATCTAATATTTCCTGGTTAAGGAAATATAATTTTCAGCTAAACATACATCATTTTGTATTCAAAACAAGTACCTATACGTAAATTTCCTGTGAAGATAATGAATGCACTATTATCTGTTATTACAAACAGGGACACAATAGACAATTACTGTTGATGTGTTTGTCTACTATTCATTGCTGTAATTATTCATGTTGGTGGTAGAGTTACATTCATTGTAATGAGTTTAATTCATAAATTCATATGGTGCATTACTATTTAGAACATATTTTTTGTGCTGATAGAAGCTATTTATTCATGCCAATTATCTTATATTCTGATTTTTATTAACTACCTGGTTCCTGTAAGAAGGGGCTAAAGCCTAAAATAGTGGGACATTTTAAGTCATGTTGCATAATGATTTGTCTCATAAATTTACGACTTAGAAGAGCATGCCGTTCACCTGATATTAAGCGATATGGCCGCTAATGCAAAGTAGCAAAACCAAACAACGCCTTTAATTACAAAGCAATGCTTGGTATTCCGTTGCGCTCGGCATCCTGAGATATAAGATGTTAAGTCTCAATATGTCCAGTAATTAATCTGGCTACATTGTCCACCAAACAAGACAAATAGACATAAACCGTTTTAGACCCAGATTGTTGATTTTACATACCTTTAAAATCATTGTGTACTTTCAAGCGTGCAGGTTTCCTTACGATGTTTTATTTTGCCGTTAAAGCAAACAATTCACCAAGAATATAATTTAAATTTTATGTTATTCACTTCTAGATGCTGAAACTAACTAGACTTCACGGAGCTACGTCTCTCCTCAAGCGCACAATGTCGACGCAAGAATCAGACGTTTTGTTTGAAACACTAAACAATGCCGGCATTCTCACTCTCAACCGGCCTAAAGCTCTAAACTCACTGAACACTTCGATGGTGACCAAAATGTTTTCAAAACTGCAGGAATGGGAGAACACACAGACTTTAGTAATTGTCAAGGGCGCAGGGGAAAAAGCCTTCTGTGCTGGCGGGGATGTTAAGGTAGCTATCGACTAGAGTTGAAGGTCCGAGGTTCTTTTTCACGGAGTACAATGTGAACAATTTGATCGGGAAGTATAAGATACCTTATGTGGCGCTGATCCACGGGTTTACTATGGGAGGTGGGTTGGGGGTGTCGGTGCATGGTAGATACAGAGTTGCTACGGAGAAGACCGTTATAGCCATGCCTGAGACCAAGATTGGGTTGTTCCCTGATGTGGGTGGGTCTTACTTCCTGCCGCGGTTGCAGGTTAATTTAGGACTTTACTTGGGACTGACTGGTAAGTTATCGAATACTTACTATGTATTTTAATATTGTAGTATTATAAGTGCAGGAATTACATTATTATAAGTAAACCTTGTAAACGAACCACCATTTGCTGGATAACAACTCTACATTGCTTTGTTTAAATTGGTGTTTTAAGTATCAGACAAAAGGCCTTTAAAAATTGTATTAACCTACTATGTATACCTATACTACTTATAGTAACCTACCTAGTTTAACACGTTGAGTGCGGCACATATTATAGCCTGTTTTTGTTTTCTTACAAATCCTTGTTTCTTTTCCCTATGTTAGTTGTGTTCATCATGTAATACAAAAATATCCCTTAAGGCATTTAAAATATTGCAGCATTTTAAAATTTAACCAATATCCTTCAGGTGACAGATTGAAAGGCAAAGATGTGGTAAAAGCTGGCATAGCCACCCACTTCGTTCCCAGCAAGCGGCTTTACGAACTGGAGGTGCTTTTGTCGCGTTGCACGAGCGATATGGAAGTGAACTCACTACTGAACAAGTTCAGCGAACCGCCCGAGGAGTTCTCACTGGCGCCGCACATCAAACACATCAACTACTGCTTCGCGGCCTCCACTGTTGAAGAGATTATCGAGAGGCTAGAGAAGGTCCAGAATGAATGGTCCGTCAAGACTTTAGAGGTGAGGAGTAGTATAGTGGCATCTTTGATTAGGTGTTGGTATTTATTTGTATCTTTAAGTTTCACGAAAAACGAATAGCAGCATTACTATTATTGATTGACATTGGTTAGCGGATCTAGATTTGGTCTTGGGTTTGGTTTCTGAGAAATGTACTTAGTGTCAATGTGTATTGTTGGAAAAAGGTTGGAATTATGGATGCAGTTGGAGTCATTTTTTTTTTCAACTTGCATTCTGTAACTTTCTAAGGCGAACGATACATGCGTGTTGGAAGAATAAAAGGAAATAAATAAGTTTGGTACGGTTAAAAAACAAAACGTAATAACATTAAATATTTGCCTTTTATCATGGGCTGACAGACATATGTTTAAACATTCCATACATATTTAAAAAAAAATCTAATTCATATGTAATTGCGTCGTATTTTGACCACCTCTTCGATTAAGAAGGCTTATGACCAATTAAATAGTTAGTACGCATACGAGTATATTTCAAGGACAAAATTAAATGTATCTGAGTGCAGTAGTTAGACTTTAGCACAGATCGACTATAGAATTCCAATAGTGCAAGTAAGTGAATAATAATTTAGTATAGAAAAGGCAGAAGCGTGCATAATGGGAAAACCTTGAAAGGCTACAGTTACAATTGTCCTTATTGCATTGCTTCGGTGAACGAGTAAACTGGTCACCTGATGGTAAGTGATCACCGCCGCATAAATATTCACAATGCTGGATGTTTTGCTGGCAAGAGGAAAGGAGTATTGGACATCCAGATATCTCACTCACTGAACGGAAAGCGGCAGACAATCTGTAGCTTCATATTGATTTCCTGTGGTACAGTGGTATCGCCCCGGAAAAGCCTGTCCATTTATGCTGAGTTATGACTGACAACAGAGTGGCTCTACCACTCTTGAAAGTTAAAAGTTCTGGGTATCTACACTATTGCACACTAATTTATTTTGTCAGATCGATAGCCGATAGAAAAAATATCAAATGCTACTAAATATGAGTAAGCATAATGTATGTATTATCTTTCTAGATCAAAGTACAGTCCGTTATCCGATAATTTTGAGCAAAGGTCACATTTTTATATGACTGGCTAAAACTGAATTTACTATCAAAATAAAAATAACTTGTATGCCAAAGACTAATGCATAACAAACCCAATGTATTTTTCAAGAATGTTTTATTTTTCTGGTCCTCTAAAAGTGTTTTTGTTAAAATATTCATACATACAAACATACTTAAACATCAGAAGGGATAGGCAAAGGTGCAACTAGGACACCCACATTTTGCCTTATGTGTACCATCCCAAGATGTGATAGGGGTTGAGCCTATCACCATTTGGGGCACAAATCCTGACTTCGGACTGATAATGAATAAAAAAAACTATTCGGTCTGGAATTCCAATCTGTGACACCTTTATAAACGTACCATAGTACAAGTCGGTTGCAAATTGCCTACGTGACCAATAAATACATTTCATTTCATTTCGGTGTTATAATATGCAATATATTTTCCATTCCAGACGTTGCACCAGATGTGTCCGGGCTCACTGAAGATCACACTGCGAGCGCTGCAGCGAGGCGCACAGTTGGACCTGAGCCAGTGCCTCAAGATGGAGTACCGGCTCGCGTGCAGGGCCACCGAGAACCATGACTTCCCTGAAGGTATCCACTTCAACGTATTGCCATATACAACGCGTGTAGATTTTAGACTTTTTTAAATGTAGGGTAGAGATAAACCAGGAGATTAAAAAAATATTGAATGAACTTCAACATATTGAGCTAACTGCTAAGTAATTGAAATCCAAAAACAAGGACATGTGGATTTTAAACTTTCACAAATGTAAATCGATCGATTAAAAAAATGCAATGGAAAAAAGTACATGAAACCCTTAAAACGTGGACGAATCTCATAGAATAAAGCATATTCATTTGCAGTATTAGTTCAGTAAAATAATGAATATGTAAAAGAATGAATATGCATTGACAAATTTCCATATCTAGTACATACATATATTTTTACTATTAAAAAAAATACACCCAACAGTCACGTGGATAGTTCTGACCCTTCACTAAAATCGAGTCTCGTGTCGTGGGTATCGGACACTACGAGAGACTTTTGGATGTCACTATCACCCAGACTCGAAACAATTATCTGCTGTTCACACATATATTTGTTTCGGTGCGTGGATCGAACCCGCGGCCTATCGTTTTACAGCTGGCGTCTAACCAATTGCGCCACGGAGGCTGTATTGGGTTTTCTTTACAGTTAGTGTTGTTGCTTATCTAATTTTATGGTATTTGTTTTTCAGGAGTCCGAGCGCTTCTGATCGACAAAGACAACCAGCCCAAGTGGAATCCGAAGACATTAGCGGAAGTGACGGACGACTACGTAGAGAGCTACTTCAAGAAGCTGCCGGAAGATAAAGAACTCAAATTCATCGACTCCAAACTGTAGGCTAAGCTTAATCAGGGTATGTGTTCCTTATATCGTGAAGTATTTTTTATGTACCATGACTGGTACATAGTAGATGGGACTGAAAAACTCACGCCTTCTAGAACATTCTATTTCAAAGAACATTTTATATATTTAGCAGAAATCCGATTGGCTTACCATGCTTATCATAAAGCGGCCAGTAATAATTTTTAAATATAAAATAATTGTTAAGAATTATACAATGGTGCTTAGTGTTACAAATTTACTTAAATCATGAATTAAATGCAGGCTTTTAATGTTTATTTATATTCGGCACAAATAACTGGGTTACTTATCTGTGCATAAATAGTTTTGTGCAAAAATATCAAGAAGATTCGTCGGTCTGTTGGGAAAAAATAGTTAAGAAATATTTTTGCATTAAATCAATGTTGTAATGATTTTGTTTCGTACCAAATAATTGTGTAAAAGGAAAATCATATTTTACTCATACAATGAAAAAGCATGTCCAATATTTGGGACCTTTAAGCTAAGCGTAATTACCGCGTCTGCTGGATCACTTCTTATAATCTAGAGACCTATAAGCAGGGCATGAAAAAGCTATTAAATAGACTGGTTTAAATGTAGAAAAATGATATTTTGTCGCTGCTCGTTTTATCCTGTGAGTAGTGTACTGCAGTATAGACTAACTGCCAGCATAAAAAAATGTAGCTTCCATCGACTTGCTAGCTACCGAAAAATAATTACCTCCAGCTTTTACTCACTACTAAAGGGTAAACATAACATTGTGTGCATTATTATAAACCCTAAAGGCCTTATTTTAAACTCGGATGTACTTCGTCCTAACATGACAATCATGTTATGGCAACTTACTGATTGTAAAAGTAAAAAGAATAAACAAAATAATCGAGTCGATTCTAAAGCCCCCTCCTCGTTGCGTCGTTCTCCTCAATTCTGAGGGTCGTGACCTCTTCTCACCAGCTTACATCATATGATGTGACTCCATCGATCTCGACTGTTGGCAATCTGTACGGCTTGTTTACAGTCGTTGCAGGTATGGTACGGATCTGATCAGACAACCGTATTGAGTTGCGTCCACGTGTTCTTTTACCCTCCACTTTGTCAGTGACCATCAGTTTCTCCAAGTTTTGATTTGTCTGATAATATGTCCAAAATACTCAAGAAGTGATTTTGAGTTGGTTGAGTTCCGACACATTAGTTCGTCGCGCCAAAATAAATTCTAAATCCTAGGGCTAAAGTTATCATTCGCTCATCCGATTTTATTAATCAGGCCCATAATGAACACGTCTAGTGCCTTAGTCAGCCTTAGCTTGGTTGTTTAATTTTCTATACTCCATCGGTTTAGGTACTTAACTAAATGTAAACAAACCATAAAAAAGGTTATTTAACATTAACATTTCTCATTTCTAATTGAAGAAAAAAAAATGTTTATGTAAATGTAAAACTACATTGCATGTTCAAATTTATTATAACGATTATAATTATGAATGTGTGAGCTAGGAAACAATTAAATGATGTAAGATCATAATTAAATGTCTAAATTAAGTTGTCTAATTTTACATAATGCAACTTGCTAATCCGAAGTTGAAGTGGCAATGGGCAGGGCACATAGCGCGGAGATCTGATGACCGATGGGGTCGGAAAGTGCTCGAATGGAGGCCGCGTAGCGGAAAGCGCAGCGTAGGACGTCCACCCACAAGATATTCCGACGACCTGGTAAAGGTCGCGGGACATCGCTGGATGCAGGCTGCCTCCAACAGGTCTCTGTGGAAAGCATTGGGGGAGGCCTATGTTCAGCAGTGGACTTCCTTTGGCTGATGGATGGACATAATGCAATCTGTCTATAAAAAGACCCAAACAGTCAGGCATCCAAAGCATTTTCATAAAAGTTACAAGAAATATTATGCTACAAAATCTAGAAGTACGACTTTACTATAATGCGACCATTTAAATGAAAGATAATGCGTTAGGTCGGATAACTAAGCATCATCATATGTTATCTATTGAAGCCAATTATTATTCATTGCATTAATGTACTTACTGTTTTCGTGAAGTGGTGAAGTGTTTGGAAGTGTTCATCGTTGTTCTTTACTCTGTTTTAGTTATTATTTCTTATAAGCTGCTGTTAATTGTTGTTAATTCTTGTTACTTGATTAACTAAGAAAATATTCGTAAATTGGACATTGCAATAAAATGTTGAACAACCATGCGTCACGTGTCCTGGTTTGTTAACATTTAGTTAAGTACCTAAACCGATGCAGTATAGTAACTGTATTTAGGGTTAGACAAAGAGGTTTTGACTTAACAAAATTGACTTCACTGCAAAATTATTACTGTAGCCAACCGGCCATTAGTAATTAGAGCCATTTAATTATAGATTTTAAGTATAAAATTATATAGGGATACGTTTTGTACTTTTATGCCGCGTTTGTGTATTATGAATGAATTGATAGTATGGAAATTGTAAGAAATCAATTGAAACGCATGTGAAAGGACGCGAATTACCCGCGAATAATTGCAATTCGCGCGATGATTCTAAATTCTTTGTATTTTCATCTAGTATCCCACAACGCGCGTCTAAATTCGCGCGTAATTCGCCTCTCTGGGACAAAGCCTAAGATTAAACGTATGACAGACAATAAGTATGCATTTATTTTAATTTTATATACTCTTCCTATATTGTAGATTTGTAATTGTATATTTTGGATATGTAAACATGTATTGTTGTCTGTTGACACCGTCGAGTTGAATATACTTGAGTTTCAATTTCGCTTTTTATTTTGTGACCTCTTTAATTTCAGAATATGTAAGAAGTTGCCAAAGAAGTGACGTTAGTAGTATAATATTCGTTTTTTTGTGCATCCCGCATTTATATTTATTTAGCTTGGGATTTTTGTATTTATTTGTTGCATGTATTTATTGATTCAGTGTTAATTGTCATTAATCACGGATATATTCCTGACCGCTATTACTTGTTCTCTGATAACAATGTCTAATCGGTGCCGTGGACAATTAATTGCATACTAATCATACGTCACAAGAAATCACACGTAATTGCACAATTATGTTCCAATATCTAATTATAGGATTGCTTATTGTACGGTATATGGTTTACACGTCAAAGTAATTAATGGTTATGGGTTATTGCAAGAGCAAGACAATATGAGTTTTAAAATCGCGCTTAGGATATTTAGTCCATTGAAATGTTACATGAGCTTTGCATTTTTTAGAGGACGCAATTTTATTTTTGGGTTATGTGTATAGCTTCTTTAATTTTTAATTTAGGGCAAAAAGTTATATAAACATATTTGTAGACAAAACAATTTGCTACAAATTATGTCCTTACAAATTTTTTGTAAGACTCATAGTTTCCGAGTTATCGCGAAAAAAGTGTTTTCACCCCTTTTTCCAAGATGGCGGCCGGGGGACAAGGGTGGCGACCCCACAAACTTGAGGTTAAGCTTCTATTGACCACCAAACATGTCCCAAAAATAAAATTGCGTCCTCTAAGAAATGCAATATTCGGTCCTTTAATTGTAACATTTCAATGGACTAATTACGATTTTTTAATATGGATAGTCCAAAATCTCAAATATCAAAAAAATACTCAGTGGCTACAAAATCAAAATAGGTTTGAAAACTGAATGAATAAGGCCGTTATTGTTTTGGTCGTTAACTTGTTTCATGAAATAGAATTGTGTTCACTTTTTATTACTACATCACATAAAACAAAGTCACTTGCCGTCTGTTTGTCTCTATGTATGCTTAAATCTTTGAAACTTCACAATTGATTTTGATGCAGTATTTTTTAAATAGATGAGTAGAGTCATAAGAAATGTTTTTATGTATAATACATATACAAGGTGTCCTAGTTAGTAAGATAACTAACATATATATGTATGGAAACAATAAAAATCTGCACCCAGGCGAATCGGGGACGGGTCGCTAGTTGAGAAATTAATAAAAAAAAACGGGTTGCTACTATTATCTTTATTCAACTACACGAACTCTGGATTACAAATAATACTGTGATTAATTTACGCTACTACTTAAAGTTCAATACAACACAGAAAACACTGAATAGGATGATTTCACTATCTGAAAACAAAAGGAATATTTGAAATATTTTACTTCGGGCATACCCAAACATTGGCGGGTATACCCACCCTATAAGGTATTTTGGCTTAAGGCTTACGGCTTAAGACTTATGGTTTAAGGATAAATGCGAGTGTCAAGGGTGGCTTCTTTGCTTCCACCCAATGATTATATTATATAATCATCACAGGCATAAGCGTATTTATGTATGTGACAGGTTTTCAGTCATATCTCGCCTTCCAAAAAAACAATTTCCTTTTTCCACGCACTCTTTTTTTAAGGCCGGCGAAGCATCTACCTATTATAATTTTCCAAGCAAGGCCGGCGTTGTCTACCTACCATTAGATAAGCCGTATGTGCAATTAGGTACATATTTCATTCACAGCACTAAAAAAAATCCCTTATGAAAAAATATGTGAATTATTTATCTTAAATCCCACTTACCGATAGATAAGATTGATAGGAGAGGTCAACTATGCCCAGGCCTTTAAGAACAACTGGCTTCTGAAACACAGGAGAAATTATATTTTAATACATGATGAGGGAAAGGCATCAACATTATACCGGGTATCTCAAGACTGCTACCGAAAACGAAGCCTGGTGGTAGTTTTAGTGACTACAAACACAATGCAACTAAAAATTTCGCAAAGAAACGCGACAATGATTTTTTATGATTTTTTAAATATCGTCATTTTTGGGTGGTAAATCCATAGTTTTTGCTAAAATAATAATTTAAACACTTTTGTATCTTAGATTATTTATAAATAAAAGGATATACACTGTTATTTTAGGAAAAAATGTATTTACCACCCAAATATGGTCATAGGAAAAAAATAACAAAAAAATAATGGTCGCTTTTTTTTGCAACTTTTTCTGTTGCATTGTGTCTGAAGTCGCTTAAACTACCACCCGGCTTCGTTTTCGGTAGCAGTCTTGATATACCCTGTATAGCGCCACATATTGAGATCCTTTAGAAATCTTTGCCTATATATTTTTTATTGCAATGAAAGGTGAGACGAGCATTCCATTCCCCTGATTGAGCATGGACAGTAGCAAAACCAATCAACACCATGAATTACTAAGCTTGGCTTGCCACTGCACTCGCCCTCCTGAGATATAAGACGTTAAGTCTCAATATATCCAGTAGTTACCGTGGCTACAATGGTCCTTACACTATAGTTCATTTACACCACTGTAGGGAGGACTAAAAAGTCTTAGTACCTGTGCGTTAGCCATAGTTACGACAACTAATTTTCTGATCCTTACAGACGACTGTCCTTGACAGTTGTGCCAGCCTGAGAGATACATGGCTGTACCCAAATGTGATGCCTGAAATCATTCACATAAATATATGGAGTATGGACGTGGCGAAGAGCGAGTTAAGTGTTTCGACGTAAGTGGTTCGGCGCTCCAGTGAGCCTTACAGAAATAAGTCGTCACTCGCAACGATTGTGAAAATGCTAGCTTGTATTATGACAGAAAACGAGTAAAAAAACAAGATAATTCTTATCATAGTTAAGACAAAATCTATTACAAAATTTCATTTAATTAATTTCGACGATCACTACGTTCCGATACACGACGCAAGACTCCATCTTAGTGTGAAGTCAGGACTATGTATGTGACTGTTAGGGCCGAAACTGCGTTAAGCGGGCACTCGCGCGGTTTCATACAAAAGTGCTCCGTCGCGGGGGCACGCGCGGTACAGCGCGCGGTGTCCACCAGCGGTAACATGGCGGTGATGAAATACGGCACCGAGACGTGGCCTCTCACTTTGGGCTACATTAGAAGGCTCAAATTCACTCAACGAGCAATGGAGAGGGCTATGCTCGGTATTTCCCTACGAGATCGACTCAGAATGGTTCTAGAGTGGAGGCCACGTACAGGCAAGCAAAATGTCAGACGCCCGCTTACAAGGTGGCTTCTTGACGACGACTTGGCTACATTTGCAGGAAGTCGCTGGATGCAGGCCGCTTCCAACAGGTCGATGCGGTGACCGTTGGGGGAGGCCGATGTTCAGCAGTGGACTTCTTATGGCTGAGATGATGATGATGATGAATATACTTGAGCAAAAATAAAGATTTTTTACTTAGCGCAATGTTATTGCCAGCCTTTCCATTGGTGATATGACTAATACAGATTTTACTCTTAAATTGTTGACCTTCAAATATGGTTCCAGTTTCGAAGATAATTCGCCATAGACCAGTAACGAAACTTTAAAATATTTGTAAAATGAGTTTTCATATTCTCTTCATTTACTGAACTTTACTACAAATTCTCCGCCTAGCAACCTAAATTCAATAAACAGGCTTCCTGGCTGTCGTTTTTTTTGCTAGTCGTCGTTTTGCTATGTAATAATATATTAAGCTCTCCATCGACATGACTGTACATGCACACCTTTAAAATTGAACCAGCGACACTGCATAAATCCGGTCTCCGCGACGGGTACCCGCGACGGGGACCGTCGCGTTCTCACGGAGCCCGCCCGCGTGTCTACGCCAGGAGACGCGCGACGGTTGCCCGTCGCGGGCGCCCGCTTAACGCAGTTTCGGCCCTTAGTATTGGTAGTTGTGTTAAAGTTTTTTTTAATTTTTTCTTTTATAATGGCCTGGCATAGTGGCGGCATTGCACCTGATGGAAAGTGCCAATGCCGCCCAGGCAGAGTATCCATTGGCATCGGACGGCAGTCCCATGCCAATGGAAACAATTATGCCGGCCTGCTTACGTGCCTCTTCACACCACGGCGGAAGGACCCAGGATTGTAGGAAGGAGGGAACACGTGCGCCGGCAAACAATTCCACAGCCTGACGGTGCGGCACAGAAACGAATTTGAGAACCGTTTGGTTCGCGCCGGGATGGTGTGGACCGTCAAGCTATGGCTTCGCAAGCCAGCACGCGTGGTTCTGGTTAGGAATGGAGAGGAGGGGAGCAAGTTGAACAATTCCTCAGAGCACTCACCGTGATACAGGCGGTAGAACACGCTTAGAGAGGCGACATCTCTCCGGAGTTGTAGCGACTCCAAGTTGCTCGTAACGTCTGCATCATTCACAATGCGGATGGCCCGCCGCTGCAATCCATCTAAGGCATCGAGCAGGTACTGGGCGGATCCATCCCAAAGGTGCGAGCAGTACTCCATACCCGGCCGGACCTGCGCTTTATATAAGCGGCAAAGCTGACCGGGCGTGAAAAACCGACGCACCCTGTTCAGGACTCCAACCCTGCGTGATGTGGCAGATATTACGCCCTCGATGTGATTCCTTGGATTGAGATCACAGCGGATATCCACACCAAGGATACACAGGTCATTCCGCACTGAGAGGGGAGTACCCTGCAGAATGGGGAGGGGAGAGAACGGGGATTTTTTGCACGTGAACGCACACACCTGGGTTTTCTTGGCATTGAACTCAACCATATTCCTGGAACCCCATGTAGAAATGAGATCCAAGGTCCGGTTGAGCTCAATGACAAGATCTTCGCGTCCCTTCACAGTTTCGACACGGCAACCTGGAGGCCCGCAGTTGTATCGCCCATGAACCGTGCTGTCATCTGCATAGCAATGAAAGTTGCCAAGCGACAACATGTCATTGATATGCAGAATAAACAAGGTGGGCGACAGCACCGAGCCCTGAGGAACTCCGGCATTTACCGACATGAGCGCCGATGCGTGTCCGTCTACGACTACACGTATTCTACGCCCATGCAGAAAGCCGGAAATCCACGAACACAGGTTGCCGGGTAGACCGTATGCCGGAAGCTTGGACAGAAGACCACGGTGCCAGACCCTATCAAACGCCTTGGCAATGTCGAGGCTCACAGCAAGAGCCTCGCCACGCCGGTCTATCGCCTCACCCCAGCGATGCAGGACAAACGCTAGAAGATCACCCGTCGATCGATTATGGCGGAATCCGTATTGTCGGTCACTGATCAACGAGTGATCCTCCAGGTAGCGGACCAATTGAGCGTTTATGATCCGCTCCATGACCTTACACATCACTGAGGTGATAACGATAGGGCGGTAATTGGTAGGGTCCGATCGATCACCCTTTTTGGGGATCGGTTGCACATTGGCCTCCCTCCAAGATTCCGGCACAACACCTGTGCGGTAGGACGCTCGGTAGAGGCGAGTCAGTGCTGGAGACAACTCGGCTGCACAAGCCCTTAAAACCACCGCTGGTATCCCATCCGGACCACTGGCTTTCCGCACATCGAGAGACCGTAACTCACGCCGCACATCACACTGCCTGATGCGAATATCTGCCATTGAGAAACCGCAATCAGGCAGTGTAGGCAGCGACTGGGAACCACGGTCTTCGAGGCGGGAATTAGCCGCAAAGAGATTTGCCAGCAAGGCAGCCTTCTCTTGCGGCTTGTGGGCCAGCGACCCTTCAGGGTACCTCAGCGGCGGCAACGCTGGACGGCAGAAGTTAGATTGGACGGCCCTGGCCAACCTCCAATAAGCACGACTGCTAGTTGGGTGATCGGCCAACGCACGCCCAATCCTGCTAACGCGCTGGGCATCCGCCCTAACGTAGGCCTTCTTGCAGGCCTTGGAGGCACGGTTATAGGCTTCTTTGAGGGAACTGATATTGGGATCCTTCATGGCGCGACCCCTGATCCAAGCGCGATACGCCGCCTGTTTGTCATCGACAGCATCGGCGCATGCACGATTGAACCAGGAGCGTCCACGGCCCTTACTGGCGATCTCAGAGGAAGGAATGTAATATTCCATTCCAAGTCTGATCTCGTCAGCAATAGCGTTGGCACTCGCTGAGGGATCTTTACCCTCAAAGCAGCGCTGCCTCCAAGAGATGGATGCAAAATATTCCCGCATACCATCCCAATCTACCGACGAGTAATGCCAGACCCTTCGCCTAACCTGCACGGGACGTGGAGGTGATGCGATCGGTACTGACGACCCAACCAGGCAGTGATCGGAAGTGCCCAGAGGCGCACTAACGGTCACATGATACCCGGCTGGGTGACTCGCCAGCAGAAGGTCCAGCAAAGAAGGCGCATGACTCGCCACATCCGGGATCCTGGTGGGCTGGTTCACCAGTTGTGTCAAGTCATGAGTCAGAGCGAATGCATGGGCAGCTCTGCCAGCATGATCAGTTTTGGAGGAGCCCAGCCACAGTTCGTGATGAGCATTGAAATCCCCCAAGACCACCATTTCGGCCGACGGGAACTGCGCCTGCGCGTCATCAGCCGCCTGGCTAAGATACCTGAACAGCCGAGTCGTCTCATCGTCCCCGTTGTGAGACCTGTAAAGGCACACGTAGATGCGGCTCAGGGAACCTAGATCCACATGCACCCACAGAGCGGAGAAGGAGGGGTCCTCCATGCAGTGCAAACGGCGACAGCAGATGTCCGACCGAACATACAAGCATACCCCGGTTTTAGGCTTGAAGTTTACTTCAAGCGAATAACCGGGATACAACAGGTAAGAATTATCGGTCGGACAACGAATCTGCGTCTCCGTTAGGAAGAGCAAAGCAGGCCGGGCCGTCTCAAGATGGTGGTGGACGGCACTGAGGTTCGTATGGAGTCCACGGATGTTAGTGAATTCCATAGTGAACGCGGTGGTGGGGTTAAGCACCGCTGAAGGACCTGCTCTGTTTAGTTGCACTGTCATGGTAGAAAGGATGGGATTGGTAAAGAGGCAACGAGGATCTTAGGTTCGGGCACTAAGAAGGCCGAATGGGCACCGGCACGAAAGGGTCGGCAGGAAGCGAATTGATCCGCCGGACGGAAGGGCCCCCGTACCCTCCCGGGATGGGCCGCCGGGACCCCACTTCCGGTCACCAACCGGCACGATGTACCCACCCAAGATTATGCGCGGCATGGTGAGGCAGCCTCTCGAGGTGGTTAGCCCCGATTGGGCCCCTGTACTATACCGCGGGCGGCCAGCGGACAACCGTTTCTACGGGTCTCCCTGGCCAGCGGATCAACTCTCCTCCCTTCGACAGAGGACCGAAAATACCCACACGGTACAACCTAATGCCTGGACCTAAGATCCTCGAAGAAACCGGAAAACCACTGGCTGATCCCGGAACGCGATCCCCTTACGGAGATCACTATGGCGGTCTTTACGCCTCGTGGACGGTGGTCGCTACCCGGGCGGACACATAAGTCCTACCACCACTATGTCACTCATTTGGCACTACCCAGGGGTCACGTGTAGGGAATCTAGAGTCAAAGCCTACGGACGCGAGTGACGTTAACCCCCAAATTATTCTATAATTTTTTATTAATATTTAAAGTATTCTATAATTATTTATTTAACTACTAATAATCTATCTATTTTACAAAAAACTAACGTAAAGTAATGTTGAAGCGTTTCATTTGGTGTCATGAAAGCAGAAACACCAATTTGCTGGTGGTAGAATATTCATATCTATTCTAATAAAATAATTTTATCCACTGGCTCGAAATAAACAAATTACGCCAGTCGATAATGTATCGGGACTGAATTCCGCTTATTATCAGGGGCCTTGCCGTAATTTTTTCGAAACCGCATGAAAAAAACATGACGAAAAGACTTACTTCTACGGTGACGTCTCCAGCATTCCACATGAAAAATCCGGTGCTGATCAATACAGCTGAAGCAGTAAACATTATAGCACAGGCATTCACCAGGGCCCTTTCAGAATTCTAAAATGAATTGAAGGATTTAATTTCAGTTATTTATTTATTTATACAGACCAAGAGTCTAGTGCAGTACTGCAGTGAAATATTTATGTAAAAATTACTAGTTATATAAATGTATTGTGATACTTTTTTTTATTATAATCCTTAATACAATTCATGGGTTATTGATTAGGTAATGGAAAACTTCCGTAGATAAAAACTTTTACTTTTACTTTTTAACTACTTTAGGTACTTTTTTACTATACGAAACAGATGCATAGAATAATGGCATTAATGTTAACGAATGTTTTACTCCTTTCGAATTACGTTTAAATTCATTTGAGCGTATAAGACAAATAGTCCGATAACTTATATAACTTTTAAAATTAAAACAAATAATTTCATAAGAAACATTCAATTTCTTTCAAATGAATCACATTTCCGGTATAGGATTTTAAAAATATTTTCTAGTGGAGGGTAGTTATTGCGCACAAGTTTTCCTGTGACATATTGCTGTATCAATACTTCAGTTTGTCGTGAGCGCTCGCATGAGCATGACGTTTGCATTGCTCCGTTGGTGCGCTAGAGTTCTTGACTAGATTGTTTTGTGGACAATAGAGCAAGTGAGAAGTGATTTTAAGTGCTACAATGAACACTGTTTTTTCGGCGACGCGACGCGACGTCCAGTCAACTTCAGAAGCGAGATTCCGGTGAGTGATAGATGTAATAAATTATTATTATCATCTATCATTTGTAACTGTATGATGTATTACCTTTTCAAACATTCATAAGCATGCAGGATGAGAACTCTCCAAAGAATGACAAAAAAGTACCTCGGCATCGTTTACAATTTTGTTAGAACTCAATTTTCGCTTATAATGTTCATAAGAGCAAATACCTACAAACACTTGAAAGTTTGATCCACGCAGGATTATACTATGCGCAATGATAATGATTGACGATCACATGAAAGGCTCGTATCGTCAAAACGAATAAAATATAGATTTTTTGTCAATTTCTACTTTCCTAAGAAAGTTTCAATTCAATAACAAAACACTGTATCAGCCCATATATGTCCGAATGCAGGGCACGGGCCTCTTCTACAATAGCCAGTAGGTTTCAGAGTGGTTAGGCCATAAACATAAAAATGAAATAAAACATATATTTTATACGTGTCTTTAATACTGCCGGCGTGTGTATTATGAAAATAGATGTAACTTCTATGATAAACTTACTGCCATGTTTAACATGAGAATGACCAACAATAGGACATTGAACACAATTTGACCGCTGAAGACGCCTCGGCATATCAAGTGCGATTCCTTTGTACACCTGAAAAGATATGTTATGGAATAAAATGCCTAAACTTCCACTCATTTTTTATATCATATTTTTGCTATTAGGCATTATCATATGAAGACTTACTTTAAAGTATCAAAATGCAGACCAATCCCAGTTGTAAATGCTTCTTCGTATCTACGTTCCTTCTCTTTTTGGCTTATATTGAGATTGAAAATGTTATTTAAATTTCTAAAATAACTCTGCAAGTTCTTGTATTGATGGCTGAGACACGTTGTTAAACAAATAACTAGGATGTAAGCGCCGAATACTCGAGTCATGAAGAGCCACCACATAAAATAGTACACGAGTCTTGCAACGTGAGCTACCAATGATCTGTCTTCTATATTCGGCCAGGCAGTGATGATTACATTGAAAGTGGCGCCTGAAATATATGCATAGTCAGAAATATAAAAATGTAAACAGTAATGTTTATCGAGTCCAAAATAATTAATTGCACTCACCTGTTCTTATCATAACCAAAATTGCATCAAACGTATACAATAACATTGACAATAAACAGCTGAAAATCAATGCTCCAGTGTACCACAGTGACTTGCTTATCATTTGCCGCTCAACCTCTAAATCATTGTAGACCTTCTTGAGTTTGACAACCATGTTCAACATAACTCTTCTTAGAGTATGTTTATGGTAGGACATTATCACTCTGTACCCGTATAGTATAGGATGCGAGATCCCGTATGTTAACAAATCAGATCTTTGTTTTACCGTCAACTTATCTTGAGTGAAAAACGCTGCAACTTCCATCGCTATGAAGCAGTAGATGCTACCATTGACAATCTTTGTGAAGAAATCGTAGTATTTTATAAACCATTTAGGTAGTTTTAGATCTTCAATCCAGAAGTTCGGCAGGCCAAATAAATAACTTATCAGAGCTACTTTATAAAAAAAGTCTTTCGTTTTGTTTCCTGCACACATTTCTACCATTACTGGAGAAATCAAGTCGTGTCTTTTCAGGTATTCACTCGGGCGATGTTAATAAATTTGACTATATAATGTAAAGTTTTAATTGAGTCTTTTCCGAGACCATTAGAGGAATTAAAGTATAATTTGATCAAATTAGAAAGGGGTTTCCTAACGACTTGTAATTATGTCATAATATATATCATATAAAAGCAACCTTGACGGTTTTGAAAAGCTACGACTGCTAATAAATATGCTTTTTATTTTTAATTATGAAGTTTTCTTACAATCGTTGTCTTTTCTTACAAATTTTTGAACTGTTCTAACGTATTATTTGAAAAAAAAACTATTTCTTGATTTTATAATTATCGTGTAGTTGCATTGAGTGAACTATGACCTATACATATAAAGTTACACCTACAGTTGTAGAATATAAGAATAAATTGCCTACTTGATTTGGTTAGAGATAGACCTACTTGTCTTCTAGAATTATTGCACACTATTGCGTAGTTGAACTATATCCCTAAAGCTGAATTTAACAAGAATATAGTTAGAATACTAAAGAGAACAATGAGTACGAGCATTTTACTATCTGAAACAAATAAAAAAATACTCAATATGTAGAATCGAGTTAAAATTGCAAATAAAATTTAATATAATCTGTAAAATGTAGGCATATACCTAGATTAAATTGAATTGATAGGTACTTACAGATAGGAAAGATCGATGGGACAATTCTATAATCCCAAGACCTTTCATGACTACAGGCACCTGTGAAATTAATGTTATTATCGTACTAGGTACTCCACAAAATCCTCTATCGTAAGCCGTAATCATAGAATAAGTTCGAATGATAAGTATCATACAGAATAGTATTTAACTTGATACATCAAACGTTTTAGCATTCGAACTTCGTTTGGGATCTCAGAGGCTAAGATCCTAGATTACAAGTTCGAATGTTGATGTTGGCAGGTTTACCTCTTAAGTAACGTTTCCCGCGTTCCACATGAAAAATCCATGAACATAACGGAAACGGCAGTAAAACATGCAGATATCGTTTTTAAAAGCGATCGTTCTTTGTTCTGCAAGAAAATGTAGTTTAGTCAAATCTTACAAAAAAGTAAATATTTTTAAATAAATTAATGCATCTCTGTATCAGCCTATATGCGTCCCACTACAATCGAGGGTACGATTGTAAGTGGTCATATAGTCCACCATACTGGCCTAGTGCGGCTTGGCGGACTTACATACTATATTTATTTATTTCTATTTTCAACACAAATTTAGTTTTACCAATGCGTTTGTTGTTAAAAACAAACATTTTTAACTTACGAAATATTTAAGGTACCATAAAATAAATATAAATTCCTATAAATCGCTATGGTATCCAGGTTTCTTCACGATGTTTTCCTTCACCGTTTTAGTGCGTGGTGACAATCAATATACACATGACTCGCGAAAAGTCAGATGTGTGCCCTGGGATTCGAACCCACGACCACCGTGAACATGTTGGCATCCACGTCTAGTCCGTTTACCAATAGGCCAACACGCACTTATCACAATGCATGTACCTGCCTTACTACAACTGTTCCCGAATTATCATTTTTTTAAATTTAATAATTACGAGTATTTAGCAATACTTACAAGAACAAAATATGTCTGATACATTAAAATCGTCAACAATATTATGCAAAACAAAATCTGTTCACTTAGCACGCCGTTACATATTTTTTGGATTTCTTTCGTAATCCTGGAATAAAAGACCAGTTAAATTAGTTTTAAGAGCGTATACACCTTGCGCGCAAAGTCAACTATAGGTATTTTTTCGTTAATTTCACGCACACATAAGCGACCAAAGCTGTGTGCGTAGAGCTGCCGCGTCGGCTCGCTATACAATCGGCTCAAACAACTTTGATCCGTGCGCTTCAAATATTCAATTGAAATGTAACTGTAATATAATATCATAAAAATATTTTATTTGCATTATAAGTAGACAAATATTACTGTGCAAGCAAAGAATAATACAAATTTAGATAGTAATCATACTTTCGTTATAATTACATTGTTAAGTTGCATTCAAATCAGTGTTCAATCAGTAGACACTACGGACGTTTTATTAATCATTTCGTGTTCGAACACATAAATAGTGTTAGGGGCCTTAAAACCCCTTACAATTACGAAATATATTTAATTTTATATTACAATACATAACATAATTTAGCCTCGGAATTACATCCCATTATATTACCTGAAACATAATTTATACTCACTACAAAATCATTGTAGGTAATAAAAATAATTAAATATTTTACTACCAAAGTACTAAGATGTGGTAATCGCATTCCGCGCGTGGCTATTTTTACTACGCGCGGCATAATCGACTGCAGCCAGGCCGGAGCGACGAGCGATACGTCCTCCCTCTAGAAGGCCTTGCGGCGGTCTGATTTGATCCACGTCGGACAGCGTGTTTTATAGTGGTTTTTAAAATATTTGTAGAAAACATGAAAACTAATTTTGTTGAAATATAAAAATGGTAATTTATTGATAAGATGTTCTTCTATTGTAATATGCAATTGCTATAAAAAATTATGTACGATAAGTTGGTGAAAAAAAATATGTTCTTGACGAGAGTTTCTGAATAATTTCGCATTGTTTAAATTTTTATTTTTCAGGAACTAAACACAAAAAGATTATTTTTCTCAGCAAAATTCCTCCATAAGGGTCTTATTAGTCTGATAATATTTTTATTTTCATCCTATATTTAGTGGTTTCGGATATCTTAAGCTTCTAAATTGCCATTTAAAGCCTAAATAACGAAACTTGTGTTCAGTAATCCGTATAGTACTCACAAATTATCCATCAATCTATAATGTTTTCCACCAAAATCCCTAGATGACAACTTTTTCTAAAATTAGTAATAATTATTTTTCCTTTAAATTGTTTATTGGTGGCTATTAACTCATTTGAAAAGTCCTGTTTTTAAGCCAAAAAGCGCGTGCAGGGTATAAACGCTCTTAAATAGTAAATTTCAAATACTAAGCAAAAAAAACTGCATTAAAGTATATGTATATGTATACTTAAAGTATCTGCATGGACTTGTACACCAACTTTAAATTTTTCCTCATATTTACTTTCTTTTTCGTTCTGTTGTGAATCTTCTTCCAAAAACACCTCGTCCAGACTCTCAAAATAGTTCTGCAGTTCTTTATATTGATGACTGATGCACGTGCTTAGTGATATCACGATTGAATAAACACATATAATTTGGCTCATGAACAGTATCCAAATAATGTGGTATATCTACCTTGCTATGTAAGCTTTGACAGAGCTATCTTCTATCATAGGCCACACTGGTATCACTACATTAAAGGTTGCACCTGAAATCAAATCTAGGGGGTAATCGTCATACTCGTGAACGGGTGCTGCTTGCGTAGACTGGTCTATCCGATTTGCTTACATTGTAACGGATTAATTAATGGATTACATAAGGCTTTCGCAATTATTCGCTGCTTTGGCGAAAAAGAGTATACTGATTCTTCGTTCTGGGTGACTTCGCTACTTTCGGCCGTAGTAATTATAACATAAACATATTCATATAAAAATATTTTTTTGTAAATTTACAACAAATTATTAATGAACTGCTCTGATTAAACCAACTTGTAAATTTTGTAATAATTCCTACATTGTAAACTGGTTTTGAAAAGAGCAACACTAGAGTTTCTTGCCCGTTCTTCTCTAGTGAAAACCGCTTTCCGAACCGGGTGGTAGATAAAAAATGACTGAATCTAAATGATGTTGAACATTTTAATGGATTCAATAAATTATTTTCATTTTCATTTCATTTTCATTTTCATTTTCATTTTCATTAAACTTAATTAAATTCATGTACTACTTAAAGAGTATTGCATCTAAATTCATGTCCACGTTCAGGAATCGGGTATACAAACTGAGATTGCATCAACCCATATAGATTAAATAAAAACACAAATAACATTTTTACCAGTTTTCAGCCATTGTGTTAAGGAGTCAATGCAATACATAATCATGCTGAAGTAACAAGCACCGGATAACGCGACAGAATACATTTTGCACTCCTTTATCATGTGCCTCTCAATCTCGGGCGTGTTGTGGACTTGTTTTAACATCACCGTCATTTCTAGAAGCACTGCCTTTAGTTTGTTTCTATAGTAAGTCATTATCATAGAATATATACATAGTAACGGATGGCCGACTCCAAACAGTATTTGAATGTGTTGCTGCTTCTCCGTTAAGTCGTGTTGGGTGAACACTGATAGTACTTTCACAATTATGAACACCAACGCTGTGCTATTAAACACAATAGCTAGTTTATCGTAGATTCTCATAAACCGCTTCGACAGATTCAGGTCTTCTATCCAAAAATTGGGCAACCCGGTAATGTAAGCCCAAAGTGATATGGCTGCAAACCATTCTTTCGATTTATTCCAAGGATATCTCTGTTCCATTTCGTTTTGCACACCAAATACTAATAATTAGGTTAATTTTTAGTTCTCTGTAATTTTCTTGACTATTTGTTATTGATAGTTCTTTAGGGTCTGGTATATCCAACTTAAGCTCGAGATAAAACGATAACCCTGCAATTATCATGAGTATGAACATGTATAATATTATCTACATATATTGTATCTGCTAGCCGTTCAGTAACACATAATCTTGCACCATAGAGCAATAGAGATTTGTGTGCAACAGAAAATACGAAGAAATCGGCTATCGTCAAGATTTATCTGACTGCACAAATTAACATACATAATACCTAGTCAGGTCATAAATTCTGTCACATGTTTAATCTATACATATAAATAAAATTGAAGTGTCTGTTTTAAGAGTGAAAATAAAATAAAATGTCCTACTACATATCGTTATATATGTTATGGGCCAAGTGATTAATTTGGCATTATTCATAATGCCCGGGCAATAGGAATAATGCCCAATAAGAGCGGGCAATGTGATTATAATCAATCGATTTATCACATTGCCCGGGCATTATGAATAATGCCAAGTGTCTAATGGGCAGAGTGATGTAAAGCGAATCAAAATGAACCGAAGTGGTAGAATGTAGAATAGGGCAGCACGATGGGGTGGGTTGAGAGGAGTGGAGGTGGAGGGGGAGTATCGCACCTCCCCTGGTACCACTCCCATGAAAAGGTGACGCACCATTCCTGAGAAATATCTATTATAGCAACCTAACCCTTAAAACACTTGTTGTCAATACAAATTAGCTTCTGCATCGTCTCCGGCGCTACGGGAAGTTCACCCCCCCGCGCCTCCGGCTTTTTATATACACTCTAGGGTCGGTAGCCAAAAGACTACGTGAAGTCGGGGTGTTCCGAGCCGGTTTTGGGGCACAGTCGACCTAACTGATCCATAAAGTGGGTACACTAATTTTCTTCTGAAGATAATATTTCGGACGTTAAAAAACAACTAAACATAAGCAGATCAATTCAACCTTTCTAATTTATGGGTCTATCGCAGATGCGACAATGCGGCAGCGCACCACATAAAAAATCACCTATTAATCACACTGCCCGATCATCATGTAGCCATATTCATAATGCCCGGGCAATGTGATAAATATGTGAGTTTAGATTGTAATTAATCACTTGGCCCGATACGGCTCTGCTATATTCATACTGCCCGGGCATTATGAATACTGCTCGCATTAATCACTTGGCCCATAACATATACACGATACCTGTGCCGAAAATGATATTTAAATTTTTTTTGTCTGTCTGTCTGTCTGTCTGTTTGTTCCGGCTAATCTCTGAAATGGCTGGACCGATTTTGACGGGACTTTTTTTGTCAGGTAGCTGATATAACAAGGAGTAACTTAGGCTACATTTATTTTAGAAAAGTTATTTTCTGTCTGTTTGTTCCGGCTAATCTCTGAAATGGCTGGACCGATTTTGACGGGACTTTTATTGTCAGGGAGCTGATATAATAAGGAACAACTTAGGCTACATTTATTTTAGAAAAGTTATTTTATTTTAGAAACATAAAACTTTTGATAAATTCCACGCGGACGAAGTCGCGGGCACAGCTAGTATAAAATAATTGAAACAAGTTTATTCATTATGTAACCATTTATATACCAAAATGAACTTAACAAAACATAGATTCTTATGACACTAAAGTTTATTCAAAATGACCTCCGTGATTTTGAATACAGGCCTTCAGTCTGCGCGGCCAGTTGTCTATCGCAGCATGAACGAGGTCCATGTCAATATCGGCGGCTGCCTTAATCAAGGATGTGTTGAGTGACTCCAAATTGGGATGAGGCTTTGAGCACGCCTTTTCCGCCAAGTGTTGCCATATCTTGTAATATAACGGATTCAAATCTGGACTGGAGGAGGGCCAGTCTTCGTGCCGGATAAAGTCGATTTCACGCGCCGCCAGCCAGTCTTGTGTGCTCTTCGCTCTATGAGCTAGCGCGGAATCTTGTTGGAATACCCAGTGCCTGTTATTGAACATGGTATGAGAAACAGGTTCCACAAGGTTCGTCAGGACTGTATTTTGATACACAACTGCATTCGTTTTTACACCTTTCTCACAAAAATGTACCTCTGTTAAGCCCCAATAAGAAACTCCCATACCATGAGCGAGGATGGAAAAAATGACCTCGTTGGACACGCGGAATACGGTTGCTCGCTTCTTCACTACTGTGTGCGTACACCTTATCATTTTGTTTGTTGTAGCTCTCTTCTACGGTAAAAAAATTTTTATCTGAAAAAAGAATTTCCCGATATTTTTTTCCCGCGTACCGCTTCAACAAAGCGCGGCATCTTTTCAGTCTCAGGTCCATTAGACGAGCATTCAAAGGATGTCCTGTTTTTTTCGATATGCCCGAAGCCCTAAGTCTACATTTAACACCCTTTTCACCGTGGTTCTGCTTAACCCCATCTGAAGGGCCAACAGTTTCTGCTTACGTTTGGGATTTCTTTGAATTCGCGCCTTCACAGCTTTTATCACTGCTGGAGTCCTAACAGACCGAGGGCGACCACTTCTTGACCTGTCATCTACACTAGAGTCTTCATTGTATCGTTTGATGGTACGATAAACGAATCTTTTGGTTATATTAAAATTTTTAGTATGTCAAAAATTTGAATTGGTGCGTAACCGCAACGATGCAACGCAATAACTGCAACACGGTCTTCTTTAAGCGTCCACTCCATATTAAAAAATGGGTAAAATTCTAAAAAGTATACATTTTTATTTTCATGAACAATTCGAAATTCGAATTCAATAAACTTTTTTGTGGCCAGCATTCTAAAAGAAAAGTTTTTACTATGTGACAATACTTATGACCTGACTGTGTTTTTTTTTTTATTGCATTGAATGGCTAGACGAGCAAGCCGTTCGCCTGATGGTAAGCGATACGACCACTCATGAACAGTAGCAATATTCCACTGCGCTCGCCATCCTGAGACATAAGATGTTAAGTCTCAATATGTCCAGTAGTTGCTCTGGCTACAATGTCCTTCAATCCGAAACACAACAGTGCATTTAAGCAGTGTTGTTTCACGGGAGAAATAAACATTGCGGTGGTACCTACCCAGATGGCCTCTCACATATGAGAGACCTACCACCAGTTAAATGTGTGTATATGGAAAGGGCGGAAAGCCCGTAAAGTGTTCCGACGTAAGTGGTGCGGCGGCGGCGCGCGCGCTCCTGTGCATCTCTAGGGGAGCGTTACTGAAATGTCCTTCGCGACGACTATGAAAATGCGTGCTTGTGTTATGACAGAAAGTATAATAAAAACAAAGATACTTATTCTCTATACTTATAATCACCATTTAGATGAGATTTTTAAAATTAAAGTTCAATTAATATTTATTTTAGCACGATTATCACAGTCATTTTTGAGACTCCAAATGGCCAATCCTTACTTTTTAGATCAATGTCTGCACAGTTTTGGGTACATGGTACTAAACTATCAAATATTTTATATATAGTTTAGTGGTAATCTAATTCACCTTCTTTTTCTTAAGCTACACGAAGCTTAGTACTCAATATTGGCCTCGGTTTAGGATTTTCAGTGACTCTTTGGAAGTTGCCTGAATTCAGCTACTTCCTGATACTTTTACTATTTCGCCTTTCTACCTTACGTATGTAAGGGTTACGTTAATAATAGACTAAGATTATATTCCAGTACCTAAAATTAGATCATTTAACATTTTTAATTTTAATAATTACCTTTAAAAAGATTTTAGTTTTTTTTTATAGATTAATTGAATATGTCTCCATATGTCCTTCACGTGGTACTGGTTTGCAATACTAGCAGTAAGTGGGATACTTTGCGGTGACACAGTAAATTGCCCTAATTGACATAAGTAATTGTCGAAAATCTTTGTCTTGCAAATGAGTATCTTTAATATTTAACTTTTAAGTAACCCTAAGTTACGGTTATTGACAAAGACATTCTAACAAAGAGAGGCATTAATTTTTCAAAATGGAATAGTGAGACACATTAAATAGAGAGGACAAATGGAAGTAGATCGAAAGAGACATTGGAACTTTCTCACACATCATAGGAAACACGATAACAATGTCACCGCTTAACGTCATTTTGATCCTTAATCCTAACGAACAAACAAAAGATATTATATCTTTTAGATTCTTCTTATTAAAATAAAGGCCTTTATGATATGTTACTATTTGTCTAAGCAGAGCTTATGCCTCATGTTGTAATCATTACATAATACATTCATACATAGAATATAAAATTCTTGAGACCATGTTGGGGCAGTGATGGACTTCATGAGGCTGGAGATGGCTAACAAGATACACCAAATGAAAAAAGCATTTATTGGTGGACTGTCTCTCAGCCGCCGGGCCTCTCTTGACCATTTCTTTCCTCATTATTTATTTATTTGTAGAATAAGTAAAGAAGATATTGGAAATATTATATCAAATTGTTTTAATTGCGTATACATAAGTACCTACTAACTAACTATTAAGTATGGCTTCTGAATTGCTGTGCAATTTTATCTAATAACGTAGACTTCTTAACAAGGTTGTTATCGTAATAGCTCTCAACCATACGCTAATTGCAAATGAAAATTAGGCCTCAGTTTATTTATTTTATTTATTTATTTATTTATTCTTAACTGCACATAAAGAGGACAACATTAACATATAACATACAATAAAAAGTACAGAAGGCGGTCTTATCGCTCTAGGCGATTTCTTACAGACAACCTTTGGATGGATACGAGATAAGGAGAAGAAGAGAGGGGCAGTCTAGGAAATAAAGGAAACAAGCTCTAGTAAAATAAGAATTATAGACGAATTATTTATAATTAATATTATATATATATAATGTATATTTATACCGGGTATCTCAAGACTGCTACCGAAAACGAAGCCGGGTGGTAGTTTTAGTGGCTACAAACACAATGCAATTAAAAATTTCGCTTAGAAACGCGACAATTATTTTTTATGATTTTTTAAATATCGTCATTTTTGGGTGGTAAATCCATAGATTTTGCTAAAATAATAATTTAAACTCTCTTATATCTTAGAGTATTTATAAATTAAAGGGTATACACTATTATTTTAGGAAAAAATGTATTTACCACCAAAATATGGCAATAGGAAAAAAATTACAAAAAAAAAATTGTCGGTTTTTTTTGCAACTTTTTCTGTTGCATTGTGTCTGAAGTCGCTTAAACTACCACCCGGCTTCGTTTTCGGTAGCAGTCTTGATATACCCTGTATATATCATATCATCTCAGTTTGTTATTAAATATGTATATGTGTTTATTTTATTTATACTATGTATGTTTGCATTTTGGATACATTAACGGTTACTTATAAGATTTCTAGATAAGAATTATCAAAAGATAGATATATAATCAACGCATGTTTCCCTATGGGTATAGGCATATACATATACTTAGTATACTATTCAGGATCATAGTTTGACCAAATTATTAGATATTTTAAATTATTATATTATTATATGATTAACGTATTGTATTGTATTATCACTAATCGTGATTTATTTTAATAAAATATATTTTTTGATTCTTATTCTTAATTACCAAAATAATTACGAAATAATGTTGATGTGATTTCTTGTAATTGAAGGAACACGCAGTATAGTTTATTTTGTGTTATGTTTTTGTGCATATGTATTTTTTTGTGTGTATTCTCCGTTGGAAATCCTTTAATATGTGAATAAATTAGTAACGTAGACTCAACAATTCACTAAATAGGTAATATGTTTTTAAACCATAACAATTGTGTAGGTATGTAATTTTAAAAGTAAAATCATCCACATAACAAAATAACACACAAATCATTTGATAAGTGCTTTATTAAAAAGTAATATAAGATGAGAATAAAACGCAAACTATGTTATAATTATTTAAGAATAAGCAATCATAGTACCCAAACAGTTCCTATTATAGAGGAGACCAGGAACGAAAGAAACGCGGAAGGAAAATAACAAACGCATTTGTGAAAAATATGTTATCGACACTTATATAAGCTCTATGACGAAAATTAGTCATTTCAAATCCCCCCTTTACCTAAATTGTGCTGACAATGCTGAGAAATCAGGTTTTGGTTGTAGCTTGTGGATGCTGTAAAAATACATCCCATCAAAAACATCCTGTAAAAAAAATCCAAGTCTCGCAGCTCAGGTTTTCTACCGCAATAAGTTGTGAGATGCATGTAATACCAAGTCGATTAATTTATTTAGTCCTTAAGGGACCTTCTATATAAAGTTATTACGTTAGTTATTACCATATCAATATTAAAAATTCTTTACGTTTTAAATAAATGGATCGACTTGGCCATCGCATGAAAACATAATGTATCGTACAATTTATACATAATGATTCATTAACTGCAAATGTAACTTTGTAATCCTATACATTAAATATGGGATTACAAAGTTATTCACGCAGTTGGTCTATCTAGAAAACTAGATACAAATTATGAAATGTTTGAATTTTCCCTTACTTTAGACAATAAACACTAATTATATTCTAAATTTAAAGGTTCTATGTCTGCTAGAAGTGCCTTAGACTTTTGATGATCGGTCAGTCAGTGAGTGACAAAATTAAGAAAGTTTGACTAGTTACAATTCTTAAACTACTGGTTCAAATTGAATGAAATTTTAAATATACCGTGATTACACAATGCCTGCTTAGTAACTGAAAATTCAGGCTTCATGCTTTAGCCACAACGAAGTTATAGGGGGTTGAAAATGGTCTGAATTGCTTCGAGAAAAGGATGTTACGGCCTATAGCTCGACTTGGAGGGGGCTCGGCCGCGCCCCCAGATTCAAAGTAACTGTTCGCCGTTTTGTTTATTTTTGTCATAGTAGGTTTAATTTTGCATGTTATGTGTCGGAACCGCTATCCGAACAGCTTCGCCCGGGTGCAGATACTTTTTGAGTCCAGTCCACTCTAGAAACACAGGAACTATTTCGCTTGATAACTGTATTAAATATTTAAACTCAACATTAATGCCGTACTTTAAACTTGCCTTCTCATTCCTTTGAGTTTAAAAGAGTATCGAATCTATTAATTTAATTCTGCGCAAATCTCACGGGAACACTATTATTTGTTGGGATAAAAAGTAGTCTATGTTTTAATCAACTATCTCCATACCAAACTCCTTCAAAGTTGTTCCAGCGTTTTGGGTGTGAAGAGGAAACAAACACACAAGCTTTTGCATAATATTAGTAGGATAAATCATGTGTAGTAATTAATAATTAATTATTACTTTGAGGTATAATAAGGTTTGTGAGATAAGAAAAGAAAATTGACAATAAACTCATTTGCAAAAAAAAACGGGCACCTAAGCAATGAACCATTTCAAATGTTACTATTGGTTTGTTTGATAATTATAGGTAGTTTTACCTTCACAATTTTGTAAATTAATAAGCAAATAATCGTTATCGTCAGTATTATCATAAAATTTTGATAAAATTTATGGGATTTAATGCTAAAGTTCACTAGTAGTGTATGCTCGCTAGTAGTGCATATGCTCGTGAAGTAAAAGTTAACAAAGATTTTTGTTTGTTTTTTCTTTAATAAAGTAAAAGCAGATAAATGTTTAGTATCGAGTGTGACCCCCTCTAGCTGAAATCACAGCTTGAATTCGTCTGGGTATGCTAGCGAGGATATCCCGGATACTTGCTTGCGGAATACGTTCCCACTCCGCGGTAATCACATTCTTCAGCTCTCTGATGGTCTGCGGAGCCGGTTGTACTGATCTCACGCGTCGTTTCAGAACGTCCCAGACATGCTCTATAGGATTGAGGTCGGGACTTCGAGCTGGCCAATCCAAACGACGAATGCCGACCTCTTGCACATACGCTTCCACATCGCCAGACCGGTAGGCGCGAGCGTTGTCGTCCATAAAAATTGAGTCTTCGCCTAAAGCGGCCAATGCGGGTTGTGCATGAGGAATTAGAACTTCCGTTATGTATCAATGTCTAGTCAGTGAGCCGTTTTCAATGAAGACTAACTCTGTACGATCCATTGAATTTATTCCTGCCCAAAACATAACAGAGCCCCCACCATAAGGTGTGATTTCTTCAAAACAAGCCTCTGCAAAGCGTTCTCCTCGTCTTCGTAGCACTCGCCGACGTCGATCTTCACCGAACAGAGATATCCTGGCTTCATCGGAGAACAATACCCTATTCCAGTCTTCTTGAGTCCATGACTCACAATTTCGAGCAAACCTAAGCCTGGCAACTCTGTGCTCACGGAGTAAAACTTAGGGCCGGGGGCCGGGCGATGACTGCGTATATTGGCCGCGAGAAGCCTCCTCCTGACCGTCCATAGACTAATATGCACATTTCTTACTTCTTCGAGGTTGTTCTTAAGGTCCACATACGAAGACTTGCGATTTCTCAATGCGCGACTCACAAGAAAACGATCATCCCGTGGTTGGGTACATGGTTTTCTTCCAGAACCAGGCCTTCTCTCGACGGAACCGGTGTCTTGATACCGCTGCCAGGTCCTTTGAACCGTCGAGCGACTCACACTTAGCCTCTGAGCCACGAAGCATTGGCTGCAATCCTCTTCGAGCAGCGCAATAATTTTGGTAGCTTTTACCACTTTCTCTAACATTATTGAGACAGCTAAACAGCAATAAATGAAGCTTTGACAATTAATATGAAATAAATTCATAAAAATTGACTAAAAGTTATGAAAACCGATATTATCTTTTGGAACTTCGCACCAAAAATGTAGGATAAAAAGTGGTTTTCTGTAAAAACGAGCATCAAACGAAAATTTAAATTTAGAACGTACTGTTTTAAATACCACGTCATTTTTAAAACCGGCCAGTAACATGTACAAATGATTGAAATCATTTTGGTACCGTATTTTTTTAAAGAAGAATTAAAACCACACTCTCTCAAGAATAGTACATTGGTTTGGCGTTAACAATTTACTGTTAAACAGCCAAAAAACTAAATGTATTCGGTTTATAACGCCTAACGTAAAAAAGTGAATGCCAACATTTTTATGAACGGGGATGTGTTGAGCCTTGTGGAGACTACTAAGTTTTTGGGAATCACATTGGATCCTAAACTTCAATGGGGTCCCCACATAACAGCGTTAGCTAAAAAGCTGAGTGCTGCAGTTTTTGCAGTGGACAAGATTCGCCAATTGACTGACATTGATACAGCTCGATTGGTCTATTTTGCTTATAGTACGAGAGATGACAACCAAAATTTTTGTCTCATAGCAATACGGCCACAACCGCATCAAATTGATAGATTTGATTATTTCAAACTCGAAAATACCAATTTCAGACATTCTTCGCGTAGCGTTTGACCGCACTGAATTTTCAAAAATGTCAACAAATTTTACCGGACTGTATCATAGCAATCTGTCTGATTTTCTGACTGTAGTTATATAATAGCTATAAGATACCGAAAACATATTTTTCAGAAGTTAATAGTGTAGCGCGAACCCAAAAAATAATTTAGAAAAATTAAAAATGAGACAAAAAAAAATATGATGATAGCAATCCGTCTGAAAATGTTTTTTACGGGTAAATTAGGAGTAGTTAATACGAAGAAAAATATTTTCAGAAGAAAGTTCGGATGCAACAAATTTTGGGATCATTCTAAATATGTTAAGGAATTTTACCGATCGGTATCATAGCAATCTGTCTGAAAATTGTTGAAATTGATGAAATGAATTAACCAGATGTAAAAAAAAAAATATATATCAGAAGAATTCAGTGTAGTTATAGAAAAGTTGTCTGATAAGGGAGGTGCCCTTATCAGACAACTTTTCGATATCGACCGTATTGAAGCGTGACTGATTGCAAGTTGGGCAATCACCTTGCTTTTGTCTTGCCAAAATAGAGCGCGGACAACGTATCTATGCTATAAAAATGTCTATTATAATTGATAATTTTGAATTCTTAAAATGCTACTCTTCCATCCCCGAAAACTTCGTCAATGGGAGATGAGTAAACTATGCCTTATCATTGGGAATAGAAGAAAAAAAACGTCCGCGAGCCCTCGGACAACCAGCAACACACCCACGTCCGCCTGAGCTACTTAGAGTTTGTTGTCACTTTAAGTGAGCGTTATTTCAACGGTTAGGACAGCTGGTGAGTGACTATGTATAGTAAGAGAGTGGCAGGACTATAATATGCGAAAAAACCATTCCCACCGCAGCAGAAACGTAAGAAGCGCTCAGGCATCGGCCAAGCGACTCCACAACGTTCTTTTCTCTTTTGGGAGTACATGCGACATCTAAAATGTCTGAAAACATTTTTTTTGCAATCTTGCCTTATTTACGAACGGTAGAAAAAAAATTCATTCGGATTGCTATGATACAGGTCGGCTAAATTTGTTGATATTTTCAAAAATTCGCTTCAGCTATATACTACGCGCAAAATGTCTGAAAACCAACTTATTCGTCATAAAATTATAAAATCTATGTACATTTCCAATATCAGACGTATTGCTATGATACCGACTGCCTTTTTTTTGGACACAGCAGAAATAATAGATATAATTTTATAATGTAATAGATGTAATGATGTATGATGTAATGAATAGATGTAATTTTTTTTTTTTTTTGCATTAATATTCAATTGCACTCCTTTTTGAAATACTAAATTATTATATCTCTTGGTTTTATTATCGGTCGTGTAGTTACTAGTTACGGTCAGCGTGCCGCGCCGGCAGCGCTCGTCTTTAAGACCGGGAGCGGCGCGGCATGGCACCGCGGCCGGTCGCATCCCTACTCCTCTTACCTCTACTCCTACTCCCTGCGCCGCGCCGCGCCGCACCGGGCTCTCGGCGCGCACGGCGCGGCGTGTGCGTTGTTGTTCGAGCGTCGATGTGCGAGCGAGACAATATAATATAAAATCTTGTTAAATTGTTATTCGATACCACGATTTTGTTCACGTCTGTTTTGTCGATGTTTAAATTGACACTTATTATATTAATTATTTCAATTTGCTTCATTTTGAAACACTATTTTTATGCATTTAATTTTTATTATTATTTTCTTGACATTATATGAATGAATTTATCTGACACTCGTTTTAATTCTACTTTTTTTTTTTTTTTTTTTATTACTTGTGCATTATATTTGGACTTATCATTTTTAATTACTACTTATTGCCTGCACTATTTATTTCTTCTTATTTACAATATCTTTGTTATTATTGTAATTGTTGCTGAGCTAGCTTAGCTTCTGTACGTCGCGTCGCCTAAGGTTACATCTGAAAACCAGCGCTGTGTGGTTGCTTCTGTAATCACACAGCATCATGCTGAGATGTTGACCTGTTATCGCGAGTGAGCTGCGCAACATACTTACCTGTTATTTTTTTCTCCTTTTTTATTTTTAGTCTCTTCTTTGTTTTTTTTTTTTATTTATTGTATTGTTACATTTTTATAATTATTGTACTGTGTTGTATGCGGCTAATTTGCGCGATAATAAAGCATTTTTTCTTTTTTTTTCTTTTCTTTTTTCTTTAAATAGCCTCACATGCAATTGCTACACTTTTGACCGTTACTACCTACCTAGTCGGGTTTAGAATTACATAATCTAACGATTTTATACAGTTTCGACCGTATTGCTATGATGCATGGTTTTGGTCGTCATCTCTGGGACTATTACTTTCATATCCTAATGAGTTACGGAATTTTGTTGTGGGGTGGTGCTGCTGACATTAATACCATCTTTCTTCTTCAAAAACGAGCCATAAGATCTATTTATTCGTTAGGCTCCAGACAATCTCTGAGAGAAAAATTTAAAGAAATAAATATAATGACAGTAGCATCAGAATTTATATTCGCTAATTTAATGTATGTCCATAAGAATATAGAACAATTTCAAAAGGTTAGCGATATTCATGACAGAAATACTAGAAATAGAAATAATCTAGTCAGTCATAAGACCAGGCTCCAGAAAATTTGCAAATCTTTTAAAGGTTACTGTATACATTTCTATAATAAAGTTTCCACTCATATAAAAGCCTTAACTATAAATAAATTTAAATCTAATATTAAACGACAGTTGTGTAATAAAGCATATTATAAAATTTCAGAATACTTAGAAGATAGTAAGGCGTGGGAATAAAACATAATATAAGTCCCCGAACCGGATGTGTGTGTACTCTGTTAAATATAATTAAAATCATTATCCCACTTGTGTCACCATAGTTGTAGGCAATTTGAGTACGTCATGCTCACTTAAAGGTCTGTGCTTGCGGCGGCATCGTGTGCCGGGTCGGTCACTTCCCTATAACACGGTTGAGGATACCGATGGCTGGCACATGGGTCATACTCGTGAACGGGTGCTGCTTGTGTAGACTGGTCTGCTCAATTTGCTTATAATGATAATATTAATTGCTATGTTTTTTTTTTGACGTGACAACGTCTTATATTAGGTTGCGGCTGGGAGTCACTTATGAAAAAGTGTAACGCCCGGTAACGTAACGGTGCGCGCGCAGCACTAGAGAATTATTTTTCAGTTTCACCCACTTTTTCCAAAATTGTCCCATAGCCCCCCCCCTGCCTTCCCCCACCCTTATTCCGAAATAGTGCCTATTAGCCTCCCCACGAAACCTACCCTCCCCCTCCCCTACCCCCACCCCGAAAATTTACCTCACCCCCCCCAATCCTATCTCGGCCAACATAGGTCGTAGACCCACCGAGTTTGGTATCCTCGGAACCGTCTTGGTGAGGGCTACAAATTGACCCCGCCAGAAATCCCAAATTACGCAAAAAATTACCTCCCCAAAAAAAAATATTTTACCTCCAAAAAATTAATTTAAGTTAGCCTCCCCACGAAACCTTCCTCCCCCCCCCTCCCTTACCCCCACCCCGAAAATTTACCTCACCCCCCCCCAATCCTATCTCGGCCAATATAGATCGTAGACCCACCGAGTTTGGTATCTTTGGAACCGGCTCGGTGAGCTCTACAGATTGGCCCCAACCAAATCCCCAAATTCCTCCCTCTCTCCCCTAAAATATTTGTCCAGGCATAACTCCGTCATTTCTTAAAGTAAACCCCCCGTGTTTGGAGTCAGAGGAATCGTCTTGACGAGCTCGACAATCGAGAGCAGGCAAAATACGATTTTTCTTATTGACGTGACAACGTCTTAAATTAGGTTGCGGCTGGGAGTCACTTATGAAAAAGTGTAACGCCCGGTAACGTAACGGTGCGCGCGCAGCACTAGAGAATTAGGCGCATTGAATCGGCGCATGCTTGTGTCTCTGTCTTTGTCTTTCTCGAACGTTCTTGGCGTTGGAAAAACAAGAAAGCGTCACAATACAAGTTCACACGTGTGGTTAAAGTATCGTCAGCTGTGTCTGTAGTGAAAATATGGAGTGCTTAGATTCGTCATTACATGTACAATGTTTTAGTAAACAAAATATATTTCTATAGTTAAAATTTGTGCAATTCTTATTTTCATTCAATTCCTTGTTCCTATTGTGCAATTTAATTATATTCATATCAATAAATATTCTACCGAGAAAAAGACGTTGTCACGTAAAATCTTCGCCCGTAAAACCGACTTTACAGGCAACCATTTTTTCTTTAATTTTTTATTGCCTTTCATTGCTTTTGCTGAACAGTGTATATCGATTCCGCGGTCAGGGCGACCACACTTAACTCAGCCGTACAATATAATCATTATTATGAATAATTTATGACCTGCTCTGAATTTCAACTCCTGTATGATCACTGTATTGTAAACTTATTTTGAAAAGAGCAACGCTAGAGTTTCTTGCCCGTTCTTCTCTGGCGAAAACAGCCTTGTGAACTGGGTGGTAGTGGAAAAAAAAAATATGACAATCTAAATAGTGTATGACATTTTATGGATTCAATAAATATTTTCATTTCATTTCATTTCATTTCAAAATCAAAACAGCCCGTTTTTTTTTGCAAATGAGTGTAGTTAAGAGCGTTTACACCTTGCGCGCAAAGTCAACTATAGGTATTTCTTCGTTAATTTCACGCACACATGTAAGCGACCAAAGCTGTGTGCGTAGAGCTGCCGCGTCAGCTCGCTATACAGTCAGTGCAACCAACTTTGATCCATGCGCTTCAAAATTCTAATATTGAATTGAAATGTAACTTATGATTTATATATTGGTAATATTATATCATAAAAATATTTTATTTGCATTATAAGTAGACAAATATTACTGTGCAAGCAATGAACAATACAAATTTAGGTACTAATCATATTTTCGTTATTATTATTTTATTTTATTTTATTAACTTTATATACCAAACAGTATACAGGCGGACTTAATGCCAGGGGAATTCTCTAACAGTCTACCTTTGGCTGAAGCAGAAATGGAGTACAGCAGGTTTTATTTACATTTAGATAGGGGAGAAAAAAAATTGGTAAAATATTTAAATAAGTGTACACTGTACTAAGAATTTAAATTTATTTCCAACTCCTCCTATTAATTTAACTTTCTGATTGATTTCGTTGCGGGTTAAAGACAAGTTAGACATTCCCGGAGACTCGCCGAGCTTCAATGCTCGGTGTCATTACATTGCGTGCCACTGTTGATCCTGGCTTACAGGAGTTGCAGTGGTGGGTGTGAGGGCGGGACAGTCTCCTATGAGACGAGCGGAGATTTCTATCGTGGTTAGACCCTAGGTATTTAAAGTGATGTGTTAGGTAAGATGGTGCCGTAGGAGATGTTAATATAGAAAAGAGCGTAGTGAGAGCGCGCAGGCTGCGGCGTTGACGAATAGGTAACCACTGAAGTTGGGAACGATAAGAAGATACATGATCGTATTTGCGAAGATTGTAAATAAATCGAATGCAGTTATTGAGAAGGCGGTCGAGTTTGTTTAGAAGATCTGCATTCAGGTCGTAGTAGCATACATCACCATAGTCAATTATAGGGAAGATTAAGGTTTGAACAAGCATTACTTTGGTCTTCGCAGGGAGAAAGTTCTTCAAACGATAAAGCATTCGGAGAACACTAGTGACTCTCTGACTTATAGAAATAACTTGGGGTCGCCAGCTTAGTGTAGAGTCTACTAGCAGCCCAAGATCCTTCACGACAGAGCACCATGCAATAGGTGACCCATCATAGGTAACCGGTGGTATAGTTGATAAATCGACTCTGTTCATCATACGTTGGCTACAAACCAAGATAGCCTGACATTTGAGCGGGTTTAAGGATATGCCGAAATCATCCGACCAGTTTTTAATATACCCCAGATCCCTATTAACTTTGGCAATGGCTGTATACAAGCAGTCCATACCAGATTGAGCATAAAGCTGTAAGTCATCGGCGTAGAGGTGATACGAACATTGAAGATTCTGGGTTACGAGATTAATAAAAATTGAAAATAGAAGAGGAGAAAGAATACCGCCTTGAGGCACACCAGATTCTAGGTCACACCAATCCTACATTGATGCGCACCAACTGCCGGCGCCCTCGAAGATAGGATGTGAACCATTCCAACGCAACTGGTGAGATCTTGAGATGGGAAAGGATGGACAAGAGGATGTCATGGTTGACGTTATTAAAGGCATTCGAGAAGTCAACCAGCACCAACACGGTGATTCTGGTGTCCTCCATGCCTGCTCTAATAAATAAATAAATAAATAAATAACACCCAACAGTCACATACATAGTCCTGACCCCACACTAAGATCGAATCTTGTGTCGTGGGTATCAAGAACTACGAGAGACTTTTCGGTCTCACAAACACCCAGACCCGGAAGAAATATTTGTGGGCCGCACAAACATTTCTCTCGGTGCGGGGATCGAACCCGCGGCCTCTCGTTTTACAGGCGGCGTCTAACCAACTGCGCCACGGAGGCTGTCAAAACTGCTCTAATGTCACCAATTACTTTGAGGAGAGCGATAGTGGTGCTATGGCCAGGCCTAAATCCAGACTGCAGCGAGCTCAATAAATTATTAGAGTACACAAATTTGGACAGTTGTTTGTGGGCACAGGCTTCTAGCACTTTGGATAGGAAGGGAAGGATGGATATAGATCGGAAGTGGGTAGGGAGAGTAGGGTTTGAAATTTTAGGGAGAGGAATAACATAGGCTTTCCGCCACAAGGACGGAAAAACACCACTGCTAAAAGAGAAATTAATAATGTGGGAAAGAGGAGAGAGGAGATGTTCTAATACTGTAGTAGTCATGCGACGGCTTATGCTATCGCAGCCCACAGCATTAGACTTTATGGACATGATTATCTTCTTAATCTCATCCGGTGTAGTTGGAGAAAAACTAAAAGAATCTATGTCAGGCTTGGGGAGGTTAGCAATAAATTTCATAGAACGACATTTGGCTTGATGAACCATCGGAGAAGATGTGCGATTAATGTCATCTAAGCCAATGGTTTGTTGGAAGTTAGTGTCTTTCTGCTTGCCAATACCTAGAGTTTTAAGGAACTTCCAGATATTAGCAGATGAAGAGGAGGTGATGTTATCGAGAATGTGTCGGCGTTTAGTGTTTCGTATCACCTGATTACAGCGATTTCTTAAGGCCTTATATAAAGTCCAGCTGTCGTCCGAACGGCATCGCTTAAATTTTCGAAATGCCCGATCTCTGCGCCTCATCATCGCTCGAACCTCATCCGTCATCCAAGGAGCTGGAGTTCGTTTTAATTTGACTTTCCTGACGAGAGCATGGATGTCAAACAGCGCCTGTACACGGGTGTTAAACATGTCCACTTTATTATCAATGTTAGTAGCTGCTGTCAGTTCATCCCAGCAAAGTTGTGCAGCATCCGCAGACAACTTCTTTGGATCCATGCGACCAAAGCAACGCAAGAACAATACCTTAGGATGGGATTTAGGGGGTTTAAGGGTGTATGAAACGTAGATGAGGTCATGGATTATTACATTGTTAAGTTGCATTCAAATCAGTGTTCAATCAGTAGACACTACGGACGTTTATTAATCATTTCGTGTTCGAACACATGAAAAGAGTTAGGGGCCTTACAACCCCTTACAATTACGAAATATATTTAATTTTATATTACAATACATAACATAATTTAGCCTCGGAATTACATCCCATTATATTATCTGAAACATAATTTATACTCACTACAAAATCGAAATTGAATTTATTTATTGGTGGCTATTAACTAATTTGAAAAGTCCTGTTTTTTAGCCAAAAAGCGCGTAAAGGGTATAAACGCTCTTAAGTTGATCCCTGGTTCCCGACCCTCCCCTTATTGTCATGCCATTAAAACTTTATTACATATATTATGCCTATATTATTATGCAAATGCAAATAATAGCTGAAAATTATTTTGTTAATTAATTCTTACGTTCTATATCGTTCCTTTTTTAATAAAAACAATTGAATCTTAAATATTCATGTATTCTGTTACACCTGATTCCGATACCCTTGATTAATACACAACATTCTCCCCAACATAACACCGTTTATTATTATCTCATCTAGCTGCTTAAACCTATTTTTTGACGTCACGGTTAGGTAATTAATATTACTGAATGTTATTGTAAAAGCCCAAACATTGGTATCAGGTATTGTCAGACTTACTAAGGTTTTGTGGCAAAATTTCAAAACGTTCTTTAACTATATCTTTAGTCGCACATCACAGATTTCGGACTTCTAACTGGGAAGTTCAAGTTTAAGTGGATGTTCCAAGCATAGATAAATTTTAAGATTTACTGTTGTTCGGGCTTTAACAATAACAATGGTCATAAGATTAGTAAGTTTACAAGCAGAAATCAAATAAACACCTACATACAAAACATATTTCAATCATTTTAGCAGTGAAAAATACACTTTTTGTGAGGAACTTACATACCTTACCTATACAAATAAATTAATAAAATACTGATACTACGGAATACGATGTTTTGATTACCTGTAAACAGAAAAAATTAACTACATATTTACCTACAAATATATTTCATGTCTAGATAATGAATAAGAGACAGCGTAGTGGAAAAAGAGAAACTAATAATAAACTAAAAAAAAAACAATTATATGTATTTGTAATTGTATTAACATTAAATGATACTCACAGCTAAATATGTTTCATATGAGAGTTCAACAACTCCAAGAGCGGTAAAAATTATTGGTTTCTGAAATATAAAAAAAAACATTGATTCGCTCTAGGAAAGTATTTTAGCTTCGTCGGTCGTCCTTGGTATAGAGACTTTCCCGCCCTCACACCCGCCGAAAGCACGGAATTTCCTCCTAGATTCCACGAGGTCCGCATAGTATGCAACACCAGATGTTATTTGCGTATTGTTCAACGTTATTCCGCGTTCATCAGACCAGCGATCACACTCCCAAAGTATATGATGTGCAGTTTTTTCGTACTCACAGTCAGGTGTAGAGCATTGATACGCAGGCGATTCAACCAACTTAAAAGTGAATAGTTTGTCCTTAATGTTGCCATGTACCGGAACTGTGATACACAGTGATCAATTTCTAGCCAAGGTTTTCTTAAGCGATCGCGTACGGACGGAAAGTACTTATTGATATAAGTGACGCCCCTTTGAGTAAATATCCCACCGGTACTGCCATTCGTCAATTAATTCAGTGCAGGCAGCAGAATATGGCTTAAATAATCGGCTAATCTTCAAAAAGTCTCGGGATGCAATAACATTAGTGTCTATTGTCTCTCTATTTGAATAATATATGCGGCTCGTCTTTGCACCTCCAGATCGACTGGAAGCAAACGTCGTCCTTAATATATGTATTAAGTGTCAATAAACCATAACCAACCTGCGCCTGTGCCATCGCAATGACGATCATGTTCCTGATGCGTGCCGATGACTTCCCGTAACAGTTGTACCAGCCTGAGCCGTAGATGGCATTAGGAAGGTTTTCCGCCTGGAAACATACAATACCGAACTAAGTATTAGAATTGTTATCATTAACTATAGGAAAAAAATACTAAATGTAAGGCATAATTAGGTTAAGTCTAAATAGGTGCTCATACTTAGGAATCTAAGATTGCAAATATCGAGCCATTACCGAAAAATTTTCGTAAGCAACACTTGTCGAAAATGCACTTTTATCGTAAGTAGTATTTTAAGTTACAATGGACGGAACCCTGTGGACGATTCCCTCCGAAAATAAACCGTTATAAAGTTATAGCAAGTGCTAAAATTATCGTGAATACATAATGTCAGCAGTTATGTAGTAATTTTCCAATTACAATTAATATTTACCTCAACAGAGACGTCTCCAGCATTCCACATGAAGAATGCCATGATGACGAGAGTTACTACCACAGTGGACATGTGACTGCATACCTCGTCGAAATCGTCCTTTGAGTTCTATTGCATTAAACAAATAATTATAGGTAATTATGAATTACATATTACTGATTAGTAAAATGTTTACAGACAGAAGCCACTACCACCTCAAGCCGAACTAAGGGATTCCTTGTTCCTGTTTATATTTGATTTGTTTATTCATAATGGCTTTCCCTATCTCATCGTGGGACGGAAAATACCAGGTGAATTGTGGGTGTCCTAGTTGCACCTCTGCCTACCCCTTTTGGCAAAAGGATGTCTTTATGTATGCATGTATGTTTATGCTGTAGGATTAACGGTGAAATGTTAATACCTACCAGCCAACGCGTTCTCTTTTCCCTTGGGTCATCGAATTGGCGTGTGAAAATGCAATAAGGCCGGCAAAATTGAGTTGCATAGCTATGAAAGGCAGTGGTGTAACAATAGGGTGGCAAAGTGCGCAAAATGCCACGGGCCCCCGGCCTAAGGGGCCCCCGGGCCGGCAGGACCCTGGTCCGACAGGGTCTCAAGCCCGACAGGGCCCAGGCTCGATTGGGCCTCGGCCTTAAACCGAGAACCGAAAACCTTAAAAATTATAATTTAATGAATATAAAGTTAATATTTTCCAAATTTGTACATGTCTTATTCTAGAAATTATTTAAAAGGTAGGAGAAAAACGAAAGAGAAAGAGGGAGTCTGAAGCGATAAATAGAAAGTTATCTAAAATAAGTCAGTACTGCAATAGATGTGGACGGTCTAAATTCAGCCTCACAGCGAGTCTGACTTAAAATTAACTCCGACAAAACCATACTAATGATCCACAACCCCAGACTTCTCGCTGTATGTGGCCACCAGCTTGAAGTTGTTTCTGATTTATCCGGCTGGGGCAGACCCTTTAACTAGGAAGAAACATCTTTGAGAAAGATACTAAAAGTCTTCTCGACACCTCTGCCAAAAAGCTTGAAAACGATAGCTTTCAACCAGTGCGACCTACGATGTTGAGACTTGGCCACTTACAGTACTACTGATCCACTAGTTTATAGTCGCTTAGCGAGCTATAGAGCGTGCTATGCTCAGAGTCCCGTTGGAAGATAAGATCCGTGATGATCTTATCGGACAGAGAACCAAAGTTATAGACATAGCACATAGGATTAGCAAGCTGAAGTGGTAGTGCGCTGGCCACATCTGTCGAAGAACTAATAACCGTTGGAGTAAACGTGTTCTTGAGTGGAGGCCGCGTGTTGACTAACGTGGCGTAGGACGCCTGCCAGCTAAGTGACGAGTGAAGATTTGCAAAAACTCGTTACCACATGCTGGATGTGATGAGCTGACAACAGAGTGAAATGGCGTAATTTGGAGGAGGCCTATATACATATAACAATGGCGGTAACATCGGACATTAGAAGAAGAGGAACAATGCATATAAAAAAATAAACATATTTTTTTACGCCAAGAGCTTACTATACTCCACGAATTACTAATTTAGTTTTCGTGGACATAGAGATAGCCCTGATAGCCATAATAAAGCAGTTACTAGCAAAATGTGATCCTGATTTAGAGGAATGGGTCACTAAGTCCAGGGGCTTAGATTAAATACTTAAGTCTGAAAATGCAAAATGAGGTAATTACTGTTTTGGGCCTAAAACTCCATTATATTTAATGCAACTTGAGATTTTTTCTAAAATAGACCAATTATTTGAAGTTTATCGCTACTGTGTGATAGAAAGAAATGAAAATGGAATCCAAAAGCACTCGTTCATCGTTATAACAGAAACCTTTTTTAGATTTTAGAAAATGATTTATGTTGAGGCCATGTTATTAAAAGATTTTGTGATGTACTGTATCAGCCCATATAGGTCCCATTGCAGGGCAAGGGCCTCCCCTACGATCGAAAATACGATTGAGAGTGATTAGACCATAATATAGTCCACCACGCTGGCCTAGTGCGGGTTGGCGGGCTTACATACCATAAAAATTCTTGCAAATCGCTATGGTATGGAGGTTTCCTCACGATGCTTCTATTCACCGTCATAGTGTGTGGAGATTGACTATACATGTCCGAAAAATCAGAGGAGTGCACTGAGATTCAAACAACATTCATAAAAACGAAACTACAATATTCATTTTTTTTTATATCTACGAAGGGCCCCATTTGATGATTTTTGCCACGGGCCACCGATGGTGTAGTTACGCCACTGATGAAAGGATGCCATTGTAATATTGTTTGACGCAGTACAATCACAAGTTCATGGGACGAAATAAAATAATAAAAAAGTTGACTTTTAGATAACATTACGATTAGTAACGGAGGCGTCCTGATATTGGTCCTAAAAGGACGAATTAGTATACTAGTCAATATTATTGTAGACTTATTAAAGTTAATCAACCACAATACACACGTAGAAAGTATAAAACATACCATCATCGCTGGTATAAGAACTACAAGCAAGGAGAAGGCAAGTACCACATGCCAAGAAAATACCAATGAAAAGATCCTTTGACATTGCTTCGTGCACCTGAAATGTGTAGAGTATATTTAGTTGTAAGTACATACTTAATAAATAAACATATGGGATGTAGAGCATTATCGTAACCGAACATAATTTATTAACCAAAACTGCAAATCAATTGACTTTTTTTCGACATTTTAAGGTATCGCGTCAATATTAGTTATATTTTTTTTCATCTATTCATAGAAGTCTGAATTTCCTAAAATCTTACTAGAATTTACTAACCATACAGTATCTGCATGTGCCTTTATCCCTTTTGCCAAGGCCCTTTCAAACGCGTTCTCCTGCTCAATATGGTTCAGCTGTTTATCTTCAAATATACTGTTCAAATGTTCGAAGTAGCATTGCAAGTTCTTATACTGATAGTTCAAGCCCATTAGTACGAGTAGGACAAGGAGAAACAGCATTGACATTCGATAGAATGAGAGACACCATAGAATGTAGAAGAACACTCTTGCAAAGCTGGCGAGTTTGGATGTGTCAGTGGCGTCAGGCCATGCTGTGACCGTTGCCATAAATGGGCCACCTGCACATAAAAATATTCGTGGAAGACATAATAAAATATTATAAACATTTATTTTGTTTCCTCATAAACGCATTCCTCATAGAATATTCGCTAACGACCTTAATGACTTGTTATATTGTAAAAAATAGGATAAAATAATGCACGATTCTTACCTGTATTGATTACTGATATGAGCGCAGTCATTCCGTAAAACCCCAATATTAGTACGCCACTCCACGCGTACACTACCAAATAGGACTTCAGTTTCTTTATCATGATTTTCTCTACTTCTTGGTCGTTGTTTACCTCTTTTAAAACAACAGAGAGATAGTAAATGACCTTTCTAAATTCTTTTCTAAAGAGAAAACAGTACACGCAGAACAAATGTGTTGTAGTATTCGACACAGATATCACGAGAGCATCTGCCTGCTGTTTAGGAGACAAATGTTTTTGCGTCACATTTGATCCCAGCTGTAGGAAAAGAAATAGCCATTGTATCGCAGTGGTCATTGGGAAAAGGGTGTCGTAAATTCTAACGAATCTTTTAGGTAACTTCACGTCGTCTATCCAAAATTTGGGCATTCCGCAAATATACAGTATAGTGTTGCATTTGTCGATAAATTTTGTAGTTTGGTTGGGTGTAAAGTTTTTAGATGGCTCTTTCATTTTCAGTATTCTAAAAGTGTAGTTTACTTATGAATTGTTACAAGGAATTATTACCACAATCATTGTGTTTCCTTTTTGTAGAAGATTGTAAATAAACAAATGCAACTATTTACATTTAGTGATGCGGCAATTCAAATTTTTAAGTATCGTTACGGCGATAAGTGCTTGGTAGCCTCTTGGTTGCGGTCTAGACGCGGCTGCCGACATGCTTCCGTTGGTCTTGGGTTCAAGTCACAGTGTCTACCGGTGACTTTTCGGAGTATTGTGTGTATCGATCGTTAATCCTCACGCACTTTAACGTAGAAGGAAAGCATCGTGAGGAAACCTACGTACAATAGTGATTTAAAATTTGTACGGTATCTAAATTCCGTCAACAAGTATTAGGCCTGCGTGGTGGAATATAATCCTAATCTCGATTGCTGAGGAGGTCTGTGCAATACAGTGCGTATATTAATACAGTACAGTACAATCACAGACCAATAAGAAAAGTATTATATTGGAGGTAATACGAATATATAAATAAATAAATAAATAAAACCCAACAGTCACATACATAGTGCTGACCCCACACTTAGATCGTGTCTTGTGTCGTGGGTATCAAGAACTACGAGAGACTTTTCGGTCTCACAAACACCCAGACCCGGAAGAAATATTTGTGTGCTGCACAAACATTTCTCTCGGTGCGGGGATGGAACCCGCGGCCTCTCGTTTCACAGGCGGCGTCTAACCGACTGCGCCACGGAGGTTTTCGGTAGCAGTCTTGAGATACCCTGTATACAGCCTCCTCGACGCAGTTGGTTAAACGCCGCGCCGGTTGGAAAACGAGAGGCCGCGGGTTCGATCTTTGTCCGAGACAATTTTGTGTGGCAGGCAATCCAAAGGCATTTGTTTGAGGTCTGGGTATTTATGAGATCGAAAAAAATCTCTTAGTTTCTGATACCCGGCCACGAAACTCTATCTTAGTATCGGGAAAGTTATTATATTTTAAATAACATTGTGATCGACATATCTCGTACCTACTGTTATTACGGGTACAAACAATGTAAATAGATAGGTAATAGATATTTATATTTATTTACAGTTATATGGTAGTTCTGTGCCATAATATATGTTATTACGAGTATTTGCAGCTGTTAATTTGCAAAATCTCTCATGGTAATTTTCCATAGTATTACATTCGCATCTACACAGTTTAGCAAAATGTTTTAAGTGTAAGCTACCGACAGTGGCGTAACTACCCCATCGGGGGCCCGTGGCAAAGTTCATCAAATGGGGCCGTTCATACATCTAAAAAAAACTTAAAATTGTAATTTCGTTTTTAAGAATTTTTTTTAAGTTGGCCGTTTTGTAAACGAACCAGACGCGGTCGCCAACATTTCACGTCTCGGGATCGAATCCCAGGGCACACCTGTAACTTTTCGGAATCATGCTTGTATTGATAGCGAATCACCAAACACTATGACAATGAAAGAAAACATCGTGAGGCAACCTGCATATCATAGCGATTTGTAAGAATTTGTGTGGTATGTCAAGTCCGCCAGGTCAGCGTGGTAGATTATATGGAGCGTACCATGCAGCGGGACTTACGAGTATATGAGCTGATACAGTACAGAATCCTTTTTAATGACATTTCATATTTCTCATCAGATTTTGAACATAGATGATTTGATGAAATCTAAAAAGGATTCTCTAATAACGATTAAAGAGTGCTTTAGGATTTCCATTTTAATTTATTTCTGCCACACGGTATCGAAAAACTTATTTTGAGTTACATCAAAGATAATGGAGTAAAAGGCGTAAATTTATTCAATTATTAGCTCATTTCGTATTCTTGGGCTTGAGTATTTTAGCTGGCCAATTAACTTATTCAACCATTCCTCTAAATCAGGATCACATTTTGCTTGTAACAACTCAAAAATGTTCTTTTAGGCCTTACTGCTTTCTGCATTATCTCTATAGCCAGGAAAAGCTAAATTAGTAACTTTGAGGAGTAAATTAAGTTCTTCACCACAAAAAGTGTTTCATTTTATATGGATTGTTGCTCCTCTTCTGATGTCCAATGTAACCGGTATTTTTCATACAAAAGACATGAATTCAAGCCAATTTTCGTTATTTCGTGTCTCTCTATCGCATTAATAATTCGTAATTTGAATTTTCGGAAGTACTAATATTATCTGCTCTGGACGTTGTGCTTGCTTGCATGCTTCGCTGTCTTCACTGTAAATGCTCTGAAGAATTAATAATAATAATAATAATTTATTTCATAAAAACTTGACGTACAGCATTTATACAAACAAAAGGCCTTAAGACTAATGTGACACAAGTTATATTTTGGGGGCCTCTGAAGCCGAACTAGGTGAATACCTGTATTTCGGCTTGCAGTGCCTTTCCCAGTATATATTTTCACTTATATAATGAGCAAATAGGGTATTATAATTAGTACAGCCATACCAAATACATACTAGAGGACAAGCGTAAAAGAAATAAAAATAAATAGAAATGAAAATAACAAAAAATTAACCTACTAGATATAAACTTAAATACTAAGTGTCAGAGGACCTCTGAGTGTGTAATGTGTGATGTGAATGTGTGATTGTCAGAGGGTGTGTGTATGTGTGTATTTTGTATATGTTATTCTATTATTCCTGTTTATTTATGATAGAAACTGTATGTCATGTTAGATAGGTATGTTAACTAGGTATTAAGTTTCTTCATATGTGAGGTTCTGAAAATATTTGATGATTTTAATTTTGCATTTAGTTAAAGTTAATGGGTAAATGTTGAGAATGCGGTTAATTTTATTGTACAATAAAGGGGCAAGAGCGATGTAGAATCTCCTAACAAAAGAGGTTTTTGGGATAACTTTCCGGACACAGACTGCATATGATCTTCGAGTATTTAATATTTTCGGATCATATGTCAGTTCTCTATGCTGTTTTTTTATAACACTAACAAAAAATAGTTGCCGCACAGTAAGGACTTTACTTGTTTCATAGAGTTTTTTTGGTGGGAAAAAAGGTGGGCTTAAAATGAATTATTTTTAGTATTGTACGTTGAGCAATTTCTACTTTTTTCATTGTCGTTTTTGGAACCCCACCCCACGAAATTATGCAGTAGGTAACAATCGATTGACATAAAGAATAGTACAGCTGTATTAACAAGGGATAGTCTACAACATGACGCAGATTTTTAAAAACAAAAATAAGCTTTCGCACTCTTGCGCATACTAATTTGACGTGGTTTTTAAAATTTAGATTGCTGTCAATTGTTATACCCAAATATTTAATTGAGTCTATATCTGCTAATTTTGGACAAGAACAAGTGTTGTGAGTATTTCTCGTACATTCGTGTGCTAAGATAAAATGATTGTCATTACGTCCAATTTGTTTGCGAATGTTAAAAATGATATATTTTGTCTTATCAATATTCAAAGTAAGCATATTTTGGCGTAACCAAAGTTTCACTGTATTAAAACCTCTTTTTTTTTTTTTTTTTTATTGCTTTGAATGGCGAGACGAGCAAGCCGTTCGCCTGATGGTAAGCGATACGACCGCTCATGAACAGTAGCAATATTCCACTGCGCTCGCCATCCTGAGACATAAGATGTTAAGTCTCAATATGTCCAGTAGTCAGTAGTGTCTTTGTGCAGAATTAAAAACATCATCCCATGTACGCGCTGAAAAAACAAGAGCGGTATCATCTGCATATGAGATTATTGATCCATTTTGGATATTTAAGTTTGTTAATCCATTTATGTACATCAAGAACAGAGTAGGGCCTAGGATGCTACCCTGTGGGACACCATGATTTATTTCCAGGTCTTCACCTGTGTAATTGCCAACTTTAATACATTGGTATCTATTTGATAGGTAGCTTTCGAATAGTTTAAGTTGTGTTCCTCTAATGCCGTAGTACTCGAGTTTCTGAATTAATGTGGGGATTGAGATAGTATCAAACGCCTTTGCTAAATCTAGGAATATGGATAAGCATTTGTTTCCACTATTCAGGTTAGAGCTAATATATGTGGTTAGTGTATGCACGGCATCATCCGTTGATTTATTTTTTCTAAATCCAAATTGATTTTTAGAAAGGAGATTATGTTTTTCGACATACTTTATAAGTCTGTTGTTTATTATTTTTTCTAATAGTTTGGACAATGATGGTAAAAGTGAAATAGGTCTGTAGCTATTAACAAGATCTCTATCACCACCCTTAAAAATCGGACGCACTATTGCTTTTTTTAAATGTCGGGGAAAGGTTCCAGTGTTTAAACATAAGTTAAAAATGACGGTAAGAGGCGGCACGAGAAAGTTTTTACACTCTTTTAAAATCTTGTTTGAAATTGAATCCCAACCCACTGCACATTCAGACTTAAGATTTCGAATAAGCATATAGATCTCCTCCTCATCCGTATCGTCAAGAACAAACGAAAATGTTGTGGGTAAGTAGGATTCATTATTTTGTTCTTGTGTGGAAATCGGGTCACTTTGCATACAAGTTTCTGCTAAATTTTTGCCAACATTTATAAAATATTTATTAATATAATTTAATGATAGTTCAGGAGTCGACTTTAAGGTCAGGAGATTATCTGGTCGGTCCCTTTCTTTGGTCATGCCTGCGATGTCTTTGATCAGATGCCATAGTTTTTTTGGATTATTTATTTTCAATTCCACTTGGCTCTTCTCGTGCAATCTCTTAACATTTTTTAAAGTTGTATTACAAAAATTCCTGTAACGTTTGTAAGTTTTTTTGAGTATATCGTTTCCCGGAGTTAATTTAAGTTTTTGGTGCAGCTTATCTCTATTCTTAATACAACGTAGTAAACCTGGTGTCATCCAGGGTTTTAAAAGATTTTTACGGCGGGAACATTTAATAGAGTGAGTATTTTTCTCTATTGCAGATTGCATGTTTGTTATGAGATAATTTATTGCGTATTCTGGGTCAGGTGATTGATAGATTGGGTTAAGATTAATGGCCAATAAGTCTTGTTTTAGGTTGGCATAATCAATTTTGGTTCTGGTTTCCATAGTTTGTAAGCATTGAGTGTGTTTTTTTAAATTAATGCATGAGACCACTGGGTAGTGGTCCGTTAAAGTCGTCTGCGGTATAATTGTTATAGAGCTGTGCTTGGATTTGAGCAGAATATGGTCGATGCAAGTACCACTTTGCTCCCGAGTAACTAGAGTGTGCGTAGGTAGTAAGCCATGAGCAGCAGCTAAATTTAGGTAACGTTCACCATTTTGATCGATTTTTTCGACGTTTATTGGAATATTTATATCACCAACAATCATTATATTTTGAAAACCCTTTAATTTTGTAAGTACACATCGAGAGACTTTAAAAAGAGGTCTACATTTTTGTAAGATGGGGACCTATATACAGCTATAATAGCAGAGTCGTTGTTGTTGGCTATTAAGCAGTTTCCCTCTATGAAATTGGGCTCTTCCACTATGAAAGAGACATCGTTATTTATGTATAATATTACACCATCGTTTTGTTTATTATTTCTTTTAGTGTTGTATGATTGATAGCCATTTAGGATAGGGATATAGGTTGAATTTGATAACCAGCATTCAGTTAGTGCTATTATCGAACAATTTATTTTTAGCCTAGGTAATTTTAGTTCAAAACCTGACATATTACAATTAATACTACGAATATTTTGGGTTAAAACAGTGAGTCGCCTCTGTGCAATGTCTGGTAATGCTTTATGGCACTCATCTATGTTACAGGTAATTGATTTTAACATATGAACCTCGTCAATGTTACTAAATAGTTCTTTTATATTATTGAACGCAATTATGTAAAATATATATCCCTGTAAAATGATCAATTTTAAGAAATATGCAAATCGGTTGAAGATAATAACTATAATTTTTGAAACAAATCATTCTCCCTGTACGGCTTTTACATATGTTAGCAGGAATCAATTGTATAATGAGCAATTGTGTGTTGAATATGTATGGAGATATAATGTAAGTTTTAATGTGAAAATATCGTAAGTTGTGCATGTTGAGTGTTAATTTTGTTATAAAATACAATAAATTCAAGGAAAATAGACAATGAAAAATAAATAACACCGTTCTGCATAAAAAAGGCAAGACGTTTCCGCCGATAATATTTGAGATTTTGGTGTCGGTCAGTCATGCTGCGCCCCTGAGTGTATTCAGATCCATTTCGGAAACAATGCGATATTGGGGTGAGGCCTCACATTTCCGCAGATAAACTACACCCTGAGAAGTCCAGCAGAATGGGTATCCATTGCGTCTTTTGGAAGTTCCTGGCTAAATAGAACAATTTTTGATTTTTAAATGTTAATGCCTCGGAGACATAAACTGGTTGTACTGGTTGTTGGATATTTAGATGTTTCGTATTTAACTTCTCCTCTTGTTTCCGGTTTTTGTTAAAGCGTTTAATACTTTTGATTACCTGCTCCTTGATTTCAACACAATTAAAATCTACGTAAATTGAATGGTGTGACCCTTTCGAATTTACTCTATAAATATCTTTAATATTATTCTGTTCAATGTTAATGTTTAGAGTTTTGCCCATATTGAATATTAAGTCTCGAAGGCAATGTTTTGTTTCACTATTTATTTTGGGTATGTTTCTAATTTCTATACTAGCCAATCGGGATTTCCGCTCCAAGTTTTCTATTTTATCTTCTAGCATATGTATAAGTTTCTTATCTTCTTTTCTTTCATTTTCTAAGATTGAGATGCGCTCTAAAAAATCATCATATTTCCTTGACATTGTCTCTACACTTTTCCTAAGTTCATTATTTTGTTCCATCATATTATGTAAATAATTTTTAAGTTCTTGAAATCGATGTTCTTGTTGTTCAGAGAAGTTTGAAAACATGTCTGTGATCAGTGCCGCAATTTTAGAGTTCGAACCATCATACTTCCTCTTTTTTCGCTCCATGGTGTTAACTTCAAAAGATGATAAATCTGGCGCCGATGCGTATTGCGCAGCATGAGTTTCTTCAAATGAAGTTATTTGAGTGGTGGTGTGTGTAGGGTAGTCTGTTTTTGTTGCAGTGGCGGTAGGTGGTCTCGGAGAAATCGGTGGAGTATGTTTTAGTGGCATTTAGTACCTTGTCTAGAGACTAGGAGTTCAGAGTAACAAGACGGTTACGTTTTGGATCACGGGTCAGCTTAATTTGTCGGTATCGACACTTTGGTACAGTTTAGCCACCGTCCAGTGTACTAAGACCCTCGCGTCAGGAAAATATATCTATCCCTTTTTAACTTTGTAATTTTGAAACTTTCTGTCACGTTTCACCTGACCAAACTATTTGTAGTTCTTATTTATTGGTAGGACAGGTAGTTGATATTTGAATAGCCACTCACGTTTGAATCGATTGTCCAATCCTGTGCAGTCGTCGCGTGTACACTGTACAATTCAATGGACGTCGCACAAAAGTAGCTTCCTGGTGTTTTATGCACTCCTAGTGTTTTAATAGCGAATTTAATATTTTTATTTTTAATATCCTAATTTATTTTTATATCAGAGTAAAACAATTTGGCGTTAGCTCCACTAAAAAGGCGACTGAACTGCTCAGAGGTACAGAGGGAAGGGGAATTGTTTAATTTGATCCCCTTTTCTCCATTCCTAAACAGAAGCACGCGCGCTAGCTTGCGAAGCCAGCTACCTATGACTATAGCTTGATGGTCCAAACCATCTCGGCACGAAACAAAAGATTCGCAAAATCTTTTTTGTGTCGCACTGTTAAACTGTGGAATTATTTGCCGTCACGCGTGTTCCCTCATTCCTATAATCCTGGGTCCTTCCGCCGTAATGTGAACAGGCATCTTAGCAGGCCGGCATAATTGTATCAAATGACATGGGACTGCCGTCTAATGCCATTCGAGACTTTGTCTGGAAAGCATTATATAATACGTCCCAGACTATATTACTCGCCTAAACAATTATTTTTGGGTGACATACCCATTATCTTCATACTTCTTGAACCCTTAGCAATAATTTGTACTTCTACAACATTTCATTATGATCTGCTAGGTAGCTAATGAGTGAAGCGACAAACAAACTCCCATTCCCATTTATTATTTGGGGCTTTACTTAATTAGTAATCATAGATTTAGTGTGGACTTCATCAATGGTACTAACTTTTATGTCTATTTCTCCCGTCAACAGCAGTTTAAATGCACTGTTGTGTTTCGGGTTTAAGGACATTGTAGCTAGAGTAACTACTGAACATATTTAGACTTAACATCTTATGTCTCAGGATGGCGAGCGCAGTGGAATGCCAAGCATTGCTTTGTAATAGAAGGTGTTGTTTGGTTTTGCTACTGTTCATGAGCGATCGAGTCGCTTACCACCAGGCGAACGGCATCCTCGACTCGCCATTCAAGGCAATAAAAAAAGAAAAAATATATACTTAAAAATCGTACATCCAACGAAGATTAAAGAATAACAAAAATTGCGTGAAACAAAACCGTGATTTTGATTGACATGCGTCACAATATGCAAATAGGGCTTTCAGATTTTTGTACTTGGATTTCGAGGATTCGCGCGGGAACCTTCGAAGTGAAAGGCGCCAAAACCAAAATTGCCTTAAGCTACTTGCAATTTTCTTTGTATTTTAATAGTATTTCTTATAACATAACTAATTATTTGTAATTTCGCAAAGTGACAATATTGTTTGAAGAAGATGGGAGGCACGCAAAGGCGGAAAAAAGTTCCTCCCGATGGGCTGCCTTCATCGACTTCATCGGACTCCGATGATGACTCCACGAGCAAATTTGAAATCTATAAGGTACCGGGATACTTTAGGAAGTATCCCGAAAATAGCAATAAAAAAGAATTTGTAGTATTTTTAAACCATAAAGAGCAAAAGATGTTCACCGATAAAGACAGACTGTCTATTTCCCGCGCTTTACGCAGATATTGCGTCACAGGTGTACTACATCTTAAATCTATTAATAGATTTAAAATAGGAATAACACTTGATTTGTCCAATAATGCAAATGTATTTCTACAAAATAAAAAATTACTGGAGGAACTCGAGCTAAAAGCATCTATACCTGCTGGTGACACAGAGGCGACTGGCGTACTTACTTCTGTCCCTCTAGAGATGTCGAATAAAAGAATATTCTCTCTTATTGGTAGTTCCCGTAATGTTATTCAAGTGAGGCGCTTCATGCGAAGAGTACGGGATGATAGTGGTCAAATAAATACCAGCCTACGCAGACTGTGGCGGTAACTTTTGCCTCCACAGAACTACCTGAATATGTTTACTTGGACTCCTGGAGGCATGAGGTTAAAACGTACATCCCTCCGGTTAAGCAATGCCTCCGCTGCATGAAATTCGGACATATTGCAAAATTCTGCAATAATGGAGAAGTGTGTTCTATCTGTAGTCAGGAACATAGTTTTAAAAAATGCACTGTAGATAGTAAAAACGCGAAATGCGCTAACTGTGGTGGCAACCACATAGCGATATCCAACTCCTGCCCTCAAAAAAAACTTAAATTAGAAGAAAATAAAATAAAAACAAGAAATACTCAATACGCAGGGCTATTTAATGAAAAATCATTCCCACAATTAACTGCATCTAACATAGAAACTCAACTTCAAAATTTAACAAAATCAGATTTTTTCATGAACTTATTGACTCAAGCATTAACTAAAATAATCATCAATCAGAAGGACAATCCTATAAATTCAGCATCGATAAAAGATATACTACATCAAACGCTCCGAAACAGTTCCTTATTGAAAAATGGACCTTAATGTCATGCAGTGGAATGCTCAGAGTATTTTAAGTAATAAGATCTTACTAACTCAATTCTTATATGAGAAGCAAATCCACTTGGCAATCATATCGGAAACTTGGTTGACACCCAAAAAAACATTTGCAATAAGAGGTTACAATGTAGAAAGAAATGATGTTGGCAATGAACATAATGGCGTAGCTATTTTAATTCGTAATAATATTGATTACAAAAGAATTAATACTTATTGTGATAATTCATTGCAAAATATTTGTATAAGAATTATTCTAAATAATAGAGAAATTAGTATCGTTAGCTTTTATTGTCCTACAAATTGTTCTCCATCTTTTGATAAAAATAAATTTGACTCTTTAATAAAGTCTGTCCCGGAACCTATGATATTTGCTGGCGATTTTAATGCCCATCACACCCTGTGGGGTTGTAACTCTGTTAATGCACGAGGTAGAGATATTTTGGATGTCATTGACGGCAATAACTTGATTTTGTTAAATTCTGGTGCAGTAACTACAGTTGGTTGCTGCTCTAGATTTAACTTTGGTCTCTCCATCACTTGCTCTTTCTTCGGACTGGTCTGTACATAATGATCCTCTCGGTAGTTATCATCTTCCTGTAATTATTAAAGTTTTAGTAAATAATAATATACATAGTTGTGCTGCAAATAACAATGGTAGTGTGCATTTGCCCATCTACCCCAATTATAAAATGGTGGATTGGAAAATGTATACACTAAATGTAGATTCGGAATTGTCAAATTTCCAAACTCAAAGTTGCATTGAAACTCCATTGAAAATGTACACATTATTTTGTGAATTGTTGCATTCTGCGATCAATAAATCCCTTCCATATTGTAATCAACACATGATATCTCCTACAAATACACCTAATATTAACTCCCCGAGCAGGAAATTTATTAAACATCCTCCTCTTCCTTGGTGGAATAAAAAATGTTCTGAAGCAGTTCAAAATTCAAGGTATGCTTATCTCAATTTTAAAAATAATCCCTCAGATGAAAGCTATGTTGAGTTTAAAAGGTTACAAGCTCAAAAAAAACTTATTTTGAAAACAGAAAGATCAAATAGTTGGGTCCAATTATGCAGTTCTTTTAATCGGTGTACTCCTCTTTCAAAGATCTGGAAATATATGCGGAAATTTAACAAAACATTTTCTTGTAATACTAATGATGATAGTTGGGTTAATGATTTCTTACGAAAGTTTACTCCAGATTATGTAAATAATCATCCTAATTTATCTTCTGATTCTGCAACAAATTCTGTAAATAGTTTTTTAATCAAACCTTTTTCAATACAAGAGCTAATATCTTCCATTTATTCTAGAAAGGATAGTGCTTTTGGTTTGGATGGAGTTTCTTATATAATGTTGTAACGACTAAGTCGCAAAGCTCTCTGCATTTTACTTCAAATATTCAATAACCTTTGGTTAAACAATGACATACCTCAGTCATGGAAATCTGATTGCTTAGTACCAATTTTAAAACCAGATAAACCTCGAATGAGTCCTGACTCATATAGACCCATTGCTCTTACATCATGTGTAGGCAAGGTATTTGAGCAATTACTCAAACAAAGGCTTGAATATTTTGTTGAGCATAATAATATTCTTCCAGCTAATCAATTTGGGTTCCGAAAGGGAGTGTCGGCCCGTGAAAGCATAGGACTGCTTCAATTGGATATTCATAATAGTCTTGTTAATAAGGAGTTATTGTTGTCAGTGTTTTTTGATGTTGCTGGAGCTTTTAATAGTGTTAATATTAATGTACTTTGTTCCGAATTACTTTCAATTGGAATGCCAAACAAAATAGTTCACTGGATTAAGAATTTTTTAACAGAAAGAGAAGTCTATGCAAAGTACAATGGTAAATATTATGGACCAAGACTTTCATCTGTTGGAGTATGTCAGGGGGGAATACTCTCTCCACTAATTTTTATCTTGTATATACGTCGTTTGAATCTTGTTTTGGGCACTGAAGTAAAAAATCTTCAATTTGCTGATGATTTAGTTGTTTACACCACTGGGAACAATTTGAATAATGTTACAAACATTCTCAACAAGTCTTTGGCATCTCTGTGTGCATATTTCTCTTATTTAAATCTGGACATAAATCCATCTAAATCAAAATTGGTTGTTTTTGGTAAAAGTAGATCTGTAAGTCCCTCTGTGTATTTTAATAATGTCTCTATTCCAGTTTCCTATGATGCAAAGTTTTTGGGTGTGACATTTACCCATAATCTTTCCTGGAGAAGGTATATTGAGTTAATAAGTGCTAGAGCTAATAGAGCCTTTAATATTATGAAAACTTTATGCAGAACATCTTGGGGTGCTGATCCCAAAATATTGTTGTTGCTTTATAAATCTCTAATTCGTAGCCACTTTGAGTATGGGTTCCTGTCTTTTGCTGGTGATAAGAGATTGGTAGACATCTTAGATAATATACAAAACAAAGGCTTGAGGTTAATAACTGGAGCATTTAAAAGCACCCCTATTAACGTAATGCAAGTTGAGTGCAATCTTGCCCCATTAAGTATAAGATTTGGTTATTTGAAAGAAAAGTTTTTATTAAAATTATACAGCAAAACAAATAATCACCTATTTTTAAATTTGAAACATACTGCTCAATCTTCTGCTTGTAGCTCCCTATATATTCTCCAAGGCTTCTCACAATATGTAAATTTTCTTGAAAATCTGCATATCCATAAATCTTCCTCTCTTCCATGTTATCAGGGAGATTTTAATAGTAAATTTCCTGAAATTGACATCATTATTGATCACAATTTATTCTCTAAAGAAGATGTATACTGTAAATTTTCTAAATTTACCAATTATAGATTTGTTTATTCTGATGGGTCCAAAACAGAGTCTGCTGTATCAATTGCTATTTATGATGGATATTTGAATTCTGGCGTTGGTCATAAAATAGACCCTCATGCAAGCATATTCACTGCTGAGGCTGTAGCTATTCTTGCTGCTTTAAGGCATATAAAACATAATAATGATGGTTGTTATGAATGGGTAATAGTCAGTGACAGCATGAGTGTTCTTGAAAATCTTAAAAACAGTAGATTCAATGCTGACACTAACTATTTAATTCCCCGTATCAGGGAGACTTGTATGGATTTGTTCTTTAATAATATTAAGCTTGTATTTATGTGGGTTCCTTCTCATATGGGAGTGTTGGGAAATGAGAAGGCTGATTTTCTGGCCAGAACTATTACACATTTTTGAACAACTGTTCCTGACTCCAGTAGAAATTTAATTTTTTTTGTACCACACACAGATGTGGTCCCTATCCTTAAAAGAAGATCAATCGACTTGTGGACGAGGCATTGGAAACAAACAGTTGAGATTCAAAATAAAGGTCTATGGTATGCTACTTACAATGTCGCCATTGGCTCAACACCTTGGTTCTGCAAAAGTCGATTTTATAAAAGTCGAAAATTTTACACTACCGTTTTGCGGCTTCGTTTTGGACACTGTCGTTTAAACTATCATCTATTTCGTTTGAAATTGGTGCAAAGTCCTTACTGTGACCATTGTAATGTTCAGGTTGAGCAATCTCTGTCTCATTTATTCTTTCATTGCTCATCCTTTGGCATTCAGCGCCTTGTGCTGATGGGTGAGCTGATTAAAATTTATAAAAAAACGGACTTAATTCCGCGCTCCATCCAGGCTCTTCTTGAAAATGGTTCAACGTACACAGTGTTGTTTGATTTTATTGTTGGTACTGTTGGGCAAATATAATATAATTTGATATTAAATACCAATTTGAGCGTGAAGAATTAAGAATTTTCTTTGATATATGTACTTGAGAGGTACATAATCACCAATGGAATTGTCCAATATCCACTGATGGGAAAACTTATGACATATTAATGAATACCTTTGAGTTTTGACTTTAAAGTCAAGAAATTGAAGCACTACTACTGAAGACATATTTTATCTTATATATTATATCAAGAATAGTCCACAAGTACTATACTTAAGAAACAAGAAATACTTTCGACTTGGCAGCATGGTCTTGGATCTTAGCCGGTTCCTTACGGAACGAAAAGAACAAAAAAAAAAAAAAAATAAATTGCGTCATCTGTCAAGTCACAAGTGTCAACTGTCAAAAGCAGATTGAATTCAATTGAATTATTATGATAACAATATAATTTATTTCATTAAGAAATATTGCAACTATTATAAAGGGGTCACTATAATTGGGTTGTATTTGAGGTTATAATTAAACGTTTAATAATAATAATTTAATTACTTTAAAGTTTTGTTTGAACTTCGACCAATAATATACTGAACATCAGTAGTTAGTAAGTAATAAACAGTAGGTAAACATGCGCACATACACGCGGCGGCGTCCTGAGATTCAGGTGATAGAAGGCGTGCATAATTTGTGCCGCCTTTGCCTCGAAAAGTCTGAAGAAATGATACCCATATTTACAGAAGGTTCTGAAGGAATTTGCGCTACGTTGTCTCTCAGGATTATGATATGTGTTGGTTTAGAGGTGGGCAGAAACTTGTTTATTTAATTTGTTTAGTACACTATATTCTTATAAGCTTTAGGCTAGAAATTTTGGATGGTAATTTAGTGGTGTTAATATAAACCTAATTGGTGTAAGCTACATTAAATACTGGATTTAGTCTAGGAGTGTCCAATAATTCGTTTTAGAGTTGTGTTAATGAACCTTATAAGTAACTGTAAACAAATTAATAGGATGTTTTAAAACACTAAATTGATGAAGAACCAGTTTTTTTTTGCTATGTATGATGAAAAGAGCTTTCCATTCATCTGATAAGCGATACGACTGCTCATGAACAGAAACAAATTCTAACAACAAGTTGAATTACAAAGCAACGCTTGGTATTCCACTGCACTCTCCATCTTGAGACATAAGATGTTAAGAATCAATATGTCCAGTAGTTACTCTAGTTACAATATAGTAATAATAGAAACAAAACAATGCATTTACACTTGTTAAACACTTAATAATTCTCATGCAGTAAATTTAGAGGTGTACAATATTAATTGCTATAAAAATCCTTTGACAGGTTACAAGAGAAGACAATCTTCCAAATATAGTCTGTTCAACTTGTCACAAGGAACTCGACAGGTATTACACATTCAGAAAAAAATGTGAAGTGTCATACCAAAGGCTGAAGCTCCACCTACAAGCATTGAAGGAAAAGGAATGTTTATCTAAAGTCATGGAACAGAAAGAGATGAAACAAGAAGAAATCATAAGAGATAATAATATAAATTATATTATAGAACGAGTGAATGAGGGTGATACAAAATGTACAATGGATAATAATCAGTTTCCTGAAGTACATGTGTTGGATATCAATGGGCTTACTAATGTCAATGAGAAGGATGATGTAAGTGTGTAATTTATTTATTTGTATTGTAGTCAATGGCTTGACAAGTGTGTCGTTCGCCTGATGGTAAGTGATACAACCACTCATGAATGGGCGCAAAACCAGACAACACAATGAACTTCAAAGCAATGCCTGGTATGCCACTACGCTCGCCATCCTGAGACATAAGATGTAAAGTCTCCTTATGTCCAGTAGTTACTCTGGCTACAATGTCCTTCTATCCGAAACACAACAGTGCATTTACACTGATGTTTGGCGGGAGAAATAGACATTGCAGTGGTACCTACCCAGTCGGCCTCTCACATATGAGATACCTACCACCAGTAAATATATTACAGTATTAAAGTAATTCCTATTGTATCTACTAATTGGTCATAGGTATAATGTACAAGATCAACTTTGCATGCATTCACCTTATGGTGGAACATGTTAACTTGTGCATGTTGTATTGTTTTCTGTTACTACTACCAACGAATTTTAAATATTTGTAACTTGATTATTACTAAAATGATTTTAAAAAGTCTTCCTATTTAAGATTTTGCATAAATAAATCTTCACTACATAGTATAAAGTATAAAACAAAGTCGCTTTTTCTGTCCGTATATCCCCTTGTTTGCTTAAATCTTTAAAAGTACGCAACGGATTTTGATGCGTTTTTTTTAATAGATAGAATGATTCAATAGAAAGGTTTACATGTATAATAACATCCATTAAATAGTGGAGAAATATTGTTATTTTTGAGGTTTCTAATGTGATGTCGTTAATTATCAATATTTTTCCGCTTACATTTGCAAACGCTGGCTGAACCCTGCGAGATTTATCAAAATAATGTACTACATATTTGTACACATTGAAAAGGTCTACAGAAAACTCCGCGATGGTATATGTCTATCTCTTATGGATATCCCACAATAAAAATTTTTTGTTATTTACTTTTTACGACAAATAATGGCTAATTTTCGAAGCGATTTTAACCAATACAGCATTAATCCTTATCCAATTAAATAGCTTAAATACATTGTTGATTTAATATAGATCTATGTGGTCCTTTACAGCACAAGATTTAAATGAATATTTTCGAAGATATTACAGATTTAAAATTGCGGGACGTAGCGCTTGCGGCGGTACTGGCCGGCCGGGGCGGCGGCAGGCGGCGGAATGTTTATATGTATAATAATAATACGTACATATTATTGTACAAAAATCTATTTGTACCCGGGCAAAGCTGGGCCGGGCCGCTAGTTCAATATAAACAATAATTGACTAGCCTATAGTATATTGCTCATGAACATACTTCTCTTAAATTGCAGCAAATGCAAAATATGCAACAATTGAATTGTACAACAACACAATCAGATGATTGTACGGAGAGAGAATTAGAGGTAAGTCAAATTGCTCAGATATTTAATCATCTTGATATATATCACAATAATGATTGCTGATTTTCTACATTTAGTTATTTTTCAGACACAAATTTACGATGCTGAGAATCCTGAGATATCATCGTTTTTATCAACAATATTGGTCCAACTAGGCATACTGGCGCAGCATGATGAAACACTTTCTATAGTCGATCACGGAGTTAATAATCTAGAACTTGTGATGGGAGATGACGACACGGTGGCCTTGGAGTTGGTAGAAGAGGATGATGTATGTATATTGTATATACTATCGAATATCCATTATGTATTAACTTTACCTATACATGTTTCTGTATGAATTGTTTTGTCCATCTAAATATTGTAAAAGCCGTTATAGACCATTGAATATTCAGACCGCGAACTTTTTGGGCCTTCTGACCATATTCGATCGTCTCTTACAGCTGTAATTACATACATACATAAACTCATGCCTTTTTACCAGAAAGGGTAAGCAGAGGTGACATTTCGCCTTGTATGTTCCGTCCCACGATGTGATAGGTGGCGAGCCTATCGCCAGATCGGGCACAAATTCTCGACTATGGGCTGATAATGAATAGAAAAATCCAATATCAGTTTGCCAACCTGAGATTTGAACCTAAGACCTCAACTTTGTAACTGTAACCTAGTACAACTACGTCATCAAATCAGTCTAGGAATACTAATTACACACCAACATATTTTACGTATTATAATATTATTAAGATTACTATAGTTGTACTATGAGTAAACAAAAATAGTAAAAATCTACCTAGATATTTTTTGTTAGGCTGAAAATGTTTTGTGTTTTAACCGTCTGGGCTTTAAATGACAATAATAACTATGAATTTATAACTGTAAAGAATTGAAAAAATATCCTAATTCAAAAATATAGTTTGATAATGATAACCTTATTATCTGTTTGACAAAAATTGGCTTTTTTTCAGGACAGCACAGAGGAGAATCAATCTTTAGATGTAAATAGCAAGGCAAAGCCAATAGTTTTAAAAAGCATAGCTAAAGAAAGTGACAATGACAATAATGCAAGCAAGGATAATATTAATGCAGCACTAAATGGTGATATTGAGGAGCAAGTCATGACAATAAAGTGAGTTTTATTTATCTTTCAAATAGGCACTATTACTTTCAAACACCATATCCTAATATGATTTTTCTATATTTGAATCTTTTGAATACATGGATTTTATGGAAGATTATATTAATATAACTTCTCTCGCCAAACAACAGTTTAAATGCATTGTTGTGTTTCGGATTGAGGGACACTGTAGCTAGCGTAATTATTGGAAATATCTGGGGGCGCGGCCGAGCCCCCTCCAAGTCGAGCTATAGGCCGTAACATCCTTTTCTCGAAGCAATTCAGACCATTTTCAACCCCCCATAACTTCTTTGTGGTTAAAGCAAGAAGCCTGAATTTTCAGTTACTAATTAGGCATTGTGTAAACACGGTATATTTAAAATTTCATTCAATTTGAACCAGTAGTTTAAGAATTATAATGTGTCAAACTTTCGTAATTTTGTCACTCACTGACTGACTGACCGATCATCAAAAGTCTAAGGCACTTCTAGCAGACATAGAACCTTCAAATTTAGAATATAATTAGTGTTTAGTGTCTAAAGTAAGGGAAAATTCAAACATTTCATAATTTGTGTGTAGTTTTCTAGATAGACCAACTGCGTGAATAACTTTGTAATCCCATATAAATGTATAGGATTACAAAGTTACATTTGCAGTTAATGAATCATTGTACCCGTATATAGTGGAATAATAGTTGTAGATATATATCTATATACATGAGGCATAATAGGAGGGGATATAGAGAGGGAAATGGTGTATTCAGCCCATGAAACTGTACAACATTCCTCTAGAAAAACATGATGAAGAAAAACTTGCAAATAAATAGATTAAATAACTCGAAAATATCAATTACCATGAAAGAAAGAACATTCATAATCAAATCCGCTACATTTGTGATAAATTGATACCTACAAAAATAAGAAAAATCTATGAGACAGAGGCTTTAAGAAAAATCGTTAGTGATATTCTAGAAGTAAGAAGTACCGAAAAGGAAAAAAAGTAGGATTCTACAAAAAGACGTGAGATCCCATCAAAAACATCCTGTAAAAAAATCCAAGTCTCGCAGCTCAGGTTTTCTACCGCAAAAAGTTGTGAGATGCATGTAATACCAAGTCGATTAATTTATTTAGTCCTTAAGGGACCTTCTATAGAAAGTTATTACGTTAGTTATTACCATATCAATATTAAAAATTCTTTACGTTTTAAATAAATAGATCGACTTGGCCAGTAGCATTATGTATAAATTGTACGATACATTATGTTTTCATGCGATGGCCAAGTCGATCCATTTATTTAAAACGTAAAGAATTTTTAATATTGATATGGTAATAACTAACGTAATAACTTTCTATAGAAGGTCCCTTAAGGACTAAATAAATTAATCGACTTGGTATTACATGCATCTCACAACTTTTTGCGGTAGAAAACCTGAGCTGCGAGACTTGGATTTTTTTACAGGATGTTTTTGATGGGATTGAGACTTTACACCTTATGTCACAGGATGTAGAGTACAGTGGAATGCCAAGTATTGCTTTGTAATTCAAGATGTTTGGTTTTGCTAGTGTTCATGAGCATTCGTATCGCTTACCATCAGGCGAACGGCATGCTCGTCTTGCCATTCATTGCAATACAAAAAACCGCAAAAATAATAATAATAAGTGTAAAACAATAGTACAGACCGACTATAAAGTGTAAAACAATAGTACAGACCGACTATAAAGTGTAAAACATTAGTACAGACCGACTATAAAGTGTAAAACAATAGTACAGACCGACTATAAATACAGACACGACCAGGTAGCTAAAATAATACATCAAAAACTTGCACTGAAATATAAATTAATAGAACCAGCCACACCCATTACACCGTATTATAAATATATACCACTGAGTATTTTAGAAAACCAAACACACAAATTGTACTATGATAGAGCTATATTGACCGACAGGACAGTACACTACAACAGACCTGATATCACAATAATAGACAAGTCGCAGAAAATAGCCCATTTGATAGATATTGCAGTCCCAAATACCCATAACCTCCAAGCAACTCTTACTGAAAAACTGACCAAATATACTGAATTGTCCCATGAAATAGCCCGAATGTGGAAAATTAATAAAGTTAAAATAGTACCCATCATCCTATCTACCACAGGAGTAATACCAAAACAGCTACACGAGTCGATTAAAACACTAGATCTTCCTTCTGCCTTGTACATTCAACTTCAGAAAGCAGTAATTTTAAACACATGTCGGATTACACGAAAATTTCTAAACACAGACCCTCACACCTCAACACACATTTACACACATGCACTCAGGAATGAAGAAAACAGTACTGCCGATCGTGAATCAGATATCCCAACTATTAATGGTACTCACTTGGCCTAGGCCCGTGAGATCCATTTAAACCGGTTTGCAAAAACCGAGCAGATAAAAAATATCTATACCAAATAATAATAATAACCAGGGTGACAGTCTGAGTTCACTGTGGTTTTGCATGGCCCTGAATCCCCTCAGCACGCTGTTGTTGGATTCAGGGTTAGGCTACCGTCTGCGGAGAGGCTCTGAGCCTATATCTCACTTGCTCTACATGGATGACCTCAAATTATTTGCATCAAAACAATCCGAATTGATTGAGTTGTTAAAAATAACTGAAAGATTTAGCAACTCAATCAATATGGAGTTTGGTGTCGATAAATGTGCGGTTATCCATGTGAAGCGAGGGGAGGTAGCGGTCTCTGATGACATACAAGTCTCAGAGACTGTAAGTCTCAGGTCCCTCTCTGTGACGGAAACCTACAAATATTTGGGTATGCCAGAGGCTCTTGGTATCATGGGTACAGATGTAAAACAATCGATGAAAGAAAGTTTCTTTAACCGCCTGACAAAAGTACTTAACAGTTTTTTGTCAGGTGGAAACAAGATTCGCGCTTTCAACGGTTGGGTTATGCCTGTACTCATGTACTCTTTCGGCATACTCAAATGGACGCAGACCGAATTGGACGCCCTGGATCGTAAAGTCCGAACTTTCCTAACTGCACATCGTATGCATCATCCACGTTCATCAGTGATGAGATTGTACATCCCGCGGAGATGTGGGGGCCGAGGCATTCTTAATGTTAAAGACCTACATAATCGCGAGGTGTGCAATCTCAGGGATTATTTCCTTCACAGTAACGTGGATATGCATAGGGTTGTAGTTATGGTAGATAAAGGATTTACCCCGCTGTCTTTGGCGATTGAGAACTGGCGGAAACCTCTGGTGGTAGGCATTAGGGATCGCGAGGACATATGGAAGAGCAAAGAGCTGCACGGTCGGTTCTATCGAGCCCTTCATGGGCCTGATGTGGACCGACTAGCGTCTGTGTCTTGGCTGCGCTTCGGTAACCTCTTTGGGGAAACCGAGGGTTTTGTCTTTGCAATTATGGACGAAGTTATTAAGACGAACAACTATAGGAAATACATCCTGAAGGACGGTACGGTCGACATCTGTCGGGCATGCCACCGTCCTGGCGAGTCCATCAGGCATGTTATCTCCGGTTGTTCGTATCTTGCTAACGGCGAGTATTTGCATAGACATAACCTAGTAGCCAAGATCATTCACCAGCAAATTGCTCTTCGATATGGACTTTTGACTTCTGAAGTGCCATATTACCAGTATGTTCCTCAACCAGTTCTTGAAAATGGTCATGCAACGTTGTACTGGGATCGATCTATTATCACAGACAGGACTATTGTCGCCAATAAGCCTGATATTGTGATAATAGATCGATTGGCGCGCCGGGCTATACTTGTTGACGTCGCCATCCCGCATGACGATAACCTCGTCAAAGCTGAAAAAGATAAAATGTCTAAATACTTAGATTTAGCACACCAGATAGGAAATGATCTCCACAAACCGTCACCTTGTGGTCATGTCTCGCGAGGCCGGTATCCTTGGCTTCACTGCCCGGCTTAAGAGGTAGACAGCCTCAATAAAAATTTACCCCAATCCTACGGTGGGATACGCGCCAAAAGGATGCATGACTGGTGGGAGACCAGTCTTTAGCGCCATCTTTAGAGGACCTGGCTCACTCTGAAGTACTGTGCCTTCATACGGGAATGGGCGTAACCTCGTATGTGACCTGTTTCATTCGACCCTACTCGTGGGAACCCAATGAATAAAGATAGAATAAACCCTCCTCTCATCAATAAAACCCCTGAAAATAAAAGGCTAACGCAACAGATCTTCCATCCTGCTCTTTTTAATCGACCAAGATCACACTCTCTTTCTGACGATTGTCGTGGCAACCACTCTGCTACTGCCATTGCTGATAACTCCAACATGACAATGCAATCAAATCTGAACATTGAAGAGGACTCATGGTCTGAAGTACCAAACAAAAAAAGACAACGAGACAGCCCTGGAAAAGATAGAACAGTCAAGCAACCAAAACCCAACAATTACTGGCTAAGCCAACCCGTATCAACATCTAACTCATTTGCTGTATTGGAAAACAGTCAAGAGGACTCTACTCAAATCCAACCGAGTGAGAGACAACCTAAACCACCTCCGCTATTTGTTGATAATGTAACCAATATACGACCTCTAACTAATCTTCTGAATGATAAAGTGAAAGGACTGTTTGAACTAAAAGTTCTTCGCAACAACAAAGTAAAAATACAACCAACATCCAGTGACGCGTACAAAATAATTACAAAAGAACTAGATGAAAAGAATACGGAGTATTATACCTACAAACCTAAGCAAGAACGAAACTTTAAAGTCATACTAAGACACATGCATCCCTCAACTGATACAGAAGACATTAAAGCAGCACTCTCAGCATTAGGCCATACAGTCTCTAATATATGGAACATAAAACAAGCCCGAACCAAGAATCCTTTGGATATGTTTGTTATTGAACTGCAACCAAGTTCCAATAATAAAGAAATATATGACATTGTAGCTCTAATTAATTGTCGTATAAAATTCGAACCACCGAGACCGAAACGCAGTATACCACAATGCTCCAACTGCATGGACTACGGACACACTAAAAGGTACTGCCGCCGTAAACCAAGATGCATCAAATGCGCCGGCTATCATGCCTCTAGTGAATGCACCCGCAAAGGGCGTTCTGTAGATGTCAAGTGCGCTTTATGCAATGGAAACCATCCCGCTAATTACAAAGGCTGCACCGTCTACAAAGAGCTCCAAAAACAAAAATATCCATCAGTACCCAATATAAAAACTTTTTTACCTAACAAACAAAGAAATCTGCAGCCGCCACCTATACCACATAGAGAAACAAAAGCGTATGCTGAGGCAACAACTTCAAACTTAAGTCGCACTCCAACAAATACGACTCAATACAATAAAGACACAACAAATCAACATCAGATCCAACACACAACGAAAAATCCTTTCGATTTTGAACAAACGCTAGATATGCTTAAACAAATGATCGAACAAATGACAAAACTCACCACACTGCTAATGAACATCATGTCCAAATTGCAACCACATTCAAGCCATTAAAAGTCGCTTTATGGAATGCCAATGGGCTATCAAATCATACTCTCGAAGTAAAAATGTTCCTGTACACACACAATATTGACATTATGTTGATATCTGAGACTCACTTCACTGCCAAAAGTTATTTTAAAGTGAAGAAATATTCAACTTACTACACGAACCATCCTGACGGGACGGCTCACGCAGGTTCAGCGGTTTTGATCAAAGACAACATTAAACACTGCGTAACAAATTCTTATCAGAGCTATGCCATTCAAGCTACTTCCATAAAAATAGAGTGCTGCGATGGACCTTTAACAATCTCCGCTTTGTACATACCCCCGAAATATAACCTCAAAAGTGAAGACTATACATACTTCTTCGAAACTTTGGGCCATAAATTTATAGCAGGCGGCGACTACAACGCAAAAAATACCGATTGGGGATCTAGAATATCCACTCCCAAAGGACGCGAGCTTAGCAAATCTATATACCAACTAAAATTGAAAGTTTTCTCCACTGGCGAACCAACCTACTGGCCTAGTGATATCAAAAAGAAACCTGATCTGGTGGACTTCTTTGTCACTAAAGGAATTCCTGCTTCGTCTTTGTCTTGTATATCTAGCTTCGACTTATCGTCAGATCACACCGCAATTATAGCTGAACTGTCAAATGATCCAGTAAAAATAACAACATCCTGCAAATTGCACAGTAAAAAAACGGATTGGAACCAATTTCGTAAAACTTTAATAGATACTATGGACACCCATGTTGCGCTAAAGACTGACAGTGATATAATGGAAGCAGTAGAAACCTTTAATAACTGTGTTCAGTCAGCAGCTTGGACCGCTACTCCGGCAGGTTCCCTACATAGAACTGAGTTTATACCTACATACCCACAAATAGTCAAGGACCTCGTACAAGAAAAGAGACAAGCCAGGAAAAAATGGCAAGAAACCAAATATCCTTTGCACAAATGTGCCTACAACAGGTTGGTCAAGAAATTAAAATACATCCTGGGGAAAATCAGGGATGAAAACTTAGGAAACTACATCAAAAATCTAGATGCCACCCCTGCCACTGATTACTCCCTGTGGAAAGTCACAAAACGTATTAAAACACCAATAGCATTTCACCGCTACGCAAAGACGACGGGAGTTGGGCTAAAAGCGATGCCGACAAAGCTAAACTTTTCGCAGAACACCTGGCTCGGATCTTTACACCAAATCCAGACTTAGGATCTTCAAAAATAAACGAAGTAATGGAGAATATCTCTGGAAATCTACAGCTATCACCCCAACTCACGTTGTTCACCAAAAACGAAGTTCGCCAGGCGATACAAAAATTAAATATTAAGAAAGCACCAGGATACGACCTCATAACTGCAAAACTACTGAAAGAACTTCTTGACATTTGTCTCGTATTCCTAACTCAACTCTACAATGCTATCTTGAGACGCAAATTTATTCCCGAACAGTGGAAAACGGCTGAAATAATTCTGATTCTCAAGCCCGGAAAAGAGCCTGATAAGGTATCCTCTTACCGTCCTATAAGTTTACTGCCTATACCATCTAAAGTACTAGAAATCAAATATTAAAATATTAAAAAGACTATTACCAGATATCTCAAAGGCACAAATTTTGCCTTCGCACCAATTTGGCTTTCGTGAAGCGCATGGGACCATTGAACAGGTACATCGAATTGTTAGTGCAATCAACAATGCATTTGAACACAAAAAATATTGCTCAGCTGCTTTTCTCGATATATCACAAGCCTTTGACAGGGTATGGCATGAAGGTCTACTATATAAAATACTTAAAACTCTTCCTCCGTGTTATCACTTACTAATTCGATCCTATTTGAATCAGCGCCACTTCTATGTGAAACATGGTAATGAAAGATCCGCCTTACAAGATATAAAAGCAGGAGTCCCCCAAGGAAGCGTTTTGGGACCAGTATTGTACCTCTTATTCACATATGATCTCCCAATAACAGAAAACGTTCTCATTGGCACTTTTGCAGACGATACAGCTGTAATAGGTATCCATGAAAACTTAGAATCCGCCTCGGCAATGCTACAAAAAAGCCTGAACCAAATATCCAACTGGCTGCGCGATTGGCGCATCAGAGCAAATGAGGCCAAATCAGTACACGTAACCTTTACACTTAGGCACGGCACATGCCCTCCAGTCGAATTAAATGGAATTCAAATACCTCATCAAAACGAAGTGCAGTATCTGGGAATTTACTTAGACAGAAGACTTACTTGGAAAAATAATATTTTTACTAAAAGAAAAGCACTAAGTTTACAACTCAGGAAGATGTATTGGCTTATGTCTCGAAAATCTTCTCTTTCGCTGGAGAATAAACTTCTTATTTACAAATGTATAATGAAGCCCATATGGTCATACGGTGTTGAGTTGTGGGGAACTGCTGCAAACTCAAATCTTGAAATACTTCAGCGTTTCCAGTCGAAAATGCTGCGCATAATAACTGACGCACCATGGTATATAACAAATAAGCAACTACACCATGACCTGATGATACCAATGGTGACTCAGGTCATAAAGGATAAACTCAAATCTTATGCTAAGCGTATTAAGACTCATCCAAATATACTCGCTTGTAATCTGATGGACAAAACTACCTGCACTTTCCATCGATTGAAAAGAAAAGCTCCGCAAGACCTCTTATGATGCCTACAATATGCAATATTATACATTAATGGAATAGTTGCTGGACTATTGCCATGCAAGACATTTCTGCAATATAGTTCTAAATCTAGCCAAATGCCTAAATAGGCAGATAGCCAGAAATAGAAAGAAAGGATAAAAAAAAAAGATTTAGCACACGAGGTTACCGACATGTGGGATGTCGATTCAACAATTATTGTCCCGATTGTCGTATCTGCTCATGGATTGATACCAAAGAGCCTCCACCAACACCTACAGAGGTTCTCAATTGACTGTTGGGTCAAAGGTCAAATACAGAAGGCAGTATTATTGGACACGGCACGCATTGTGAGGCGGTTCCTCACTTTGTCTCCCTAACCGCCGGTGGCTTGGGTCTTGAGCCTCGCCACCGGAGGGTAAATAAATTATTTTTTATATTTTTATATGTATATTTTTTTATAATTTATTTATGTAAAAATAGAAAAAATATGTTAAATAAAATAAAGAGAATAAAATAATAATAATAATAACACCCAACAGCCACATACATAGTCCTGACCCCACATTAAGATCGAGTCTTGTGTCGTGGGTATCAGGAACTACGAGAGACTTTTCGGTCTCACAAACACTCAGACCCGAGAGAAATATTTGTGGGCCGCACAAACATTTCTCTCGGTGCGGGGATCGAACCCGCGGCCTCTCGTTTCACAGGCGGCGTCTAACCGCCTGCGCCACGGAGGCTGTCAAAATAATATTATTAAAAATAATATTATGTTTATTAGATATCTGATGGTGTCATATGATAATTTTTGTTAAATGTTATTAGTGTATATCACACGAAGGTAAAGCACACAGACGTTTCATACACATTAGTTGGAACTAGCGGCATTTCCGTGCAGCACCACAGTGAGGTTGATATGTTTGTAGATGGAAGCCCGAGCAGGTGTCAGGTGAGGTGGCAGGTGGTGGTGGTGGTGGCGCGGCGTGGTGCGGCGCGTGCGGCAAGTGGCTGGCGTCGCGCGGCACGCTGCGCCGCCACCTGCGCGTGCACACCGGCGAGAAACCCTTCGCATGCAACGAGTGCGGACGACGCTTCGCGCAGCGAGAGGTGCTGGAGCGACACCGGCTGGTGCATCTCGGTTAGAAATATTACATCATGGGTTTGTGGTAGTGAAGGAACGAACCCTACACAACCGTTTCTCGCGAGATTATACTGTTGAACGAAGGTCGCGACGATAGCTCCCAGCTGGGCGCTCGCGACCTTCAGAAAAACATTTACAGATGTCTTATAGGTAGCAGGTTCAACCATGGCGGAATTTTAAAATGCCGACTTTGTAAAGCGTTAATTATGGCAACCTGACAGGTCGTCTGAACGTGCTCTAACATCTCCACTAGTAAGGAATAATGTGTGTGTGTGTGCAGAACGGCGTCCGTTTGCGTGTTCGCGCTGCGGCAAGAGCTTCACGCAGCGCGGCGCCCTCGCGGCGCACGCACGCGCACACGCGCCGCCGCACGCGCGCCCCCTGCAGCTGCACGCCTGCACGCGCTGCCCCAAGCTCTTCCTCTACGCCTCCAGTACGTACACTACTAGTTACTGTCTCGCCGCCGCACGCGCACACGCGCCGCCGCACGCGCGCCCCCTGCAGCTGCACGCCTGCACGCGCTGCCCCAAGCTCTTCCTCTACGCCTCCAGTACGTACACTACTAGTTACTGTCTCGCCGCCGCACGCGCACACGCGCCGCCGCACGCGCGCCCCCTGCAGCTGCACGCCTGCACGCGCTGCCCCAAGCTCTTCCTCTACGCCTCCAGTACGTACACTACTAGTTACTGTCTCGCCGCCGCACGCGCACACGCGCCGCCGCACGCGCGCCCCCTGCAGCTGCACGCCTGCACGCGCTGCCCCAAGCTCTTCCTCTACGCCTCCAGTACGTACACTACTAGTTACTGCAATACTTACATTAATACACCGCCCATAGTGGATACTTTAATTTGCCCAGTCAAATGAAACATATTATCTTGGCTTTTCAAGTTTTAAGATGTGTGGCATATAACAACTTTTATAATTTCTATAATTGTTACTGCTTTGACCACGGCATTACTTTTATCCAGGTCTGAGTCGTCACATGATGATGCACAAGGGTCGCATGTACATGTGCAGCGCGTGCCAGCGACAGTTCCGCGACAAGAGCTCGTTGTTGCGGCACCTGCGCGGCAACACGCACGCGAACCCCGTCGCGAACGACGAAACGAACACGCACGAGAACGCAGCCGATACACCAGCGAGTGTGCTCACTACGACCAATACCTCCATGCAAATATGACGCCAAATCTGAAACAACCTTTTTGGAGGTGGGTTGCAGTCTTCCAGTTCAGTGTGATGTAAAAAGTCCAGTATATACTGCTACTGCGGATATTTTGATGGAATTTTAATAAACCTAATCGCAACAATAACTAACTGACTATAGATAGATCAGATGTGAAATCATACATGCAAGCGGTATAGTTTAGTGTCGTGATCCGCGCATATTGTAGTTGTGAACAAGTTAGTGGTCTCCTAGATTATACGTCGGATATGTTCCAGTATGAAAACACCCTCAAACAATTTGATACTCAATGAGTCAGTTTAATGTGTAGGTTGAGTAAGAGATCATGTATGTATGAAGTGTACTTGTTGGTAACAGGACCATCGAATTATTTGGTAAGCTTTAATCAATATTACGTTTATTTGATTATGATGTGGATAACATGGTAGAATCATAGAATTTGATGTGTAAAATATTATTAAATTAATTCAGAAGCAAATGTAGTGTCTTATGCTGAGAATTACTGCCAAATTTATTTATAAAACTGATCATATTATGTATTGTTCATTGTTTAAATAGGATTCCATAAAAGAAAATAATGAAATTTATCAATTTGTTGTATTCCTTATATTTTTTTGACTCTGTGTCAGTTTTTCTATTCTTTATATTTTTCTCATTTCTGTATTTATTTTTCGCATATGGCAATACTGGAACTGACAGTTTATTTCGTCTGTATCAAAATACTAAGACATTAAAATAGTTGTAAATTAAAAATAAAGTATTCAGTTAAAAGTAATGCATGACAGTATATTATTTCATTTGTTGATTATTGCAGGATTACTAATTAATATGTATTGTGATAAATATGCATTCTGTGGACAGCATATTTGTGTAAAAATGAATAGATCTTTGTTGTGTGGTTGAAAAATATATTTTGTTATAGAAAGGATTGTATCAAAATAAAACACAAATGATATTTACTTAAACATTTTATTGGAAAAAAATTCATCCTATATTGAAGGCAACTCGGTATATTGCGTAATTTTAGAAAACAATGACAAGACACGGTGTGTGAGGGCCGCTGCCGGGCGCGAGACGGATGGCACGTACACACAAACAAACCTAAAGAAATTTATCAAAAGAACAAGACGCCACCGCATCTAACTTATGGAATGCCTTTTATTCACTTAACATTAAATTATACACTTGCTACAAGCATACCACGTGTACCTTTAGCTCGGCATGGAGAATTTTGTTCAGAACACGAAACGAATCGACCAATACAGCAACGTAACATGTACCAATATAATATAATAGCGTCCATCCACAAAACAAACGTGAACAAACAGGAGAATCGCACTGAAATGATATAATTACACTTGAAGGCGCTAATTCAACTCCTATATCTAAATATAAATGATTATAAAAATAAATAAGGGGCGTCGCCCCCTCCCTTTCACCCCCCGCTCTACTCTCAGACAAGACACTTCGGACGTGTTAGTTTGAGCAACCTCGCGTATCAACTGTCCCTCAGCCCTCGGCCGCGGCGACGTGACCGAGGCTGTCCCACTACACTAACAACCGCATATCACTAAAATAATCAACAGACAAACTATAATAAAACGATTCTACCACGAATTCAAAATGCTGAACGACGCACACAGCTTTTCGATTCGACTCGCACGTTGTCGTCCCCGATATTAAATTGCAAAATAATTAATTCCAATATTAAAATATATAATAAATTTATCATAATAGTATAAAACGCATCTGTGTGTTCGAAAGATCGCCGCGCGGCTCCGACTGGATCCGCTCGAGTTATTGTATATACGGGTTATAGCACATGGTCTAAAATAATATTACTATTATGTAATAATCAATATTTACATTATATAGTTTCGACTACATCGTCCGACGAGTCCGTATCGTTCGTAACACGTAAGCACCACATACTGATTCGACCTGATCCGTAGCGATCGAGTCGCCGGGGCTGCGCCCCCGGGCGGCGGGGCTCCGCGGCCGGCCCGCGCGCCGACGCCGGTGGAAGCGTTCGGACGACTGTACTTTTAAACCTAAATCTGACGCGTGTGAGAACGAAAGGGTGTGCGCGGGCGGCGCGGGCCGGGGCGTCGCGTGCCAGAGTGCAGGTCGCGGCGGCGCGGCGGCTTACATGTTCTCGAACTGGTCGACGCGGCGCTTGGTGTTGCCCTTGCGGATCTCGCGCAGCGTCTTGTACTTGTCGCGGCCCTGGCGCACGTTCTCGCGATGGATCTTGTCCATGGCGGTCTCCTTGGTCTCGTCGCGGCTCTGCGCCAGGTCCTGCTTGAGCGCCTTGAGCTGGTTGTGCAGGCGCTCGGAGCGCTCGGCGAGCGTGCGGCGCTCGGCCAGCGGGTCCACGAGGTCGTCGGGCGCCTTGGTGAGCTCGCCGCCGCCGGACTCGGAGCCCGCGTCGGAGCCGTCGCCGTCCGCCGCGCCGCCCTCGCCGCCCGAGCCGCCGAGCCGCCCGAGCCGCCCGAGCCGCCCGAGCCGCCCGAGCCGCCCTCCGACACGTGGTGGTGCTGCGGCGTCGTGGCCGCCGCCAGCGCCGCCGCCGCCTCGTCCTGCCACACGACAACAGTTACACGCTGTACCGACACTAACTCCGGATCCATCACACCGAGCATTGAAGCTCGGCGAGTCTCCGGGAATGTCTTACTTGTCTTTAAGAAGCAACGAAATCAATCAGAAAGTTCAATTAATGGAGTTAGTAATAAATTATTGTCCACTTCCCTCCGTGCCAAACGGGTCACAAAACAGTATAGTAACAGATAAATAACCTCGCAAAAGATGTTTATAGCCGGAAAAACCAGCTATAAAGTATAACGGATCAAATCATTATTCGATTAAATTTTTCACTCATTAAATATCGAGGACTGATACGACAAACAGCTCATCCCTATCTGCATAGTAGAATATATTGACCTGCTTGCGACGCGCCTCCTCGACCTCCTCCTGCAGGCGACGCGTCTCTGAGTCCTTCTGCTCGACCTCAGTCTGTATGCGCATCACCTCCTCCTGCTTGGCGCGGATCTCGTCCTCCAGCTTGGCACGCTCGGCCGCCTCCATGTTCTGAAACCATATGCATACGATGTATTAGAATCAAACACATCAACATGCTTTAACATGCCCTAACGCACACGCACGTATGTATGCACGCGAGTATGCGCACACACGCACACACACGCATGCGACAATACCCAATATATATTATAGTGCATAATTAGAATATTAAATTCTAGGTAGGTAAAACTTGATAACACATTATCAACATGCTGGTATGTATGTACGCAAACGCGTGCACACGCATGTATGCAGGAATACCCAATGTAGTGCTTTACAAAAACATTAAATTCCTATCGGCAATCGCTTTAGTGTCACATTAGAAGAACAGATACCGTGATATGCTATGTAGTAGTGTACCTTGGTCTCCTCTAGCCGCTGCATCATCTGCTGCAGCTCGTTCTGGCGGCGCTCGAGCTCCTCCTTGGCGGCCTGCAGCTGGCGCAGCTGCTCCTCCAGCCGCCGGATCATGTCCTGCGCCTCCAGCAGGTTCGCCTGCGGAACACAACATTATCAACGGTCTTCTAACGTACATCGTAAATAAATAACATCAACAGTCACATCATAGGAACCCTAAACTAAGGTCGAGTGTTGTGTCGTGGGTGTCAGGAACTACGAGACTTTTCGGCATGACAAACACCCAGACCAGAAAGAAATATTTGTGGGCCGCACAAACACTTATCTCGGTGCGGGGATCGAACCCGTGGTCTATCGTTTCACAGGCGGCGTCAAAGACATTCCATCACATCGTCACGGGTTGTCAACTAATCTTTGACGCCAGAACTAAATGCAGAAACCAGTGCTACTAGACCCGGTGCACATTAAGTTCCTGGATTACATCAGTTTAATGCTAGAAAATCCAAGTTCACAATGAAGTTGAATGAGGTACAAAATCATACAGTTGAGGACCGTCATTTATATACACATGGAGGATGCAATCACAATGTTTAGAGTGCCTTTCATATTGCATCTTAAACTAAAAACTATTAGACATGTAATTATTTAGAATCTAGCTGGCGTTCGAATGTCACCCGAGGTGACCACTGAAAATCAGTGTTGATTTGTGATTTCACGCCACAGCTCAACATTAAGCTGAATACTGAGTACTGCTGAGTACATGTCATAGCCACGACGAGCACGTCGTGGATAGCAATCCAGAGCTACACGTAGTATAAAACACTTTTTATTTTTTTATTTTTGATGTGATTAGAAGTCTGTCTTTATTTTAAGGTTTGTGTCAAATAAATGTATTGTCCTTTCTTTTCGTTTATGAATCTGTGTTTAATATTACGTACTTGTGAGCGTTCCATTTCCTCCTGCATCTGGCGGAGTCTGTCCTCATACTCTTGCTGCTTCTTCTCAGCACGTTCGCGGGCTGCGATCTCCAGTTGCAGCTTCTCTCTGCACAAGCAATTATACTCATTAATATTATGATCATAGAGCGTATATTCAATTGCCATTGCAGCAATTATTTAAGAAGAAGTTTATATGAAATTGTACTACTAAGAACTTAATAACATGGTGGAATTCATTTAACTAACTAAGCCAATGTGTATAGTCATAATTACGTTATAAAACACTTCCATCATAATGGGAAATCTATATAATAAAGGTCTTGAAAACCGACAATAATGTCTTATCTGTGAATTGTTTTTTCTGAAATTGTACTTTGGTTATTTCCGCTTTTCAAATCGTTATGTTTGTATAATGTGATTCAAGATTCTAAAAAGCTGTGTTTCTTGTAATTTTGTTACAGCAATTATGAAACATCGAGGCTCAATTTGTGACGTTCTTGAATGATATTGAGACATTCCACAGAGTGTTATAGAAATTGGAAATATGGTATTGGCGTCAAGAGACAATTTAACTCAGAAAAATACTTGGGTTTAAGAAGTGTGTGTAATAATATAAACACATGAATTCCACTAAAATCCGCTGATAAATATCACAGAACTTCTAACAAAGAGTCTAATACAGTACAAATTACTGTATATGGTAATCTTAAATCCGGAATACCCCATCCTTCCATAAGGTAAACGGGCATCTTGCAGTACTTCTCCCCAAGGAGGGATCCAGCTTTTATATATGTCATATAGTTCTTGTCAGAACACTGGGTCGTATTTCAATACTCAAATTTTACTGTTATCAATAAACGCCAATTATAATTTATAACCTGATTGTTTTAAATAAAAAGTCTTCGCTCTAACTGAACTCACTACTCACTCTACTCACTACTAGTGGTAGGTCTCTCATATGTGAGAGATCATCTGGGTAGGTACCACCGCAATGTCTGTTTCTCCCGTGAAACAGCAGTGTTAATGCACTGTTGTGTTTCGGATTGAAGGACATTGTAGCCAGAGTAACTACTGGACATGTTGAGACTTAACATCTTATGTCTCAGGATGGCGAGCGCAGTGGAATTTTGCTACTGTTTATGAGCGGGCGTATCGCTTACCATCAGGCGAACGGCTAGCTCGTCTCGCCATTCATTGAAATAAAAAAAAATAAAAAATCGTAATAATCATTTTTAAAGTTTTTTACCGCTGTGATTTGTGAACACACACATTTTTTTCCTTTATTTATACAAAGAATTAATTGTGCTTATAAATCTTATCAACAAAATAAATAAATTATATCAATCTGGAGTCAGTCTAGGGGGGTCGTGACCCCATGACCTGCCCCTGGATCAGCTGTTGCTTGTCCCCGATAAGTAATGGATGTAAGTATATGTTTGTATGTCACCTCTGCGCCTGCTTGGCGAGTTTCTCCTCCCTGGCCTGCGCCTTCATCTGCTGCACGTCGATGGTGTCAGGCTTGCGGCGCCGCATGTACAGCTCGTGGTTGCCCATGCACAGCGCCAGGATGCGCTTGTTCACGCGCACGCGCGGAGCGAAGAAAACAAAGTCCGGCGCCTTCTTGTCGATCGGCTTTATTATGAACTTGCGGTCGTTGAACGATATGTTGCGGATCTCGGACCACGGGAAACCGATTTTTGGTGTCAATCTGTTTGATTAATTCTGTATTAGCACATGAATTTAAAAGCTTTTTTACTGATAGGTCTGCCACATGTGAAAGGCCGCCTGGGTAGGTACTACCGTAATGTCTGTTTCTCCCGTCAAAAACCAGTGTAAAGGTACTGTTGAGTTACAGGTTGAAGGACATTGTAGCCAAAGTAACTGCTGGACATGTTGAGACTTAACGTCTTATACCAAACATAGCTTTGTATTTCAAGGTGTTGTTTGGTTTTGCTACTGTTCATGAGCGATAGTACCGCTTATCATCAGGCGAACAGCATGCTAGTCTCGCCATCCATAGTAATAAAAAAAAACAGGGTACGGAGCCTACTCTAAAATCGAAATTACGATTGCGTATAGTTCACTCATATTATAGTATACTGCGCTAACCTAGTACAGTTTGACGGACTAAATAAATAAAGATATACTTTGAATCCTCGACGTGGTAACATACATACATACATAAATTCACGCCTTTTTCCCAGAAGTGGTAGGCAGAGGTGCTAGGGTCACGGAATCGAATCCTGAGTCGGGCAAAGTGACATTGGGATTTTTCTATTTGTTAATTAACTGAATAAATAAATAACACCCAACAGTCACAATTTGTGCCCGACATGGCGATACGCTCGCCACCTATCACATCATGAGACGGAGCATACAGTGCGAAATTTATTTCTTCCTACCCCCTTTAGGAAAAAGGCGTATGTTTATATATCCATGATTTATTTCAGTGTTAAATTACGCTAATTTCAGTAATGTTAATTTTGTATAGTATATGATGGTACTTACTTGTCGTCTTTCTCGTATATGTTGAGTCCGAGCGCGTCGACGCCGAGCCACAGCTCGGTGTTCTTTTTGTTGCGTATCTCGAAGTAGTTGACGCCGTACATCTCCAGGTCCTGCGCGATCTTCAGGTACTCCATCATGGCGTCCTCGCGCAACATGCCGCGGTGCTCCTGCCACCAGTTCGTGATGCTCTGCTCCCACTCCTCGCGGGACATCTGACCATGGAAACAACACGCTCAGTTACTCACCATTTTTAATATTTATAATAAATATTTGTGGGCCGCAAAAACATTTACATCGGTGCGGGGATTGAACCCGCAACCTCGTTTCACAGGCGGCTTCTAACCGACTGCGCCACTGAGGCTGTTAATAATGAGGAGGAAAATAAGGAGTTATCTTTAAAGTTTCGTTTTTGACGGGACTTTTTTTGTCAGGTAGCTGATATAACAAGGAGTAACTTAGGCTACATTAATTTCAGAAAAAATCTTTTATTTTAGAAAAATAAAGTAATGTTGCAATACCCGCGCGCATCTCACGCGCATGCCATCACTGGGCCGTCACGTCGGGCGCCTCCCACCAACGAATCAATATCACATTTACAAAATATTGTATATAAAGAAATTTTTCAATAAAGCTAATACAAAGAATTGAAAATAAATGTGTAACGGGAGTTTACCGCCGCTCGCTAAGAGATGGCGCCACCGTAGAATTAGATCGACGTATGGTTTCGTTACAAAGGTTGATAATTAAAATAAGAATGCAAAAACAAAAAAAAACTAAATAAACTAATTAATTTTTTTATTAAATTCCACGCAGACGAAGTCGCGGGCACAGCTAGTCCTTAATAACATCAGCAGGAATTTGAAACGTTTTTTTGTCTTGCTGTGGGCCTTGTTCTTCCCAAATTGATAGGCCAATTGTATCCATTTTTTAAAAAGCAGATTTGTCAGTATGGACCTTAACAACATACATTTTACGTCATAAAAATTTATCCAAATGTACGTCGCAAAAACATCGCTTAGAACGTCGGATGTCGTCAAAAATAACCTCTACAAACTATAGTATGAGGCAATAGTCACCTCCACCTATCCTTTGATGTACATCAGTGGCGGCGTAAGGTAGGTTGGCACCCGGGGCGGTTTTGTATTGACGGTTAGGAAATATCGTTGCGAAATTCTTATACCCTACGATAGGGTAGAGGCACCGCAGCGGTTCAGCCATTTATTTCCCGGCAACCCTTTTGTGCAGGTGGCGGTGAGCGGGATCGTTCACCTCGCAATCCTGTTTCGTGCTCTTCTTCTGCGAGATCACGATCTCGCAGAACGAGAGCATTGCTTGCCAAGCCCTCCGAATTTCGACCATGGAGGGCATCACGGCCGAGAGCGAGAGGTCTACTCTGGCGGCTGCATGGAGTATTCTGCGCTCGTCACCCCAGAGTGGGCACTCCGAAAGAGTGTGTTTTTTCACAATGATGGCACACAGCGGTTACATTCATTCTCGCCACCCGCCACATATAGATATCTAACGAAGCAACCGTGCCCCGATAGAATCACTGTCATATTGGCCGCAACATGCCGTGGCACCTGTTCGGCCACTGGTAAAAAAAAGACGCGTTGCCAGATTGGTCCACTCACCAGCACTGGGATGAATGTCCATCCTAGGGTACCACTCCTCCAAGACGGCCAATGTATCTCTCTCTAAGGGGTCCGTGGACCCCACTTTAAGAAACCCTGCTCCAAGGGCTGGTGGCTCTCCTGGACATGACGATTCCAGTCGCTAGTAATAAACCGACGACGAAAGGGCTTTGGCGTGAACGTCCCAGGGAAGGAAACCAGCCAGAAAACAGGCATCCTCTTGGGAGATCGTACGATATCCCTTGAATAATCAATATCCTCTACGCCACCACTCGAGAAAACAGCACAGTCTGTTCAGAGATTCAACCGAAATGGTATATGTTCGAATTAGCCTCAAAGAAGCTTGGTATGCTCAACAGATCGTTTTTTTTTTTTTTTTTTTTTTTTTTTTTTTTATTGCATTGAATGGCGAGACGAGCTTGCCGTTCGCCTGATGGTAAGCGATACGACCGCTCATGAACAGTAGCAAAACCAATCAACATTTTGAACTATAAAGCAATGCTTGGCATTCCACTGCGCTCGCCATCCTGAGACATAAGATGTTAAGTCTCAATATGTCCAGTAGTTACTCTGGCTACAATGTCCTTCAATCCGAAACACAACAGTGCATTTAAACTGCTGTTTGACGGGAGAAATAGACATTGCGGTGGTGCCTACCCAGGCAGCCTCTCACATATGAGAGACCTACCACCAGTAAAAGAGATCGAGGCATTATATCACGTCGAGTCTGCAATGTTATAAGGCGCAGGTTCGGCCCCACGTGGAATATTGCACCTATGCTTTGGGTAGGGGCACCCCAGTACCAACTTATCTCTTTCGACTCATTTCAACGCTGGGCAGGTCGATCATCATCGACGACCGAGTTCTTTCTGATGTTCGGAATTTTCTCTGCTGCTGAGTTCCGCCAACGTACAATGCGGCAAACCTCCAAATACCACTTTAGTACCTTTTTCTCGACATTTTCTTCTACGTAAAACAAATCCCGAGATCCAATCGCCAACAGCAGCATTTCCGGACAAATATGACCTGGCCACCTTCAAGAAAATAGCGTATTCACGCCTTAAAGGTCGCAACGCATCTCTATGCCCCATGGTGTTACAAATGTTCATGATCGGCGGAGATCACTTACCATAACGTAAACCGTATGATCGTCTGCTACCTATGATATATAAAAAGAAACCGTAAAAGGCCATCGATCGCACAACTCCCGCGTACAGCCTCTGGTAAGGGGTGCCGGAATCTTCGAAGTTGAGTTGGTTAGACCAGGACTTCCCGAAGTTATTTGAACTGTTCACACATAGACAGACATTCACAGACCCTTAAGAAATTATATTATTTTTACGATTCCCTCAGACCAGACCCTAATAATAGATTATCAGAAAAACTCTTAATTTACATAACATTTTAATAAGAAAATAAAGAAAAAGGAACAGATATATTTATTTTACTTTTGGTTAACTGATAATGGGAAGAATGTGCTTGCTTTCCTGAGGATAGCTTCCCAAAACGGGGCTCCAGTTTGGCTCACTCGTCTCGATCGCCCCTGGTACAATGCTGCGACGCCCCAGGGCGTCGTGACGCTTACTTTGGGAAGCCCTAGACTAGAGAATGCGTCTGCTGCCTTGACTAGTTTCGATCTCAGACTTTTGAAATGGATATGAACATTCCACCTGACATGAAAATTACAAGACAACTCTAACATACTTCACCAGGAGCTGGTAGAGACCTCCACGCCAATCAACTGTTATGTGGGCCCCTGCAAGTGTCTCCTAGCCTCGTGCAAGCGCATACTCTCAAATTTATCCACTGTGAGGCTCAGCTACCGAATTTTAGAATTCATTGTTTTAGAGAATGAGACATTATATTTAAAAAAAGACGATATTTACAGTTGCGATAAACTTCAAAATATACTATTAGTATACAAATAGCTAGATACAAGGGTTGGTAGTTATTTCTGGATACAGGTAGATTTTATGTGCTTTCTGTGGGTGTCTTTGTCACCCCTTGGTGCTTGGTACCCGGGGCGGACCGCCCCCTCCACCCCCTCTTTAAGCCGCCACTGATATACATAACATTTATGTATAAATAAATAACACCCAACAGTCACATACATAGTCCTGACCCCACATTAAGATCGAGTCTTGTGTCGTGGGTATCAGGAACTACGAGAGACTTTTCGGTCTCACAAACACCCAGACCCGAGAGAAATATTTGTGGGCCGCACAAACATTTCTCTCGGTGCGGGGATCGAACCCGCGGCCTCTCGTTTCACAGGCGGCGTCTAACCGCCTGCGCCACGGAGGCTGTCAAATATATGTCGTCATTTTTGAGGTTTTAATTAATTAATTAATAATAATAATTCGTCATTCCACTGACTTCGCCATCCTGAGACATAAGATGTGAAGTCTCAATATCTCCAGTAGTTGCCCCGGCTACAATATCCTTCAATCCGAACAAAACAGTGCATATAAACTGCTATTTGGCGGGAGAAATAGACATTGCGGTGGTACCCACCCAGCAGGGGCGTGCACTCCTTGTAGGCAGAAATGCAGTGCTTTACTTGCCATTCACAGATATTTTATTATAACGTTCGTACGTTTTAGATGACTTTAATTTATAGTAAATAAATTAATAAACAAAATATAATAACTTAAAAACGCCTAATATTTTATAAATAGCACCTATTTGCAATCACGCAAACATTATATTTGCCACGCGAAAAGCAAGCGGCGCTGCAAAGCAAAATAATGTACCTAATCAACCAAGTCATGCCGCCGCGTCCCGCATGACATTTGTTTGCATGTGTGTAGTAATTTTGGTGTCCGTGCACAGTCGCAAACGCACACACCCATGAATATTGAAAGCCGCGACTCCTGCAGCAGGCCTCGGGAGTTCGGCAGTTGTCGGGAGTAATCGTAAATGTTCGTTGCCTATAATCCGAGTAAAATTAATAGGCAGGAATCTAATAAATCACCTATGCACATTATGCATTTTTGGTTAGTAAGGTTTTATTTGTTTAAATAGAAATGCTTTGTGTTTCGCGGGGGCCCATTTTGCTTTTTTATGTGTTTTTGCGTTATTAGAAGTTATATAGAAGATGGACATGAGTAGTAGTAGTACATCTAAGACTTGTTATGTTGGCATGGTTTCCGGACTTAGAGATCCGTCGCGTGGCTGTGGCTATGCTAAAAAACTATAAAATAAAAGTTTTTGTGACCGAGTACTCCGCCGCATACCCAGTGTCATAATCCTGTGCACGCCGCTGCCACCCAGATGGCTTCTCTCATATGAGAGACCTACCACCAGTAATTCGCTCCCAAACGACATAAGAAAGTATTTGAAACCTTTTCGTGAAATAAATAAAAAAGTGTTAAATAAATAAACATCCCGCTGGAAGGAACGGGCCTCCTCTACAATCGAGAATACGATTGAGAGTGGTTAGACCATATGGTCCATCACGCTGGCTTTCACAACATTCATAATATTCTTTTAAAAATAACCTCTACAAAGCACAAACTATGATTAGGATGATTCCTCATATTCTGTCAAAAATAACCTCTAAAGCTGTGATTGGGATGAGCCAGCAGTCAGTTTTTTTTTATTCTTTTACATGAACCCTGTTTTGAGTAAAGGCCTTCTCAAAATACATAGCCTTATATTGATGAATTTGATATTTGTGCTCACCTTGTGTTGGTCGGTGACGCGTTGCGGCAACAAGCGGTCGTTGGCGAGGAACCCTGGCCCGTGCATAGACGGGTTGTGGTCGCCGTGGCGCGCCTGCACCGCGTACGAGGCCAGAAGAACCGACGTCTCCGGCGGACAGTATATCTCGTCTGATAGTATCGCATTCTTAACCTGAACAATCACAATGTGTTGATAACAATGTAGACATACTGTTGCAAATATTGGTTTTGTTCGTTGCAGTTTAATCATTTCTATACTGATCATAGGATAGATATATCTAACGTGTGACGTCTGTCAGAAATCGTGAAATTTATCAAACTACAGATGATGGCCCAAAAACATACAAAATATCTATATAATGCAGCATTCAAACGAGACTTTCCGTTTTCACAGCTAGTTATCTTGACTGATACATATGACTGAAAACTAGGACAGTTATAGGTATGCATATATGTATGTATTTGTTATGTTATATATTTAGACAGGTTGAAAGAACACGCCAACTGACACCGGACCTAATGTTAAATCCAGTGCGATCGAAAATACTATCGAAAGACGATTTCTTTCTATCTCTCTTTTGGAACTGAATTGAGCAAGTCTACACAAGTACTGGTACTCCATAATTAATGTTTTTGTTACCTGGAGGTAGAAGAGCTTGAGTGTGATCTCCTGGATGAGCTCGTCGGCGACGTCCTCCGGGTAGAATTTGGCTCGGAACTTGAACTGCAGCGGGTTCTCCTTCTTAACGTCCTGTTGCATCACCTGTAATTAATAAACATATAAAGTTAGGGATGCATATTAACATCATCTATTGCATCTAGCACACATACACTTACATACATAAGTTGCCAAATATAATAATATTAACCTCTAACAAATTCTAGATATTAAATATGGCAGTTTTAATAAATATCATTTCACAATTAATGTCGACAGCAAAAGTGTGATTATGTCAATTGAGAATCGAACCCAATTTTCTTATTTTTAGAGCTCTATACAAAAATTCAATATGAAACGACACTCTATGATGGACATTGTTGTGAGTTTAATGTTGTTATTTTAGTTAACTAATACAAAGCATTTTAAAATGCGTCAGTGTTTGATCTGTCGAACGTTAAGGTGCTCGAAGGACCAAAAATATATTTCAATTAAAATTAGTAATTGTACAATGCATAATTAAACTGAATAAATTTTATAAATACCACATTTACTTAACACACACTCAATTCGAAATAATATAGACCTTATAACAAGTTCTTACCCATCTGGAGAACGGTAGCGACCCTGACTTCGCGGCGTGCCGACGGATCCAGGGGTACGCGTTAAAAAGGCAACAATTAATTACAATTCAGCGCCAGTTACTGGCTGTACATAATGTTTCCATACACAAAATATACTAGCCATACTTATACATAACACGGCTATACATAGTTTACATTACAGTGAAAATGATAGCACATACATTCTAATGCAACAGTTTGTAACATCTTAGCAAAATAACAACCATGTAATGCAATTGAGCTATGCTAATCATTTTTAATAATAAATTACATTTTATAATAGGTCGCTTACTTTTCTTGTGTCCTGGTTACAAGGAACCTCTAACAATTTTTCCATAGTAATTTAGCCGTGAGCATTGAGGTATTATAACTAGAGCGGACATCGGGAACAAAATCTCTGCATATGGTGCGTGCGCAAGGGTATACATTGAAGCGAGAGGGAAGATATGTTACTTCGTAGGCGGGACAAAGACAGAAATAGAATGTACCCTTCATTTTGTTACAAACTTTTTGTTTGCAGTGTCCCCTCTAGTATATTATCTCAATGGCCGTGAGAGATAAAAATATGTTAGCATTAGCAAAACCTAATATGAAGACAATTCCACCCACTCAATCTTTTCCGCTGCCTATTCTATAAGCCAGCCGACAACGACTCCTAACCTAGAGGCTCAAATTAGGAGCTTGTATTTGACCCGGAATTAAAATAATCAAGAAAAATAATTAGAGCAGTTGAAAACATTAATTAGAGTTCACTGACATCCGAAGCAAACTTCAATAATTTGATATGGGCATAAGAAGTGATGACGCTTGAAACAAGAGATCGAAGGTATTAAGACGGACAGATTTCATACTATGCTGAACTTAATTTTACTTGTAATTGAGCATCATTCCCCCTTAACATGAGCTTCCCTTCGTTAACATGAGCTGGCTCAAAAACGTTATCTGTAAACATCAAAAAGCACTAATCCGTTATTTAACAGCTCATTTAGTAAAAATGACCCGTACAAGGGACGGGTGTCTGTCAGATACGTCGTTAAATGAATGAAATCACAATTCGAGACCTTTTTTAGTTCGTCTACTTATTAATTTAAAAATGTAGAAACAATATTATGAATAGCAAAAAAAAACTTTATCAACGTTTTATATCCTCTTAACATGATTTAACTAATTTACATTTATGTGGTTGATTAACGATTTTTTTATGAATAAGGGTAACTGTGGTTTAGTTTGAATTCGCTGTCAACGAATGATAAAATTGAACGTTTGCTAAGCGTCTAACCCGGGCGCGAGCTAGACAAATGATGTCACTAACTTAGCCAGTCAACGAACTCTCATTATCAAGGATGACACATGTAGAGATGATCCATTGCCTTCGACTGAATTAGATGAAATCCACCCACATGCTAATGAATTAATTATAAAAAAGATTGTTGATTTAAATGAGATTGAATCAATCTACTTTTTATTAGCCGTAGCCGACAGCCTCCGTAGCGCAGTTGTTTAGACGCCGCCTGTGAAACGAGAGGCCGCGGGTTCGATCCCCGCACCGAGAGAAATGTTTGTGCGGCCCACAAATATTTCTTCCGGGTCTGGGTGTTTGTGAGACCGAAAAGTCTCTCGTAGTTCCTGATACCCACGATACAAGACTCGATCTTAGTGTGGGGTTAGGACTATGTATGTGACTGTTGGGTGTATTTATTTATTTATTTATTAACGCCTTAATCTCCGTTACTGGTAGTAACTAGGGTTGTATTACATTATGATTGCAAAGCTGTGTTCTCGGGTTCGAATCCCAGTTCGGAGTAGGTGATATTGGATTTTTCTATTCAGTATCAGCCGGGAGTCAGGAATTTGTGCCCGATATGGCTACATATAAGGCGAAACGTGGGTGTCCGGGTAACACCTCTGTGTACCCCTACTGGGAAAAAGGCGTGAGATTATTGATGTATGTTTGTTAACATCCTTTTATAGTCCAGCAGTGATAGTTGCCAATATAAATACGATTAAAAACAAATCTCAAATCGAACTAAGCACTTGGTACGATAGTATATTGCAAATAACAATGCGTGAATGAAGTTTAGTATTGTTTTATTTGCAAAAGCGCAGAATGTGTTTCAAAGGACAATTCTATTATAGACAAAACAATAAGACAAAAGAAATCTTTAACAAAAGAGTTCATAAACTGAAATGTTAATACAGTTTACAGACTCTTCAGATAGTTCAAACAGAAGGGGGCTGGGAGGGTTCCGTCGAGAGTCAACGACCTCTCAAATCGAGTTTCCACCATTATTTCAAAATGCAACGAATAAAAGCAAATGTATTTGATTTGGCGCATTTCAGCATATTTTTTACCACACAATGTAGATCTTTTGATGGTACAAAAACGTTTGACAAAAGCTTGGGACAGCTCATCGGAATTCCGGCCACATTATAATGCAAAAAAATTGTAGCATGGCATCGCAAAAACTAGAACCAATAGGTTATGAGCAGTTATTTTGTAACAAAGGGGGTAAATGACCTTACGGCACTTTCAGGACTTTGGTAAGTGCAAACACTGAAGAATAGTCTGTAGAGTTTTTGGAAAAAATAATGCGTCATAAATAATACAGTATATTTTCAAGCAAAGTCGCTTTAGCTTTAAGCAAGTTAATCATAAATAAAGTTTTAGCCCTATCTATTATCGCAAGTACTGATGAAAATGAGATGTTTTATAGCATTAAGAAAGTTTATTCATTACGATTAACAGATCGCCATAAGAATTCGGAACTTTAGTTTTAATTTCTTATTTTTACGATTTGAATACTAGCGCTTAGAAAGCTGACATAGCAACCATGCAACAACTGCTGTATATAAATAACTCATATTTTTGTATTATGTTCAAGACAAATCTTACTGAAATATTTTGGTATAGGTTTAAAAAATACGTCGTGATTAAAATAAATTTAACCCAATAAACCGTCAATTGATATTTTTTTTCATAAATATTTTAATAATATAATATGTTTAGCGTCACCATTCAATATTAAAACCAAACACAAATCTAGCTCCTACTTCTCTCAATTGTAGCGTAGTTTTACTAATGACCGGAGCCTGTTTCCCTTCTAGCACATCTAACAAGTCTGTGTCTTCAACATCGGGTCGAGGCCTTACCAGATCATCTTCTCTGTCATAAGCTGCTTCTTCGTCGTCCTCCTCTGGTGTCATTATCTTCTTTACCGCCGTCGAGAGGACTTTTGCAGTTTTTTCCACGATTGAATCGGGCTTTAATACACAATATTCTGATATATCAAAGAATTACTAGGGGGGGGTTAGGGATTTGAATTATATCAGTTTATAATTTTAGCCACAATCTAAATGGGTTGAATGGAAATATCTAGAATAACAAAAAAATTACAATGTTTGTTTTCAAACAGTTTTCATTATGCGCCCATTGATAAAATTTATCAGTTTTATATTTAGAACTACATATTATACATGTGTACGTCATCTATACATATAAATAAAATTGAAGTGTCTGTTTTAAAAGTGAAAATTAATAAAAAATGTCCAACTACATATCGTTATATACACGACACCTGTGCCGAAAATGATCTTTAAAAAATTTTGTCTGTCTGTCTGTTTGTTTGTTCCGGCTAATCTCTGAAATGGCTGGACCGATTTTGACGGGACTTTTTTGTCAGGTAGCTTATATAATAAGGAGTAACTTAGGCTACATTTATTTTAGAAAAATCCTTTTATTTTAGAAAAATAAAGTTTTTGTTAAATTCCACGCGGACGAAGTTGCGGGCACAGCTAGTTACTACTATAAACGTTTTTGTATACAATAAAGTGGGTCAAAATCAAAGGATTCGGTTAGAAACAAACATACATACAAGCTAATTGAAAGCGTGTTAAATAATTTTGTATTAGTAATACCTACACATTCCTTGATAATAGTTGCTATATTTCAATAAACTATTGGTTAACAGCGTGTTACGCAGCATTATCAAACAAAACATCTTCATATCAAAGGTCATAACAAACTAACACAAGAGACGCAGGTGGTCTCATGTCGAGGACGGAGCGCTAAAATGTTCATACACCAATGTTTTTAACTTGATGGTGGTAGGATTTATGAATCCACCCGGATACAGTGACCGCCGTATACAGTTAAGAATACTTTAGTGGTCCAGGCAAATTTGTCGTATGTCGTATTTGGGGTTCATCCCATGTACAGTCAGCGACATAAGTCGTTGAACACTTCACATTTTTTGATAAGCTTTTTATGAATTAAAATTTGTACGTACTGCTCTGTAGTCGTAAAATATAACCAAGTAAAGTCATCTATGCCGAGATGTGCCATACGATATTGAAAATAATTATTATTTTGGATGATAAGACAATTCCAAATCTCGTGAATGTGTAGCGACTTATGTCGCTGACTGTACATCCAGATACAATAATTGTACCACCAGGCGACAAAGAGCCATCTCAGGTGACCACCTCACCCCAGATGGATTTAATCTGCACTGCCCCTACCATTAGCTGCATTGAGGTCACTTTTTCAGGGCAATAAAAAAAAAACATGTCCAAAATTTGCGATTGGTCACCAAATCTAAAGGAATACGAATATAAAATACGCCTTTTACCATCAAGTGAACGATATGTCCAAATTATGGTATGTACAAATAATGAGATAACCTAAAATCTAACGTACTTGATCCTTATCAGAAAGCAATTCAAGGGATTATAATAGTTAGGCAACGTAATCGTTACAACTACATTTTTTATCTTCAAGGTTGAGGTTATCAGATGATTACTATGATAAACGGGTTACGAAATTTGCCACATTCTTTGTAGTATAGTAGGGCCATTGAAATAAGTTAAAATAATATACCTGAACGAATCAAGACTATTTGATATGTGGGGAAATACCTCTCATACCATATAAGTGAGCCAAACATCGTGTGCACCATTTTTGCGCGAATTTCTTTTTCTTCTAATTTTTAGACATCACTGAAGCGCCCAACATGGAGAAACCTAGATTTGACGTAATGGAATTGTCACGTATTATTGAAACCGTATTACTGTATTCTATATCTAAACATACGATTAAAAGCTAAGCTTTAAAAATTGTTTTTAAGTGACGGAGGGTTATTCCCATTTGCCGACATAATCCATATAAATGGCGCACCTTTAAATATATAATAACGAAGACAATTACAAATCGGTACAGTCCCGTGTTAGTCAAGAGGATAATTTGATATTTATAATCATTGCCCATTTTATATTTGATTTATTGTGCTCGGACTTCCTCTTTCAAGTGTGCTCGTTTAATACTAGTGAAGGATTTCGTAACGCCGTTGGCAATAAAACGTTGGTCAAAGGATAAGTCCCATGTTCAATTGATGCAGAAACAAATGTTGGTATGAACAACAATTATGTTTAAATCTCCATGTTGCGGACTGAAGATGTTTTCGATGTTTCTAATGCAATCGATATAGACCCAAGACACAAAGAACCTGTCAAATCATCAAATTAAACACTGTTTGTGCGACCATTAATTGTATTTTCTCATAAATAATAAAGACAAGTTTATGCAGCATTAGGACTTTTCAGGCTCTCTCTGAAGTACCTTTGTTATATCGACGTCTTCTAATCTCATATCGCGGACAAAAACTACAACAACAAACAGTGGCGTAGCTAGGGGGGGGCGGCAAGGGCGGTCCGCCCCGGGTGTCACCCCAACAGGGGTGACACCCGAGCCCAACTTTGACCATCAGTTATAGTTCTTTCTACTTCTACCTATAAAAATCAAAAATTTGTGGCAGAGACCATAACCGCTACTAATAAAATAATCTAGGTACCTAAGTACAGTATTGTACCGCAAGCATAATAAATTGATACCTATATAAATACAAATAATGTACCCACCTTAGACTAAGGAATAACTAGACAGAGCAATAAAAACTTCATATAGTAGTACTCCTTACTCGTGAGCCATTTTGTCATTAAGGGATTTCGTGGGTTCAAAAAATCGTTTTTTTTTTGGCTTTTTAATTTCTACAACATCTCAAAAATATTATCCTAAATTTTCAAGTCGATCCGAATAATAGTTTCATTCATCTGAGGTGCACGTTGCACTGTGCGTTGCACACTGTCAATCGATCAGGGATTCCCCTAAAATTTAATACTCCGTTCGCGTACAAGAAGCTTATACCCAAATGGAGATTGCATTCCGTATATAAAAGTGAAGCACAAAAATTTGACCTTAAATGACGTCGCTGTTATCTTCTATCCTTTTCTATCGAGTGACAATGAATGAACATAATGTCATTTTCATTCATTGTCACTCTAAAGAAAAGGATAGAAGATAACAGCGACGTCATTCAAGGTCAAATTTTTGTGCTTCAGTGTTTTATACGGAATGCAATCTCCATTTGGGTATAAGCTTCTTGTTCGCGTATAACCAACGCTACTTAGGGGATTCCCTCGATATAGAGCTCGTCACTTGTATTGTGGATTAGACAAATTCTTTTGTTTTCGACCGCATTCATTTCAATATTCTTTTGCGTGAACGTGTGAACGTCTAGTGCAAAGTGTTTTTTAATTATTAGATATTATAAACGACAATTTTCGTATCTTATATTTATAATAAATAAACCTAGTTAATAGTCGATTCTTGAAGAAAATAAACAAGGTAAGTGAACTTAGATTATATACTCGTCTAGATGACACATCACACCTCACCGCACGGCTCAAAAAAAGTCTACCAAATTTGGTAGACTCGCTTCTCACGTACGTCAGTGTCATTTGAACTACATATAGATAACGTGCTCCCGAAAAATAATTAATTATGCCGGTTTGTGCTGTCGAATTGTATCGCAATTGTGTGGGAAAACTGTATAATAATACCAATATCACTTTCTATCGGTAACATTATTGTTAAACCACTATTATTTGAAGAAAACATGAACTTTTAATTCATTATTTTGAAGATGAGTTTCATTGGCCAGTGTTGTCAATTTATTACTAGGAAGATTTGTTGAAACTATGGGAGAAACTATAAAACACAAATATCATTACATAATATTTCGATCAGAATAACAACAAGAAGAATGGCATTATTTATTTAATGAGTAAATAATACTTACCTACACGATATTAATGAAACCCACGACGACATGCACTTCATAGTAATTTTATTAATTCTTTGCCTTGCATGTTTCACAAACGGGGTACTGCTATTGTCATCTTTGAAGAAACAGCGAGAACTTATTCAAGGTCCTAATAATATTTTTAGACTACGGATTCCGTACTAGCAAATTGCTGGAGAGACATTACACAGCGGAAACGAAAAGAAGACCATTCGTAGCCTCACATGACTTCAGTTGTGTGTTCCGAACATTTTACTTATGATGATTTATATTTTACATAAATACAGAAATCAGATAACAGCCTAGGCAATAAATCCAAAGAGTTAATTCTATTCGGAAACAAACACTAGGAGATGGGTTTAGATCTTTATTGTTTTTACTAAAATGCGTTATAAATATAATTAATAGTATGATTACTTTAAATAAAGAAAAAATATTTTATTTAACCTATTTTGTATATCAAATAATGGGGAAAAGTTAAGTTAATAATCTGGAGTAGGCATCCCTAAACACACACACCTTGACAGTTGGATTACAATAATTACACGACCGGTACTCACACATATCAACGAAAGTGAGGACACTTTTAGCGCATCGTTTGTTGACATTGCTCAATCTAGACGAGTATATAATCTAAGGTAAGTGAAGTATTTTTTATTAAAGGTGATACTAACTTTTTTAATTCGTTTAGTATCTAGTAGCAGTATCTTAGATTATTTTGATCTACAAGTTTTACGATCATACTTTAGAGACTTAAGGTAATAATGTTTATTAATTATTAATATACTTATTAATATACTTATTTATTATTATTTTCTGATCCAAACGGATTATATTAAGTTTAGATTAATGATAAAAAGTAGGTAATTATAATCATACATCTTCACGTACATTGATTCGGCTCCGAGATGAGTAGCTCGAGCACTACCACGAGTATTTATACGGATATCACCTAAGGATATCACAATTAACGGTGGAGTATTTAACTAGTATTTTCTAAAAATACCTACTTAAATACATATTTACACCCAGATGCAGGATTGTTAATTTATATAAATATATATTTCACAAAGCTAGTTACGTAACGTGTACCTAGGTGTTTATTTACCGTTACAATTTGTTTATAAAATCAACGTATCACTTACAAACAAAAAATATTTTTTAGGATACCCAGAACGAAATATGCCTCGGGGAATTCATACTTCGAAAAGACAAAGCGGGTTTCAACAGAGAAAAGCCAAAAAGGCTAAAATGGATCAAATTCAGAGCATGTCTGGATCTCTTTTCAAATATGTCACAAAAGCAGATAGCGGCCAAGGTTCAATTAAAGTACCCGAGTCTCCTGTTGACGAAAGTAATGATTCACATCTTGAAGACTCACATTCAGATAGCAACAGCGACAATACAGAATCATTGAAGACAACCCATTTCCTCGACGGAACCAAATCAAATAATGACAATGACACCGTTAATGCTACTTTTGGAGACAGCATTAGCTTCGAAGAATCTGTGCAACACTTGAGGGATATTTCACATTGGAGTTTACCGGTTCCCAATAATGTTCGCATTGACATAATAAAAAAGGGCAGTGAACATTTCCAGAACAAAGAAGGACCGTTCCCTACTGTATCTCGTCATGGTTCAAAGATTAAAGGAGATTCTCGTCATCTTTCACAGGAATGGTTTTATAAAGAGATGCCTAGTGGTGAAAAAATTCTACGATCATGGATGGTATTTTCTCCTATATCAAATAATCTGTACTGTTTTTGCTGCCGTTTATTTGCTGTCAGTAACATACAAAGAACATTTACAACTGGATTTCAGAAATGGTGGAAACTAAATCCTAAAGTATTGGACCATGAAACTTCATGTGAACATTTAGAAAATTTCGAAAATTGGAAAACTTTGGAAATGAGATTAAAATCTCACACCACAATAGATGACGCAACCTTGCAATTAATGAATACGGAAAAACAGAAGTGGAAAAATCTGTTATCTAGATTATTTGATATAACTTTGTTTTTGGCGAAACAAAACCTAGCATTTCGTGGACATGATGAAACCCAAGGGTCATCCAATAAAGGTAATTTCTTAGAACTAGTTAAGCTGCTTTCAAAGTATGATGTTGTACTTAAAGAACATATATTATATTTGGAGCAGGAAAAATCACATAAAGTAACATATTTATCGCCCGAAATACAAAATGAGTTCATAAATGTTTTAGCTAATCACGTTAAATGTCAGCTTGTCAACGAAATTAAACTGGCCAAATATTTCGGAATTATGTTTGATAGCACACCTGACGTTTCACATGTCGATCAAATGTCTGAAGTAATTCGTTATGTAAAAATTAATAATAGAAAAGTAGAAGTCAAAGAAGTATTCTTAGGATTTTTTCCCTTGCATGGAAAAAAAGCAGCTGATTTAAGCGCTGAAATACTAAAGAAGCTTGAAACGATGGCTTAGATATTATGATGTGTCGTTCTCAAGGTTATGATAATGCTGCAGTTATGAGTGGTATACACGGGGGAGTGCAAGCTATTATAAAAGAAAAAAACAATAAAGCAATTTTTATTGGTTGCATTGATCATTCAATTAATTTATGCGGCCAGCATTCGTTCGCACAAAATGTGACTTGTGTTACATTTTTCGGAGCAGTGGAGACAATATTTAACTTTTTTTCAACCTCCACAAGCCGCTGGGAGGTGCTCCTCAATCACAGCAAAGCATCTGTTAAAAGGCTTTCAACAACGCGCTGGAGTGCTCATTATGGTGCAGTAAAAGTATTGACTGAAAATTTTGATGAATAATATCTGCAATTGAGGAACTATGTGACCAAGACGTAAATTTAGAAACAAGAGGTGGTGCACAAAATCTTATCCCTGCTGTGTGCAATTTCTCATTTCTTTGTTTTCTTTTCTTCTGGAATGATGTGCTAAGGGAAGTGAACTATGCTCAGATTGCATTACAAAGCAAAGGATTATGTGTTAATGTGTTACAACCTTAAATTATATAACTAGCATATATTTATATCTGGCAGTCTAACTTTTCAAATGCAATGGATGTATTCTTTTTTATTTTAATTCTGATTGATGTAAAAACGGAGGAGGGTTATTTTGTATTATTTGAGAATTGTATTTCTGTTTTAAAACGAACTTGTAATAGTATTTCCATATAAATATAATAATATATATAATAAAGAAGTGTTTCAGTTTTCCGAAGTGGGACCGCAACGCCCACGATCATCCGGAGAACCAAGGTAACGTTTGTTTTTGTGATTTCTGTTTATGAGGAACTATTTAGTTTAGGGAATGTGAAAATCGCATGTAAAAACCGTAAAAAAACTGCCTTTGGGTATTTTGTCAATTGGAATGTTAATCGGTGAAATAGGAAGTAGTCGTAATTAAATAGCATTAATTGAAAATATATAGATAGTCAATGTGGCCGCATGATCTTTTCGTATTGAAATGTTTCGTTATAAAATATGTTATTTATCTTCTCTAAATAAAAAAATAATATTAATTCTGGTACGAGTTCCAGATGAACGGAATGGAGAAAGACGAATTTCGTCGACGGCGAGAAACTCCATCCAGATTTTCTGCTCAACCAGAGACGAGAGGTGTTCTGGTTAATGAGGATGTGCGCCGCAGCCGAAGTCGTAATAGGTGTAGTAGTTTGCGAGGCAGTATGTATTATATGCGAAGTAGGAGTCGTAGCCCGCGGAGTGACCAGCCCAGAAGTAGGCCTTCAAGCCCTAGACACGCGCGGCAGAGCAGAGATCATCACGAGCAGACTTCTAATCACGGACATTCAAAGGACAGGGAAGATCTGTATCAACGACTACGCCTATTGGAGCAGGAGTTATATAAGCAGAAGAAACGAAATGAGCATGGTAGTACGACGACCAACGAAAAACACTTGCAGTCCCAGATGCAAGAAATACCCAATCGTAAAAGTGGGACCCGAAGTCCGGAACCTAAGAAATCAAGGTACTCTGATCGTTCTGATATTTTTGAAGAGTTTGTTAAAATGTTACGGAGTAGGGACTGTGAACCGTCGCTCTCGTCTTCTTTAAACAATGTTATCCCAGAGTTTGATCCATTAGTAAAAGAACAAACTATTGATGTTTGGTTAAATAAAGTAGATGAGTGTGCAGACATTTACAAATGGACCGATAAGCAGACAGTTCACTATGCCTTACCAAAGTTGATAGGACATGCTAAAACTTGGTACCAGGGCTTGCCCTCTATTAAATATTCCTGGGTAGAATGGAAAAAGTTATTAAGCGAATCCTTTCCTTCGATTGAAAATTATGCGGAACTATTGACCGAGATGCTTAACAAGAGGGCACGTTCTGATGAATCGCTTGAATTATACTATTTTTCAAAAATTAATTTGCTTAACCGGTGCAAAATTTTTGGGAAAAAGGCGGTCGATTGCATTATATTTGGGATAGAGGATAAGGGTGTTCGGTTAAGTGCACAAGCCGGGAAGTTTGATAAGCCTGAGGAAACGTTAGAATTCTTTAAAACTGTTAAAAATAACCAACCACGGCATAATTATGAATTCAGGAGGAGTATTCAGTCAAAGGATACTCGTTTTTCAAACACCATTGTGCCCACCTCTAACGTATCTCAGAGGCTTAGTGGAATGATTAGGAATCGCCCAAAAACATCTGTGACCTGTTTTAATTGTAACGACCCAGGTCATATGAGCTGGCAATGTCGCAAACCTGTGAGTAAATGTACAAATTGTAATTTTTTAGGGCATAATTCAAGTAGTTGTCCGAAAAAGAGTGTTCTTAATAGTAATATTCAGTCTAGTAATGTTCAAAATGCATTCAAAAATGTATTGGAAGTATTTTTTGATCGCGATGGTGAGGATAAGTATAATATTAGTATTAAAATAAATGGTATATATACTCGATGTCAGATAGACTTGGGGAGTCAAGTGACACTGATTCGTAAGGTTGACGCTTGTAAGCTGCAAATTGAATGGGAATCGGTACAAGGACCAATATTGCGAGGGTTAGGTAACGTTCCTTACCTACCTATTGGCAAAGCATTTGTAAGTATTGAGGTACAAGACGTCAGAGAGGAACAAGTAGAAGTACTTATCGTGGATGATTCGCTTATTAATGTACCAGTTTTACTCGGACATAGTTTTACAGAACGTCCTGGGTTAAGAATTATTAAAACCGCATCAAACTTATTTTTTGAAAAAGTTGAATTAACAAGAGTGGTTAAATTAATTTTGTGTACTGTCGAAGACGTTAAGATTGATATGGGTGAACTGAAAGCAATAGCAGTCAGCTCCGACGTTAGTTACAGTGGCAATATCTATGTTAGTGGGTCGATTAGGGGAAAACCAGGATTAGAATATTATTTGTTACCAGGCGAATATCAAATGCATAATGGGGTAGCTCGGGTGCTTATTCAGAATATTGGGTTGCAAGGGCTTTGTTTCAAACGGAAATCTCTTATTTCTAGGGCGAATATTGTTTCTCAAAATAGCAGTTTAGAAGTTTTAAATATAAGTCAATCAATTGAGAATAGTACTCAAGCTGTTGACATAAGTTATGGAAAACAGCTTAGCATTGTCGAGAGACGTTTATGCCAAGAACTCTTATCAAAATATAATGCTTGTTTTAGCACTGGTTTACATGATTTGGGTTTTACCAACGTTACAGAGATGGAAATTCATCTTTTAGACTCGACTCCAGTTGTGTACAGACCATATAGGCTGTCTCACTCGGAACGAGAATATGTTCAGAAAATGGTGGACGAAATGCTGAAACATGGTATAGTGCGCGAATCTAGTTCCCCGTACGCAAGCCCTATAGTGCTTGTACAGAAGAAATCTGGTGAGAAGCGTCTGTGCGTAGATTATCGTGCTCTGAATAAACGGACGAAACGCGATCACTACCCTCTTCCACGTATAGAAGATCTTCTAGATCAACTTTATGGACACTCTTTGTTTACAACATTGGACCTAGCTTCTGGCTATCACCAAATACCCATAGCTGAGGTCTCCAAGGAAAAGACCGCATTTGTAACGCCTGATGGGCAATACGAGTATAATCGTATGCCCTTTGGTCTGGCAAATGCACCTGCGGTTTTCCAAAGAGTCATTCACAAAATTCTTAGTAAAGCCAAAGTCCCGTACATAACCATCTACATGGACGATATTTTAATTCCAGCAAAGAATTTTGATGAGGGATTAAAACGTCTCGAAGAAGTTCTAGGGTTATTACTGGAAGCTGGTCTGACACTAAAAATGGAAAAGTGTCGTTTTTTCCTAGAAAACGTGGTATTTCTTGGGTATGAAATTGACAATACAGGTATCCGTCCTGGGGACCAAAAAGTTCAGGCCGTTTCAGAGTTTCCTATACCACGAAATCAAAATGATGTTAGGAGGTTCCTAGGACTAGCTGGATTTTTCCGACGATTTGTGAAAAACTTTGCTGTTATAGCCAGACCTCTAACTGAATTACTTAAGAAGGATTCCGTTTGGAAATGGATTGAACTGCAACAAAATTCTTTTGACACATTAAAGGGGGCATTAATAAAACGACCTGTTCTTGCTTTATACGATCACTGCGCAGAGACACAATTACATACCGATGCGAGTAAGTTTGGTTTGGGTGGAATTTTATTGCAGAGGCATGGATCAGATCCGTGGAGACCGGTATCTTACTACAGTCGTCAAACCAACCCTGATGAGCAAAAACTTAGTTCGTTTGAGTTGGAGACGCTTGCAGTGGTCGCTGCACTCAATAAATTTCGCACGTACCTATTAGGAATAAAATTTACTGTAGTGACTGATTGCAATGCCCTGAGATCCACCTTCACAAAACGGGATTTGATTCCTCGGATATCGCGATGGTGGATCCAATTTTTAGAGTATGACTGCGATATTGAATATCGTCCGGGCGAGAAAATGGGTCATGTAGATGCGTTGAGTAGGGGAGCTGTTGTCGAGATGCAGGATTCAACGCATGTGTTGGATGTATTAACTGTTAAAGTAGATGATTGGATAGTTACGGTGCAATCAGTAGATGAAGAAATTAAGCGAATTAAGGACATTTTACAGGACCCCGAAACTCCTAAAATTGCTGGTATTCATAAAGAATATAAAGTAAAAAATGGACGTGTGTTTCGTGTGACTGAGAATGAAGAGTTGAGATGGTTGGTGCCAAAAGGGGTTCGTTGGCAAGTTCTAAAAGCTAATCATGATGATGTGGGTCATTTCGGTTTTGAAAAAACCTTAAAGCGTATTAAATCCTTATTCTGGTTTCCGAAGATGCGAAAATTTATAAAAAAGTATGTTATGGCGTGCTTAGAATGTGCACACCATAAAATTCCATCAGGACCAAAAGAAGGAACATTACATCCAATTCCAAAAGTGGATGTTCCATTGCATACACTACATGCTGACCATCTCGGCCCATTTCCAAAAAGCAAGCATGGTAATACTTATGTACTAGCTATCATAGATGCTTTTACGAAGTATGTGTACCTTGCAGCAGTGCGGAGTACCAAATCTAAAGCAAGTATAAAAGTATTTAAAACTTACTGTAGTTTATTTGGTTCCCCAAGACGCCTCATAACAGATCGGGGAACAAGTTTCACCAGCAACACATTCAAGACTTTTATACAATCCCTTGGTATTAAACATATTCTTAACGCGGTTGCGACTCCGCGTGCCAATGGCCAGGTGGAACGTTGCAATCGTACGATTTTAGCTTCGTTAGGAAGTATGACCCATGGGAAAGCTGAGGATACTTGGGATATTTACTTACCTGATGTACAGTTAGGTATAAATACCGCGGTACATGACATTACAAAGAAAACACCCACTGAAATGTTATTTGGCCGCAAGGTAGGAAATCCATCGGATCGAATTCTAAACAATGTAGTTGATGAAATTGATGAATGTGCGCAGATTGATAACATTGAAGATATTAGGGCTGAGGCAACTAAAAGAATGGAAAAAAATCAGGAACAGATAAAAACACGGTTTGACAAACGCCGTAGAACAGCTACAAAATATAAAATAGGGGATCTGGTTAGGGTGGTTAGGAATGTAGTAGGAGGGTCAGGAAAATCAAAAAAATTGGAATCAAAGTGCCAGGGGCCATATCGAATAAAAAGCATACTTCCTAGGGATCGATATCTCATAGTTGATACACCACTCACTCGGAAGGGCAAACCGTACGAAAATATTGTTGCTGTGGATAAAATTTACCCATGGATGAATTTTGATGCTCCCACTTGTTCCTCAAGTGATGGAAGTGATTCTGATTAACTTTGCAGATTAATTTATGTATGAAGTCAGGTTTACGATGCAACTACATACACGTATAGATTATTCTTTTATTATTATAATAACGTAGACTTAAGATACACATAGAAGAGCATTTATTTGTTTTAATTCAAAATAAGTTTTTAACTAGTCTTGTGTTATGTTTTGTTAATCAGACAAGTGGTACAATTTAATAAAACATAAAATATGAATGGAGTACTGAATTATAAACAATTTGATCAAAATATTCTTAATAATATAGTAACCAACGGTCGAAATTTACATACATGCATTGTTAACACTAATTGATTATAAGACAGATTGTTTTTTTTTATTTGTTGTAATTGATACTGTCTGCACAACACAGAGTTCGAGCAGATGTGAGCCGAGCATGAGTGTTGTGCGTGACTAACCATATTAAGTTGGTAGTGAAAGAATAGAAGTAGCTACCAACTTCTTGAGTTTCAGTGATGTTGAGTGATAATTTTATGTTATTTTAGTCAAGTTGGTAGTGAAAGAATAGAAGTAGCTATCAACTTGTTGAGTTCCAGTGATGTTGAGTGATAATTTTATGTTATTTTAGTCGAGTTGATAGTGAAAGAATAGAAGTAGCTATCAACTTGTTGAGTTCCAGTGATATTTAGCGATAATTCAATGTTATTTTAAGCAAGATGGCAGTGAAAGAATAGAAGTAGCTCCTCTTGCATATTTGAAATATAAATATGTATCTGCTTATAGAGTGACAATGATTTGTGATAAAATAAGAATTAAGTCTAAGCCTTTACTAAAACTTTAAACGAGAGGACTCGTTATTGTGACGGATGGCCGACTGTTACAACCTTAAATTATATAACTAGCATATATTTATATCTGGCAGTCTAACTTTTCAAATGCAATGGATGTATTCTTTTTTATTTTAATTCTGATTGATGTAAAAACGGAGGAGGGTTATTTTGTATTATTTGAGAATTGTATTTCTGTTTTAAAACGAACTTGTAATAGTATTTCCATATAAATATAATAATATATATAATAAAGAAGTGTTTCAAATGAAATAATCATAAAACTAGAAGCACTTCGTCTATTCAATGGAGAGAAACGGTTGCATCTAGCAGAAGAGGCAATAGATTTTGCTGTACGAAAATCGGAAGAATACAACATTTCGATGGAACGACGAATTCGTCGCAAGAAGCGCATGCCCGGTGAGTTAGCATCGTCCACAGATGCTGGACTAACACTTAGAGCGGAACTTCAAAAGGACATGTTAGAATGTCTTGACAGATTCAATATTGAACTCGAAACAAGAGTAAAGTCCATTAAAGACGTAGTTTCATTATTTGAGGTTGTACAGTCGAAGACTTTGCTTTCGGCAAACACTGAACAGTTAAAATTTGCAATATCAAAATTTACTAACCTTTACGATGAAGTATCAGAAACAGAACTACTTTTAGAAATACCAAGATTGAGAAGACATATAAAAGCGGCTAATATTACTGTCTCTAATTGGGTGACACTGGACTATTTAAAATTCATTGTGGAATGGGATTTTACAGAATCTCTTCCGAATCTAACGGTCGCACTAAAGTTATTTATAACAATATGTGCATCAGTTGCTTCATGTGAGAGAAGTTTCAGCAAATTGAAATTAATAAAAAATTACTTGCGGTCTACAATGACTGAAACCAGATTAAATAATCTTGGTATTTTAACAATAGAACATGAAGCAACACAAAATATAAATTTTGAAGACGTGATTTCGGAGTTCGCAAGTGTCAAAGCTAGAAGGAAGAAATTTTAATTTTGGCATACTGTTTTACATAATATACTACTATTTGTAATACTCTTATTTTAATAAAACGTAAACGATTATTACTTTTTATTTTATACATTGTGTTTGAGTTTTGGGGTGACACCTACAAAATCCGCCCCGGGTGCCACCTATGCTAGCTACGCCGCTGACAACAAACAGACATGACCTCCAATCATGCATATCTCAGCGACGTCTTAGCACCGCGCGTTGAGCAACTACATGGGAGCGAAAGTCCGGTCGTCGACCCCTGCTTGCCAACAGTCAGCTGTTCTTGTGCGTACGGCGCGACGTGCGCCATCTGTCCACCGCGCCCCACATTACTATCAACTGTGAGACAATCTCATTGCATCGTAATTATTGGGTCTACTGTCTGCAAAGTTCGTTGAGAAACAAATACAGTTGTTTTTTATCATTGGTTGGGTATTGGTTTGCAGATGTTAGACACTACATTATATAATTTTTGTATCTCATTTTTTATTACTTTGCAATATAACACGTAATCTTATGACATCATTCTGTCCTTGGATGCTAACGAATTAAACGGTCGAGTTTAATGTCATCAATTTATGACATTTCAAGTCACCTAGTTACAAGTAAAAGTAACACTTTGATAACTTAAATTTAATAATAGGCAATAATAGCAAAACCTTTAATAAATTGTATGCTCTGAACTCATGAAAAGATATTTCATATTAAATTTAATAATAATTCACAACATGCAACAATTCTAAATAGAGTCCTCCATATAAACCAATCAAAATACAGTTACAAACTACAAAAATATCATCATACACCATCACACGCATATTGGACGCGCGCACTACATTTCAAATCACCGAGGAATCCGGAAGATTTACGGAGCATCTTATTTGAATTCCTACACATCGTATTACAGGTACAGGCGACAGGCATACGTGATCGAATCAATTCAGCAATGGAAGTGAAAACCGGTGGAATTTGGTGACATTATGCGGTGTCCGCCATACATTACGCCGTGCTATGTACGTTACTTATTGCCGTATCACGAATGTCGCAGTCACGAATTTCACTGTTCAATTCAATTGAGATATGCCCATGATCGTGGAATTTGTACTTATCACAGAGTATGTGGCGCAAATCTTATGCAACGTACATGTACCTGTTGTATCAATGCTCAATGCAGTCAACAAATCAATACGTGAAGTACTTTTTATTTTAAGTTTTATCTGATGTTGGGTTTGCTTACATTTCATACGATTCAATTACGCTTAACACAACCCAGCAAAAACGTATTAACAATGTGAGTAAAAAACAACTTTCTCACTTTTCCTCTAAAACGTTATATCTAGCAGATACCTATCCATTGATACGTGCGCGTGCGCATTCGATGTCGGCCAATAAGGCGCGGTGGTGAGGCGAGACGGGGAGATGATTTTGTCTCGCTCCCACATAACCTAGATTGCGATGACGCCGCGCCGTAGCACCTTGCAAGACCCTAGTACGCCCTTTACCACCATCGACTATTTAAGTATAACTTAAAAATACTTTAAGTGCATGGTGGCCTGTTGGTAAACGGACCAGACGCGGCTGCCAACATGTTCACGGTGGTCGCGGGTCCAAATCCCAGGGCACACCTCTGACTTTTCGGAGTCATGTGTGTATTGATAGTCAATCACCACGCACTAAAACGGTGAAGGAAAACATCGTGAGGAAACCTGCATACCATAGCGATTCATAAGAATTTATATGGTATGTAAGTCCGCCAACCCGCACTAGGCCAGCGTGGTGGACTATATGGCCTAACCACTCTCAATCGTACTCTCGATTGTAGAGTAGGCCCGTGCCCTGCAGTGGGACGTATATGGGCTGATTCAGAAAAATACTTTGTTGTTGACAAGAATATTATGTACATCAAATAACAAATGTGTCGAAACAATTTTCGTTTGGCAGTCAATTGTGTTTTTTTTTTTTTAAATTATATTCTTATGCTTTATTTTCAATCCATATCTAGTCACTGCTGGACAAAGGTCTTTTTCATATGTCTTCTTCCTTTTAGAAAATGTGCTGCTAGTTCGGATACATAAAACAGTATTATTTATCGAACTAAATTCATAATTTGTATTATTTTTATGAATTAGATAACATAATCAATTTCTATATTAATATTAGATAGTATTCATTGAAAAATCGTTAGTTATCGGAATATTTTTGATGATATGACTGTTGTATTGTAAACTTATTAAACTATGTACGTGAACAGGATAATAATTCCGAGTCTTAACATGGAAATTGAGTCATTTGCATTACGTATGTACACGATGACAACAGCTATGTAATTATTTACCCAAATAATTAACATTATGAGTAGCTTAAGATGGTATGGTCACCTCCTAAGAAATTAGAAAACCACATGAGTGAATCAGCTAAGTGTTCCTAAGCCTCAACACTCCCTGAGCTCGACCGAGCGGTAAACCAAAGAAGTGCTGAATAGATGTCCTTACTTGCCAAAGATCGGGCGAAATGGAGCAGTAGTCCAAAGGTGAAGGTAGTAGAAGAAATAACATTGTCAGTATCGAAGGAACGCAGCAATATAGCGATATTAACAGCTAAATATTGATCCATTATGTTATAAATTATAATACACTCAGAACTTGAATATGTAGTAAAAATTGTTTCGGAGAGCTGATCGAATTTGCGGACATTTATTTCAAAGCAGGTGTCTAAACAACTGATCTTTTGTGGTTGCCGATCAAGATAATTCCCTATATTTAAAGTATTCAAATTTATGCATATTTTTATGTACATAAATACTAAAGCTTCTACAATAAAGATTTTGTACTATGATCCTTATCTAACAATATCTTTCAAGAAACACAATCCTAAGTGTTACTATCCCATCGAGCTCAATGAAATGACTGACGTCATCGTTACGTCAAATCACCACTCATGCGATTTTGATAGTATTTTGTAGGTAAGGACCTAAAGCTATTTGAAATTATTATTCTAAAGTTGTTTTCAAACTGGATATCATCCCAAAGCATCCCACAAGACATTTTGATTATTTTTATTGGACGTACTGCGCCGACCTCGTAGCGCATCTACACACTACATATATTGTCTTTCGCCTTTGGGCAGAACTATGACTGTCAGTATCATTGCTGCTTTACGCCTACCTTAAAGTACCTAAGATTCATAGGATTACAAGTGGGATTTCACACCAAACCATAGCATAAAAATGCTCAAGGCAGTATATTGCCTATAGAGTTCATACCACCGCTTCAACGTCGGTAGGTCAAGATCATCATCACTTTAATCAAATCAAATTATCAAGGTAATTTCTCTGGGGATTTCTCAAGTTGTCTTTGAAATAATTGGAATAGAAAATGGAACTACATGAATTCCAATTTCCCTGTGTAACAAAGTGGCCCTCAATATGAGTTACTAGTGCTAAAACCTCATGTAAATAGACTTTTCCAACTGTAGAGACGGGATTCGGTCGCCGGTCGCACCCTGCATTCGTGTGAACCGGGTCAGTCGAACGCGTGGTCTCGCTTCGGCGACGGCGCGACGTGTGCGAATCCACCTTGCTACCTACTGCCTACTGTCGCTACCTGTCTACCTGCCCAGCCACCTGTCACGGTTACTTGTTTGATGGGTCCGCGCCAAAATTTAAATAACCAACGGAAAAAGTTAGCTTTGTACTCGGCCGCTTCAATTGGATACAACATATTATTGATAATAACGATTATTCCGAGGCATATTGATTTACGATATTACTGATAAAGATACTTAACGCAATTTGACGCCTGCTTTCCATTAACGCGTTCAGTTGGTAGTCGAGTATCTAAAGAGCGCAGAATGCTTCCGTCTAACTGCAAAACCACTGTCTCCAATTCCACTAAAATTTCGAGGGTGATTAACGCACCATTCGCACAAGTGCTGCTAAGCTTCACCACAATAAAAACAGCATCTAAAATCTAGATGTTTTCGAAACTATTTTAAAATCGTTACATAAGAGGTGTGCCAAAAATCAGTCGACTTTCTACGTGTCTTCATCGAAACATGTTTATTGCGAACGACCTTCAAGGCCATCGCGACATCTACAGGCGATTAAGTAATCGCTCTAGTGCGAGTACGCTACAGTATCACAGTATCTGCTAGAGATAAAGAATTTCTGAGGTGCGGCGCGGCGTGAGGCAAGCGGTGTGCGGGGAAAGGTGTGTGATGCAATCTTCATTTCGCTCCGGGCACAGGGTTGTTGCTGACTCTTTGGGATATTCATACTTAATACACGAAAACCCATACATCGCCCTAAACGCACATAATCAGTCTTTTCGGTCTCCCCGAAATGATTAATAATTAAGCTAAGTTATGTTATAGTTCGATATCTCTGTAGGATCCTGTAATTACCTAAACTTATTTCCAGCAAAGCACTTATTATCATTTTGTCTAGATAAAATTTTTCAACTTTACAAAATCCATAAATACATCTATCGCAAATGTACCGCATCCCTCACATCGTATTTTTTTGCAGTAAATCTGTCAAACCATCGTGACAAACCTATCTTCGCGTTTCATACAAACATGATTGCCGCGCGACGCGACAAAAACGACATTCCGACCGCACGAAGCGAGATCGCGCGCTCCACGGCTCGCGCGAGCGACCAGCGTGCGACGTGCGACCGACCCGCCTGTTACCACACTAATGCAACGCGAATTTGTACTCAAGCGTTTTGCAGCACAACGGTTTCCTTTTAATCATGTGCGATGCTTTCTCTTTCGATTTATGTCGAGTAATTAATATTATTTTAGTTACTTATGTCATAGGTGAAATATAATGCATCACATACGGTCCTTATTAGAGGTTAGAACTTACAGCTTAATTACTTTTGCTTTTTGACAGCAAATTATCGTACTACAATAATTATTCCGGAATTAGGTAATTGTGGTTAAGGTTTTATTAAATGGTTACCGTTCCCCTATCACACGCTGAAATCAGAACCTAACAACTCCAATCACGCTCATCTCAAATCTAGACATCGTAACTGACATGTAAAACAATTATTATTTACACAATGAACAATTGGCGGTAATGACATAATGACGGTGAATGTGGAAAGTTACGTTGCAAATGGACCGGCCGTTTTTAATTGCCCACCATGCGACCCTGGTACGGACTGCGAAGTCGTTAGAACAGTGTCGTCGACCATTAACTATGAGAGTGTACAAGAGTCTGCCAGAGACTAGTTAAAGCCCTTCATATCGCTGTTAATGCTGTCCGCGGGTATTTTATTATTATTTTTATGACACCGATGGAGATAGACATGAGGAAATTGTAGAGAAGAAAATAAAATATAATACAATAAAATGTTACAATCACATCAAACGCTGATTGTATCTGAAGACCTTCATAATGCAATACGTCAATATAAAGCATATTAAATATCATTTATTATTCGAGCTCTATTTCATCCGCAGATTATTTCACACACTTAGTATGAATACTTTTCGAGATTATATTGGAACGGGTTCATAATCAAATCAACACCAGCCCATAACTGAACTTTCTATCTATCTATACACCAATGAGCGCATGTTTCCCATCTTTTCATACATATTCCTTGTCAATATTTAATTAATTACCAACACATTTCCCAGAAGCTTCAACCGTTACTGATTCACGCGTCTAAAACGGATATTTTTTTGTCCGTGATGACATCATGTGGGCCTGACTCCACAGGCCAGATGTTGCATAAACAATTCCACATATGGAACAAGCACTTGGCGTATAAATAACAATTATCACATGTCCAGTCAGTAATCAAGATAGCGCACGTGCAAAGGATGTTGGCGGGTAATTAATATGATATCTCTGCTTGTATCCTTGTTACTTGCAGGATTATAACATCAAGCATTGCTAAAATATAACAATCTTGTGATAAAATGTGATGGCGAAAAGCCGGCTGTATGGCCCTGTATTTTTAAATCGATCGCATTGGATCCAATATTTGTAAGCTGCAAATATTTGTCTCGGATTTTGGAGTTATAAGATTCTTAGTAGTCAAAATACACACGATAAAAACGATTTTTACCGTAAAATATTAAGATACGACTTGCATACCATGAAGTTTCGAAAAGTGCAACCAGTATTGCTCCAACCAATCAGTAATACAAACTAAATTGATATAGGACATAAATTGTAATCACATATAACTGTCATGAAATGCATAGTGCATACTGTCCAAAATGAATCATAAAACAATAAAACCTGTATGAATTTATTATTCATACATCGAAATGCGATTGGCCAGTCATGAGTCAGAGTTTAATAGTTTCACCTGGACCAAGCGCTGACCTCACGCTTTGCAGAAAATATACATTCGCGATAAGGAAATATCAATGCACTAGACTGATTTGTTTTTATAGAAAATATATCAATCACAATAACTTCAATTGAAAATAACACGTACTATCTTTTAGAGTCTAGACAAAACAACATAATGTTGTTTTTATTGTTATTTATATTTTTTTATAAATAATATATAATCCTGACTCCACACTAAGATTCAGTCTTGTGTCGTGGGAGTAAGAAACAACGAGAGACGTTTATCGATCAGGTACCTATAAGGCTATAATAAAACAAAACATTTGACTGATAGTACAAATTACCATCAGTAGCATTTTAATCACCGAAACAGCAGCAGCGTCCTCTGAATGGAGCGGCAGAGGTCCGTTCGCGATATCGCTATCACAGCTCGAAACCGGATCCAGCGATACAATGAGTAGCATGACAGACGCACCGCTGACTAACCGACGTGGGCGCGGATTGGTATATTCTAATGGGTAGTTTTTATTTGTTTACACACATGTATATAACTTGTCATAATTGTAACTGCCAGGATTGGCATCAATAGACAATATGGCATATAAACTTTCATTGTCATCCACGCACTTAACTGAAAATTAAGACAACAAGTACTAAACTAGGAATGGAGTAGTACCATTCGACTAATTCCATTTGTGGACACCGAAATCTGACTACACTGCATGTAAGTGATGCTGAAATACGAGTAAATTGTATTGTAAGCAGTCTGCTGTGCCAATAAGAATTTATATATTTTCATTAAATTAACAGCCTATTGTTTGTAGAGTTGTAACAAACCGCACTTGCTGGAAACCTACTATACTTAGTTGTGAGTAATTCGGTATTGAATATTTCCTTGAAGAGTCTTCATAAACCTTTGAACAAAATACTTCCTCTTAGTCCGTAGTTATTTTAATCTCAAATCTGTGGAACATGAAGGAAGGCCAGTAAAAACATGAAATAAGGAAAATCTGATACCAAAAGAATTTCCTGGTTATGCTGGCATCACTTTTTAGGAAAGTCTAAGGAAACATCAGCCCTTTAAAATATTAAATATTACGCAACTAATATTGTACCCAAAGGGTTTTTCCATTGTCAATATCTAGAAAATCTAATTATGTTTCAAGTAAGTTGTTATAAACAAAAAATGATCTTATCAATAAACTTACAATACTTGTATTCATAAATATTGCGAAAGATTGAGTAGACTCAACTCCTTTTATAGGATTAATGTACCGTGTGGCGTGTGTGTGTGTGTATTTTTATTATAATATTTCAGTGATGTTAGTCTAATTCCGAATAAAAAAATACTAAACCTTCCATTTTGTTCTTTAAATAATAGTTGCATTAACATCGGAATTAAAATAATGTCCAATATACTAAATAGCCAGCCACAAAGTTCTATTAAATGGGTTGTTGTTATGAAAGTCTGCCATTAAACACTGGTTTATCATCCCATTAATATTAATGGTTTCCAAAACATATTGTGAATACGTGACAAACTTGTCATTGGAGGAAAACATGAGGAGACCGCACAACACAAGCTTCAATGAAATAACAATGAGAACTTAAGTGATATCATTTCTTAAAAACATACGTCATACGTTATTATTAGTAGATAGGATATATGGCCTAATGCATTGCTATGGAAGATTCTTCTTTTCTAAATATATTGGATAAAAATGCTTGAGTTTATAACTAAGGAATGCAAATCTCGCGAGATTGGGGCTAAAGCGAGATCCCGCGAGTTTATGAATACAATCTCGCGAGATCTCGCCAATTTCGAGATCTCGCGAGATTAGTAGTTTAGTGTGTTGGTTTTTGCATAGGTATAATCACACTATTATAATAAATTAGGAAAAAAATAATAAATATAAGATATACTTTTATTTTCACGAATTTTTTAAATAGACTTTGCATCAAACATTGATTGACGTATGTGTCTATATTTTTTTAATAAACTTCTAAGCAGTAAACTCTCACATACGTATCTATCAAATAACAAATGAGAGAAAAAAAATAGTCTTCTCTTCTAATATCAAACAAAAATCTTTTAATAAGACAACAGTCAGGAGTCCGCCTCGTGACCACGAAAGCTGTAAAGTAATCGAAACGTCAGGAACTCAAAAAATGTAAAAATTAAACCAAATCCGCGATAAAATCCGTAAATCATAGTTTTATTTCAATAAGACAACAGTTTTTTTTATATCAAACAATAACCCAAAAAATACTCGAATGCAATGACACTCTATCATGTTAGCTAGCAACAACTATTACTAAACAAATCAAATGCTTTTATGCTAGATTGCAATCTCGTTAAACTCGCGAGATCTCGCCTTTTTTTCGTCCGAGATCAATCTCGCTAAAAAAGAAAAGAAGATCCTATTTATAACGTTACCCATCTGAAGGATCTATCAATACAAACATATTTGCTCTGTATCAGCCCATATACGTCCCACTGCAGGGCACGGGCCTCCTCTACAATCGACACTACGATTGAGAGTGGTTAGGCCATATAGTCCACCACGCTGGCCTAGTGCGGGTTGTATTTGCTCCTAAGTATTTAATTCTGGGAATCTACATCCTCACAACTTTACGACTTAACTATTATCTCCCTAAATTAGCAAGACGTTGACATCATCCAGCGTCATAAAACTGTTTATGCTAAGTAGCTTTAGTCACACCTTATCAGTTAAACCTAGTCTAACTTTACTCAGAAAAATATGAGAAGGCTCTTTTTAATATACAGCCTCATTAAGGTCAATGATGTCATAATAAGTACAAGATAAGTGACGACAGATGGCGTTTATCTCAATTATTTACGATACTGAAATTTCGACCTTCAAGAAAATGAATAATAACGCTCTTTCATACAAGTATAAATATATTGCTGTATGCAAATTTTGAAGAACAATCGATAAAGACGCAACAGTTACGCACCATCTTGCATTAAGATTTCTGGTCTGACTGTTTTACAAACTAATGTAACTTTCGAATGCGAACATAAAAGAGAGGAAAACCTTTAAGGAAAAGAAAAGAAACTTTGATGTGAAGGAAAACTTCATAAGGTAACCTGCGAAACTGAGTGTTCTGCACTAGAATTTGAATTCAAGTAAAAGGGCAGGATCGCGGAAAAATTAAAGAAGTTTCATAAATTAATTCTGAAATTATCCAAATACTTGATGTGCATGGCATAACCATCAGTACACAAACAGTGTTTGTGGGCGACAAACAACTTTCCTAATTCAGTGATACGCTTGAACGAGGTACATCTATACAACCTCCAAACGGCCTTTACATAACATTCAATTCGCCGCGCCGCAAGTACGATGATTCACAAGGAAAAGGCGTGCAAGTAGAGACACTTCGCAGGCTATGCATAAATGCATGCGTGGAAGAGGGACGCTTTATAACCTTGGAAAATAATGCATGTGCGGAATAGGGATGCTTTTTATTCAATTGGCAAAAAAAGAATACGTGAAACAATGTATGAGCACAATAAAGAGGTTTTACATACGAGGCTTAATGCTTTAAAAGAATAAAGAATAGAACCAATGCAAATAATATATGTGCGAAATAGGGATACTACAAAGGTAAAGCAAAAATGCATGAGAGAAATGGTGAAGGTTCCATAGGAAACCAAAATGCAGAACAAAAATGGAAGAATATAGGAAAGCTTTAAATCTAAATAAAAAATGCATGCAATGGAATACTTCAAATATACAGGGTATATCAAGACTGCTACCGAAAACGAAGGCCGGGTGGTAGTTTAAGCGACTTCAGACACAATGCAACAGAAAAAGTTGCAAAAAAAAAATTTTTTTTGTAATTTTTTTCCTATTGCCATATTTTGGTGGTAAATACATTTTTTCCTAAAATAATAGTGTATACCCTTTAATTTATAAATACTCTAAGATATAAGAGAGTTTAAATTATTATTTTAGCAAAAACTATAGATTTACCACCCAAAAATGACGATATTTAAAAAATCATAAAAAATAATTGTCGCGTTTCTATGCGAAATTTTTAATTGCATTGTGTTTGTAGCCACTAAAACTACCACCCGGCTTCGTTTTCGGTAGCAGTCTTGTGATACCCGGTATATATCATATACAAGGTAAATAAATATTAAGGACATTGTACTTGCAATGTAAATGTGTAAAATATCGACGTGGAATACTTCGCCGGTACCCTTCATCCTATAAAACTAAGACCTTTAATGGAGCTTGAGGAAGTACATAATTGTATAGGGCGTAGTAACTGGCGAGAAATATTTATTATCTGTCATCAACCCATTCTATGGCAATGTTTATACCATCAAGTGCAACTACAGAAGGCCCATTAAGGCACTTGTTTATTAGAGTTAGGTATGAACTAGGGATGTTGCGGATGTCGATTTTTTCACATCCGCGGATGCGGATGCGGATGCGGATTTTCAAAGGCTCACATCCGCGGATGCGGATGCGGATGCGGATGTTTAACATCTTATATAAATATAGTATATGAATGAATATTGAAATTACAATATTTACGGATTTTATTGCTTACTAATATTTATCGATTTATCTATGTTAATTTTTATATTTTTTAACTTCCCGATATTTCGATTACTTTAAAGGATTCATGGTCACAGGGCGGAATTTAATTACCCGTAATTTACAATTATTAAATTAAAAAGTTAATTTAAAACATTAAGTTGTTTTTGCATTTCAGTATACGCAGAAGAAGCTAATTGTGTCTGGATGTCGGGCAGTTGGTCTTTTGGGTTCAGATATAATTAAGTGTAGAATTCGATCCCATGCTTGTGGAAGGTTTTAGCCCTCTTCTCTATTGATAATTAAATGCATTACCTTCGTTTTGAGTAGCCCCAAGAGCTCGCAAAAGAACACCGTTTCATTTATCTGTATATATAAAAGAGGAACCTGACTGACTGACTGACTGACTGATTGACTGACTGACGTATCAACGCACAGCCGAAACTACTGGAGCTAGGAACGTGAAATTTTGCACAGAGGTTTCTATTATGACGTAGGGTAGCACTAAGAAGGGATTTTTGGAAATTCAACCCCTAAGGGGGTGAAAAGGGTTAAAAACTGTTGTATGGAAAATCGAAACCGTTAGAGTTACAATTGTCAAATTTTGCAGTTTCGTTAGCCAATCAAAGACAAATATAACTGCATACTTAGTTTTTCTAAAATTAACCCTAAAGGGGTTAAAATAAGGGTTGAAGTGTTGCGAGAGTAGGGTGATTTATGACTATCTAATCAACGCACAGCCGAAACTACTGGAGCTACAAATGTGAAATTTTACACAGGAGTTCCTATTATGACGTAGGGTAGCACTAAGAAGGGATTTTTGGAAATTCAACCCCTAAGGGGGTGAAAAGGGTAAAAAACGGTTGTATGGAAAATCTAAACCGATAAAGCTAGAATTATCAAACTTTGCAATTTAGTTAGCCTATCAAAAACAAATATAACTGCATACTTAATTATTCTTAAATTAACCTTAAATGAATATAAATAAGGGTTGAATTTTTGTAGAACCGAACTATCGGATCAACGCACAGCCGGAACTACTGGAGTTAAAAAGATGAAATTTTGCACAAGGGTTCCTATTATGATGTAGAGTAGCACTAAGAAAGATTTTTTGGAAATTCAACCCCTAAGGGAGTGAAAAGGGTAAAAAACTGTTGTATGGAAAATGGAAACTGTTAAAGCTAGAATTATCAAACTTTGCATTTTCGTTACCCATCTAGAAACAAGAATAACTGCGTACTTTATTTTTCTAAAATTAACCCTAAATGGTTTAAGATAAGGGTTACAATTTTGTAGCACTGAACTGTCGGATCAACGCACAGCCAAAACTACTGAAACTAGGACTGTGAAATTTTGCTCAGGGGTTCCCATCATGGCCTAGAATAGCACTAGGAAGGTATTTTTGGAAATTCAACCCCTAAGGGGGTGGAAAGGGTAAAAAGCGGTTGTATGGAAAATCGAAACCGTTAGAGTTACATTAGTCAAACTTAGCACTTTAGGTAATCATTTAAAAAAAAACTGACAGCATACTTAGTTTTCTAAAATTAACCCTAAAGGGGTTAAAATAAGAGTTTAAGTATTGCGAGAATAGGATGATTTTATGACTGTCTAATCACCGAAACTGTTGTATATGGAAAACCAAAAACCGTCGTTAAGTAGTTGAGTAAGTTAAGTAGTTAAGTTGCAAACATTAAACTTGACACTTTAGTTAGTCAATTAATAAGTAAAAAACAATATACTCTATTTTTTTTGCACCCTTCATAAAAATAAGCTTATATAGTCGGATTTCCAAATAGATAACAGTACCTCGAAAGAGGGATCAATTCTTTATTTTATTTTTATTCATTGGATGGCGAGACGAGCATGCCGTTCGCCTGATGGTAAGCTATACGATCGCTCATAAACAGTAGCAAAACTCCACTGTCCTCGCCATCCTGAGACATTAGATGTTAAGTCTCAATATGTCCAGTAGTTACTCTGGCTACAATGTCCTTCAATCTGAAACACAACAGTGCATTTACACTGCTGTTTCACGGGAAAAATAGACATTGCGGTGGTACCTACCTAGAATTTTTTTTTTATTTCTTCATCTGCAATCAGTCCTAGAACTATAAGCGGATTTTTTGAGTGGTTCAAATTACCTACCTAGATGACTTTCTCCCATGGGCAGTTTTACGTAGCGTGTTCACGTGTGAGTTCACCCTGTGGTTTGGTTATTTTGGTGCCGCCTTCTAGAAAGACTAAAAATGTAGTGTATACAGAAATATTGTAATTAACGGTGTGAACAGATTTTGTTAGGTATAATTACTCCAGTCCACTCCACGTTCATTAATTGCATCAAGTTTTTTTTTCTTTATATATACAGATATATTAGTTATTATAAAAAGCTCTCGAAGAGGATACAATTTAAGATTCACGTTTATATCATTGTGTACACGCAGACGAAGTCGCGGGCAAAAGCTAGTTAATTATAACGCCGGTCCGCCTTTTCTGATAACAAGGCGTTTAGGAAGAGGTTGGTAAATTAAACCCACGCTGCAAATAATTGTTCGCTAGGATTACTACTTAGTGGAGTGGATAAAAATGTTTGTGCTATCGGCAATAATATCTTTAATTCCTCTCGATAAACACCACTTAGGATTTTCATCAACATAGACTCTTTTTTTATTGGGGTAAGAACTATTACTCTCCCTCTTTCTACCAGCATATACTTATTACATAGAAAAACGTCGCGTCTTTGGAGGCTCTCAAAGACAATAGCCGTTTTTGGTTATTAGTATAATAATGAAATCGCAGCTCAATCAGACCAAGTACTATATCTCTCGAGGCTTCAATTCATAAGGCGCCATGGTTTCTTAGCATGCATACATACATAAACTCACGCCTTTTTTCCAGAAGGGATAGGCAGAGGTTTCTTACCTTACTCCAAATATTTCAAAAATTTACACAAAACGATTTTAATTTTTCCTCTAGCGTTTACTATGGGTGTACATCAAGTTATTCCTTAAATTCTCAGACTAAAACTATTCGATTTACCAAAGCGATCTTTATCGCCAAGATGAAAATTTATATTTTCCGACACGTCTTTGCACATGAATTTTGACAAATTATGCTCGCTATAATGCTCGAAGAGAATTATGTGAAGTTAAGATGCGTTGTTTTTACATGTCATAAAAAAAAATCGCCAGTAATGCTCTCTAAGCCGCATGAAACTTGAAATTGTTACTAAGGAATTTTCATTGGAGCTAGCTAATATTCACTAACACATAAGTTCACTAACAGTATTTCCTTGCACATGTTTTACCATCTAAAATAAGAAAGGAATTCGAGAACAAACCGCAAGAACTTATTCAAAGCCCTATATTTTTTTGAAATCAGCCTATCGAAACTACTTTAGAATCGAAATAGATACTAAGTAGGTAAATAATTGTAGGAAAAAGCGAAATACAGTACGGATTATAAATAAAAGTGTGTAAGATTTCGTTTTTTATTCGTTCTCAGAACGGTATTCAAAAAGCGGGACATTTGGCGTCCCGCCGAAGGTTCAATCGGGACGCGTTACCAAACCCCTGAAAAGCGGGACGTCCCGCGTAAAGCGGAACACCTGGCAACACTACTTCCGAACGGCACGCGCCATTAGCCGGCACCGCCAAATTTCTGTCTTGTCTCATTTTGTATTACATCCCCATCCGCATAAAACATCCGCATCGATTATTGCGGATGCGGATGCGGATGCAGATGTCCAAATTTATGCGGAAGTTCCGCATTTGCGGATGCGGATGCGAATATTCGCAACATCCCTGGTATGAACATAGGGGCGCTTCACATGCTAGGCAAAAAGGCATGTGCGCAAGTAGTCACGAAGCTGCGCGCAAGTACTTGGTTACGTAAAATATGTGCACGACATGTGTTCACGCGCATGGCAACAAAGCCTTGCGAACTGTTGTATAACATTGTAGCCTGTTGCTTTTCGACTACACATCAACATAGTAAAGATTGTGTTGCAATAGCTTTCTTTTGATATGCGTGCACGATTACAATGGATGAAACAGATAAGGTTTGAGTTAGGATATCACGACGGGCTCCATATCTTTTGTCTTATACCGATTCAATCTTCTTAAAAAATAAAGTTATTATTGTAACTGATGCTATGCAGGACCTAAAAAAGAAATACAGAATTGACACTACCATTACATCAATAAAGCTAAAACTACTTTTGCAAAAAAAATATATCTCATAATTTCTACTAACCACTCAATACACATACATTATATTTTGATTTCATTCTGAAAAATATATTGATAATCAATAAACCGATAGCATCACACTGGGTTGTCCTTGAGCGTGAAGGAGCGTATTGGCAGGTCGATAACCTTACATGGCAGTACATACAATCTGCTGAGAAAGGTTGACATCATACAAGTCACTGTGGAATCAATCAATATAATCTCCATTCAGTTGTCCTTCAGATAATGTTGGGGAGTGGGCTTCCTGTGGCTGGCGCCGATAATTATGTAAACTGTCCCATAGAGACCCGACGTAAGTATTTTTTTAATGCGTGATGTTGAATTATTAGAGCGAACTCTTGCTTGAAAACTTTTTCTACTTTGGGTCTGTAAAGCGACTGAACTGCTTGTATCGTGCGATCTAGATTGAGTGCCTATATGGCAATAGGGAAAATAAGTTTTACTCCACCACGATAAAATAAATTTCGCATTGGTTCATACGTATAACGTCCAAATACAGAACTTTTAAATCAAGCAAGAGATAATTGACAATACACACAAAATATTATTCAATGATTTTATCCCGATAAGCACTAGCTTCGATATTCCTATTTCAATGCTTCCAAATATATCCTCCAACATGCGTTATAGCTTTTTAACACCATATATTAATACTAACAATAAAATAATAATTTGCAGATCATTTAAATAATCCTAATAAAATGATGGTAAAATATAAATAACGAAGGCCAAGGACACAAGAAGGAGGTCTCCGATGATTCTCGTCGAACACATTTGTAAGTCGCGTCGGGTCTCGGAACAACTTGTCCGACCGCTCGTTGGGTTTTCTCTCGTTTATTTATAACATGTGTAAATGGCACATTCATCTTTTACATACATATATTTGAATCTCTGAATCGGTAATTGGGTTTTATTTGAGCTCATATAGGGATTGTGTGGTTATACTGGGTATCTCAAGACTGCTACCGAAGACGAAGCCGGGTTGTAGTTTTAGTGGCTACAAACACAATGCAATTAAAAATTTCGCATAGAAACGCGACAATTACTTTTTATCTTAATATATATATTTCTTGTGTGCGTGTGTATGTGACTGAACTCCTCCTAAACGACTGGACCAATTTTGATGAAATTTTTTGTGTGTGTTCGTGGAGATTCGAGAATGGTTTAGATTTACAGTTTGGTCTACTGGAAAATGTTTTTTCAATTAATTTTTTATTTATAAGGAGTTGTTGATTTTGGTTATACCATACAAAATGTTCATGGGTTTGTAACTGTCAAACATTTAATGTTCATACCGTCAATCATACCGTTTAGGTAAACTCTTCCCTCAAATTAAATAACGTATTTAAATAAAGGTTTCGAATCGACAACATATATCCACAATATTCGATTAATGGCGTATTTTAGATTTTAAAGATGTAAAATAATGACAGTAATGAAAAGTGGTTGACATTTAAATTGGTTGTCAAATATTTATGCATACGTTCAGAAATTTAATTTGTGTAAACTAAAGAGTATATTATGAAGCTAAATAAATATAGGACAATCAAATAAATAATATTCACACGTAAGAAGTTTTACTTCTTTTCAAGATAGAATGTCACTTGAAAATGAAAAATCTTTCATAAAATAACACATAAAAATAAAAACTGAACTGAACTGAATAAAATAACAATTTTATATAATTATGGAGAATATTGCAGGGATTCTCAAATTAGGCGTTGTCTGTGTCTTGAGAAACCAGTTATATATAATTGTTACTACCGTTACTCAATGACCGTTACTACATTAATTGTGTGTGTGAGTATATTTCTATGAAAATTTATATTTAATCTCTTTATTACTAACAAAAAGTAATGGCGTAATGTTTTTGGAAAACAGCATACTGGGGGTGAAATAAGGGATGGAATATTGCATGGATAATCAAAATCGCTAAAGTGTTTAATGTCAAAAATTTATAAGGCACACTATTTGGATATGGAGAAACGGGATATAATAGAGTGGGAGGTAGGGGAGAGGACTGGGATAGCTGACACATTTGATAGGACGAAATGTAAATGCACGGTATAAGACGGGATGGTCAATGAAGAGAAAAGACGGGACGTATCGGGAAGTGACTGAACAGACGGGATGGGACGGAATTGAGCAGGACAGTAGGATAGCTAATTCATGTTTAGGTATACAAGAGCTTATACGAAAAATAACATGTATTTGGTGTGGAGTAAAATAAAAAAATATCTGCATCCAGGCAAAGGTGGGTCGGGCTTTTTTGCTATGCTAAATAATTGAATATAAAATTCATCATATAATAACTAAGCCATAGCGAAGCGTGGTCGGGTCATCTATGGTATCTTTTAATTGATTTCAATGAATGTCGTCGGAGTAGTAACAGTGTTATAATATTTCCACAGCAAAATAATGATTTGAATCTGGAGAGATGGGATAGAATAGAATATAAGGTGGATAAAATGGGACATAAGAATAGGTACAGGATGGGATTGAAAATGGATAAGCAGTTTAGACAACGGCTGTCATATTGATTTTAAATAAAATATGGACTGGAATCTGTATTTGCACCCAGGCGAAGCCGGGCCGGGCCGCTAGTGATTTTATAAATATCGTAATTTTTGGGTGGTAAATCCATAGTTTTTGCTAAAATAATAATTTAAACTCTTTTATACCTTAGATTACTTATAAATAAAAGGGTATACACTATTATTTTAGGAAAAAAATGTATTTACCACCCAAATATGGCCATAGGAAAAAAATAACAAAAAAAAAAAATGTCGCTTTTTTTTGCAACTTTTTCTGTTGCATTGTGTCTGAAGTCGTTTAAACTACCACCCGGCTTCGTTTTCGGTAGCAGTCTTGATATACCCTGTATTTGTCACATCGCACATGGCATATGACATGCAAATAATTATGTATGTGTCCTGTAATTACTGTTTCAGCTGTACTTACGTTTAATTGAGTGTTTGGAAATAAATTATATATACGTCTGATACATTATAAAGTAACTTATGATATATTCGTATTAAATAAACCGGATTCAAGTTAACATAATCTTACATTTCTAATCTACATCTATCATCTACATCACAAATTCTAATCTACATTTTAACTCAGATTCAAGCTGTTTCTACGCGAACATTTTTAAGATTTGAAATTGACCCTTAACTACCATGTACTAATGTTGATAAATAACTTGAAACGTCTAATGTGACGCGTCGGTTGTAATATGACCGTTAACGGGCGCTGGACAGCACACGCGGACCCACGCGCTACCATTGCGATAAAATTCCGATCGTGATCCGTGACTCACGGCCGGACGAGCCGACTGGAAACGTCAAAACGCCCATCACACTTTAATTATATCATACATTTTGATAATGGTAGTCTATTATGTAAAATACAATCGAGGAAGTCGGAGTTCGAGCGAATTGGACAAAATTGACCATGATGACCGTCCCTCGTAGCACCAATAGGAGTAACGCAAAGTAGAAAGACAATAACAAAAAAGAAAACATAACAGAAGACTGGCAAGTGAAGTCCAGAATACCTGAGTCATTAATGAGTGTATTAACAGTAAAAAGGGGAAAGAATTAAACCAAACAAAGCAAGCAATATTATGGAAAATATAATTTCATAGCTTTTGTCTAAAGACCTAAATAGCAGGCGTAAAGCAATGTGTATTGAAACCTTTTAAGTTGTTATACTTTTTACATAAAATATTACTCTGTTTTAGATGGGAGTGCAATAAAAATGCGATAAGATGACAACTCAGATAAGCCGTGATACAAAATTGCAATCGCATACACGCAATCAGGTGTCGTTCGTAATTTTATTATCACAATTACAAATATTGTTTAAATTCCTCCGTCTTAATCCTATGAGGTCACCATTATTTCAATCTGCATTTCCAAGTACTGGTAGTTTTTATTGTATAATACTATCGCATTATACATATTGAACATAGCTAATCTGTGATTTGCAAGGTTCCAAGCAAACAATGACCAATAAAATGTTTACCATTGGGTCGATTAGAACAACTACATTGAACAACGTTGGCGATAATCGTTTCGTATCTATGGTCCAGTTAAACAATTAGTTATCCCTTTAAAGGTTTTAAGCATCCTGGTGGGATCACTAACATTATATTATACTGGCACGACAAAGACAAAGCTTTTAAATGAAGTGTAGAGGAATCCAGCGGGGTATGCATCACCACAATTACGCGATCCTGCCCGAAATGAGATAAACAATTACTAAAATTGAGAAGTTTAGACATCCCGGGATGATCTTACCTAGTTGCAGGGCAGGCAACACTACAGTTACCGATATGGCATGTGAAAATCTGTAGATACTGGGTACTGTAGGTATGGTGACTTGAATGGAAATGCGCACGTACGCGTCGCTGACTCACGGACAAGGCTTGCCTTCTGCGGACGCATTCCTAGTGTGGGTGTGATCTTAACTTGAAATTCTGATACCTAGATAATACAGAACGTTGAATATAAACTACTAACATGTCGTTAGGGAAATATTTGGAAGAACGCTTAACAAGTCGATTTCCTGTGGCTAATCATGCGGACCTTTAAGTAGCTGATGATGACAATTGATTGATATAGGCATGGCCAATTGAAGGTTAGCAGTAACAAATAGCATTTTTTAAACATAAGTCAAAAGTTAAGCAAATCCTTAAGAAGGAAAGTATGAGTTTTTTATTCGCATCACTCGAACTCAGTATTTGTTTAAACAACAAAGTCATAACCAACGCAAATAACTAGACAGATCATATTAAAAGGTATTATAAAATATTTATGCATGTATTTACACAGTCAGGTCATAAGTATTGTCACACAATAAAAACTTATCTTTTAGAATGCTGGCCACAAAAAAGTTTATTGAATTCGAATTTGGAATTGTTCATGAAAATAAAAATGTATAATTTTTAGAATTTTACTCATTTTTAAATATGGAGTGGACGCTTAAAGAAGACCGTGTTGCAGTTATTGCGTTGCATCGTTGCGGTTACGCGCCAATTCAAATTTTTGACATACTGAAAAATTTGAATATAACCAAAACATTCGTTTATCGTACCATCAAACGATACAATGAAGACTCTAGTGTAGATGACAGGTCAAGAAGTGGTCGCCCTCGGTCTGTTAGGACTCCAGCAGTGATAAAAGCTATGACGGCGCGAATTCAAAGAAATCCCAAACGTAAGCAGAAACTGTTGGCCCTTCAGATGGGGTTAAGCAGAACCACGGTGAAAAGGGTGTTAAATTAGGCTTCGGGCATATCGAAGAAAAACAGGACATCGTTTGAATGCTCATCTAATGGACCTGAGACTTAAGAGGTGCCGCGATATGTTGAAGCGGTACGCGGGAAAAAAATATCGGGAAATTCTATTTTCAGATGATTTTTTTTTACCGTAGTAGAGAGCTACAACAAACAAAATGATAATGTGTACGCACACAGTAGTGAAGAAGCGAGCAACCGTATTCCGCGTGTCCAACGAGGTCATTTTCCATCCTCGCTCATGGTATGGTTGGGAGTTTCTTATTAGGGCTTAACAGAGGTACATTTTTGTGAGAAAGGTGTAAAAACGAATGCAGTTGTGTATCAAAATACCGTCCTGACGAACCTTGTGGAACCTGCTTCTCATACCATGTTCAATAACAGGCACTGGGTATTCCAACAAGATTCGGCGCCAGCTCATAGAGCGAAGAGCACACAAGACTGGCTGGCGGCGCGTGAAATCGACAGCCTCCGTGGCGCAGGTGGTTAGACGCCGCCTGTGAAACGAGAGGCCGCGGGTTCGATCCCCGCACCGAGAGAAATATTTGTGCGGCCCACAAATATTTCTTCCGGGTCTGGGTGTTTGTGAGATCGAAAAGTCTCTCGTAGTTCCTGATACCCACGACACAAGACTCGATCTTAGTGTGGGATCAGGACTATGTTTGTGACTGTTGGGTGTATTTATTATTTATTTATTATTTTATCCGGCACGAAGACTGGCCCTCCTCCAGTCCAGATTTGAATCCGTTAGATTACAAGATATGGCAACACTTGGAGGAAAAGGCGTGCTCAAAGCCTCATCCCAATTTGGAGTCACTCAAGACATCCTTGATTAAGGTAGCCGCCGATATTGATATGGACCTCGTTCGTGCTGCGATAGACAACTGGCCGCGCAGATTGAAGGCCTGTATTCAAAATTACGGAGGTCATTGTGAATAAACTTTAGTGTCATAAGAATCTATGTTTTGTTAAGTTCATTTTGGTATATAAATGGTTACATAATGAATAAACTTGTTTCAATTATTTTATATTAAGCATGTGACAGAATTTATGACCTGACTAGGTATGTATATATATATATATTTGTTACAATCTTCAACTTGGACTATATGGCCTAACCACTCTCAATCGTACTCTCGATTGTAGAGGGGGCCCGTGCCCCTGTAGTGGGACGTATATGGGCTGATACAGATACAATCTTCAATAACAATTACATGATTGGGGTTTAAACTATATACTTCTTAACCTACATAAGGTCGTTTTGGACACAAGAGCATTGACCCAAACACAAATCAAAGATATATTTCATGCAACGTATATTTAAATATCGAACCATCATATTAATTACGCCAACAAAACCCGAGACCTAGTGTAAACTTGAAACCCAGAGCGAGATAGACATACAATTGCGTATAATTTAGGAAGAGACGACAAACAACCCGTTGCCATCAAAGCTGTATACATTAGAGAAATTAGCTTGCAGTTTGTGGAGGCGAAAGGCGATGTGATTGAGGCTGGCGCGTGTTTAACAAACAAACACGCTCGATTGTGTTCGGTTTGAATTGTGTGCCGCGAAGGTGGAACATACCATTGACAATTATTTCGGTGCGATTTTCTAAAACAAGGGCTAAAATTAATATAATTTATTTACTCGCAATAATAAAACGTACAATAAATTATATAAGTGCGAATCTCAAATTAAGCATGTAAGCTTGTGTCTTGAGAGTCTAGAATGTGGTTTACAACAGAGATATAATTTGATTGCATAATAATACTACTAAACTAATTACTAAATTGACTTCTACTACCCTTTTTGTACACGTATATGGAATCAATATTACATTATTTTTTGTGCTTCTTCCGGAATAAATAAATACATTAAAACAATAAATTCACTCAACAATCTCAGTTTTTTCAATCATTGCCTTTACTATGGAATTAATTTTATATCTTTTAATGTTTTTTACAAACAAAATCCAACAGATTCGAAGTAGAATTTTCTGTATAATTTGAAAAACGCTACATGACCACAATATGCAGTAAAATATTTTCATTGCATAACAATTAACATTAGATCGGTTATATCAATAGATTTAATTATCGAGCAGCATAATCAACTCAAGGAAATATTTTAAGATCGTGGTGATTAAAATCAAATACCTACTTAAATTTTATAGCCGACTAGAGGAATTTTCGGGATTTACAAAGATTTCACTATGTACTATACTGTATCAGCCCATACAAGTCCCACTGCAGGTCACGGGCCTCCTCTAAAATCGAGAGTACGATTGAGAGTGGTTATGCCATATAGTCCACCACCCTGGTCTAGTGCGGGTTGGCGGACACGTTATGAAGTTATGTAATTCACGTTAGCTAGGAGCTTAGTGCGATGCCGTCCGCGCTTTTAGCTGGAACTCGTGTCGTAGCCATTGATATCGTTCACTTATCGATAACATATCTTTATCATAGATTATCACATCCGCAAACATGTCAAATACGCAACCTACAGACATGTTAATAATATTTAGTGAGAGAAAGATCTTTGAGAAGCGTGTAGGCTGTATTTATTTATTTATTTCAAGGAAAATGCAAGTTTACAGTATTTTAACCAAAACACTTACATTCTAATTAATAATAAATGGAACATACACATTATTACTGTTATTTCTAAAATTTTAACAATTAGAGACATTTATATATTTATCAGTACAAAATAAAAATAAAAAAACTAGTTAACAAATTAACAACAAAGTAAAAGTAAATATAGTAGTTTTAGGTAACAAAAATTGAAATAAATTAAAATAATCAAAAACTTAATAATATCTATTGACACTTATCTTCTACAAAATGCAGTAATTACAATTTTATGAATTATTTAAAAAACTAATCATAGATGAGTACACAAGATATGGTTTGTCATGGAAGAGGTCTAGATCTGTGTGGTAAGCGAGCATCGAATTGAGTAGCGCGACGGCGCAGGGCGGTGGGCGCGGCGGCGGCGCGACGCGTGCGCACCCCGCGTGGTATTGCGAACACTTTTCTATGTCTACGCGGACCCTCACCTCCAGTCAGAAATCGAGCCGGAATACAAGTCAAACCCACTTGCTCCAATGCTGTCGGATTGTCCACCTTGTTGATGAGAAGATGGTAGTAGTGAACTAAAAGTATTTGCTTACGCCTATACTCTAGAGTGTTTAGCCCCACCATTCCAGTTATAAACAATGATGGATATAAATAGGGATAGTACCCATACATTCTCTTGTATATGTATCTGCAAAATTTCTTTTGAACGCGTTCAATTATGAGGGTATATGTGCTTTGATAAGGATCCCAAACTACAGAATTATATTCGAGTCTACTTCGTACATAAGCTTTGTAAAGTGTTAAAGCAACTCTACATCCTTTAAACATAGAACACACTCTTAATACAAATCCGAGAATTTTACTGGCACTTTCGCAGGCTGACATTATTTGTTGCCTAAAATCTAACCTGGAATCCAATAATAGACCTAAATCCTTTATTTGATCTACTCTTCCTATAATACTATCCATAAAACAATAGTTAAACAAAAGTGGATTGCGTGTGCGTGTAAATGTAATAACTTTACATTTAGATGTATTAAAATTTAAGCGGTTTTGTTCGCTCCATTCAATAATAGCATTTATATATTTTTGCATTGCTACGCAGTCTTCTAACCCGTTTACTGCATGGTATAATTTTAAATCATCCGCAAATAATAAACAATGTGAGGTGCTTATTACTCTCGGTAAATCGTTTATCATAATAATGAATTGTGTAGGCCCCAACGTGCTTCCCTGGCTCACCCCAGATCTAGTATAAAAGCTATTGGATTCGTAACCGTTTAACCGCACATATTGCGACCGATTTTTTAGGTAAGAAGCGAAAAATTTTAATAAGTTAGACGCAAACCCCAATGAAGCCATCTTTGAAAGCAGAATGTCATTGTCAACTACATCAAACGCTTTCTTATAATCGAAATAAGCCGCGTCTACCTGTCTTCCCGCATCCATTTCTTTTGTAACGTAATCTACAAAATTAATATGACTAGTTGCCGTCGAGCGACATGCTCTAAAACCATGCTGCTCGTCAGCAATATAAGCTTTTATTTGCTTTCTTATGTGGTAATCAATCATAGACTCAAAGACTTTGCTAAATACCGAGAGTACAGCTATTGGTCTGTACATAGAAACATGCTTACTAGCTCTACCTTTAGGTACTGGTGTTACTCTGGATATTTTCCATATCAACTAGACTTTGCTCATTACAATCTATAAACATAAGAGTTGTGTTAGGCAATATTCTGTTATAAAATAAAAAGTCAAATCAATTGATTACACTCGTATTTGTGTCCATTCGTCCAGGATCACCTATTTTAGAAGAAATACAAAACTAATTATACTGTCTTTTGCATATACTCCTGTACATGTCCATTTAAGGGTTGACGTCAGGAAAGAAGACAATCGTGAAATCATAAGCCGTGTCTTTCTACATATGTAATTCTAAATATATTCCACCTACTAGTGCAAAATATAGTTTTCCCCAAGGAATTTCCCATGGACAACATCTTAGAAACCTCAAAACCTTCCGATTTGTATATTCACCATATTGTACACAAACCTTACCCTCGTTAATAATTGGTTATTAAAGAAAAAGCCGTTGTTGATTTAAAATAATCCTACTGAAATGTTCATAGTATTGACGACTGTATATTATGAAGAATAATATAATTATATACATAGTATGAAGAGTTATAACTCTATTTATAAACTAGCTGTACCCGCGACTTCGTCCGCGTGGAATTAAACAAAAGCTTTATTTTTCTAAAATAAAAGATTTTTTCTAAAATAAATGTAGCCAAAGTTACTCCTTATTATATCAGCTACCTGACACTAAAAGTCAAGTCAAAATCGGTCCAGCCATTTCAGAGATTAGCCGGAACAAACAGACAGACAGACAGACAAAAAAAAATCTAAGGTCATTTTCGTTATAAGTATCGTGTATATAACGATATGTAGTTGGACATTTTTTATTATTTTCACTTTACAAACAGACACTTCAATTTTATTTATATGTATAGATTATGATGTTGGTAATAAAACTAGTATATTAAGTAAGATCTAAAACTATAATTGAATACTTAAAACACTATTGATGAAAATAAAATTAGACGAAGAACGTAAGCCGCTATCTGATAACAGTTTTGATAATGTCATTATAATCTGCTCGCTTATCGGCCGGCAAACATGGTCTCATCTCGCCGGAAATTCTGCGCATCTTTTCACACAATCTTCTAAATATTGTTACCTATCCGACAAGCCATATATTGCCATCCTTAGGACACTATACAATTTTATTCCTTTAGGTAATCGTCACTAAGAAAATTCTATCCTACTGTAGAAATTAGAGGGCCAAATATTACGAGAAGAGTTTATACTTATTTGGGCTGGAGAATAAAAGTTAGTGGCATAGTATTGCTAAATGAGCTATTTACACAACATGGCAGTTTGCCGAAGGCACTTCTAAGATGTACGGTACTAATCGCTAAATCAAGGTTATGAAATTATCCTTGAAATAATCCTTGAAAAAATGAAAATTTAAATATTTCAAAGAGTGAAGGGATCGAACCTGTGACCTCTCATCTTATAACCGGCTCTCTCTTGGGCCATGTATCACACAAATCGAAAAACATGATTGTCCGGGTAGGGATATTTCTCAGAAGGATAAGCGACAGGTACGCGGTCAAGCGCAAAATTACAAGCCAAACTTTCCGCAACATAAAAACTTGTTATACACTTTGTTCAAGTCTGGAGTACGCAGATATTTTTTTTTAATATTGCTGGCTACCTACAGTAAATCCTCTATTTTGGATATGTAAATAAAGATAAATTTCATGTCCACAAATTCCCTTTTAAAAATATTTCGCAACTGCAACCCTGAACACGAAAATCATACTGTTCAGGTTCCTAATTATGACTAACCCTAATTATTACTGAAGGGAAAATTCATCTAATTTAAATCTCGCCACGCCATGATATTTTCCCTCACACGTATGTATAATCTTATCAGTAATACATTGATAACGCTCCTATGTCCGGCGGGTTTGTTTGGCAACACCGTGGGCCCCGCTTATCGCCGGGGTGAGTCGTCTACCTCGTGACCCCGACCGTGACCTTCGGCGCCATGAATGAATATTGTTTGCTCAGCACCCTCATTTTACAAGCTGTCTCCTTTGGCTCTGTGTAGTGTTGCTCGGGTGTTAGTAATTGCTAATTGGGCTTTAACTTATCAACTAGCTGTGTTTATCCATTAGTTTTTATAACATTTTAGGACATATCACGTTTTTATTTAGACATATAGTTTATTAAAATTGCAATGATAATACGTTATTATTGAACTTTTTCTTTAAATTATTGAGTTTTTGCGTTCATGAAGCTCTGTCTTTAGCTCTTTGCATCCTTTCTTTAAGCTTGTCGTCGCAACTATGATTTATGCATTGAACATGTTTATGGATTGAGGTGATCCACTTTCATTAAAAGATTCACTTCCTTACATTCTTTAAAAAACTACTACAAGAAGTAATTTCTCATTGAAAGCTGTACTTCAAAAATCACCGCTCATTATACAGTGTAGAAAATATCGGTTCGTTTAAGCACGGCATTGGTCCAAACAGGCCAATGTCGCGTGCAGGAAAATCGTTTCACAGAAATGTGTGTAAGCAAGACGAAGCGACGGAAACTGCCCGGCGTGGTTGTTGAATAACAACTTGATTAAGTGGAGGAAACGATGACTCAGGACTAATTGGTGACGAGGACTCTATTTTCGTCAATTTTAAATATTTACATGACGAAAGGTCTAGATGATATAACCTTATTCCGCATAATATGTCATCGCTTCGTCATTGGGTATTAATTTGAAGGGTATATAGGTAATGTAATGTAAGAAATTAGGCGTCAAATTATTCTTTATTGTTAGATTTGGACTTATACAAAAGGCAATAAGATGTTGTAGCATTTAAAGGTAATGATTGTTGTATGGATAAATACCAATATCCTACCGCCAGTAATACCTTTCCTATATTACTGTATGAATAATAATGCATCGTTTGTATCGGAACAGTATCTGTTCCAGTGCACGAGCACCGAGGGATATTATTTTTAGCTCTAACCTGCGTACACAAGTTCAAGTGTGTAATGAAATTTGACGTGGACGAGATGTAAACGCGACCAACGCGCCCGCATTAACCTATTTGATTGCTGGTTTGGTAAATAGGCCAGCGTGTTTTTTTTATTGGGATTACTGCTGACGTGCCAAGGTCGAATAATACGACAGGTCTTTTGGCCTATGTATGTGTAGAACTGGATGCTTTAGGGCTAAAAGTGAGTAGATTAATAGGATCAGATGTTGAGTCAATACTGCTTCAACTATCAGCTTTACCAGCTTTACTTCAACAGGCAGTTAATTGGAGAAGAGACACCAATTACGTACTGACGGAAACATAGAAAATCACTTTTGTCATTACACCCATTGATCATGATAATCCATAACAGAAGCTAAGCTGAATATGCACCTGTCTCTACATCTGTTGATATCAAATTCCTTTACATCTCGCGCCTAATTTATGTAAATGGAACGAACTGTGAACTGGTATTCTCATGTCGAATATGAATAGCAAGGCCGAATGCGATAGTCAACGCACAAATATTTTATCATAATCATGCATTTAGGAAATCATTCGTTTGTATGGAATTACGTTGACATTTTGGCATACAAACGGGTTAACATGATCCATATTGTATTTCCATATACGAGTAGTATTTACCTATATAGGAATAGGAAGATAGAAAATGATATTCTGACTGACATCTGTAGTGTTTATGACCAAAAAATACGATTATACTGCATACAACAGCATCGGCGAATTCAAAATCAATATAAGTTGATAAATTTTATTATATCAGCTAAATTAATATTGACATATTCAAATACAACAATTTGTGCATCGGCAGACCACCGCAGAGTTCGCCGTTTAAAATTAATTACGTTATTTTTAAACTAATTGGATTAACGAACTAAACGATGACGTAACCCACATCGATAGGTCGATAAAAATTCAAATTGGCAACAACAGTGCCATTTGTCGGTGTCGACAAACCAGTTCGCACACAAAGTGAATTGTTTTAGCGATAATGCTGGCGAAATTGAGCACGGTTTCGTTTTATTGGTTCATTAGTAGCATTTGAACGTTTTACAGCGCGACTCGCGATGTTCTGTTGTACTGTTGACACTTTCAACGTATCTTGTATTATGAAATTAGTAAATAGCAGCTGCTTATTTGAGTCTATTCATCTCGTTTAGTTTTCTCAGGTGTTACATCTTAAGGCATAATTAAAAATATTTCAACTAGAAAGTATTTTATGGCTGCCTAGACCTGGGTTGATACAATACTATAACGAATTACATACATTTGATTTTGTCTAAAGTCCTTATTCACAGACAGTTTCAAAACGTATTTTAGTTATAGAATGTTTAGTCTTCTTTGCTCTAAATGAATTAAAAATTCAGACTTTTATAAGTATATAATACAATTTGGTAATGTTTGCATCTCAGGAATGTTGGCCGTTTTTAACATCCTAACATGTGCTATCTTATTTATTAAAGATCACTGGAACCGCAAACATTTTCTCTACCCTGAAAAGAAAAACAAGATAAAGTAGCCAATAAAAAAATAAAAAACTAACCTTTTTGTAGAGTTTGATCCAGGTAAGGTCTCCTTTGGAGTCAGTGTACTGGAGGCCGAAGAACCACACCTCGCGCAGCCCGATCGTCTTCACCACCTGGTCGAACAGCTGCTTGCCGGTGGTGGTCTGCTGGATCGCGAACTCCAGCTCCGCGTCCATCGTCGTCACACGGACGTTCATCTAAAGAAACAACAACTAGTTAATCACACTGATCTTGTCTTTTCTCTTGAGAATTTGGATCCAAAAGATAAATCTAAAAAGTTCAACGTCGTTTCTAATGAGCATACGAAAATATTAACATAGATACAAAATAAGAAAGGCTACTTAAAATTCAATAAACTATTTACAACTAGCTATTCTAATTAGCTATAGTGATGTCTAGTGTCTACAAAATATTTATGAATTGCGGCAATTGAGACGCATTAGGATTCGAGTGGGTGGCTTAGAAGTCAATACACTAGACTGGCAATTGGTCATATGACTTATGCATCACGACGGAGTTTTTTAAGTATAGTAGTAGCATTAGATTCCAATTCAATCTTATGATGGTGAATTCCTAACAATGTGAAGTTTGCAGACACTGTATATTTAAAATATTGTAATTTAGATTGACGTATTTTTTATATTTAGAAATTGATTCATACCATTTTACATCATCTAAAAACTATAGTTTCGAATAAACAACACACTAAGATTCTAAGCAAGACGAATTACATTACATAACAACACAAACAAGTCATAATAAAAATAAACATAATGGTTGAAAATCGGTGTCACCGGCACGACTGCGCCCTTGCGTGCGACCACAAAGGTGCGACCTTAGCTGTCACCGCCAATATGGAGAATAACGCCAGCAAACTGAACGCTAAGTGCACCGCATCCAGAATGCAATAAATCTGTCTGTATGTATTTATTGGGTTTGATGTGGCCACTTTGTGATGCAAACGCTTGTAGCGAGTTTGTTTCAGATGGAATTTAATTTACATTTATAGAATTGAGATGTGAACACCCAAAAGTAACTCTTTCTAATGGCGTATGCTTTGCGATAATGCATTTTGTTGTAATAATGTACTTTCTTAATGTGTCTATGTTTAATTATGTGGATTTGGTTATATCGATGTCAAAATCAACTGCAAACATTGTAGGATTGATTTCACAGTACAAAATTTAAAAAATAAACATTGCTTCATCACCCTAACGCAAACCAAAATAACAGCTAGGTGATGCGTAAAAAGACTTGTTGCATCCCAAGCCGAGAGTAGCAATAAACAAAAATACAAACAGTAAGATTCATTAAGACAATTCATTGAGAAAGCGAAAGCCGCGACAGAAATAACAAAACACAAATAGACACGAGTAAAACTGTTATTTACGATATCGCTAGTTTCTGTTGAGGCGGTGCCAAAGCGGATGCTGTCTTCCGGGGCAACGTTATGTCACGTTTAATTCTAACTATAAATAGATAGGACTTATGGGCCCCCACTTTGAGTGCTAATGGCCGTTACTTGGGTAGTGTGTGGTTTGAAGGAACATTATAGTATAATACTGTACAAATGTTTGATCGAAATGCTAGATAAGAAGGTCCATTGATGATTAAGCCAAAAATTTGAATCGAAAACTACTGAGAGGTTTGGAATAATACTAGATTTAATGACAAAAATATAATAAAAGAATCGGATAAATGAAAATAAAACTGGTTATGGGTGAAATACCAGGCATTTCTTTAGTTTTTCGGGTTCGCTTATTTTTGTTTTTAAATACCACCAACAACAGGAAAAACTTTAAAAATTCTTAATAGTTCCGACAGTTACAAATGCACTCACAGTTATGGTGTACTCTTAAATAGAACCAAACTTCTCCTACTACAATTTGACTCATGATCCAATAATCTCCAAAACGGGCATCAACTATTACAACACACGATAGAATGTATGGAATATAATGTGACCGATAAACGTCGATAACACGTGTTACTAAAGTGAATAAGATCCCTCGATAACCCAACTGAAAGGAATGACATTTTTTCCTTAGCGGCGACAAGAATAATATCCATTAAAATAGACGAATAAACGGGGTAACTTTAAGCCTAGGGGAGATAACAGGAAGAACTATCGTTTCCAAAAACGAAAACAAAATTTTGCATTAAAGTCATAAGAAAGCGATTATAGATCTTTTGAAAATTAATACAAGAGAAAAAATATTTTTTGGAGAAATTAATTGCGTCAGTATCGATTATAGCAAACATTGCGTGATAATCAGACGAGCAGTATGAGTGCTTGGCAGTTCAAAATCCACTGCGTACAGAGGCAAGTATCGTGTATGGCAGTAATTCAGAGCCCGTAGTAGTGCGACCTCATGCTGAAACATTGATACAACGCAACCTTTACGCTAAGCCTTACGCGTTCCACCTTATGACCGTATTCACACGTAATTGATGTTGTAATTATAATCCTTATTGCAACTACATTGAATAACTTCATTTTTATTGGCTGTTACGAGGCTTATGACATATATTTCATAGATCGGTTTGAAAAATAGCATACACATTTATTTATATTTTCTATTCAAGCAGCTAACTAGTGTTTATAAGGGATTTTTTGTTGTGTGGGATTTTTTTATAAAATACCAAATTTATAAAAATATTATGATAAAACTTAAGTGATTAGATTTTATAACGATATTTATTGTATCGTTTGAGTGATGAGTATTACGAAACAGAGATGTTGATGCTTTTCGCCAGATAGGAATCCTAGAAAAAAGAACTGTAATTGAAATATTTATCTAAGACGTATTAGTATAATTAGACATGATTGAAACTCCATAATTACAAAAAAGAGAACATTGAACAAATTTGATTAGACCAACGAAGCAAATGAACTCAAAAGCCATCCTAAATCCACAAATAGTATCATGTCAAATTCCAAACAAGACTGCACCTAAAATTCCTTAAACCCACATACAGTGGATACTATGCAAATGCAAGCTAAAACAGACACTTGGCTGATCCTCAAGGTCTCAACTAACCAATTACTTTATATCTAAATCTGTAATGCAAACGGTACAAGTACAGGCAACAATGGCCCGTGTCATGGTGATATTATCGTGATGACAATGGTCGGGTGTGCATTCGCTTCCGAGGTCGATGTTTATACTGGTCGTCTAATAGATGTACCATCAATATTTTGACGAGAACAAAGCTCTGAACCTATAAATACCAGTCATACAGACCTAAACCAGGTACAGACTACAGATCATAAGCATTTTGATCTAAAAATATGGTATGAAAAGGTTGATAAAATGAATTGAGTGTAAGTCCTGCGGCAGAATCGAGTAAAAATCTCAGTCTCATCAATTGTATTCCGGAACGACCATATTGTACTGACTTCTTTCACTATCAAAGAAAATTAAAGTATTTTAATAACCAGCGAAAAAAAATATGAATTAATCCTCCTTAATTCTGCTTCTACTAAAAATTTCGATAGCTCTTGTTCGTCGCATATCTTAGTTTGTGTGTCGGCAACCTCTATGAGCCAGTTATCTGCCCGCATGCTCTATTTGAGATGAAGTTAATAAGGTTAATACGAGGACAGTCTTTAATTCGTACTGTGGTGGGGCAAGTGGACTCATTGAGCTCTATTGTCGGGTTTATGAGGGGAGATTAATTTACGTCACGCAAGTTTCAATGAAATTAATATTTTGGTGGTCGTTCGAAATGATCGGGAGAAGACTCGTTCTTGAGCGCTTAATAATAGTTCGTACAATTGTTCAAAAGTATGATTGACAAGATTCTAAAGAATTTTGTAATTATTAACGCTTTTAAAAAGCTTCAGTTAAGTCAATGAGCGACATGTCTCCCCAGTCTTCTCAGATGATATATCGCAAAATCAAAAGCATTAGTTCTTTTCGGATCTATGTCGATCCTTGTGAGTAAACTACTGCTGAGTAAAATTTACAAACAAGGAAATTACACACAATTGTAAAACAGAAAACACGGTGGTGCGTAAGTAAAGTCATTAAATATAGTATTTCTCATACTTTTTTAGTATATTATGTTAAATTGAAGAGATTTTGTGTATACATTATTACTGAAAACAAAACAAGGAAGTTTGATATTATAATTCACACATTAAAATATAGTTTAAGCTTTTTAACACAGATTACTATGCATGAAATTATTTTTTTCTCGCACATGTACATTTTAATAAGAACCTAGAACATTAATCAAAATTATTGCGAAACGGCTTATTCTGGATAAAATTAGTAGTCATGACGTGATTTTACGTTAAAGTAAATCATGATTGACGTATTACAAAGTTAATTTATGCAACAGTTTTCTTAGAAAACGATTAATGATGCTGCTTCAGGCAAACTTATTTTAATGTTAAGTCGATTTAGTTCTGACACTTAATAAATCAAGTATTGTTCTAGGGAATTATTTATTTGTTGAAAAGTTCGCGAATATTTAGAAATACAATACAAATTTCGGTTTAAAAATTATACAAATCTCTTACTTTTCAACAAGTTATACTTAACACTTTAAGCAATAAAATAGAACAATCTAACCAACTAATACCCAACACCGCTACTATTTCAATAAATAAACACCTCATTAAACTCCGTATCCATAAACGGTACCTAACTAAACACAGTCCAATCTGTATGTTTTAAACCAATAAGTTCATAGATTTGTTTATTGAGAGTGTTCACATGGGCCGGGCGTCAGTTAATGAACGTGTGAGTCACCGCTCCGAGATTGTGCCCGGCTAATTGGAGATAAGGAGCCGGCGCACCGACCGTCACGTTATCACCATATAAACGACGGATGTTTGTGCTTCAGCTGCTTGTGTTTCGCTGCTTTTTCAGTTGCTGATAGTAGTGCGGGGTATACTTTGCAGCATAGGCCTCGTTTAATTTTACCCATTCTAAATTAATTATCTTTCCAGCTGTACCTGGATCCTTATCTTTTTAATTCATATTTGTATTCTGCTTTATCATTGAGAGGAGTGTATGATCATTTGTTTTCAACTCTTAATATTTCTCACTATTTGAGTAACTTCTTTGTGGACTATAACAAGTTACATATTTTCTGTTACTCGCAAAGTTCTCGGTGTAATTGCAATGCGTGCCTTTTGATGCTGAATTACAAGAGTTGCAGAGATAATTGTGAGGACGGGACAAACGCTGTAGTACAGTAGTTTGTGCCATATGTTGAAACTAACTGTAGTCCACGACGTGTTTTAATTAACCCCAGTAGCATTACTCTTATCAATGACTATGTGGTCATTAATATTATTATCAAGTATAAAAACTAGAATAACTTTGACTAGACACATTGCTTTTTTTGTTTTAGATAAGCGCAATTTTTTGTGAAATACGTAACATAAAAATTGTTGATTGAAATGATTTCATCTTTGAAATTAGATTGGTATAGATAAAAAGAAAACAGGAGGTGAAGATGGTGAGCGTCCAGCAATACCACGCGAAACGTAGACAACAAAAACGATCGTTTTCGTAGATTTTCTTTCACGTAGGTCACAAAGATACACGTGAAGACAATTCGTCCAAAGATTTATTATTATTGTGTCCGTTGCGTTATGACCAATGTCTTTTGCCAGAACTTGGCGATTATTTCTCTCGTAAATATCATTATGTATGTCATGTTAATGCATGTAAAAATATAAAAACCTTTTAAGACTTGGCAAGATTAAATAAAAACAAATATAAAACTCACGAAGCAATAAATCGGCAGTGCTGGTGCCAGCAAGTAACTAAACATTTCATATTTAGAACTGGAATTACACGCGGAGATGTAAATAGTCTACAATATTATCAAATATTACTCACTTCAAAAATAATGTAATCTTAAGACGAAGATCTTTTATGTGGTGTAATGATAACGCGGTTATCAGAGAGGTTTAAAACAATTTTTATTTCTTTTCCCATTCTTACGACAGACACAATTTCCGAAAAAATTAGAAGGTCATTTTTTTCTTTAATATTAAAGTCATTCCTAGACTTGAGATCAACATGGCCCAACTCAATCAAATCTTTCTCAATAAACAAAATCAAGCAACAACAATATGATCGCTTTTGTTAAAACGAGGGAAATCACTGGAGGCAAGGATCCTAAATCGGAAACATCAGCCCATATTACTGTCTCATGCAGTAAGCTTCAGATCTCTATGAGAATTATATTAGCAACTGTATTTCTATTATGTCTAACGGCCGATGCCAATAATCAATCGATAAAATTTGATTGAAATCAATCTGGATTGTTTTCTACTTTTCGATTTGTCATTTACCATGTTGCCATAGTTTTTTCACTACTGAGATTGATTATTGGCAATATAGTATCAGAAAAAAGATTGAGCTGTCATTCTCAAACGGCAAATTTTGGATTGGGGTTGTTTATTGGCAGCGGCTGTAAGTAAATTGTCGCGGCAAAACTCAATATGTGGCAATGGGAGAAACCCAAGCATCAGTCCGTGTCGCTAATTATAGATGTGTGTTTATTGATTATCGACTGTTTTGGATTCATTGATGTAAATCGACAGCTAGTATCAATATTACATCTTTATTAACTCAAGTTTTAAAGTTTTGGCATGAATCTAAAGAAATAATTTAAATAACATTATTATTAACCGCATCTAAATTGAAGGCCAATAACTACAAGATAAATAAGATCTGTAAATCTTACAAGATACATATTTGAAGGTGCCGGATAATAACCCATTATGGCTTAATGGCTTAAGGTGATAGCTTCCACCAGCGTTTTAGCGTTTAATAAGATCAGGTAGAAGAGATCTAACTACAAAATAAAGACGACAATACACCGTCAATTCCGTTACAGTCCAGCATATAAAGAAGGGTCAAGGCCTCAGTCTGAAAAACCAAAATGAATTTATAGTAAGGCATATGAGTTCACACGTGCGATTTCATGGATTTGTCTGTGTACAGCTAATATGCCAACATCATGCTGATGTCATCGGCGCACCAACAGTTTGCCTTGCGAGATTCACTCTTCAAACATCAGTATCTTTACAATGTACATTAATAAAATAATAAAGTTTTAACTGGTTTAAACCACTTGTAAGGGTTGCACAAATATCAACCATTGCAGACGTTTACATATGTGAATCAGGCCATTATTATTTTGTGTTGTATTTTATTAAGTTTAATTTATTAATATCATATAACATGAATAAGGATATAGATGGGAAACACTATCATTACAATTAAGAAACGTTTCAGAAAACTTTTTTATAGCCAAATTATCCACACGATATCTCCTTGACAATCGTGAATTTCTAGGTTGACGCGAACACTCATTGGCATGAACATGTTTCGTTAACATTTTTCCGCTACAAATAACTCATTCAAAACAAGCTTCCCAAGTTCACGTAACGTAAGAAATACTGTCAAAACATTGAAAAACACTATCGATTCGTTCAACAATCATTGCGTGCCAAATTAAACAAAATCCCGAAACATCTTCATTGATTTGTTGATTTTTACAGCTTGTTAAAAACACTATCTGTGCCACAATCAGATGCCCTTGCTGCAAGACGATTAGGAAGCGTCTCAACCAAGTTGTCAAGGCAAACTCACTCATAATTACACACAGCATTAAAATCATAATAGCCTGTAATAACGCCACCACAATTATGATACGGGCACGTGTTGAAATTGCAACATGTGATGTCATTTTGCTTGATGTTTTTAAAACACCAGTTTCATTCATTCTATAATTGATTATTTCATTCGGATTTTTATGATGCAGGTTTTCGTTTTGTTTGATATTGCTTGGTTGTCATGTTACTATAACAACTTGGGGCACTTGTATTAAAGCAAATAATACTTTTATTTCTCATAGAATTGTAGTGTCGTACAATAATGCAGCTATTTTTCTACGAAATTGATAGATATCTTAATGAATCCCTTTTATGGGATTTGTATTTTTATACGAAGAGCGTTTGCATATAATATTAATAATCATATTGGTATTAAGCGTTAAACAGCGTTGGTTGTTAAAACTGCATCGCATAATTTTAGAACATCTTGCAAAAAGGTATTACTCATTAGTACATTTCTGTACAGATTCCAGTCGTATAGCTTTGCATAAATGTAAATCATGTTAATACAAACATTTTTAAATCGTACTGCTCATATCCGGTTCCCGACGACTGAACGTCGTGACTCGTGAAACATCTGCCGCAGCCGCGACACGGAGGGTTGCTTTGATAGGGTGGATTTCAAACAGGTGTGGGGACAGGTGGTGCTAATGTAATAGATTTTATTATTACGAATCTAAAGATTAGTAGAAGAAGTATTGACAGTATGTTTATTAAACCCTTTGATATTATAACACATAGTGATGAACTATTAGCTTTTAACGGTATCATACTTCCTCCGCGATCTACTTTAGAAAAAAGACCAGATATAGATGAAATCGTCGATCTAGCGATGATTACATCACTTATGATCGTACAAGGCTTTCGCATTGAAAAGGTGACATAAAAAGAAATCTAAGTGTTAGAAATCGCCGTGTGTGGTGGCGACTGCGAGTGAAACTGAGTGAAACAGCGCATGGGCACGCGGCATGTCGACCGTCCGCGACCGTCGCATTACACTCCACTACAGCGATAATGTAATGAATGAGCGAGTGTACACTGCGTACTGCATTAAGCCGGCAACACAACAGATGCGTGGAGGTGGAATATTTGTAGCAGTCTGCTCGAAGCAACCCGTTGTTATTTTCCATCAGATGAGTAACTTAATATAAGTACTTTCGCTTCATTCAAGGTAAATAAATAAGTACCATAATAAATGTTTTCTCAAGATTACATCAGTTGGATTATACTCCTTGAACCAGTAAGACATTTATAATACAACTAGAGGCCCGGCCCGGCTTCGAGCGGGTGCAGATAATTTTTGAGTCCAGTCGACAACAACGTACTATTTCGCGCATACGTGACTGCCGTCGACTATATTGCTTTTCCCGTTCCGTCTCGTTATATTTCGTCTCATTCCATCCAATGGCAAAAAGCATGCAATCCTGTCCTCTCCTGTCCCTTGCTTTCCATGCGAGTTTGAAAGACTAACAAATATTTACATTTGAATTCCTTACTCATCCCGCGGAAAATTAGCCTATGAGTTAATTCAGGGTGTCAGCAACCCCTATAGCTCAATACTAAACCTATTCATTGCGTGTTTATTGGGCGTGCAACACCTTATTGCGAATATTAACAGTCCGCGCATCATATACTTTGGGAGTATAATATTTGGCAAAATGAGCGTAAAATCATGTTAGAAAAAGAATCGTTTGGAGTCTTATACTACATGGACCCAGTGGAGACTAGGACGAATTTCCGTGCTTTCCGGCGCTTTTGCTATAACTATTACTGGAATCAAGTGTCACAACTCACATAATAGGTCCCATGAAATATAATAACAGTTCTATCCATGGTGCTTTACAGCTGGTTTCTCTGGCTGTAAAATACTTAAATCAGAGGATATTTAACTCTTTAGTCCATTGATTTGTCCCTTGCTTTGTTACGGAGGTAAGTGGACAAAATTATTTCCAACTCTTCCTATTATTTAACTTCATGATTAATTTCGTTGCAGGTTAAAGACAAGTTAGACATTCCCGGAGACTCGCCGAGCTTCAATGCTCGGTGTTATTAAAATGCGTGCCACTGTTGATCTTAGCTTACAGGAGTGGTAGGGGCGGCTGTGTGGGCGGGACCGTCTCAAAATATTAATTGGGTACGCACCGCTACAATGTCTATTTCTCTCGCGGAATAGCAAAGTAAATGCACTGTTGTGGTCCGGTTTGAAGGACATCCAGTAGCCAACTCCTGTGTAACTCCTGGATATAATGAGACTCAGCGGCGTGCACAGGATTATGACACTGGGTATGCGGCGGAGTACTCGGTCACACAAACTTTTTCTTTTATAGTTTTTTAGCATAGCCACAGCCACGCGACGGATCTCTAAGTCGGAAACCATGCCAACATAACAAGTCTTAGATGTACTACTATTCATGTCCATCTTCTACGGCAACGCAGACAAAACAGCGATCGATCGTCGCGGCGGAAGAAATTCTAATAAGTAAAATAAAAAAAACTCACCTAGTCAGCTTTCAATTTTCACATATTCAAGGTTCCGGTTAATTGAGATTACTATACCTATCCCGATGTAAATAAACGCAAGATTTCGGCCACCTCATTCATTCATTTGATAAACATACATTTTTAACACAAACCTCGCAATCAAATAACATTTAAAAAAATAAACAAACACACTAGTAAAAGCAAATGACTACAATTAATATCGAAACTTAGTAATAAACTGTTAAATGTACACACTTTCAAATGTTAAAATGAAAAATCCGTTAAGAAATCTATTTTTTTATACTAGTATAAAATAGTAAACAATGCAAAAACTCATAAAAAAAGCAAAATGGCCCCCGCAAAACACAAATTATATATTTCTATTTAAAGAAATAAAACCTTACTAACCAAAAATGCATAATATGCGTAGGTGATTTATTAGATTCCAGCCTATTAATTTTACTCGGATTATAGGCAACGAACATTTACGATTACTCCCGACAACTGCCGAACTCCCGAGGCCTGCCGCAGGAGTCGCGGCTTTCAATATTCATGGGTGTGTGCGTTTGCGACTGTGCACGGACACCAAAATTACTACACACATACAAACAAATGTAATGCGGGACGCGGCGGCATGACTTGGTTGATTAGGTACATTAATTTGCTTTGCAGCGCCTCTTGCTTTTCGCGTGGCAACCATAATGTTTGCGTGATTGCAAATAGGTGCTATTTATAAAATACTAGGCGTTTTTAAGTTATTATATTTTGTTTATTCATTTATTTACTATAAATTAAAGTCATCTAAAACGTACGAACGTTATAATAAAATATCTGTGAATGGCAAGTAAAGCACTGCATTTCTGCCTACAAGGAGTGCACGCCCCTGATGAGACTTAATATCTTATGAGTCAAGATGACGACGGCGGTGGAATGCCAAGCAATGCATTGTAGTCCATGTTGTTGTTTGATTTTGCTACTGTCCATGAGCGTACCATCGCTAGCACGCATTGAATTCATTGCAAGAAAAAAAAATTACATCTAAACCGGCCAGAATTTTTTGCATGAAATAGTAACACTTACCCATACGTCCAAACAAACTTTAGCAATTATAATAATAATATGGACTAATCTAATGGTTGTACTGAGATCCCTTGCATTATACATTTAGTGGCAATGAGCCCTAGTGTACCACCCTCGCTTTAAATTTTGTCAGATGTACTGGCTGTTTTTGTCAAATGAATATAACCAGAAGCGATGTGTTAGCATGGTCGCTAAAACACAGTAAAACAAGCCTCAATGAAATATGACCATTCAGTGTATCACAACCTTTATCGGCCGCAGGCCTTTCCCAATTACAGCGGTCACCGCGCGCTAACGAGCATTCAGTATTATTAATGAGGCCAGCTTTGATGTTAAACTTGGCACCACATTTGCATTACTTCGCGTTTTATATTGCATACTTTAGTACCTTTCGATGAGAATGTATTAAATTGTTGCAATTATTACAAATAACGAGCAGAATCGATACGTGAAGTGTTTTAAAATTGTAGAACATAATCTATAACATGAAATAGTATTTTAATCATGAAGAGATCAAAATCCGTATAATTGTGATTCTCAGGCACAGTAATAACATTGCTGAACACAAGTCACTAACTTTTCTACAGGCTTCCTATTGGATACGATTTGCAGCCAGAGATTACTAATTTATTGCAGTTTAGTCATGCCAGAAGAATTTTGATTGATTCAAAATTATTATTTTGTATTGTCGATTGCTAGTTTTTGTAACATATTTAAATACAAGTTCCTGCCACAACCATGTGTCGAGTACTGCAACAATTTACGTCATAAAGCGAAGGCAAACCAGGCAATCATTTCTCTAGAACTTCATGTAAGAACAGGCTAGCAACGCGTGCCTTTGACCCACACTTACAGCTCCTGCCATAATCACTTGTGTGACCCTGGCATCGGATTGAACTCCAAGGATTTATCAAGAGTAAAACAATGTCACATTTTAATTATTCTGATCAAAATTAACCGTGGTAACAAGGTCGAAGGTTGTAACTTTTTGGAGTTTTTGTCGTGAGAAACACGATGTGTACGAGGAAGCGCCTTGAAGATTCACTTATTTTTGTATTAGTTTTAAATTGCAGATTTAATTTGTTACTTAATTATTCTCATGAGTGGCGTGATTGAGGATTTTTTACTTTGTGTAATCAAATCAGAATATTACTTATTCATTTTGTCTTGCTATGATAATCTCGCGTTAGGTGTTCTATCATTTCTTTTTGCTTATCGACAAATATTGAGGCTACGAAATCATTAACATTATTACAGGTGACATTGCATCATTCAATTATAACGCCACAGATATTATAATTCATGCATGATATTATTTTACTTTTCGAAACATATTTTAGGATAAATAAAAAAGCGTTTTATTTAGGTAATATGTTAGATTAGTTTGAAAATATTTGGGGTGGGCCAAACTTAGAAAATAGCCATTCTGTAATAGATAACTGTGGTAAAACCTTTATTGGAATACCTGATATAAGAACAAATTGGACTTTAGATCATTCGCGCAGACAAGATACATTATATTAATTAAGAGTGTAAACATTCATCATTATATGAGAGATAATATTCTACAAACTTTAATGAACATTAGAAGAGTGCTGAACCAAAGTCAGTGAGGAGAATTATGCTTCATTTTAATAATTTGCCAGTAGTATTAAGCATTTTCCTGCTAGTCATGGAGCATTTGTGTGAACATTTTTTGCATATCGATTTTAAACGAGTTTTTCGGAATACATGGTTCGACACAAAAAATGACGTTATCAAAGTTCAATCAAATTATTGGTATTATAAGACATTTTACGTATTGACAAAATACTAGACCGATGTGATAAGATAGCATACATGTCAATTCACGCGATTTCATCGAATTAACTAATTTACACATGTTCACGAAATGTAAACGTGCTAATTGAAGAGAATCACTCCCCAAAGGCACCTGCCGTGTGTCGAGGGAATGATTCGAAATCGCTGGCTTATAATATTCAGCGAAAACGAAAGGGAGCCCTTGCAACAGGGCTTTATCCCCATCTCACTCTATCTTCAAGACTTGAAACGAGACGCAGGATAAAAAGACGGTTAAAACCGTTTGCACAAAGCAAACAGCCTGTACACGGACTCCATCTTGAAGGCACCGACTCGGTGCGATGACATCACCGCTTATGATTTCAGCAAACATAGCAAAATATATATTGTAACAAATAATTTATACGCTTGACGAGACCTTCGGCGATGTGCCGCCGTGTTGCTATGTGGGAGTAAAGTACAATAGTTTAGATAAATACTGTGAGTCACACGCGAACGAGTTAACGTGACTCCGGCTTGCATAACTATACTGGATAATGCAGGTAACTCAATAGTTGTATAAAGGGTTACAGGTAAAAACCCTCGCAAGGGCCTATTGAGATGGAATCACAAGCTAACGGTGCGACAAAAGGCCACACAATCCGTGCGGCGGTTATTATGTGACGAACCTGTTTGCCTCCCGCGACCATGTTGTTGTATAGTAGTCACACGCACTGGGTTAAGTCACAAGCACTTGGGGTAGTATTGGGGTGAGTGGCGGCACTGTGAGCCGCGTCTGCCGGACGCGCCGGTACAATTTGAACTGAACGTTCGGCCCACGGCAGGCGGCACGCGTGACGCGGGGATGCGCGAGCGCCGCCGGTGCGACCACGGTGCGCCCTGTGCTCAAGGCCACCGCACAGCCGCACTCAACACTTCATAGGTACAATTTTCACTTTCCTTGCTTTATCATAACAATTTATTGTCTGTAGTCTGGGTATAACATCATTTTAGAACTGCGTGTGACTTTTGGATGAATTATTCATTTTCAAACATCAATCAACTGTTGTTATTTTACACAGATTTCTTAAACCTTTGTTAAGAAATTGGGTCCGTTCATTTTTTTTGTAGACGCTTCTCTTCAATATTTATATTATTAATGTAGATAGCTCGGCCTGATAACTAAAACAACTAACATGTGTAAAGTGCACGAGATAACCAATTACACTTAGTGAAATAAGTCACAAAATCACGTGTATTAATTATAAGAAAAGTAACTGCCAGTTATTGATACTTGAAACTTCCAGATACAAGGTCAATATGTCTCCGTTTTCTACGTGTATTTGCAATGATTCTAAGTGACCACCACAATACACACACGTATCAAGCAAAGAAAGTGCGTATTTCGATAACACGATAAGCATTACCGAAATACCGAAGTCTGTAATCAAATTTGCACTTGGAAAGTGGAATGTAATTGTAGCAGCCTATTACACTTAACATTTTACAGCTAAACTACTTATCAACTCAATTGTTTGCAACACGATCAAATAACAATGAGAGTTTGTTATTGCTTTTAAAATTATGATTAATACAACCTTCTTTTTCATATTTAAGAACTATTCATACTTGTTCTCCCGTTCGACAAGATTTTTATTAATTTATCAATTATTATCACTCTAAGGATTTCGTGTCAGCTGCTTAGCCGACACCTATCTTTCGGGATACTATCTAATCCCTAGCACCATCAAGTTTTCTAATTTTTTTTATAATATGCTCAATGATTTTAAAAATAGTAATTTTAGTAATGATTTTAAAAACGCCCCGGTGATGCTTGAATCTATGACGCAACTCTATTAATAACATTGTTTACGTCTCAATATGTTTATACGTCAATTAACGTAGTAACATACAAATGTAGATTACTGTGTTGTCCTACAATAATAATGTTATCTTCATTGGTCTGCCCTTACGTGCAGCTGTCGCAACATGATTTAAGCATTGCATACAGTTAAGATAGAACTGTAAGCCACCTGTTTGACGTCAATATATCTGACAATGAACACAAGCTATTATTATACAAAATGGAATTCTACCTAATCCACCACCAAGAGGAGAGAAGGAAAGTTACTATCTAAACTATTTAAGGTCATAAAAGCACCATATTCCACATAACCAAAAGTTGGCAACCACTGCGTCAGACGGTCAAACCGCCTACAGTTTCGCTACTTTTTTTTGGTCGGAGCAACTAAGTCGACTCGTGATCGAATCGATGAGACGTGCAGACGAGACCTTATTTACTATAAACCCTGCATGCAGTAGTAAACACGAATGAGATCTGTAGTGTAAGCGTACTTTAATACACGTGACATCATGAGTTTCAAGTCGAGAATGAGAGTGGTTTCATTTTTAAAAACATGTTTGAAATGGAGTCACGGGGACGGGAACCTTTAGTTATCAAATTCAAAATATTGTTGAATGAACAAGACACATCTCACTATTTTGAAGAATATTAAGTTTGGTACAATACGTATATTATGGTTTAACGCCATCTGTTGCAAAACTTAGCTATAAGTTTTTTTTACTAAGTTGCTTGAAATCATGTTTCAACCGCTCTGTCAACAAAGGGCATTAAGTTAAAATTAAAAATGTATAATTATATTTTTTTGTGTATATTGCCAAAAAGCAATCCACAAAAACTATGCTAAACTTGATTGTAAAGGAACCAAACAAAACATAAAATTTATCGAAGCTGTGGTCAGACATGCAACGATTGCATTTATACTTTAGTAACAGTATATCTTATTATTTGATAGATAATGACTATTGAAACATTGTTTCGAATGCAATCCCAAGACAGTAATAATTTTCGAATAAAATAATCTAAATTATAGCCCCACCATTAAGTCTTTATAATTTTATAATTAACAACTTAAAGGCCTCGCCATTAAGATTCGTTGTGAGTCGTCTCTCAACATCAATTAGAAAAAAGCTCTGGCAGACATGAAAATTCATATCATCAGCAAGTCCTAAATTGCAAATCGCTTTGATTCACCCTATTTGTGGCGACTATCGAAACAATTAGAATACATTATTGTCGTGCAAACTGTCATACAAAGGCGTAATGCACGAGCATATGCTTTCAGGACCACTAGATGCCAAGTGGTATTTGCAAAATAACCCGCATTTAAATTACAGAAGTTGCATAAATTACGCACTCTGGCTGCACGAGGAAGCTGTAAACAGATTCCCCCATGCAAAAACAGACAGAAACGAGAGCAATTACACAGAGGGCACTTGGAAAAAGGATCCTCGGTTTGGCAGTGCGCCAGGAAACTAAACGGAAAGGTATAAAGAGAATAGTTGAATAGGATTGCTTGGATTTTATTCTGACTATTGTAAATTTCGCATTAAGATACAATAATATAGAAAAAATAAAATGTATTGGTAACAATGTGGCATTTTATGGAAGAGTACAGTTAAAAATGTTTTATTTTAGGAAAGACGATGTGGATTTTTGAGTTTATTTTTTTCGCATGGTCTGAGAATAATGTTTAAATAATCGCGTCTTTTCGTGAATATGACGTGACCATTGCTTTCCGTATAACCTCAAGGATATAAGGGTATTCAGATTTTGCTTCGTTTAAATATTCTGTAGGAGATCAAAGTTTGATGGGATTCCAATTGATTGGATTTTTTATATTGTACGCGATTTACAAGAATAAACTAACAAATAACGAATGCCTAATTATTATTAAAAAGACACTTCTACGTTTATCGAAATATGCATGAGACACAGTTCAGTCATCCGTTTAACGATCAAATCAATTATGCGTTATGATTTTTAATTGCACACGTAAATTTAAAATACATTAGCACCTTTTGCGTTTGTGGTATGACTGTTATTTAGGTAAGTCATTATCATGAGTCATTTAACTTCAAACGTCATACGCATGCCGTGGTCGCCTATAATTGTAACGGTATTTAGCATGTGTTTTAATTATTGCTTTGTTAATAGTGTAAATACACGTTATGTTGGTGATCCTAATAAAATAAAAAAAATAAAAAATAAAATGAGCAAGGAAATTAATAAAACTGGGGCATATTTTTGACAACCTCCGTGTGCAATTGGTTAGATGCCGGCTGTGAAACGAGAGGCCACGGGTTCGATCCCCACACCGAAACAAATGTTCGTGCTAGCCACAGGTATTCGTTTCGGAGTTTCTGATACCTATGAAACAATACTGGATATTAATATGGGGACAGGACTATGAATGTGATTGTTAGATTCATTTATGTATTATTCTAATCTACACCTGATGGAATTACTTTAGATTTTTAACATTACAAACACAGTCAGTACTTCAGTCAGGCTTACGTCCTCTATTTCCTGTGACAGAAAACATTTCTCTTTTTGAGGGTTAGCGACTGACTATCGAATGTATATATTTTTACACATTAATCGATAACTATTGCTTACAATATGTAATTATTTTCTGTCATTATTCTAATTGGCCTTAACGCCCGAATACTGGAACGCCATTCAAATAATAAGTTGCTCTTAACAGCGCACGGCCCACTTAGCCAGTACATTTAAGCGGGATTTACGTAGTTAAGTGCAACATAATATTTGCGTTCCAGTATTCGGTTAATTTACCTAGTTTAAAGAGGAGTTTGTTTGCAAATTCTACACATGAAAATGTATTATTAGTGTGTATAAGTCTGTTAGTACATGCTCTACGCCCTAGGTGCACTGCCCACTAACTAGATAACGTTTGAGCGTCCCACTTTCCTACTTCCTTCCTACGACACACATCGGCTAGCTTACACAGCTAATGTCGCGTTACACAACATTTCTTTGTCATTTGTTTCTTTAGCTTGAGAAGTTTCCATAATTAACATACACAAGCTCACTCTTATATCCCCGAAGGACAGGCAAAGGAGTCCCCCCAGTCTCTCACAGTTTCGTATTTATTTCCGTACCAAGATGTAAGGGGCGACCCTACAGTCATACTGAACAAAAATTCCATGCTTACAATGGGCTTACGAATATATGAATATTCCATAGTTCCATAGTTTATAAATACGCGCAAAGAATCACACATGTAGTCCATTTTTACAACTGTCCTGTGTGTTTAGTTCAAGTCTGTTGGACCGATACAATTATTGGCGTCAGTGCGATGATCTTCCTTTCTTCTTCTTTAAGGGATCTTTGGTAAATACCCCATTGGGATTGCATTATAATACATACAACCAGTCAGTAGTCGAAATTAAAACATGAACCAAATGTTTGCTACGGACGAATGAAACTGAAGAATGCATCTATTTTTTTAAGAATATAAGCCGTATACGTCTGTAAATCCAAGTACTTATCCTAAGCTTTATTACTTCAAATATCATATTATTTCGAATGACGTGTAAATGCATAAATATTTATGTGGAGAAATAATGAAAACATATGTTTCGATTAGATGATCCGTCAGTTGTCGATTATTTTTGTTCTGTCACTAACACATTTCCTTTTAACGTCGAAGTTTTGATCTCAGTCATAAATAATTAACTATCACGGGGTTAAACATCGCTCACCTTATATCATCATCATCATCATCATATCAGCCACAGGAAGTCCACTGCTGAACATAGGCCTCCCCCAATGATCTCCACAATGACCTGTTGGAAGCGGCCTGCATCCAGCGACTTCCTGCGACCTTAGTCAGATCGTCCGTGCACCTTGTAGGCGGGCGTCCGACACTTCGCTTGCCTGTACGTGGCCTCCACTCGAGAACCTTTCGGCCCCAACGGCCATCGGTTCTACGAGCTATGTGCCCGGCCCACTGCCACTTCAACTTGCCAATCCTATGGGCTATGTCGGTAACCTTGGTTCTCCTACGGATCTCCTCATTTCTGATTCGATCTCGTAGGGAAACACCGAGCATAGCCCGCTCCATGGCTCGTTGAGTGACTTTGAGCCTTTTAATGAGGCCCACAGTGAGAGGCCACGTCTCGGTGCCGTATGTCATCACTGGTAACACACAACTATCGAAGACTTTCGATTTTAGGCACTGAGGTATTTTGGACGAGAAGACGTCGCGAAGTTTCCCGACGTCTTCGTTATATGCTATATTGATAAATTGTATTGAATCTTGGCATTGACGAGGACGGGCTAATAAAGGAATATGCTTTATATGGCACTCAATAATGTATGCATTGTATCAGCAATAGTGAGTCTATAAATATTTTATAATAACTTGGCAATCGTGACTTACAGGTGACACAGGTAAGTGATCTCCGCCGCCTATAATTATCAACAATACTAGGCAATCGTAGGTAGTAGGTACCATCCGGTCTTAGAAAATGTATGGGGAAACATGATGTGTCATTGCTTCCTACAAGGCTTTCCCATATCATTCCCACGGTGGTTTAACTTAGAACAAACGAAGATGAATTTTAATCATCGTTTTGACTAACTTAACATCAGAGGGCGAAAAAATCGTTGGTTTCTACGGGTTTCTCCATTTTACGTAGATTATATTTTACGCGGATATTATTGGCCCTAAATTACTCCTAACAGTATTGATTAGCTTATTTGCTGATTAGTTTATTTTAAAACAATTATTAAAATTGATACACATGCGGAAATAAGAATTGTTATGTTCGCATTTCTATACAGATTCAGGGTGCTCCCCTCTCAATGCGGAATGACCTAAGTATCCTTGGTGTGGATATCCGCTGTGATCTCAATCCAAGGAATCACATCGAGGGCGTAATAACTGCTACATCACGCAGGGTTGGAGTCCTGAACAGGGTGCGTCGGTTTTTCACGCCCGGTCAGCTTTGTCGCTTATATAAAGCGCAGGTCCGGCCGGGTATGGAGTACTGCTCGCACCTCTGGGATGGATCCGCCCAGTACCTGCTCGATGCCTTGGATGGATTGCAGCGGCGGGCCATCCGCATTGTGAATGATGCAGACGTTACGAGCCACTTGGAGTCACTACAACTCCGAAGGGATGTCGCCTCTCTATGCGTGTTCTACCCGCCTGTATCACGGTGAGTGCTCCGAAGAATTGTTCAACTTGATCCCCTCCTCTCCATTCCTAACCAGAACCACGCGTGCTGGCTTGCGAAGCCATGGCTTGACGGTCCACACCATCCCGGCGCGAACCAAACGGTTCTCAAATTTTTTTTATGCCGCACCGTCGGTCTGAGGAATTGTTTGCCGTCTCACGTGTTCCCTCCTTCCTACAATCCTGGGTCCTTCCGCCGTAGTGTGAAGAGGCACCTTAGCAGGCCGGCATAATTGTCTCCATTGGCATGGGACTGCCGTCCGATGCCAATGGATACTCTGCCTGGGCGGCATTTGCGCTTACCATCATGTGCAATGCCGGCATTATGCCGGGCCATTATAAAAAACAAAAAAAATACAATAATATGTTTCAAATAGACAAAATTCAAATCGATTCCGTTAGATCTAATTCAGGTCCAAACCTTCCTAAATCTTTTATTTTCGTATATAAACGCAATGAAAGTAATTATAGACATATTACTGGATTGTTTTTCTTACGTGACGCCAGAGGGCGCCTTAAATTGATTGAGTGACGTCTCTATCTTAGTATGTAAAATGTACTCTGTGATCAATCCTACATCAAATGAAAATTAAAAATTACATGGTCTATACTATTGACATGCCCACTGGGCCAAAAAACTGACGGAGGTTGGGGAAAATAGCTGGAAGCGTAAAGCAGAGAATCGTCAAGAATGGCGTATTTTGAAAAGGAATGTCCTGCAGTGGTTATAATCTGATGGAAGGATTTATTCGCTTTAGATACCGAAAATAACATGAAACAAGTGTGCTATTTGCCAGTCTAGTGTCAGAATAGCGTAGCCACTGACTCAAATAAAATATAAACATGGATAAACTCTTTTTTTTATCTCATCACTGCTGCAATTGATGCATTTTGCGTTTGTTGATTTTTCCACGTCAAATATAGGTGTGCTCATTTGCTTATCAAATTCATGATGTAAAAACAACCAACAACCCATACCTAATTAGTAAATACTCATTTCCTCACGAATACTTCAATACACTACAAACTCAAAGTTAATTACAAAAGGAAAACATAAACTTTATGAGAGTACTAGCGGTCGGGCCCGGCTTCGCCCGGGTGCAGATACACTTTCAAAATGGCGATCGAAATGTTTAATTCCGACTATCAATTTAGAATATGGACCAATCGGACCACGAAAAACGAAACAAAGTTCCTCGTATTTGCTAGAAATGTCAATACTGCTTCCCTGCTATAGGTCATAGCGTGATAATATATAGCCTATAGCGTTCCTCGATAAATGTACTATTCAACACTGAAAGAATTTTTCAAATCGGACCAGCGGTTCCTGAGATTAGCGCGTTCAAACAAACTCTTCAGCTTTATAATATTAGTATAGATGAGATAATTATTTTAAATAAAACTCATGTATTATTAAAACTTTCGACAGCACACAAAACAAAAATAACCTGTAGAAGTATGTGATGTTTATTAACATGGTAATATATTTACTGCTTTTAGACTAAATGGGTTTGATAACAAGTCTTCGAATTATTTGATGTGCATGCAGTGCAAATCCATTTCCATAAAAAAAATGGTTTTAGTATATACATTTTTATACCTTATACTCAGAATATCCAAAAGATATTCGTTGAAGGTCATACAGGTATACGCGCCGACCTCGACACACCCAGATGAAGAAGTAGAGGAGATGTATGAGGACATAAGTCGGGCCATACATACTTCCAAAACCTACTTCAATGTTGTTATGGGGGACTTCAACGCAAAGTTGGGCAAGAGAAGCGATGCAGAGTTGAAAGTGGGGCAATTTGGACATGGGCAACGGAACCCCAGGGGTCAGAGGCTGGCCGACTTTCTGGAGAAAGAGGGACTCTTTGCGATGAACTCTTTCTTCCAGAAGCCGCCTCACAGGAAATGGACCTGGCTGAGTCCTGACGGTTCTACGAGAAACGAGATAGATTTCATCTTGACGACGAATAGACGGATATTCAGAGATGTCTCCGTGATCAACAGGGTGAAAACCGGCAGTGATCACCGAATGGTTAGGGGCACACTGAATATCAATGTCCAATCGGAAAGGCGTCGCTTGATGAAATCTACGCTCCGACCTACTCGCGCCCATATCCAAAACCCCGAGAGCTTTCAACTCGAGCTAACAAATCGCTTTGATTGTCTAGGAGAAAACCTTGCAGTGGACGAGCTAAACAGCGGTTTGGTAGAAGCTGTCCATACGGTGTGATCTAAGTATTTTAGACCTCGCCGTAGAGATAATAGACCACAAAAACTCTCGATCCACACTCTTGACCTCATGGCCGAACGTCGATCTTTAGCGCTGCAGTCTTCCGTTGACGCCGAAGCATATCGGCGGCTCAATAGACAAATCTGGAAGTCCTTGCGACATGATGTCCGTGCTCACAATACTGTGAGCATTAAGGAGACAATTGAGCGAAACGGAGGCTCCAAAGTGTTTGCAAGAGACTTGTCTATTGGGCAAAGCCAGTTGTCTAGGCTGAAGACGGAAGACGGTCACGTGGTATCGACGAGGGCAGAGGTATTAAGGGAGATCGAGAGGTTCTACGGACAGCTTTACACCTCGGTTGCCAAACCTGCTGTTAGCTCGGCCGAAGACCCGAGAGCCGAGTTGATCCGACACTTTAGCGATGATATCCCGGACATCAGCCTGTGTGAGATTGAGATGGCCCTGAAGCAACTTAAAAACAACAAGGCGCCGGGCGAGGACGGAATAACTTCAGAGCTTCTGAAAGCGGGCGGAACGCCGGTACTGAAAGTCCTTCAGAGGCTCTTCAATTCCGTTCTCCTCGAGGGCTCAACGCCAGAGGCATGGAGCAGGAGCGTGGTGGTACTGTTCTTCAAAAAAGGTGATAACACTTTGCTGAAGAATTACAGGCCCATCTCGCTCCTGAGCCATGTCTATAAGTTGTTTTCGAGGGTCATCACAAATCGTCTCGAACGCAGGTTTGATGACTTCCAGCCTCCCGAACAAGCCGGTTTCCGAAAAGGCTTTAGTACCATAGACCACATCCATACGCTTCGGCAAGTTATACAAAAAACCGAGGAATATAACTTGCCGCTTTGTTTAGCGTTTGTGGACTATGAGAAAGCCTTTGATTCGATCGAGACTTGGGCTGTGCTACAGTCTCTCCAGCGGTGCCATATCGACTATCGGTACATCGAAGTGTTGAAGTGTATATACAACTACGCCACCATGTCGGTCCGAGTACAAGATCAGAGTACGAAGGCTATTCCACTACAGAGAGGCGTGAGACAGGGAGATGTCATATCTCCGAAACTGTTCACTGCCGCGCTGGAAAATGCCTTCAAGCTCTTGCAATGGAAAGGATTCGGCATCAACATCAACGGCGAGTATATCACTCACCTTCGGTTTGCCGACGATATTGTAGTCTTGGCAGAATCGCTGGAAGACCTTAGCACTATGCTCGAAGACCTCAATCGAGTCTCCCAACAGGTGGGTCTTAAAATGAACATGGACAAAACGAAGATCATGTCGAATGTCCATGTTGTGCCCACCCCCATCGGTGTTGGGGGCTCGACTCTTGAAGTTGTTGACGAATATGTCTATTTAGGACAAGTGGTCCGGTTAGGCAGGTCCAACTTCGAGAGAGAGGTCAATCGTCGAATCCAACTCGGTTGGGCAGCGTTCGGGAAACTACGCGACGTCTTCTCGTCCAAAATACCTCAGTGCCTTAAATCGAAAGTCTTCGATAGTTGTTGCCAGTGATGACTTACGGCACCGAGACGTGGCCTCTCACTATGGGCCTTATTAGGAAGCTCAAAGTCACTCAACGAGCTATGGAGAGGGCTATGCTCGGGGTTTCCCTACGAGATCGAATCAGAAATGAGGAGATCCGTAGGAGAACTAAAATAACCGACATAGCCCACCGGATTAGCAAGTTGAAGTGGCAATGGGCAGGGCACATAGCGCGGAGATCTGATGACCGATGGGGTCGGAAAGTGCTCGAATGGAGGCCACGTAGCGGAAAGCGCAGCGTAGGACGTCCACCCACAAGATGGTCGACGACCTGGTAAAGGTCGCGGGACGTCGCTGGATGCAGGCTGCCTCCAACAGGTCTCTGTGGAAATCATTGGGGGAGGCCTATGTTCAGCAGTGGACTTCCTTTGGCTGATGGATGGATGGATGGATATACATTTTTAATTTTATTAGTTTTTGTTCTATTTATATTTATTCATTATGAATTGTGCCCAAATAAAATCAAGTATAAAATGCTAGCAATCTACAAAAACACAAAAACTAAAACAAAAAATGAAAACAAGGCTATACCTATACAAATCAACACTCAAAAAACCTCAACATAGTCAAGTCTAGTAATGAACAACTGAATCTCTAATAAGGATTAAATTCATGGTTAGAAACAACATATTTCCAGACGCACTAACCAAGGCGTTATCATTTGTGCCTAGATCGAGTGCGTTGCTAATGTAACCGAATATCTGCAAACACAAATAAAAATAATAATAACGTAAATTAAAAATTAAAGAGCAAATTAAAAAAAAATGAAACATATATATTTAGCTGAGGTAATAATATAAATTTAATTTTTAATATTCAAAACTGGTCACTGGTAATATTTTTTTGAAGGCCAGTGCAAAAATGAAATATGTATTTATATATGTCCCAACAACAAAACATAACAAAAATAATTGATAATCCCTAAATGAGCTTATATCGGAACATATATTAATAATTAAAAAATATCAGTAAAAAGGATGTGGTAAGTTGGCCAATGTCACAGCTGCTGTTAGTGAGTGTTTAAAGCCAATGTTTTACATCATCATTTGTTTAAGCATAGATATTTATGTTTTGATTATTATTGTTTGGCCCATTTTTAAGTTCAAGTACTGCATTTTGGTAATATCATACAACATAAAAAAATATCTCTGAATAAAATTAATGTAATTTTTTAAGTTCAACATAATTTTGGGAAATAGCTTCTTAAGCTACTTTGATGATGTAGAGGAAAAAGGTTTCTGATCAATTGATTTATCCAATATCATCATAGTCCTTGATCTAGATTATTAATATTTATTTATACTATGCTAGTGCATGATTTGATGTGTCATTAATAAATAAAAAATGTTTGCTTTGATTAAATTGACATTAACTTATGAGGTGTTAGTCATTTTGTTAAATGAATGATTAAGAAGTGACATCATATACAAGTGCACATAGTGATTTTACCACATTTCATTTATTTTTTGAAACAGACCAAACTAGGTATTTGATTATTATTGGTATCTTGTGACCATATAGTAACACACTTAAATATTATTTTATAGCCAAATCATATGTTTTTGCAATCATATCTTTTTGCAATTAAAATAATTCCTTAACAAAAAAAAATTACTTAGTAAATATTGTATTGTTAGAATTTGTGGTTTAGAAAAAATAGAATAACTGCTGTTGGTATGAATGTTTTCCTTATCTGTTTTAAAATAGATAAACCATAGCGCACATAGCCATGGCTGTGACGAAACTGTGTTATCACTGTATGTGATGTATAAGAACTTTTACTTTCTAAGGCTGACATCACACTATAAATATTTGTTGACTGATATAATTAGCACAATTTTGCACAAAACTTGTGATAGTGTAAGATTATACTGGTGTATGATAAGTCATTATGTAATTAACTATATTATTTAATTGATTTCCATCATGACACAAATAAGGTACAAGCTACAAGTGTTTGGTAATTTTTATGATAAAATAATATATGCATAGAATTTGCCATGAATTATTATGTCTATGTGTAAATGCATACATTAATGTATAATTTATTTAAATATGTCAACAGCGCATCAGACGAAACATCATCAATATAATAGCGATTGTGTAACATCAAGTGTGTATCACTGTATTGTAAGGTCACATTAAATTCTATTAGAGATGTTAGTTTACATTCAAAATGGATATGTGTTCAAACGAGTTTCCGACACTGTTTGCACAACTATTTGATGTGTCACACGAACACATCGCTATGGTGAAATCGTTAAGCCACCGCGAACGACATCGGCGCTACAAACTATCCGACCAGCTCTCTTATCGGTAAACATACGTAAGTGCCAGTACTCACCGATTTCGGCATGTTGGCGGCTTAGGATCACAATCTGCAAACACATAAATGTACGTGTGAGGAAATTTTATCACAAGAATTCCAACTGGGTACGCACTCGCCACCGCATCGCTATGTTTCAACAATTATGAATAAACAGCCTGTTTTCTACGCGCAAAACGTCCGCCGTAACGTACACGGCACTATGTCATATATGTTTTCTCACAAAATAGTTATATTCTAGTGATGACAATAAAAATGCAGTCACCGGGCAGTTTGCCGTGCGCATGAAATGTATGAGTAACCACCGAATACAACTTTACACAATATTTAACTGATCATTTTATACCATAGAAATAACTTGTTTTTATTGAAACTTACCCGGTAAAAAGAAGAATATCACCTAATTATCCACATAAGTAGCACAACACACATAAAGAATGCACACACCCTACAGCCACAAAAATATCACGATGTGACACAATGTGACAACTGCCTGCGTGACGTGGTAGCTGGTGTTGCTACATAAAAGTGTTAAAATTCTTTTATATCCACACTCAACAGGTGAATCAACGAAAATCTCATCAAAAATAATATTAAATAATGTAACATATAATTTTATATTTTTTCAATACTTCATATCAAAACAACATTCTTAATTTCAATATTTATGGAGTTATTTCGTTTTCTAAAACTACTTTAAGTATTATATATGTTTCAATTTATAGCAATATTCTTATCTAATGCATTCCGTTCCGATCCACATGTAATAAAGAAGATGAAAGACGAAAATATTTTTACAACTATATTTTATTTGTGTGTAATTTTCTTTGTCAGTAATCATGAAAGCACACTTGTTTTTATTTATTCTCATTACTATTTTTTATTCATACAGGACAGAACTGGCTAAGGTCAAAGACCATGCTGCCAAATCAAAATAAACGTAACTACAATTTTATACATTTCTGAACGATATCATAAACGTCAAAGTCTTGTTATTGTGTCGATCCCTCGGCTTTTGTAATTAAGCTTTACCTGCATTTATTACCTCATAAATATGTGTTTATATCATCACCAGATAATGATGCTGACTTAATTTTTATTATTATTCGAGTAGCCTAGTTTTTTTTATGTTTATCTGCATAACCTTTATATGATGGCACCATCACGTATGGCACCTTTTCGAAGGCTTTGTCATTGGGGTCCAATATCTGTTTTAGGTGAGTTTTATATACAATATTAATTTACGATTGGGCATAGCGAGACTTTACATGTTATATCTCAGGATGGCTTTGGAATGCCAAGCATTGCTTTATAATCTATAGTGTTGTGTGGGTTTGTTACTGTCCATGAGAGGTCTTATCGCTTACCTTCAAGCGAATGGCATACTCGTATCGCCAATCGTCGCCATAAAAAATATATGTTTAAAGTAGCTTTGTAATGTAACCATTATCCCTTTTTTGTATTGCGAATGTATGAACATTGTCCTATATAACTGCTATCTGCTATCATTATAAGTGGGCAAATAATCTTTGCACATAGACATTAAAGTAGATTAAATAATTGTATTGTATCAGCCCATATATGTCCCACTGCAAGGCACGGGCCTACTCTACAATCGAAAGTACGATTGAGAGTGGTTAGGCCATATAGATTAAATAATAAGATATTAAAATAAATGTAGTCTTTATAATGTTCCAATAAGCTACTGTCATCCAATTATATCATTTAGTAAAAAACTCTTATCATTTAAATTCTAGGTGTACCTATTAGTAAAGTTTTTGTGAACTATTATCAGTACCATATATTGAAAAATTTCAAATAAATTAATATTATAGATCATACAAAATCAACTATATTATATAAAAAAATATGTGTTTCTAAATTAATATCTCAAATCATCGCCTTATTTTTGAAACAGTTAATATAAGTTTAGTGCACCATTCGACTACCTAGATAAAGAGCCAGTCTTCAAAATTCCATTGTAAGTGTCAGATAAGACCATAAGAAGAAAGCATTTCTATTTGTTTCAGGTATAATAAAGTTAATAACATGGGCTATGGTTCACATGCTGGGCATGTGGTGGCCGCCACACACCTCCATAGCAGCTGCATTGCATGCGAGTCTGTTCTTAGCCCTGGCTGCAGCTACTTTATACTACTTCCTGCAGTCACTGCTTGAAGGACCTGGCTTTGTACCACAAGGTTGGAGACCGGTATGGAAAAAAATAATCTGTATCAGCCCATATACGTCCCACTGCAGGGCACGGGCCTACTCTACAATCGAAAGTACGATTGAGAGTGGTTAGGCCATATAGTCCACCATGCTGGCCTACTGCGGGTTGGCGGACTTACATACCATAGAAATTCTTATAAATCGCTATGGTATGCAGGTTTCCTCACGATGTTTTAAAAAAAATAATAATAAATACAAATTAATAGAATAGTTAATTCAATATAAGATTTAAATGTTTTTTATAGTTTCTACATGCCCCAATTAAATCGCAAATAAAGGACTTATTTGTGATTTAATTTAATTGTTTTTCCAAATAATATCAGATGAAGGTTAACAAACCTTCGTTTCGCCGACGACATCGTGCTTTTTTCCTACACAGCTACAGAACTGGGCTCCATGATCATAGAATTAAGTAAAGCCAGCTTCGAGGTCGGACTGAAGATGAACATGTCAAAGACCAAACTAATGACCAACACCAAACAGCACAAAATAGACATCAACGGTACGGATTTAGAATACGTCCATGAATACATATATCTGGGCCAGTTGGTTTCCTTCCAGGCGCGGCAGGATAAGGAGATTGTGCGCCGCACCGAAAATGCTTGGAGGAACTATTGGTCCATGAAAGACCTGATGAAGGGAAACCTTCCCCTCTCCCTAAAGAAAAAACTTATGGATGTATGCATCCTACCGGTCTTAACATACGGTGCGCAGACTTGGTCTTTGACAAAAATTCAGAAGTCCGCCCTCGGAGTATGTCAACGAGCCATAGAGCGCAGTATACTAGGGTTAAAGTTGGTGGACCATGTTAAAAACAGTGTATTGCGCTCTAGGACTCAAATACTAGACGTTGGGAAGAAAGCAGCTAGCCTGAAGTGGAACTGGGCAGGTCACATATGCCGCATGCCCAACGAACTGTGGGCAAAAACAACAACTTTATGGAAACCATCAAAGACGCTGAAACGTCGCGGTAGGCCCAGAAAAAAGATGGCGAGACGAGCTGGATAGGTGGGATAGAGATTGGCAAGATCGAGCCCTGGACCGGGACGAATGGAAGGAGGGTAGAGAGGCCTTTGCCCTGCAGTGGGACAGCGTAGGCTGATGTATGTATGTATGTATCAGATGAATGGATATTTTATCCATGGTTTAATAAAATACTATTCTGGTTTCAGGCGAAAGAAGAAGATACACAGTTCCTACAATTTTGTACAGTATGCAATGGATATAAGGCTCCTAGGTCTCATCACTGCAGAAAATGTAAGCATCATTCTTTTCCTTTTTAAATCTATGCTTATGTGGGGTTAGTTGATTTTTAATTGCATATTGCAGATGGATTTGCTCTAATATCAATCAAGGAATGAATCCCTATGGGATTGGTAATAATTTTATGACTATTGGGTGTATTATTGTAATAGAAAATAATGTAATTATTTCTTAGTTATGATTCCAAAAGTGCATGCAGAACGTAATACATCTATCCTAATCCAAAATCTATCAAACAGGTAATCGGGAAGATCATTCTCAGTACATAAGCCATTACATACATATATATAAAAATAGTGCTTAGTTTACACTTATGCTACATGCAGAATTTATCTAAAATATTGTGGACATTTGCCACTAGGAATTATTTTCAGAGATAGTGTCTTAAAATGTATAATGTCACTGATAACTTAAACACTGTAGTGTTTATTTAAATGATTAAGTACATATGTCATCATTAGACATCTTTATCATGTACATAAAATCTTATGCTGAAATACTAATTTTTATTTAGCTTTTATCATAAGAACTTAATTTTTGCTCATTCATAATCACTGTTGCTTTATGGTACCAGTTTTCCATGACGACAATTTAAGGTTCAAGGTATAGCAACTCAATGTAGCAACATATAATATAGTTCTGATCTTACAAATCTTGCTTTTCAAAACCCAGAACTAAAAAATTAATTATTATTATCCAAAAATTGTCTATTAATAACCTTTTGCAGGTGGTTATTGTGTGAAAAAGATGGACCATCATTGTCCTTGGATAAATTGTTGTGTGGGGCATGAAAACCATGGCTACTTCACACTGTTCCTGTTGTCAGCTGTACTTGGCTGCCTACATGCTGCCATAGTAAGTCATTTTCTCATAAAAATAATTATTTTATTTATTTATTTATTTATTTACACTCTATTGCACACAAAAGGAAAACAAATACAAACAGAAATCACATATACAAAAAGTACAATTGGCGGTCTTATCGCCCAAAGGCAATGTCTTACAGACAACCATGGGATGGATTTAAAAATAGGATAAATAAAGGGCAGTCGTAAAGTGTAAAGGATAGAACTTGCTTAGAAAGGAAAAGTATTGCAAATAAGTACAAATAATTTATTTGGTAAAAATATTATATTTTATTAAATAAGTAAATATTTTATTTGGTAAAAAAAGAAACTGAGTTATCGGTATGTTTTTGTTATCCAAGCCAGGTAAGGCCATATCCTCTATCATGTTCTAACTTACTGGTCCTGTACTAAATTAAAAGTACAAGCTTTAAATCAAATACTGTAGTGGACTGTATTTTATCAGCCCATATATGTCCCACTGCAGGGCTTGGGCCTACTCTACAATCGAGAATACCATTGAGAATTGTTAGGCCATTGATCCATCCATCAGCCAAAGGAAGTCCACTGGTGAAAATAGACCTCAACCAAAGATTTCCACAGAGACCTGTTGGAGGCAGCCTGCATCCAGCGGCGTCCCGCGACCTTTACCAGGTCTCTGACCACCTTGTGGGTGGACGTCCTATGATACGCTTTCCGCTACGTGGCCTCTATTCGAAAACTTTTTAGCCCCATCGGCAATCAGTTCTCCCCGCTATGTGCCCCGCCCATTGCCACTTGGACTTTCTAATCCGCTGGGCTATGTCGGTTACTTTAGTTCTCCTACGGATCTCCTCATTTCTGACGCGATCTCGTACGGAAACCTCGAGCATAGCTCACGAGCATGGCCCACGAGCATAGAAAGCGAGCTTAGCCTCTCACTGTGGGCCTTATATACGAGCTATGGAGTGGTTAGAAAGTATAGTCCAAAATTGGTTGAAAATAGCCTTATACAATTTTTATAAGACAAACCAATAATTTTACTAAACGATACATTGGCTAATAAGAAACAAAAGCACTTAACAACAATGTGTAATATAATTTTGTAGGTGTTACCAATATGCATGTACCACGCGATAAACCGCGTGTGGTACATCCACAGCGGCACCGGGCGGGAGCCCATCATCTACCTGACGCTCACCACGCTGCTGCTGACGCTCCTCGCTATCGGCATGGCCATCGGCGTCGTGCTGGCCGTCGGGGCGCTCCTATACTTACAAGTAATTAGTATATTACACACAACAGTCACGTACATAGTCCTGACCGTCAATAAGATTGAGGTTTGTGTCGTGGGTATCAGAAACTACGAAAGACTTTTCGGTTTATAAACACCCAGATTTTTTATTTATTTATTTATTTATTTCCAAACTTACATCTACTTTAAGATTAAGATCTCTAGATTAAGATCTAAACAACTAAAACATGAATTGGAGCAAACACTGGACTTCATCCTGAGGACTTGAGGCACCCAATTTTTACTACTGGCACAATAGTAAAAATTGGGTGCCTCAAGTACTAAAAGTACCTTCAGAACTAAAACATAAAAAAATTAAGCAAACACTGGTTAATTACTTAATCGTGAAGACTTGTAGAAGACAACTTTCTGCTGATGGAATAGTATTCTTGGTAGCTCTGACAGCGATCATAGTAAGTCTGTTTGCCTGTCGGGATCAGCTAGTGGACTGATAAGAGAAAATTATTTTCGGTCAGGTATAGCTGTTGTTAGACCATCAATATCAGTATAGCCACTGCAAAACCAGAAGTTCCAAAAAATGCTTCATCATCATCATCATCATCATCATCATCATCATCATCATCATCATCATCATCATCATCAGCCCATCCGCGTCCACTGCTGGACATAGGCCTCATCTCTAAGGCACGCTACTGGGTTGGAAAAAACTTTTAATTTAATTACATTGAACATTATCTAAAATATATTTTACCTGAAATCAGTAAATATTTTTTGCCAACAGATCCGTGGCATTCTCCGCAATCAGACCACGATAGAAGACTGGATAGTGGAGAAGGCAGAGTGCAGGAGAGAAGAGCAGGGCCTGTCTGCCTTTGTGTTCCCGTATAATATAGGTTGGAAGCAGAACTTCATGATGGCTTTATGTGGGTCCCGGAGCGATGGACTCAGCTGGCCTGTAAGGGAAGGCTGTGGGGTGTATGATTTGACTGTAAGTACTGATAACTATGACATGTTTGTATATATGTATGAAATGAAGATACTTTATTGAACTCTTCGATCAAATAAATACTAGATACAGGGTCTGGAACAAAATCACACACCAAAAGTGGCCGAGGTTGCTTATATTTATGCATTTGAATTTCGAACTTTGAGATGTAGCAAAAATTCTTAAATTATAATTAACTTTAGGTAAGACCACACTCTGGTGCTTCTATTTATCTTGCCGTTTTTAGACCGTTATTTATAATCTAAATGTCATACTTTATCATATTCAGTCACTTTTTTTTCACTATCATTTGGTTCACATTGTTGTTATCGCCAGAGAAGATGGTTAAAGAAATTCTAGGATTCCAATCCAATTGGTTCAACTGATATTAAGTTGAAATTATTACAAGGCATCTTTAGACATCTCTAAAGAGGCCTTGTAATAATGTAATGTGAAGCCTTTAAGAGCGTTTATACCCTGCACGCGCTTTTTGGCTTAAAAACAGGACTTTTCAAATGAGTTAATAGCCACCAATAAACAATTTCAAGGTAAAATAATTAGTACTGATTTTAGAAAAGGTTGTCATCTAGGGATTTTGGTGGAAAACCTTATAGATTGATGGATAATTTGTGAGTACTATAAGGATTACTGAACACAAGTTTCGTTATTTAGGCTTTAAATGGCAATTTAGAAGCTTAAGATATCCGAAACCACTAAATATAAGATGAAAATAAAAATATTATCAGACTAATAAGACCCTTATGGAGGGATTTTACTGAGAAAAATAATCTTTTTGTGTTTAGTTCCTGAAAAATAAAAATTTAAACAATGAGAAATTATTCAGAAACTCTCGTCAAGAACATATTTTTTTTCACCAACTTATCGTACATAATTTTTTATAGCAATTGCATATTACAATAGAAGAACATCTTATCAATAAATTACCATTTTTATATTTCAAGAAAATTAGTTTTCATGTTTTCTACAAATATTTTAAAAACCACTATAAAACACGCTGTCCGACGTGGATCAAATCAGACCGCCGCAAGGCCTTCTAGAGGGAGGACGTATCGCTCGTCGCTCCGGCCTGGCTGCTGTCGATTATGCCGCGCGTAGTAAAAATAGCCACGCGCTGAATGCGAATACCACATCTTAGTACTTTGGTAGTAAAATATTTAATTATTTTTATTACCTACAATGATTTTGTAGTGAGTATAAATTATGTTTCAGGTAATATAATGGGATGTAATTCCGAGGCTAAATTATGTTATGTATTGTAATATAAAAATAAATATATTTCGTAATTGTAAGGGGTTGTAAGGCCCCTAACACTATTTATGTGTTCGAACACGAAATGATTAATAAAACGTCCGTAGTGTATACTGATTGAACACTGATTTTAATGCAACTTAACAATGTAATAATAACGAAAATATGATTAGTATCCAAAATTTGTATTATTCTTTGCTTGCACAGTAATATTTGTCTACTTATAATGCAAATAAAATATTTTTATGATATTATATTACAGTTACATTTCAATTGAATATTTGAAGCGCACGGATCAAAGTTGTTTGAGCCGATTGTATAGCGAGCCGACGCGGCAGCTCTACGCACACAGCTTTGGTCGCTTATGTGTGCGTGAAATTAACGAAGAAATACCTATAGTTGACTTTGCGCGCAAGGTGTATACGCTCTTAAGTTTTTTTTTTATGGTGGCCTGGCTAAGTGGCGGCATTGCACCTGATGGTAAGTGCCAATACCGCCCAGGCAGAGTATCAGTAGGCAGGGACTGCCGTCCGATGCCAATGGAAACAATTATGCCGGCCTGCTAAGGTGCCTCTTCACACCACGGCGGAAGGACCCAGGATTGTAGGAAGGAGGGAACACGTGAGACGGCAAACAATTCCACAGCCTGACGGTGCGGCACAAAGTTAATTAAAATAGGGTATATTTTTATTTAAATTACTTTTGACATTTGACAAGTAGATTGGATTGGATTATTACCTCGACTGTCAAATCGGCCGTATTAAGGCTTCTATAGAAACATCAAATATGTCGGGAACTGTCAAGCCATAAAACAGCTTAATGTAAATAGAAATAGGGTATATTTTAAAAAACCTACCTTTTTACCTATAGAAGCCGTAATACGACGGATTTGATAGTCGAGGGATTAAAAAAAATGACATTTGTATGCAGATTGTGACTAAGTGTGTGGTGGCCTGTTGGTAAACGGACCAGACGCGGCTGCCAACATGTTCACGGTGGTCGCGGGTTCAAATCTCAGGGCACACCTCTGACTTTTCGGAGTCATGTGTGTCTTAGATTATATACTCGTCTAGATGACACATCACACCTCACCGCACGGCTCAAAAAAGTCTACCAAATTTGGTAGACTCGCTTCTCACGTACGTCAGTGTCATTTGAACTACATATGGATAACGTGCTCCCGAAAAATAATTAATTATGACGGTTTGTGCTGTCGAATTGTATCGCAATTGTGTGGGAAAACTGTATAATAATACCAATATCACTTTCTATCGGCAACATTATTGTTAAACCACTATTATTTGAAGAAAACATGAACTTTTAATTCATTATTTCGAAGATGAGTTTCATTGGCCAGTGTTGTCAATTTATTACTAGGAAGATTTGTTGAAACTATGGGAGAAACTATAAAACACAAATATCATTACATAATATTTCGATCAGAATAACAATAAGAAGAATGGTATTATTTATTTAATGAGTAAATAATACTTACCTAGACGATATTAATGAAACCTACGACAACATGCACTTCATAGTAATTTTATTAATTCTTTGCCTTGCATGTGTATTACCATTCAAAATTTCACAAACGGGGTACTGCTATTATCATCTTTGAAGAAACAGCGAGAACTTATTCAAGGTCCTAATAATATTTTTAGACTACGGATTCCGTACTAGCAAATTGCTGGAGAGACATTACTCAGCGGAAACGAAAAGAAGACCATTCGTAGCCTCACATGACTTCAGTTGTGTGTTCCGAACATTTTACTTATGATGATTTATATTTTACATAAATACAGAAATCAGATAACAGCCCAGGCAATAAATCCAAAGAGTTAATTCTATTCGGAAACAAACACTAGGAGATGGGTTTAGATCTTTATTGTTTTTACTAAAATGCGTTATAAATATAATTAATAGTATGATTACTTTAAATAAAGAAAAAATATTTTATTTAACCTATTTTGTATATCAAATAATGGGGAAAAGTTAAGTTAATAATCTGGAGTAGGCATCCCTAAACACACACACCTTGACAGTTGGATTACAATAATTACACGACCGGTACTCACACATATCAACGAAAGTGAGGACACTTTTAGCGCCTCGTTTGTTGACATTGCTCAATCTAGACGAGTATATAATCTAAGCATGTGTGTATTGATAGTCAATCACACACTAAAACGGTGAAGGAAAACATTGTGAGAAAACCTGCATACCATAGCGGTTTATAAGAATTTCGATGGTATGTAAGTCCGCCAACTCGCACTGGGCCAGCGTGGTGGACTATATGGCCTAACCACTCTCAATCGTACTGTCGATTGTAGAGTAGGCCCGTGCCCTGCAGTGGGACGTATATGGGCTCATACTGATACTGATACTGATGTAGTTTGTAATAACACTAATAACGTGTGTAGCGCGAGCAGCAAGCCCAGAAGCACGAGAAGCGGTCCCGCTCGCGGCTGTACAGCGCGGCGCGGCGCTACAGCGGGCGTTGGCTGCCCGCGCTGCAGCACCCGCGCGCCGCCGCCGCGCCGCCCTGCAGCGACGAGCCCAGGCTGCCGCTGAGCGTGGGGGACGTGGTGCGCGCCACCAGGCAACGACGGTACCTACACGCACATACAAAATTAGGATAACCATAACTATCATCATCATAATTATGAAAAAAAATACACTAAAAATAACTAGGGTATCATCATCATCATCAGCAGCATAAAAAAACACTAAAAATAATTATCATCATCATCATCATGAAAAATTTAAAAAAAAACACGTAAAATAACCATCATCATCATCAGGAAAAAAAATCACGAAAAATAACCATAATCATCATGAAAAAAATAATTAAAAATAACCATACAAATGCCGAATTTAGAACAGCTAGTATTTTGGTAGAAATTGGCAGAATACCCCAGAAAAGATGTTTAAGACATTCATATTCTGTTTATTAACCCAAATATTTATCATAAACAGTGAAACTAAGATTACAGTTCTTCTACATCTTAATCTTGCAATCAGTGTTTATGTAAAGTACCCAAATGTCTAAAACATACAACTGAACTAAAAATAAATGAAATTTTGTCCCCAGGCACTGGTTATTCGGCGAGAAGCAGATAGAAGGGTCTGCCGAGGGGGTGCGCGGGCCGCGGGGCTGGTTCCCGCGCGCCTGCGCCGTGCCCCTCGACATGCTCAAACAAAAACCCGACTAACTGGCTAGTTGACTCACCGACTAGTCGACTGACCAAATAGCTGATAGCCATTTGAATAGTCTATTAACCGACTAGGCGACTAATCGATTAGGTGATCGACCGACTAGTTGACTGACTAATTGGCTGACCGACTAGCTGACTTACAGACCAACTGGTTGAGAGACCAATCGGCTAGCCCAATAGCTAGCCGACGGATTATATGACTACCCGTCGAGATAGCTTATCGATTAGCTGACGGTTTGACTAGTTGGTTAATCGAATAGTTGACTGACTAATTGGCCGACCGACCAGCTGGTTGTGCGACAACTGGCTGGCCTGGTAGCTTACGGTCCGACTATTTGGTTGGCCGACTAGCCAACGACTAGCTGACTATCCAATTGTATTGCACTCGGCCCTATCTTATTAGTCAGCTGGACTTCAATAACTAATTATGTCGACATTCACGACAGATGTTAATGGGCATGTTGCTCATAATTTCATTGGACACTACCGTCAGCTGCTTTTTTTCGATTTACATTGCGCTATTGGTATAGGTGCACCATACTAATTTCATAAAAAATACTGATTTTCTCTAGCCAAAACTGATAATTTTATGAATGATGCACCAAAATGGATTTTCCTTATACATATTACTTTCCTTTTATTTTTTTAATATTTTTATTACTCATAACAGTCCTATGCGGAATCTTCTTCTGAAGTGTTTTGTAGTCCAGTTTACCTAGTCGGATAGAGACGAGTGATATTTTTAAGGTTGCTATAATTAAGCATTGTTTTATACAGAGCCACTGTTGAGTTTTTGAATCAATTTATTTTTATAACTGAAAATCATCCATATGTGCAAATTATATAGAGTAATAAGTTATGTGTATACTTTATATTGTAATTAATGAATGATTTTATACAATTGTTGTTTTAGTGGCAAAGATGGATAATGGGACTTAACGGGTTTGAAAACATTTGAATTGGAGTATAATATGTCCGTTTGATGTGGCTGTATACTTATCATTCCTCTGCCTACTTATAAAAAACAATCATTTTTTTCATACGGTTTTTAAATAGCTTTTTAATTTTTATGCAAAGGGATAGTTTTTCTATATTGTGTAATTGTAATAGAACAGAATTTATGTGATCAGTGAATATTTTTTTTGAGTCTGAGCGAAGCAACTGGTGGTAGGTCTCTCTTATGTGAGCGGCCGCCTGGGTAGGTACCACCGCTTTGTCTATTTCTACCGCCAAACAGCAGTGTAAATGCACTGTTGTGTTTCGGATTGAAGGACATTATACCCAGAGTAACTACTTGACATATTGAGACTTAACAACTTACGTCTCAGGATGGCGAGCGCAGTGGAATGCCAAGCATTGCTTTGTAATTCAAGGTGTTGTTTGGTTCTGCTACTGTTATGAGCGGTCGTATCGCTTACCATCAGGCGAACGGCATGCAATAGCAATAAAAAATAAGCAATTTGTCGGATAAGTTTTTCGTATTTCCAATACCAATACACAGCCTTGAACTTGCATCTTGATGGGGGATCGGATTATCTTTGTGAGTACATATTTTTGTTAGTTCCAAGATAAGTCACGAAGTACTCCAATTAAAATTAGTTTCAATTTTATATTACTTTTAAAGTGAACTGTAAAGTGCCGAAGTTAAAGGTAAATATGAAAACAATTAAGGTAAACTCATTTTTACTGATACCTTTGAAACTAAATGGTGATACATTAACGTGGATGAAAAAATTTAAACATTTATGTAATGGTCAATTTACAACAAAAAATGATCAACTTGTACAAAATTATTAATTCTTGTTAAAATAGACTCTTATTGGTAAGGTATACATATTTTATTACTTTTAACCCTTTCACTGACTGTACCAAATGTGACTCAATTTGATAGTTGTGTCCATAAACTATAATGAATTATAGACAACACGTTTTCAAATAATAAACAAAGCCCGGCCTCACACATCCGGGATAGCTATCTAAATTCATAATATTAAGAGCGTTTACACCTTGCGCGCAAAGTCAACTATAGGTATTTCTTCGTTAATTTTACGCACACATAAGCGACCAAAGCTGTGTGCGTAGAGCTGCCGCGTCGGCTCGCTATACAGTCAGCGCAACCAACTTTGATCCGTGCGCTTCATAATTCTAATATTGAATTGAAATGTAACTTATGATTTATATATTGGTAATATTATATCATAAAAATATTTTATTTGCATTATAAGTAGACAAATATTACTGTGCAAGCAATGAACAATACAAATTTAGATACTAATCATATTTTCGTTATTATTACATTGTTAAGTTGCATTCAAATCAGTGTTCAATCAGTAAACACTACATGTTCGAACACATGAATAGAGTTAGGGGCCTTACAACCCCTTACAATTACGAAATATATTTAATTTTATATTACAATACATAACATAATTTAGCCTCGGAATTACATCCTATTATATTATCTGAAACATAATTTATACTCACTACAAAATCATTGTAGGTAATAAAAAGAAAAAATATGTTTTACTACCAAAGTACTAAGATGTGGCAATCGCAGTCCGCGCGTGCCTATTTTTACTACGCACGGCAAAAATCGACTGCAGCCAGGCCGGAGTGACGAGCAATACGTCCTCCCTCTAGAAGGCCTTGCGGCGCGGCGCGGCGGTCTAATTTGATGCACGGCGGACAGCGTGTTTTATAGTGGTTTTTAAAATATATGTAGAAAACATGAAAACTAATTTTATTGAATTATGAAAATGGCAATTTATTGATAAGATGTTCTTCTATTATAATATGCAATTGCTATAAAAAATTATGTACGATAAGTTGGTGAAAAAAAATATGTTCTTGACGAGAGTTTCTGAATAATTTCGCATTGTTTAAATTTTTATTTTTCAGGAACTAAACATAAAAAGATTATTTTTCTCAGCAAAATCCCTCCATAAGGGTCTTATTAGTCGGATAATATTTTTATTCTCATCTTATATTTAGTGATTTCGGATATCTTAAGCTTCTAAATTGCCACTTAAAGCCTAAATAACGAAACTAGTGTTCAGTAATCCTTATAGTACTCACAAATTATCCATCAATCTATAATTTTTTCCACCAAAATCCCTAGATGACAACCTTTTCTAAAATTAGTACTAATTATTTTTCCTTAAATTTTTTATTGGTGGCTATTAACTCATTTGAAAGGGTATAAACGCTCTTAACTAGAAATTAACTAGAAAAACTGGAATTATATATATATATATATATATATAACTATTTTATATACCTTAGACTGCCGGCTCATTTTTCCTATCTCAATATCCATCCAAAGGTTGCCTGGTAGAAATTACCTAGAGTGATAAGGCCGCCTCTTGTACTATTATTATTGTGTTGTTTCTTCATTGTATTTTTATTTTGTGCAATAAAGGATTAAATAAATAATAAATAAATCAATAGAAAGCCAGGAATACCATACAATATCAATAAACTACACACATTCTAATATTTTCAGATTATAAATTTGTCAGATTGATTTGTAAGAAAAATCAGTACTTGCTCGTCACAACAAGCATTCTGAATTCCGATTTGGAATGAATTCAGATAGCTATTCGGGTTGTGTGAAGCCGGGCCAATAGTATGAACTTGAATTACTGATGGGAGATTAAATATTAATGGCAGTAGTAGTAGGCAGTACCAGCACCAGTACCAGTAGGCAGTACCAGCACTCAGAAAAATAAGACTCCTCACGAAATTCAAAAACCTGTTGATTTCGTGAATGGTCAAATGGCTATATTTAAGCGATAAGCAATGTATTAAAAAAATATAATTATTGGTTAGTTACGTAAGATCAACGAATATATTAAAATGCATAGCAATGTTAAATTAGACTGCATTGTCGATTAGCCAATTTAAATTTAAAATTTAAATCATGGATGATTGCATGAAACAAATCGTGAGATGGTGCCACACATTTGCCACATTTCATAATATACTGGGTGGAATCGCTTATCGTCACGAAAAAAATTGTGTATGGCAAGTACATGATTTAGAACACTTTGGCATACTTATTTTAATTTTTTTATGTTTTTGTTTATGTAGTGTAAAATTAATTTACCACTATTAGTTACTAATTTAGAATAAGTTATACATAAAACAACGTTGTTTAGAGAAAGATGACATAAATGAAAAAAATCTTCATAAATACACATTATTGTTACCCTACTTTATACAATATGAATTCGAGTAGAAACTTCTAAATCTAAGTAATAAAATCCTTTGATCGCGCCGCCCTCACCGCCGCGCCGCCGCAAGCGCAAGTACAAAGCGTGCCGCCGCACCGCGCCGCCCGCTCCCGCGCCACCGACACCTTCCAGGGATCTTGCCACTTCCTCAGTCGTGCGAAATTCGGTACCGCGTGACGTTGTACGAAATTATTTTGGTTATTGGTTAGTTTCTTGCGGTCAAAATGAGTGATTACACGAACAGTGAGTATGTGACAATAATGACATGCTATGTTCGATCCAATGAAAACTTGGGTCATGCAAGAAGGATGTATGCAGATCCAGAACATCTGCAGTCTTTGCGTAGGAATGGTATCATGAATGATGAATCCACGAGTTCCCAGCACAAGAACTATTTTAACGACTTATCCGAGGCTACTCGATCATGGTAAGTTCAGACTTCCTAATCATGCAAGAATCCGTGACCTACGACAGCGAAGTCGTCTATTCTCGACTTTATTAAAACGTTTAAATAAAAACATATGCAGCTTTTTCTAAGATAGTAGGTACGTTATGAAAATAATAATGTAAATCTTAACAACTTACCAACAACTAAATTTACTTAAATGATCCTAACACACTAAAATTCTAAATAAATCAAAATGTTATATGGTAATATTTAGAGTAATAATACCAATAAATAGGCGCAAAGTAAGTTCAAGGTCGATGCGCGACAGTCAGCTGTTGTGTGGCGTGACTCATACACTCGCGCGCCTGAGTATTGACATGTCTTTGCACTTTTAAGTGTAGGGTGATTTAGATAATATGCGTTTTGGGGATATCTTGTACTGATGTTGTTTATGGGGTAGTTTGTAGTTTTTAATGATAAATCTCGTATATAACGTTAATTTCACATACACAATACACTATTAAATTTTCCGGACGATAAGCGATTCCACCCAGTATAGTTGTTGTTTTTTAAATATGGATTAGGATTATGCCAGGTATAATTTAGTACGTGATCTCAATTATTAATGTTCTAAATAAAATTGCCTTACGACAAAGCTATTTAATAATATGTTGGGATATACAGAATTGCTATTTTATATTTTTATTTTACAGAGATAAGCTGTAACAATAATAAATATATTGTTGAATCAGTTTTAAATGTTTGCGCATTAATGATAGCGGTCAGGCAAAGATTTGATCTTGTTTGAAGAACCTTTTAGACATATGCCCGTTAGCACCATAGTGTCAATTAACTTTAATAGGATGAAAGCTTTTATTAATATTATTTAACGTTCACAATATAATAGGAATGATATATTTATTGTGATTGTTGTCTCATAATATGTAAATTACATTTGAGGTAGGCTAGAAATTGAGAAAGGAGAATTCTCTTTCATAGTAACGGAAAAAAATATTGTAGATCCCCATAACGATACTACTTAAAATTCATCATAAAATTTGTATGGTTTGCTCTTAAACATTTTCTTGTTTTATTTGCCGGGCGACAGATTTTTACAAAATTAATCTTTGTGGCTATGTGTGTATTGGGGAGTTGGCGATTGAATATTTATCTCTTACTGCCCAACGTGGTATCCTGTGAGAATGATATAGAAAAAACTAATAAACGCCTTAATAAGTGTTTATAAACATTTTAAATGTATTTGAAAAATATTTTGTGCCCACACATTTTTACGTATAGACCATTGCATATTTTTTTTAAAGGTTGAATTATTTTATAGACATATCTTAGAACGACCACTATCGGTGCTTTGGCGTAAGTTTTTTTAAATGCATTTATTTTTTAAATTAAGGATACGGTTAAAGTAATTTTAAGTGTATATTAGTGTAAATATATGTTATGTGCTGTAACTTTACGTTACCGTTAATGGGTGACGGATCATTTTGTGATGCTGCATGAAAATGTGTCGAATATAAAGCATTTGACAAATGGAGCCTTTTATAGAGGAAAAAACCGTTGTTTTATAACGATAAATTTCTTGCAAATATTGTTGTAATATACGTTTTGGACCTTTCTGTATCAGTACAAACATAGACATTGGCTATGATTACATGCAGTTCCTATTCTCTGATTTGACGCCTTAAATTATAGAGAGAGATTTATTCATAAAATGCTTTGATTTTAATATACCTTTGTGTTTAATAAGTTTAATACAGTTTATAAGGCTTTTTATAATGTCTGGTATATTGAAAAACCCAGATGTTAAATTTAAAATTATGTACGAAGTGTCAAGGATGTGAATATTTGTAAAATGTATTCATTGTACGAATAAATATAAATATATAATCTTTTATAAGTTTCTTATGTATAATGATTGAGACTTAACAATTATTATTTTAATGTGATATAAATAAAATGGCTAAATAGATAATTGTATTATATGAATGAAAAAATCCAATACTGGTGTACACTTGGTAAAGGAGGCAAATAAAAAAACAGATTTATCTATATGTAAAAAGTTTATTGTGCATTAAAAATAAATTATTCTCAATCACACAAACACTTCTCCGAAGCAAAATAAAATTTAATTTTAAATAAGTTAGCTTACATTGTAAATATAAAAATGATTACCGACTATTCTAATATCCTTCGCGGATGTTAAATTTATTATCACGTTATTTTAAATATGTATTTAAATGCAAACCAAACATACAGAGATTCAAACATTACTTTTGAATTTTTCCTCATCAATGTTTGTACTGAACCTTTCACACTAGCAAGCTCACTTTCACCTAGACTATTAAAACTTACTGTTAATAAATTGACGGAATATAAAATAAGGGAATACAAAAATCACTTAATCGAAATAATTGTTTTGGTTATCGCCTATCATACTGGGTTACATCGATAATTGCATATTGTATCGATATAAGTCGATTTTATCGATACAAAAGAGAGGCTATACCTTGTTTGTAAACATTTAAATATCGAAAAATCGACGAAGTCGATAAAGTAGACTTGGATAGTATAGTATAAACTAACTCGTAATCGATAGTATTTGTTTAATATTCATTTTCCTCGTCGAGTTCTCCCTCGGTGGAGTCGACGCCGACTTCTTCGTAGTCCTTCTCGAGGGCGGCCAGGTCCTCGCGAGCCTCGGAGAACTCTCCCTCCTCCATGCCCTCTCCGACGTACCAGTGCACGAAGGCGCGCTTGGCGTACATCAAGTCGAACTTGTGGTCAAGTCTGTGGGATACATTGATGATTAGAACAACATAATAGAGCATTGGGATTAAGAGCTTTGTTTACTTCATTAGTAAATAAACTGTGTAGGTGGACATGTGTTCTTAGTAGGTGTGCTTCATGTATGTTCGACAGCCTCCGTGGCGCAATTGGTTAGACGCCGGCTGTGAAACGAGAGGCCGCGGGTTCGATCCCCGCACAAAAACACATATTTGTGTAAACCAATTTGTGTGTATTGGTTTCGGTTCTCGGTGTTTGTGAAACCGAAAAGTCTCGCAGTTCCCGATACCCACAACACAAGACCCGATCTTAGTGTGGGGTCAGGACTATGTATGTGACCGTTGGTTGTATTTTATTTATGTCAGTTTACGTACTCGTAATGTATGTATTTTTGGGCTAAGGTTTTGTTTCGTACACAGTTACAAAAACAATTTAACTTAGTTTTAGATCTGGTCATCCTTCTGATATCGTTTATAAGGTCTTTTCATGTCTAGATTTCTTTAAAGGTGGGTAATTTTAAGAATAGAATGATGAGAACCTCACCTGGCCCAAGCCTCCGCAATAGCAGTAGTGTTGGACAACATGCACACAGCGCGCTGCACCTTGGCCAAGTCGCCTCCAGGCACCACAGTTGGTGGCTGGTAGTTGATGCCCACCTGCAATTAATTACATAATTAGTTTGTAATAATATAACAGTTCCGTGAATAATATATCGATGAACTTTTTTTTATTCCTGTGGTCATGGATGGTAAGTAATACGATCGCTCATGGACTGTGGCAAAACCAAATAACACCTTTAATTACAAAGCAATGCCAGGCATTCTAGTGCGCTCGTCACCCTGAGAAACAAGATGTTAAGTCTCAATATGTCCAGTAGTTACTATGGCTACATTGAACTAAGTTTAAAATTGACCCTAGTATCCATGGCCTAATTCTACGGTCTGTTTTATGACCTATGATATCTGCAATATAAATAAGGGGAAAACAGCCAATTGGTGGCTAATTAACTATCCAGTAAATAAAGAAGTTCTAAACTTTACCTTGAATCCAGTGGGGCACCAGTCTACGAACTGAATAGTCCTCTTGGTTTTGATGGTGGCAATCGCAGCGTTTACGTCTTTAGGCACCACATCGCCTCTGCAAACAATAAATTAAACGCGATTATCACGTAATATGTATATTATTATCCTATTTCATAATATAATAAATATTTTATTTGAAATTAACCATTTATTATTTTTATATGATTAAAATTAACCATAAATTATTATTACATTCAAATACTTTTTGGTCCTTCGAGCCAGATGCGAGTAAAATTATATCTCACCTGTACAACATGCAGCATGCCATGTACTTGCCATGACGAGGGTCGCATTTCACCATCTAAAATTAATAATTGGATCAAGCTTATATTATCTAGATATAAAATAAAATCTAATTTCTCTTCGATATTCAAAATAGCTCTTCTAAATATTCAACATTGTGATAATTCTTTTGGTATTTGCGATACAGGCCACAAGAGCCCAGTGCAGTACCGCAGTCAAATGTTATTGTAAAAATACTAGCTATTCTGATAGGTACTGTTTTGTTGTAATGTTTTAGTAAATAAAAGTTGATTATTAGTATAAAAAATCTGTCACGGTTTATATTTACCTGGTTGGCTGGCTCGAAGCAAGCGTTGGTGATCTCGGCAACAGTGAGTTGCTCATGGTAAGCCTTCTCAGCGGAGATGACGGGCGCGTACGTAGCCAGAGGGAAGTGGATACGAGGGTATGGCACCAAGTTGGTCTGGAACTCTGTGAGGTCCACGTTCAGGGCACCGTCGAAACGGAGGGACGCGGTGATTGAGGATACAATCTGGAAGTAGTAAAAGATTTAGCGGTCATATTCATTCTATTTAAACCTAAACCAAAGCGAGAATAAAAGAGAACAAAACTAAACTGTGTTTATAGAATTTTGGCTCATTTCGAATACAATTTTAAAAAATGGGTAATATCCAAATACGGAATAGCATTTTATATCAAAACAGAATCAGATTATTATCAAAAACACTTCATCATTCATGCGGCATGCCACGTTTTAATAGTTTTGACTATTCAGAAGTAAATCTTACCTGTCCAATCAGCCTGTTGAGGTTGGTGTAGGTAGGCCTCTCGATGTCGAGGTTTCGCCTGCAGATGTCGTAGATGGCCTCGTTGTCGACCATGAAGGCGCAGTCGGAATGCTCCAGGGTCGTGTGGGTGGTCAGGATGGAGTTGTATGGCTCTACCACTGCGGTGGACACCTGATAAAGACAGGAGCATTAAAATTTATAATTATTACCTAATTTTCGAAATCTGAGGAAGGTCTAAGTTAGCAATTATATTTCTATTAAATTTCATTAAGTAAATACATTACAAATTCTCAAATATTACCTTTTTGTTTACTACCACGTTTCCAATGTATGTCTATTTTTAAATAACACTAATAAAGCAATATTTTGGTCATAATTACCTGAGGTGCGGGGTAAATGGAAAATTCGAGTTTGGATTTCTTTCCGTAGTCGACGGAGAGCCGTTCCATCAGCAGGGAGGTGAATCCTGAACCGGTACCGCCTCCGAAGGAATGGAAGACCAAGAAGCCCTAAACACATCATACATTTATGTTAAATTATCATGCATTCCAAAAGCCTATTTATTAGCACACTATGATTTTTAAAAGAAAGTTGACTTGAGAAGTGAGTTTAGCGTATAAATTTCTTGACACCTGGCTTAGCAACGAGCAATATGTTACAAATTAAACCCAATTAAGTAATGACCGATTGGACTAAATTTCGCGACGAAAAATCTCAATCGCCAATTGGTAGACATTCAATGTTTCTAGCAATACATTCAATACGTGCATTTATCCCATTTTGCCAACACCTCACAAAAATCTTTCATTTAAACCCATATATTTACCTGAAGTCCAGTGCACTGGTCAGCCAACTTCCTGATCCTATCAAGCACAACGTCGACGATCTCCTTGCCAATGGTGTAGTGACCGCGGGCGTAGTTGTTGGCCGCGTCCTCCTTGCCCGTGATCAGCTGCTCGGGATGGAAGAGCTGGCGGTACGTGCCGGTACGAACCTCGTCTGCAAGAGGAAATTTAGCCTTAGGAATTAATGATGACATGGATATAAGTCCCACTGTAAAACGCGGCACATTATTACAACTAAGAGTTTGAAAATTGAGTAAACTGCATGTGACCTCCTACTCATTAAAAAACTTTTGAATGCAATATACAGTTTGTGAGTTGTGACGTATTAATATTCGTTAGAGATACAAAAAAAAAAACACAATTTCAGAAGATATTACTTATTTTCTCATTATCTATCTTAAAACAATACAAATAGAATATCTATGGGGTGGATGTTTTCATAAAATAGTCTGCAAACGAACAAGTGGTTACTCGACAGCTCTGTGGAGTATAAAAAGGGGTGATATTCAGTTCAGTGAGTCAATTCGTTTTTAAAAACGGCTAATTAATTAAATATACATAACAGCATGATATAGTTCTAGTTAACAAGAATTGAAATTAATATTTTTCTATTTGATATCATAGATCTTCAATTTAATGTATCTACATACTTCAAGTCGTGCTTACTATTATGCGTGATGGGACGTTCTTTCTAAAAGGAGTAAACAGTTACCTATGTATACATTCATATCTTTGCAACATAACTAAAATTTAATAATTGTTATTAGTTCTGCCTACTCACAATTATCCCTAAATTAAGTCCATTAATCACAAACTCAGACAATAATGCACCTACAAAGAAAATTACAAAAATGCAAAAGGGAAGTGCAGACATTATTGGGCCACTCGCAGTACTCATCTTTACGAAGTCAATTGAACGATGCATCCACTTCTGAATGTATAATTGCTTTCATTGGGGCCTCGGTGCAGATGCCACGCATGAAGATAAGAATCCTTGAAATTCAACGCTATTTAATGAAGCAGTGTTAGATAAACTAATGCATTTGATTCAATTTATTATGTCGTTGAGTGGAATCTTCTTGATTTGTCGGCATCAGATACTAAAATAAAGTGAATAATTATTTTTGTAAAGATCGACAAATGCTGCTCATGGTCTTAACCATAGATAATACACTTAAGAGCGTTTATACCCTGCACGCGCTTTTTGGCTTAAAAACAGGACTTTTCAAATGAGTTAATAGCCACCAATAAACAATTTCAAGGTAAAATAATTAGTACTAATTTTAGAAAAGGTTATCATCTAGGGATTTTGGTGGAAAACATTATAGATTGATGGATAATTTGTGAGTACTATAAGGATTACTGAACACAAGTTTCGTTATTTAGGCTTTAAATGGCAATTTAGAAGCTTAAGATATCCGAAACCACTAAATATAAGATGAAAATAAAAATATTATCAGACTAATAAGACCCTTATGGAGGGATTTTGCTGAGAAAAATAATCTTTTTGTGTTTACTTCCTGAAAAATAAAAATTTAAACAATGCGAAATTATTCAGAAACTCTCGTCAAGAACATATTTTTTTTCACCAACTTATCGTACATAATTTTTTATAGCAATTGCATATTACAATAGAAGAACATCTTATCAATAAATTACCATTTTTATATTTCAACAAAATTAGTTTTCATGTTTTCTACAAATATTTTAAAAACCACTATAAAACACGCTGTCCGACGTGGATCAAATCAGACCGCCGCAAGGCCTTCTAGAGGGAGGACGTATCGCTCGTCGCTCCGGCCTGGCTGCAGTCGATTATGCCGCGCGTAATAAAAATAGCCACGCGCGGAATGCGATTACCACATCTTAGTACTTGGTAGTAAAATATTTAATTATTTTTATTACCTACAATGATTTTGTAGTGAGTATAAATTATGTTTCAGGTAATATAATGGGATGTAATTCCGAGGCTAAATTATGTTATGTATTGTACTATAAAATTAAATATATTTCGTAATTGTAAGGGGTTGTAAGGCCCCTAACACTATTTATGTGTTCGAACACGAAATGATTAATAAAACGTCCGTAGTGTATACTGATTGAACACTGATTTGAATGCAACTTAACAATGTAATAATAACGAAAATATGATTAGTATCCAAAATTTGTATTATTCTTTGCTTGCACAGTAATATTTGTCTACTTATAATGCAAATAAAATATTTTTATGATATTATATTACAGTTACATTTCAATTGAATATTTGAAGCGCACGGATCAAAGTTGTTTGAGCCGATTGTATAGCGAGCCGACGCGGCAGCTCTACGCACACAGCTTTGGTCGCTTATGTGTGCGTGAAATTAACGAAGAAATACCTATAGTTGACTTTGCGCGCAAGGTGTATACGCTCTTAAAGTCTTAACTCTCAACATTTTCACGAAACTTACACAAATAGATGAATGTTGCTGAACTTTGACCATTGAGAGTGAAAGCAAGTAGAAAGGTACTATGGACATTATTTAGCCATTAGGTATCTACCTATCAACTGAAAACACAACGCAAATGCAAAACAAATCGCGTTACTTTACTTGATGCCGCACTTCCTACTTAAAGATTATATCTCCAAGACATTAATTAATCGATTTCAAGTTTGCGCTGAAACCCAAGTCGCTTTTTTACCAAAGGTGCAATTTAGAAGTTTTCTTTAACGTTAAAGCTGCGTGTATTCAACCAAATTCCTACGATCTGACGATATCAAGCGTTCCAAGCATTATTAATCAGTCTGAAGCAACTCGTAAGTTAGATCTGGCGGCTAAATTCTAGCCCAAACCACAATAAAGGCTAGACAAAAACGTTGCTAAAATTATCCACGAAGGTTGTAAACTAGTGGCGCGGTTTAATAGATCGCCGGCTGTTGAACCCGCGCCGTTAGCCGTGAGCCGGCAGCCTATCATTACAGACTAAACATAATGTCATTACCGCATCAACGAGTTACAGATACTAGCTGAATGTAACATTTTTAATGAAAATTTTCGTTTATCAAACATGCATAAACATAAACTAACGCCTTTTTCCCAGAAGGGGGTAGGTAGAGTTACCAGGACGTCCACATGTCGTCTTGTATGTTCTGTCCCACGATGTGATAGGGGACGAGCCTATCGCCATATCGGGCACAATAGGCGTGACGACAGTATCAAAATGTCAAATATTTTATGATGTTAGGGGGAAAAACATATTAGAAGGGTTTATAACGATGTTTTAGTTTTAATCCAGAATTGGAGATTAACAAGATTTTCAATAAAATAAAAGTACAAAATATAGCAATCGGCCATTTTGACAGAAACGCTAACCACGACGCATGATGTCACGCCTATGTAAACCTGCCGTAAACATTACCAATTTCTTTAGAAATGTGGAATGTGAACTTTACCGGAACCACTTGTAGACTTTAGAATTCATTTTTATCAAACGAAATATGTTTTGTTTCGTTAACTTTCTTCGCTGCGCATAGACACTATGACATGTTTACCTAGTGATGACGTTATAACGGACGCCATGACACCTACTAGCTTTTCTGTGCACTATTGAAAGAAGACAGCCTCCGTGGCGCAGGCGGTTAGACGCCGCCTGTGAAACGAGAGGCCGCGGGTTCGATCCCCGCACCGAGAGAAATGTTTGTGCGGCCCACAAATATTTCTCTCGGGTCTGGGTGTTTGTGAGACCGAAAAGTCTCTCGTAGTTCCTGATACCCACGACACAAGACTCGATCTTAATGTGGGGTCAGGACTATGTATGTGACTGTTGGGTGTTATTTATTTATTTATTTATTATTCGAAAAATGGCTTAAACTGTGTTAAACCTTTGTTAATTTTTGAAATATAGATTATTTCGTATATAATAAGTGTGTATCTATATAATAAAACATGATTTTAAAATAATTCGTCATGCCTATTTCCTGATTCCTGGCTAATAATAAATATCACTTTGCTCGACTCGGGATTCGAACCTGCAACCTCAGATTTGTAACCGATCCATAGTACAACTACGCCACTGAGGCAGTCAAATACTTACATTATTCAAAGCATCTTACATGAACATGCATTAATCTAGTCTATCTTTAGTCATTAACCATATTTTTATTGTACATGTAGAGGGGTCTAACTATGTTCACTAATCACAAAAAGAAGATAACACACTAAAGCCGGTGTAATTAACGCGAGCAACGGAGCCTTCCTGAAATCTCAGACACAATAAACATAAAGCCCGTTTGTAAAACAAGCCAGGCTCATACAAAGGGCCCCTAAATAAGTAATATAGTAGTCAGCGCGTCTGCGTTTTTGTGCTGCTGAAAAACCATGGCTTTTTGTCACGCACACTTCGTAAACCCTATATTTAACCACATGAATGATATCAAAATGTAATGTATAAACCGATTTGCGGCACGAAACACATCGATTTGTAATTGCAGTTGTTTATATCGATGCAGCACTATCTAACCGCAATAATCGTTCATTGATAGTTCAGTGAAATGGCGTGTAGAGGTATTATTCCCGGAAAAACGAACGCAAAAGCCGAGGTGGTAAAAGTCTTGTTTAGGTAACTTTCAGTTAGATAAAATTTATTCAAAGTATTCTATACATTATAAGTCGAGATCGTGTTTTATATTAAATTAGAAAACCATAACTTCCGTAATTACAATATTTAGGAAGTAAGCACATATTGGTGGCAAAATAACAGAAGTTACAATTTAAGACAAATTTTGACCATAGCAAAAGTAGTTTTAATAATAAAGAACTTCGTTCCAATAAAGTAGGCACTCATTAGTCATTACTAAGCCACTATGCAAAAAAGTGGAGCAGATGAAAAAAGTAATAGTCAAGTGGAAACAAAATTGTAAAATCGATGCATTGCGTACTTACACGGATATCAATTTGTACACGTTCTAAAATTAAACAACAAATCTTTTTTATCCAAATCCTTGAGCCGGTTTTGTCTTTTTATAAGCCTTCCTTTCCTAATATAGATGTTATGTAAAATTGAAACCTAATACACACATGATCTAAGGAAATACGATACCTACTGATCGCAGCAAGACGCGACATGAGGTCGGTCTGTTTGTGGAAATACAGGATTATGTTCCCTAAATGAGCTATCATGTTTAATCCGCCGCGCCGCGTCATTTCACGCTAATATTGTCACGAAGCTAATGATGACGTATCTACGTGGAATGTGGAGTAAGTAGTAGTGGATAGGATGATCCTATTTATTGTGTTCTAAGTTATCTTAAATATCCAAGATCTGACTTCCGCTACGCTAATGAGGAATGGTAATTGTTATTTGTTTTCAACTTGGTTTACAGAAATCGTGGTTACAACCTACAACGCATATACAGCCATTTGCAACATTAATTTCAACACACGATGGTACATAACTACTAGATATGCAAGCTTACCAACGACAGTAGGCTCCAAGTCGACGAAGACAGCCCTGGGGACGTGCTTGCCAGCGCCAGTCTCGCTGAAGAAGGTGTTGAAGGAGTCGTCTCCGCCACCCAGGGTCTTGTCCGAGGGCATCTGGCCATCAGGCTGGATGCCATGCTCCAGGCAGTACAGCTCCCAGCAAGCATTACCGATCTGGACTCCGGCCTGGCCGATGTGGACTGAGATGCATTCCCTCTGAGGACAAAAGAGAGTTTGGGTTTAGATAAGAAATACTGTATTTCGTTCCGTGTTAAAAAAATAAATAGTAGTGATTGTTGTAGTAATTCAGAGGTTACTGTCACTGTTATTTATTTAATTAAATCTATCCATGCTAAGATGTGAATCAGATATTATGGTAGACTAACATAGATCTTTTTAGTTCGATTTAATTTCAAAGTAACTCGTAGGTTTTCAATATCATACAAAATTGATTGAACTCGCTATATTGTTTGCGCTTTGCCCCATCAAATATATTTTTACAAACTTCTTGCTTATTGTATCAACAATGGATACTCAATTACGTGCGTACAAAGGCTTTGCCAAGTACAGTGTCGATTAAGGAGGTAATTACGAGTTTTTAAAAAAAGGCAACGCGTCATGGTGTGTAGTATTTTTTACAAAGAAGTGTTTGTTGCTTCACTTGGTAGTTTATTTCGGTGTGCTGCACGACAATAGTGACGACAAAGCAAAATACGGAATATTGTGGGATACGCTCCTTTTAAAATATATTCAGTACCCAAATAATTCATAAAACCTTGTGTACCTACATACCTAGATGTTTATACATGGGAAATGAGGCGTGTCTGCATTTTACCTATGAAAATATTAATTTAAAGATAGGCAAACCACATTTACTGTATAATACCATGCCTAAATAGACATAATAACTCATTGCAACTTAAAAAATATTAATGTTAGTCTTATAAAAATCTGGTGTATGTTGTCCCAACATCATACCTAGCAAACAAAACCGCTGCTTTTTATCAACAACACCACTACTTAGTGCGTGACCAGTTTTTACTAAAAAAGAAAATTGGACCATCACCCAGTCGCCAAGGTAGGGCAAAGTCTGTGCGGCCAAGATTTGTAGTTACGAACTTGTGTAATTGTGTATACGCTTATTGTACAAAGCACGGAACTTTGTGCGCCAGATGACTGAGTAATTTCCATTAAAGAAAATTTACAACAAATGAAGTTACTTTAGCCCTATTATGGACGAAAGAAAAAAGGAAATTAGAAATTCTTGGCTTTTTTATAAGTATTTGTTTATATGAGTCGATGTTATATAATTCACATCTTAGTTGAATTTGATTTTATTTGAATTTACCTACTTTATTATAAAGGTTTTAAAGTTAAATCGACTCTACGATATGTTTCTAATTTGGAAAGAAATTCTCTTTATTCACAGACTATTTTGAGAAGTTTCATTCAACATTTTTTACTTTAGGTCTAGCCACTGGCATAATCCTAGAGGCCTAAGCACTTAAATCCTACCTAATACCCACGCTATTGTCTAACGTAAGCTAGCCTGACATGTGTAGTGTGAACAACGTCGGTCTAGACTCAAGTTAAGCCAGTCGTGCGTTAAGGGCGCATGCATGATTTCATGCCTAAATTGGACGTCTAAATGAGCTGTGATGAAGATACGAGTCACAAAGACTGGGCTCATCAGAGCGAGCTTTTGATACGTTTGTCATGCACGAGTTGCTACTTAGTGGTCTGTTTATTTTGATGCACATTTATGTTAAAATAAATATAAGTTTACTGACACACATTGCTTTATAATTACTCATGTGTTCATATAGTAGTATTAAAACAATGTTGTGCGTATGTATTCCCAGAGATTCACTTCTTGTTCAATCTGGGAGATGTAGAGTCGTTAATATAGTCGGTAAATATTCTTTATTTCAGTTTTTTATTTATCACACGAATTCATCACTAGGTTTTATTTCTTATTGTTCTAGTTAATACATACATATATTGTAAATGAATTCTAGATCTTTGTTATCACGGAGACAAACCAATGATACATATTTAAGTATATATAAGCCCATATATATATATATATATAAGAACAATTTCAAAAGGTTAGCGATATTCATGACAGAAATACTAGAAATAGAAATAATCTAGTCAGTCATAAGACCAGGCTCCAGAAAATTTGCAAATCTTTAAGGGTTACTGTGTACATTTCTGTAATAAAGTTCCCACTCACATAAAAGCCTTAACTGTAAATAAATTTAAATCTAATATTATATAAATATTATAAAATTTCAGAATACTTAGAAGATAGTAAGGCGTGGGAATAAAACATAAGTCCCCGGACCGGATGCGTGTACTTTGTTTAATATAATTAAAATAATTATCCCACTTGATTCACCATAGTTGTAGGCAATTTGAGTACGTCATGCTCGCTTTAAGGTCTGTGCTTGCGGCGGCGTCGTGTGCCGGGTCGGTCACTTCCCTATAACACGGTTGAGAAGACCGATGGCTGGCACATGGGTCATACTCGTGAACGGGTGCTGCTTGTGTAGACTGGTCTGCTCAATTTGCTTATAATGATAATATTAAATTACTTTGATTTTATTTTTAATTGCCTTTCATTGCTTTTGCTGAACAGTGTATACCGATTCCGCGGTCTGGGCGACCTCACTTAACTCAGCCGTACAATATAATTATTATTATGAATAATTTATGAACTGCTCTGAATTTCAACTCCTGTATGATCACTGTATTGTAAACTTATTTTGAAAAGAGCAACGCTAGAGTTTCTTGCCCGTTCTTCTCTGGCGAAAACAGCCTTCTGAACTGGGTGGTAGTGGAAAAAAAAGTGACTGAATCTAAATAGTGTATGACATTTTATGGATTCAATAAATATTTTCATTTCATTTCATTTCATATAGGTACGTCCCTCTACAGGGCACGGGCCTCTTCCACAATCCAAAGTACGTTTGAGAGTGGTTAGGCCATATAGTACGCTACGCAGACCTAGTGCGGATTGGAATTATTATATAAACTTCTCTTGGATAGACTAAAAAAATGTTACAACGCATGAAAAATGTTTATTTTTGTTATTATTTCAAACATCACGCAATTAACTAAATTTCAGAAAACAAAGCACTATTCTGTAACAAGGCTCTAAAATTATACCGGGTATCTCAAGACTGCTACCGAAAACGAAGCCGGGTGGTAGTTTTAGTGACTACAAACACAATGCAACCAAAAATTTCGAAAAGAATCACGACAATTATTATTTTATGATTTTTTAAATATCTTCATTTTTGGGTGGTAAATCCATAGTTTTTGCTAAAATAATAATTTAAACACTTTTATTCCTTAGAGTATTTATAAATAAAAGGGCATACACCATTATTTTAGGAAAAAAAATATTTTCCACTCAAATACGGTCAAAGGAAAAAATAACAAAAAAAAATTTCGCTTTTTTATTGCAACTTTTTCTGTTGCATTGTGTCTGAAGTCGCTTAAACTACCACCCGGCTTCGTTTTCGGTAGCAGTCTTGATATACCCTGTATACATACAATGTGAAATTATATAAATACACAATTATAAATGTCGTGTATTCTATACATAATATGCTGAAGCCAGACTTCATTTAAATGTACACAAATGTTGACGCAAACATGCGTGACTTTTTATGCCGCATCATTATTTATTGCAGGAGGGTTCTATGATAGAAAAATTCATTTGGTTACGAAAATACTCCCCCCTTATTATTAAATATTTGTGGTTTTACAAGGAGGGAGGACGCAAAATATAATAATTATATTGTGATAGTTCAGTTTTACACGCAACGTATATTATATTGATTGAATAATATATTCAAAGGTTTCGTGTTTTTCGTGGGATTCGTGTGTTGTTAAGCGATATACATATTGTTACATTTTATCGTACTCGTATGACGACTTTTCTTAGATTAGGTAAGTCTAAAGAATTTTAAAAGTGAATCATACAACAAAACAGGTTGTTTTTTTTTGTAATGGTAGATATTACAGTTTCGGCATGCTCCGTGATTAGTGAAATAGAAGATGGATAGCGGAGTTATTACTACTATGAGGCACGCGTGATTCCTATCAGGAATGAACTATTGACATGAAACTGAAATCGCTCTTTTATAGCCTGCTGAAAATAATGGGTTTTCTATTTGATATAAAATTACTACTGTCAATTACTTTCCAAACTTTGCGTATATACAGTATTTCTGTACATCATCTCTATCAGCTTTTTAATACATATAATCTTTATCTATTTACACTCATCATTCATCATCAATAATACATAGCTATGTTCACTCTTATTTTGATGGAACATGAAAATATTGAAAAGAAAATAATAAATATTTTAGGAGAAAATTCACTGAGATACAAATAATTTACAGTTTAGTTTTTGTCTGTATATATACGACTTATAATGAAAAAAAAAATTACCTTTTGATGAGCTACAAATGTAAGCTGAATAATTGTGAGGTGGCTCGTTTCGATGGAAGCTTGTTGTAAAATATGATTGGTTTGTGTGTAATTTATATCTGATACGAACGAGATGATTCTGCCGATCATAGCGGGCGTGGATAATCCCCACAAATTACATCTATTATACGAGAGATGTCGACGGAAAAAATACTTTTATTACTCGTAAACTCATTTGGTAGTTAATAAAGAATATCGTGAGAAGCAATATTGATCAGCCGAGGTATACAAATCGCGTTTCCTCAGAAGAGTATAGGCAAGATATTTATTTGCTACAATAAAGCATCTATTCTTCAATTATTGTATAATTATAAAGCACATAGCTAGATAACTATTCTTACACTTTCGCCGACAATGTCATTTATCTAAACCTTCTAAAATTTGTAATATACTATACATGTATGTTCTGAATTAACCCATATACGTCACGGGGCACGGGTCTCCTCCAGAATCGAGAGTATGTTTGAGAGGGGTCGGGTCATACAGTCCACTATGCTGGTCTAGTGCAGCCTGGCGGACTTTACATAACATTGATTTTTTTATAAAATCGCTTTTGTATGCAGGTTTCCTCACGATGTTTTCCTTCACCGTTATAATGCATTGCGATAGACACATGAATCTGAAAAGTCAGAGGTGTGCCCTGGTATTCGAACCCGCAACCACTGTGAACATGTTAGCAGTCACGTCAGGTCTATTATCAACCGCGCACCATGTACATGTTTGCAAGTTTTTATATAAACCTCAATATCTATAAAACGGATATAACTTATTTATGAAAAAGCAGCCGTATAAAGAAACAAGCGTGTTTTCCATTACGGGGCCTACTGCCATAAAGTACAAGCTGCACGAGGGCGCAGGAGACTGGCGTCCTGCCAACATTCACAACCTATCCGCCATCCGCAATGCTGCAGTTGTTGTGGTTGTTTTACCAGGTTTTAAAACGGATTTTTATTGAAAATGACTTGCAAGTTATAGATTAATTCATAAAGCGCTGGGCTTTGAAACATAAACTGTAGCTGGAGTACTTATTATGTTAAATTCAAAGTAGAGCGTATAATATGTAGAGTCACTTATTTCATCTATTAAATATGGTATTTTTTATAACACCAAATAATGATTATGTAAGTATCTACAATATATTCTATCCGTTCAATAAATTATGGAAATGTAGAATGAAATATTATAAATACTTACTCCTAAGATTATAGCTTGAATATAATTTGAGATATGAAGGTACTAGTAGGGTCATTTAAGTTGTTAGTTTCATCTACTGCAACAATAATGAGAGAAGCACTAAGCCACTGGTGGTAGGTCTCTCATATGTGAGAGGCCATCTGGGTGGGTACCACCGCAATGTCTATTTCTCCCGTGAAACAACGCAGTGTAAATGCACTGTTGTGTTTCGGATTGAAGGACATTGTAGCCAGAGTAACTACTGGACATATTGAGACTTAACATCTTATGTTTCAGGATGGCGAGCGCAGTGGAATTTTGCTACTGTTTATGAGCGGTTGTATCGCTTACCATCAGGCGAGCGGCATGCTCGTCTCGTCATTCATTGCAATAAAAAAAAAATGCCTATGAGACAACCGTTACCTCATCCATTTCCCGTTGATTCATTAGTTAAAACAGTATGCGCTAAAAGACTAAGTGCCCGTGCCGTAAAACTGTCTCCGATATAAAAGTTAATCGCGCCACGGTCCAAAGCATTGAGACAATGAGCGGCTTGGCCCGGCTGCTTATTATTTACGGATCCGTAACGTCCAATGATCCGATTGTTAAATTGCTTGTTTTCTTATGTCCACTTCAATTATTTGGGTATGGCAATTGCAAGAGGAAGTGAAATTATAATGCCATTACACATCGACAGGGGAACAGACGTTTTGGCTCTTTGTAACATTTCCTTGTATCTTAGTATTTACTACCTACTATCGAAAAATTACAAACACCGAAGTCTACTCCACACGACACCATTTGATAGTCACTAAAACGTGGTCTAAATTAGATTACAATTAAAGATTAGCAAGCGGAACAGGCTTAGCTTTTCTATATTCGTCGCATTTTCCCTGCGCCAGTAAGACCAAACTAAACTAATTTAGAGTTGTGGTTAATGATCTTTATTAACTCAAAAGAAATTTACATTTCACTTCATGAGTTATGTACAAAATAATAACTAAAGCTAACATCAGAACATTAATCAAACTATAAACGTATTTGTTAATTCTAATTGCAAAACAAAGTTGAATACAAAACAAAAACAATTTAGAGTTCATTTTGCAAAAAGACGAATAATACTACCATGCAGCAATTTGTAGTACAAAATGCCACAATTACCTACACGAAGCTCAATGCCCCCATATCGACACGTACGGCACCCTCCGTTCAGTTGATTGATGACATTTCATTTGCTGAAACCGTACCATACAGTGTCTGAAACTACGGCAGCACGAACTTTATTACTTGAAATTAACATTAACTAGAATTTGTAAGCAAATGTGCTGAGTTAATGACGTTTAAATGACTTGTGTTTAATGCGAATGTCAAGACTTTTTGAGGTTGAATTGTAACTTGTCATAAATCAAGTCTTTTCATTTTTACATTTTTTTATACTAGACAGAATGGCAAGACGAGCAGGTCGTTCACTTGTAAGCGTCACGCACAACCATTAGCACTTATCACCATCATTCAGAAGCTTCGATGTATATTTGATCGAAGTTCAGAAGTTATAATTACTAAGCAATGGCAGTGCATATGCTCGTCTCCTCGGGATATAAGTTAAGCATCTTAATGCCTAGTAATCATTGTTTGTATGTCGTTAAAATCGGAACACAACTCTAGCATATCACTACTTGGTTGCAGAGGAACAAAAAGCGGTAGGATCTTGCGAAACATTAGATAGTCCTTTTCATACGAGGGGCAGCCATCTCAGAACTATATCATCATCATTATCATATCAAACACAGAAAGTCCACTACTGAACATTGGCCTCCCCCAAAGATCTCCACAACGACCTATTGGAAGCGAACGAAAAATATATAACGAGAAATAAACAGAACTATATACGAAACACTTAATTTGCACGGATAAACAAAATATTTACAGCAACTATTTACTTATTGGAACAACCAAAATATGTTAATAAAAATATGATAAACAAAAACCCTCAGAAGATTATGGCAATAAAACACTTATTACCAAAATGCTTAAGTGAATTAATAAAACAAATATCCACAACAACATTGCAAACATTAGAATTGTTAATGAAACGCCATCTTGTAAGTATTTCAAGAGCGTAATAAGGGAATTCACTTGAATAAGTAATGCACGAATGATACAGCTTTGCTTTATTTATGCTATAACTCAGTTTATTTATAAACTTGTACATTTTACGAGGTTTTCAGCCGCTGCACCCCGGGTTCGATTACATTTAGAAGTGTGTGGTTAACAATTGTACAAGATATTTTGGTAAGCCATTTTGTGGTTTCACTCGAGTATCACCTTATAATTGTAACTCTTCGTTTGGTTGTTAGTAAATGTGTGTGTTAAGACTATACCTAGGGAAAACTAATAGTAATATCTATCTACCCGAGCTCTATATTAACAGGGCGTTGACACAATCGGTAGTGATTAAAAGTTTTCTTTATATTGCCTAAAATTAATTCAAGGCAATTATCCGACAAGTTTTTAACTGGAACGGGCGACTGAAACACAAAAACTAGGACTTTAAAGATTGGAACACACGGATCATGTCACGAAAATTACGCGTTTATACTGCAAAGGAATCACGTGTACATATTTAACTTTAACTTCCTAGCAGATCGAGATAGGTACTAAAATATTGCTACGAAACTAATCACAACATTTTTGAATATTGTAATTTGTAAATGAGTAAAAATTTTACAAAAAGTTTCAACCTTGCCGTGTTTTAATACTTAATTTAATTTTCTACCGGAACTCTACAGCCGGAGTATTGATGGATGGGTGTGGAAACCACGCATGTGCAAGCGGAAGGTTTTAGGGCGTCCATAGGAAGCACTAGAGCTTCATTACAGCTATTTGAATGCCTGTGTTTTGTAATTAGGGGCTTTCTATCGTAGGGGAGTTTGTTGTCAAGTACAGCTATTAAAACAAAAGAGGGCTGGTGAAGATATTAATATTCTTCCCTTCTATCTTTGCTGTAAGGGACACTGTAATATAAGTGTAATTTTGTTTTAAAAGTTTCTAAAATTACAATTTTTCATATAGTTAAAGGGAAGTATCCCTAAAGGCAATTTTCATCTTGACCCAGCGACATAATTGTTATCATTATGACACACAAATTACATGTAATCGTGAGTAAAATAATTTGAGGATTAATTTTGTAAAATAATTGTCCTACTTTAAAGGCGATTAAAACCTCGCATGATTGTTTTTTGCGAACCGTATTAAATACATATTCGTACGAGGAATCAATTTGCCATTATTTTTTATAAAAAAATAATGTAATTGTGATATGATACATACAATCGGATTAAGCTGGCAACATTGACATTCATATATTTTTCATCGACACAAAGGCACTGATTATAAACAGCTTATTAACAAACAAACGAAGCACTCCTTCGCATTACTCACAACATAAGTAACAAACTGAATCTATGTTTACACGTAATAGAGTCGACTGAGGTCAACGCACCGGCCAACATTAATTTCCTCCAGCGGCAAAAGAAAAAAGTTAAAATAAAAATGGTTGCCTGTAAAGTCGGTTTTACGGGCGAAGATTTTACGTGACAACGTCTTTTTCTCGGTAGAATATTTATTGATATGAATATAATTAAATTGCACAATAGGAACAAGGAATTGAATGAAAATAAGAATTGCACAAATTTTAACTATAGAAATATATTTTGTTTACTAAAACATTGTACATGTAATGACGAATCTAAGCACTCCATATTTTCACTACAGACACAGCTGACGATACTTTAACCACACGTGTGAACTTGTATTGTGACGCTTTCTTGTTTTTCCAACGCCAAGAACGTTCGAGAAAGACAAAGACAGAGACACAAGCATGCGCCGATTCAATGCGCCTAATTCTCTAGTGCTGCGCGCGCACCGTTACGTTACCGGGCGTTACACTTTTTCATAAGTGACTCCCAGCCGCAACCTAATTTAAGACGTTGTCACGTCAATAAGAAAAATCGTATTTTGCCTGCTCTCGATTGTCGAGCTCGTCAAGACGATTCCTCTGACTCCAAACACGGGGGGTTTACTTTAAGAAATGACGGAGTTATGCCTGGACAAATATTTTAGGGGAGAGAGGGAGGAATTTGGGGATTTGGTTGGGGCCAATCTGTAGAGCTCACCGAGCCGGTTCCAAAGATACCAAACTCGGTGGGTCTACGATCTATATTGGCCGAGATAGGATTGGGGGGGGTGAGGTAAATTTTCGGGGTGGGGGTAAGGGAGGGGGGGGGGGGGGAGGAAGGTTTCGTGGGGAGGCTAACTTAAATTAATTTTTTGGAGGTAAAATATTTTTTTTTGGGGGTTAATTTTTTGCGTAATTTGGGATTTCTGGCGGGGTCAATTTGTAGCCCTCACCAAGACGGTTCCGAGGATACCAAACTCGGTGGGTCTACGACCTATGTTGGCCGAGATAGGATTGGGGGGGGTGAGGTAAATTTTCGGGGTGGGGGTAGGGGAGGGGGGGTAGGTTTCGTGGGGAGGCTAATAGGCACTATTTCGGAATAAGGGTGGGGGAAGGCAGGGGGGGGGCTATGGGACAATTTTGGAAAAAGTGGGTGAAACTGAAAAATAATTCTCTAGTGCTGCGCGCGCACCGTTACGTTACCGGGCGTTACACTTTTTCATAAGTGACTCCCAGCCGCAACCTAATTTAAGACGTTGTCACGTCAAAAAATGGTAAAAATGAAAGACACATGCATTGTTCGACGGAGTCATGGTCGACGCTCTGAATATTACTTGACGAATCGCTCCACGGGAGCCGGCTACTGGTATGTTTTAATCAGATAAAACTATTGGATTGATTATGAGTTATTTGGATAGTTTCCATGACTAAAATATTATAGGTGGAATATGACAACACATATACAAAAATATATATACAACATGTAACAGATTTAAATGTAAAAGCGGAAAGTAGTACGTTCAGAATCAGCTACTGAACCGATATCAACATTTTTTTCGGTAGGTATTTTTTTTCAAAATAATTAGTTAAGACCAAGTAAATTACAGACACTCCTTCGTTTAGTACTCCGAACAAACGAAATTGAAACGTAACTCCAGCACATAAGATCATTTTTAAATGAATCACTAAACGAATACTCTAATAAACTAAATAATGAACAAAAATGAACTTTATTTCGATAGTCATAAAGTTTATTTAAGCAATCTATCATTAATCAAACGCACACAACGATAGGCCTCAATAAACGTAATAAGCTACCAAAATAAATAACTATCATATTCTCTTTTCCGCACATTTAACTACAACTAGATAGAGCAGGATGCAGCTATTGTTTAATGCAATTTGATCCATCCGACAAACGACGGCGCGCGCGGCGGTATAGGGATGCGCCGCGAAAAAAATTACTCCCGGTATTTGCAAGGCCGGGCGATCCAAATCCCGCGCAATACATGCACTTAAATGAAACAAATTAAATGTAACAAAATCAATATGAAAAGAAACAACAAATAGGTATTTCTATGAAAAATAATTTCGGGGAACGTTAAAATGGTGATTAAATTCGGTTTGTAATTTTGCTACAATGTATGCGGAATCCCGGTGTGTCAGATATCCCGTTATTGCAATCCCTAAATGGGCACCGAATATGTGAAAAAAATCTAGTCGTGCACCGCAGTTATCTGTGTCTACTTGTGTTTAAGTGTTAAGTAGATATTTCGATAACTTTCGCGCGCGATGTCTTTTCGGTATTCGAATATTCAAATACACTGAAATGGTGAGAACTTTGGCACTGTGTGGTGATAATGTATCATTGGCATGTCTGACGGTATCTCGATGCTGAGTTCGGAGAGCGCTGGATAGGTCGCGGCGAACCTGTGCAATGGCCTCCTAGGTCACCTGACCTGACTTGACGTCTCTTGACTTTTTTTGTGGGGACGTAATAAATCTCTGGTATACTTCAGTGAAAGTACTAATGTGGAGGATCCAGGATGAGGAGGGTAATGTGGAGCAAATTCCTAAAAGTGAAGTTTTACATAAATTACGTGAACAATTACGCAAATGTGCATCAAAGTGTATCAAGGTGGTGGACATGTCGAACATATTTTAAAAAGAAATCGCCTCATGAGTGCCATGTAACACGTAAGTTAATTTTGTTGTATTTTTTTGTGTTGTGATTAGGTTGTGATTCCCAATCTAGTATTCGTTGTTAGATATTGCGTTATCTTATTATCTTATTCAATAATAATGCAAAATAAATGACGCCCGTGTCCTGCCCGCCTGTAGGAACTAAGTTTAGGGGAAGTGAAATTAATAATATTTTATAGCCGATTCATGCAAAATATTGTCTTATGTTGGGTTCGTACGCATTATATCTAGTAAGTAAAATATTTAGATTTTATAGTTAAAACACAAATGTTATGCTTACAGATTAAATAAATAATAATTTGTTTACCAAACCACCCAGTAATCAGTTACGTACGTAATTTGTAATTTGTATTTCGTTTATTGTCAGCTGTTTCTGCCGGCGCGGCGCGGCGCAGCGGTCGGCGACCGGCGTTAGGTACTCGTGTGAATGTGTCTTGTGTACATGTGTGCGTGTCCGGCGAGCGTGTGTAGTAGTACACTCTTATTTGTAACTCGTAAGGTGACCATGTTAAGTACCTACATTTGGTATAACTAATTTCATAAATAAAAGATTTTGTAATTATGATAGTACGATTTCAAAGCATAAACTATGATTGCAATAATATTTTAAAGTTGGGGTGTCTGAGGTTGTGAATTAATCCTGTTACACGTTGTATAAATACGGGGGTGGTAAAAATCATGCAATCTTAACTTCCTGCCCCTGAATTTTAAATAAAGTAAGACTAACCCTTAACTTATATCCTTGATATAATAAGCTTAAAATTGCTTTATAAATATCGTATGACGGGAGGGCTCGAGGGTTGGTGACGTCAGCTGACACTCCTGTCGAGTGACTCATAGCTTTCAGCTTTGTTTGAACTGAGGATCGGGTTACTGAATTTCTGGATAAAGTGTTTGTAAAGGATTAGATTCTATCCTTATAAAACAAATTGTAATGGACTTTAGTCTCTATTGCTGATGAAGGCTACTAAATAAATGAAAAAGTTGTCAATAAAATATTTTCGAGTGTTAATTTTATTTGGCTAATGAGCTATTTATAAAAAAAGATATAACTAAAAATAAGCGCTAGTATCTAATTTACACGATCAAAGAGGCAAAAAATATCGCGGGAATATTATCTTGTTGGAATGTAGAAATTACGTGTCACGCTGTTTTTGTGATCAAATTCGACATCGACTGAAGGAGTTTCGGAATTACAATTAACTTTATATTCATTCAACTTTTAGCAAATGTTTTTTTGTTCGTATTTAGTTACTTGGGATTGTTTATTAAATACAAATTTTCTCGCACTATCACAGTACAACTAATATCTTTCGATTTTCTAAAGGGTGGTTAAAATGAGATTATTACATATGCCTATATCTATATGCCTATATAATAATAATTTAAAAGATTACGATCACTTAAAGAGCCTACATGTTTCTTTCAAAAAATTGGGTCGTGTAACTTTAGGGGCACAAACTCAACGGCATACAAAATGAAAGTCGCCCCATGTCATAATATAGCACACTGAAATCTACAAACTAAGATTTATCCAGAAACATTTACTGGAGCAGCTGTAGTGATTCACGGTTCGCGGAAACTCCGCATGCACTTTAAATGGCTCTCATACAAAACGTCCCATTTTGTACAGACGTTTAATATTAATTTGAATGCTCTGAGATCGCCATCGCTGTGTCATCGAAAAACAATATGGCTGAATTAATGCGGCCATATTCAAAATACTTGGAACTGATACGATAAAAAAATGCTTACTTACTACGTAGACAGCTAAAAATACTATTGGTATTCTATCTTATTGCCCTGGCTTGGTACCTGTTTTTTTGCAATCAGACAATGACGCATTGCAATTACGAGTACATACTTAGATATGTCTGAGCTTAGTGTCTAAACTAGTATATCTCTAAGACTATGATCTATCAATGTCCCTATCACCAATCAATCAATTATATATAATTAAATCTTAAATTTCATCTGTATTTAATTTATCTAATTGTTTCTTTTCAGATATAGTAAGAAGATAACTAAACTAAGAATATACCTAGATAGTGACAAACGTTTGCTAACCACAAGGCGTGATGTCGTGCGACCACAACTCGCCTGCAGCTTCTAGTTCACTTATAGAGCCATTGATTTGTATTTCAATCATTATTGTATTGATATAAATATTTATTTATTTATTATTTATTTATTTATTTATTATGTGCATGGAAAACCAACGGCTTACAAATATTTTATAAGTAATATAATGTACAACATAGAGCCAATGATAGGTCTTCACGGTTATATAGCAACATAAAAAAAGTAAACAAAAGCAATAGGAAACTAAAACTATAACAAAAGCCTTAAGAGAAAAAGAGAAATAACTATAACTGTATAAAAAAAGAACAATAACTGTATAAATCACTACACACCAAGATATTATTATGTAACTCATACAACTACATTACCAAAAAAATTAAGGTTGAGTTCCTTCCTAAATTTCGACACACTTGTACAAAAAGGGTCTAATGAAAACTCTTTGCATATGCTATTATAGTCTCTCAGTGCTCGAATCATAAATGTATTTTGTCTATAGTTAGAAGATACGGGAGGGATACATAAAGGGGGATTAAACCTAGTTGATTTTGTAGGAATATTAAATTTAAATTTATGCAGAATATCAGGACAATCAATTTCGCCGGACAATATCTTAGTTATGACCGAACAATCAGCAATACGGCGACGCATATGTAACGGAAGAATATTAAATTTTTTACATAAGGCCAAATAATTTTCGGAATGATAGGTTATTTTTAATTTGTAACAAAGGTATTTCATAAATCGTTTTTGGATGTTTTCAATGCGATCGATATATTTGATATAAAGAGGGTTCCAAATCTGCGACGCGTACTCAAGGTGGCTCCGAACAAACGCGCAATAAAGTATCTTTAAAGTTTTTGCCTTGGTAAAGCTTGAGGAACATCTCATTATGAAGCCAAGTGCTTTGGATGCTTTAGAAATGATTTCATCAATATGTACATCGAAGAGAAGTTTAGAGTCATGATAAACTCCTAGATCACGTATCACATTACTGCTTGGCAACACTGGATTATTAAGTTGGTACACCGTTTGTATATCAACGCGCTTCCGACTAAAAGTGACTACCGAGCATTTTTGAGGGTTGAGATCAAGCATATTAGCTGTACAATAATTATAAATAGTCGCAATCCATCTTTACTATGGTTGAAGAACAAAACATGTGACATTGAGGTAATATGGCAAAGTGGCGTGAATTGTGCTATTCAATAATTTAGTGACCCATAATAGAAACTTAAAGTATACCTAATAAGTATTTTTAGGGGCATATCTATTGCTCATAAATAAAGTAACATTACTGAATTTTCCTTTTGGATTTTATTTCTTAATTGGAACGACTTAAGGCTGTATGATTCGAGAAAGATAATAAGCTTTATAATTACAACAAATCTTATGATTTTGATTACCCGTGGTAATTACACTGAACAATCAAGCGAACTATTTAGTGATAAAAATGGTCGTAGCTATTATCCATGGGTGTGGCATTTTTCAACTGGCACGGCATAATGACTGCACTGCACCCGATGGTAAGCGCCCAGTCCCATGTCATTCGATACAATTACGCTGGCCTACTAAGATGCTTCTTCACACTATGGCGGAAGGATCCAAGATTACAGGAAGGAGGGGAGCTTTGCTATTAAAAATATTATTTAGTTTATAAACTATCCACAGATCAATTATCTTGCTTAAATATGAACCATACCTGCTAATTAATTAATTAAACACGAAATTCCGTGCGTGGCAACACGAGAGTTCATACATTAACACATTTAGCCACGTCGCCATGGGGTTTGGTCACGCGCGCCACACCTCACCGTCCAAATTAATGAATTTCAATGGATTCCGCTAATTTTGAGCAGTTTTGAGGGTGCCTCTGTATTTACTAAAGCCCTCAGGGTAGTTCTGGCTATTTTAATATCTGTTTCAATTTGAATTATCCTCTACTTTATATTATACTCCAATAACTAATCCCAATCCAAATAGGTATAAAAAGTGACCTAAATCTTGGTTGACTTCTAAGTTTACACAAATCCTACTTGATATTACTGATACAGATTATACTTTTGAGAATAGTGATATCCCAAAAGTTTAGAGGGTAAGATCAGGTACTCACGCAGTCGTAATCCAGCATGGCCGACTTTTAACACATTGCTTATCAAAATTAATTTTCAAGAGTTTTCACCCGACATAACAACTCATTGTTATATTTTTATGACAAAAATCACAATGTAATCATGTAATGTTCAGAGAACGATGTAATTTATCTATTATTAGATAATGGTGGAGAAGCATACGTCTACCCACGCGGGCCACGGGCTTATTGTGCATTTTTTACCTCGTAATGAAGAGAAAAACAACATCATTGTCGGCGCATGGATTAGTCAGACATGCAGACAAAATCAGACCAAAATCGCTCTATATTTGCAACTAATTATTATTGGAATCGTAGCAACATGCTATCTCTCTCTCTCTATGTCTCTCCCTCCCTGTCCAGCCACAGGATCTCCACCGCTGAACACAGGCCTCCCCCAAGGATCTCCACACTGGTTGTTGGAAATAGCCAGTATCCGACTACTTCCTGCAACCTTAACCAGGTCTTCGTCATCGAGAAATTAAATCGTTTTCCTATCGGAACAATGTAATTTTTCGGATCATCAGATTTTTGTAAGTTCTATAATAATTGACAGATAATCATATGTAACAGAGATAGTCGTATGTCACTACTCATTACTTTACGGTTTATCTGAACGGTATTGTATTGACTAGCAAAAGCAGTATCGTTTCTTTGCCCGTTGCGAATCAGTAAAAATTACGAAGGTCCAGACTTTAGGGATGGGTGCTATTTTTCTACATAGATAACTTTTAAAGAATGAATGCATTTTAACCGATTTTTTATAAAGAATCATTTCTAAATCATATAAAAACAATTAAGCTGACGAGATATGCACTGTTAAAAAATAATTTGTTTTCCTTTGTAGTGCATTTGTTGTGTTAAACATCGATATCATTTTGTTGATATTCTGTATAAGTATGTGAGTAGTATGCATTACAAATTACATATTACTTTCATGATTGATGTTACAAATATTAAATTAAAAAGAAAATCGAATACTCCAGGCGAATATGATTATGGGCGCTCGCAGTGGACTGCAATTACTGGTGAAAGGTAGAAAGCATGCACGCATCGATCCCAACAGAATTACTCATTGTATTGAATACATTAATTTATATTTTACCATTGTTTCACATTACCAAATGGATATAATTTTATTCATTCGAAATTAATCCATTTTGCTTTTATCTAGCTCTAGTTGTTTCCAAGGTTCTACATTTGCTATTTCGCCCGGCCTTTGACATTGTTGACGGTAAGATCATAGACTCTCGTATCATTCCTAGCAACTTCATGCCAGCGGTTCTTTTTACTTATCTTAGGGCCGTATTCTATGAAAGTTAAGGTCCATCATGGTATTAGACACCAACGTATTCTTACGGCTTTAGTGACGTGTGACAAAAGCATTATGATATTTCTTTCAATTGCAATAGATATTTCTGGAATTTATCAGCCACATTGCTGTAAAAACTATTCGACAATCGATATAGAAATCTAGCAGTTCCAAAATTCTAGTGACGTAGTAATGACAAGAGTCTCAAAATCAAAGGTTCACAAATCACTTTTTTGAATTTCGTGTGCATCGTTTCGTGTGCCAGTGTGGCCGTCACAGCGTTTGGTGCCAGTACCGTTGTCGCACCGTTGTGTTCGTGATCAACTAAATTACTACTTTATTACTAAATTAGCTTTTGTTCGAACTCTTTTTGTTGCAGCTTCATGCATATGTTCTAAAATTATATGTTGAGAAACTAGTGTACATTAGATCGTGATGTTCCTCGCCCATTAATATCCTTAGGCTTAAGGGGGTGTTAGGGACACTGCATAGATACTTTATTTCCTATTTCAATGAATGGCGAGACGAGCTTACCGTTCGCCTGTTGGTAAGTGATACGACCGCTCATAAACAGCAACAAAATTAAACAACGACATGAATTACAAAGCAATGTCTGGTATTCCACTGCGCTCGCCCTCCTGACACATAACACGTTAAGTCTCAATATATTCAGTAGTTACTCTGGCTACAATGTATTTCAAACCGAAACACAAAAGTGCATTTACACTACTGTTTGCCGGGAGAAATACACATTGCGGTGGTACCTACCCAGGCGGCCTCTCACAAATGAGAGACCTACCACCCGTAAACTGATCTACTTATATCTTTTGAAGGGGACTGTTGGCCCAATCTAACTTTGTATTATGATAATAGTCATGTCATAAACTCTAGTAATATTATTTAAGCTTCTTTCAACTTCACTATGTCATCAATAAAGGCCAGCAATGCATCAAAGTTCTGTAGATGTATTTGGGTTTCTGCGAGATGATCTTAATTTTTCAGCACGAATTCCTGACTCCGAACTGATAATGAATACAAAAATTAAATATCACTTTACCCGACCCAGGATTTGAACCGGAAACCTCATTTTTGTAATCGTACCGTAGCACAACTACGCCATCGAGGCAGTTAAAAGTTTAGAGGCAGGCTTAAGTTCCTATCACACATTGCCCCGACAGTCGCCGTTCAACCGCAAACAAATATCTTCGCAACTTCTTACATACATATTATAAAAAAACTGTGAATTCTCAAGACAAAGTTACGTGTGATGTTAATTGGAGCCCGACAGTCACGGGTGGCGCGCGGACACCGCAGAGGATCGATTACTGCCACCGAAGTCCCAACTACACGATTACTGTTGCATGCACATATTATTCTTGTAAGCCAATTGAATAATCGGATTACATGACGCTTTTGATCAGGTGTTTAAGATGCAATTCCAGAGAAATTGAAAATTTTAAACTTTCCGAAACTGTTTTACGTAATTTGTAAATGATAGTAATCTGTTTCAGCCCATATACGTCCCACTGCAGGGCACGAGCCTACTCTACAATCGAAAATACGATTGAGAGTGGTTAGGCCATATAGTCCACCACGCTGGTCTAGTGCGGGTTGGCGGACTTACATACCATAGAAATTCTTATGAATTGCTATGGTATGCAGGTTTCCTCACGATGTTTTCCTTTACCGTTTTAGTGCGTAAATGTTATTAATGGATGATATAAATATATTGAAACAGAAATTGATACAGCTTAATATATGTGATGGCGATATTATTTTATTTTGGGGCATAATGTTTTGTAATGGATTGCTCGAGCACGAATAAAACCCAGTGAAGCTACAAGATTACAAATCACATTTGCGTTAGCACCCTAATAATGTTATTTTAGAACTGTTTTAATATGTATTATAATAAATATTAATAGAAAATGTATGCAACAAATATTATTTTTTGTCACAATAACTTTTGTCATACATTGATATACACTGCGAATTGAGATCGACACAATTATCCCAAAATCTAATCGTTTTTTAATGGTCGGAAAATGTCTTACAAATGAAAACCTAAAGAAAAATCGTAACTTGTCAGCAATTATAGATACATTACATTTCTCACGCTATTGCCAATCTTAGAAATTCGATCACAATGGAATCAATTAATTTATTACGTCATTAAAGCTCTTATCTGTAATTTACATATTAAGGCGAAATCTTATGAATGTTGTGGTTGTAGTTGAATTAATGTACTTTACCAAAAACTATAGATAATGTTACTATTTTATGTAACATTAAATTTTAACCCAAAACCCTACAGTGGCATTATAACACATTAGTGGCATTATGATACATTATTATTTACTTGCTTATCTTCCATTATAATTTCTCCTACAGAAATATAACAATTTTGCATCAAAACCAACCAGCTAAACTTACAAAATACAATTTCGTTTACAAGAGGGAACAAAACCCACCCGAATATAAATCAAAAACGCTTCGGATTGAATTGGACAATCCAATAAAAGCAGTAAAGTGCAGTTACCACGCGTCTATAGATTTTTCCGGACAGTCCCGCCGTCACGACCACGCCACACTTCGCACGGGAAAGCTTGCAAGCTTATACATTATTTATTCATCTGCACTAACGATTTGCACGTACGATTTATTCAAATCGGAATCACGATACTGTCTATTCGCTGGATAGTGTGAGATGTGGATCAACTGACAACTACGGAATTTTATAAGTATATATTATTGCAATGAATGGCGAGACGAGCATGCCGTTCATCTGATGGTAAGCGATAAAACCGCTCATGAACAGTAGCAAAACCAAAAACCACTTTTGATTACAAAGCAATGATTGGCATTTCACTGCGCTCGCTATCCTGAGACATAAGATGTTCTCATGATGTCTCATAATGTCCAATAGTTACTCTGGCTACAATGTCCTTCAATTCAAAACACAACAGTGCATTTACACTACTGTTTGGCGGGAGAAATAGACACTGTAACCTACCCAGGCGGACTACCCAGGCGGCCTTTCACGGATGAGAGACTGCCACCAGTAAATATGTATATCATTGGAGTATGATTTGATGGGATTGATTCGACATAAAAATCATGGTAAAGAAGGATTTTCATAAAGATCCCCGAAAGATCAGTTATATTGGTAAAATCAACTATAAAACCTGATGAGAATTGCCTGTTACAGACTTCACATCCCAAAAAAGTTCTTGTGGAAAATTCGCGGGTTTCCTTGCCTTCATTCTCTTCCTACACGTTTACACCGTCACAACTTTGAATACTATTACTAAAAGTAATTTAATTATTCATTTTAGTCAAATTCCGGCTATTTCTTATAATTGGAAATTTGGAACTAGCAAATCACGATAACAATACTTTGTACAGTTAGATACTTACTATTTCTGTTATACAACTTATATTATACCTCGTATCATTTAATAAATTTCTCATTATTGTATCCGGAGCCTTGACAAGCGAACACGACACGCTACATTCAATATAAATTCTATTATTCTAATTGCTGCATTGTTTTTCCTGGAGCTAGGAGAACAGAAAGACAACCATAATGTTACAATGTACTGAATTCAGCTCTGTTTCCTTGTTTGTGTAGCTACTGCATTTAATTAAACATTAGTTTATCGGATATATGTTTGTTTACTAATCACATGCCATTTGCCATGTTGTCATTTTCCTATATTATAATTTATAGTATTATTATATTTTAGTAATCCCTATTGTGGATATCCCAATGTTAATGTTAGCACTGGATTGCTACATCGATATAAGTTTATTTCCGTAAATTTTCAGTAATCCTTTTATAAACCTCACATCGATTATAGAGGCTATTACGAGTATACCGTAATTACACTACCGATCTAAACGATTTTCGTTTTCAATATCATTTTACTCAAGTATACAGTCAAACGGTTTAAAAAAAGCTTTTTGAAAAAGAAACCATTTTCGTCTAAAGTGTTAAAGCCTCTCATAATGTATATCAAACAAAATACTGTATATCTAGTATTTATATTATACATCAAATAATTAGATACTAACTGAAGTTCAGACCTTGTAAATATTCCGAGACGAGTCGACATACAATCTACATACAATATGATGTGTCAGACTGAATGTCCTGCCAACAAGTCGCCATTACTAATGAGATCAACTCATACATGACGCCTGCATCATTTCTATAGGATATCGATGCGAGGAAATCTCTCCGTTCGCTGAATGTTAAATGTGTGCCTTTTATTAGAAATTAGTGATTCACTAAAGCTAATTTAAGACTGGTTCTATTTTGAGTTAATTTGTATCTTATTGCCTATGGAGGGGGTTAATGAGGTTCGCTTGTGAAGGTAATCAATTTGTGATAACTAATTCAAATATTCTCATATAAATTAAAAATAAGACATAGACATTTATTTTAAGGACAAAACCCGATTATAATTATAATATTTAAGTACAACAATATAAATAATAAATATTTGTAATTTTTGTAATAAACAAATGGAGCAATATGCATGTATGTACAAATATAGGTGTTATTATAAAATACAGGGTATATCAAGACTGCTACCGAAAACGAAGCCGGGTGGTAGTTTAAGCGACTTCAAACACCATGCAATAGAAAATTTTGCAAAAAAAAAGCGACACATTTTTTTTTGTATTTTTTTTCTATTGCCATATTTGGGTGGTAAATACATTTTTTCTTAAAATAACAGTGTATACCCTTTTATTTATAAATTATCTAAGGTATAAAACAGTTTAAATTATTATTTTAGCAAAAACTATGGATTTACCACCCAAAATATACGATATTTAAAAAATCATTAAAAATTAATGTCGCGTTTCTTTGCGAAATTTTTAGTTGCATTGTGTTTGTAGTCACTAAAACTACCACCCGGCTTCGTTTTCGGTAGCAGTCTTGAGATACCCGGTAGATATAAGTATATGTAAGTACTTAAGGCGAATATTAATTATAAATAACTTAAATATATGTATACTTAACATATTTAATGTGGAGAATAACCCATATATTATTAAAATACAGATGCAATAAAAAAATAGAACAGAATCATGAGGCTTCTATATCAAAAACTTTTTGTTTACTATCCAAAACTGCCAGCTAAACACAGTTGAAAGTATTTTTTCGTGACTGAGTGAAATTTTTTGACTTTTTTAGCCGTTCAATTTAATTTATGCATGAAAGAAATATTCGTGACTAATATTTTTGATAATTTATTTACATTGACATGCGATGCAGTTTTGGTTTCATATTCGAATCGGTTTTAATCAAAGAAACCACAGAAGTTTGAGCCTTAGAAAATTATAATTCGTAATTTCATGCACTTTCGGATTTTATTAGACCAAAAATAGGTTTAATTATTTATGTCTAAACTTTAATATAGTAGGACCCAATTTGACGACAGATCTAAAAAGTCCAGGTTGCCTGCAAACATGAAACATTTGCGCTTACCATCAGGTGCAATGCGGCCACTATGCCGGGCCAGAGTAAAAAAAACATATTAAAAAAGACAACAGTCTTAGAATAGAAGTCGTCAAGAACCGTCGCAACAAAAGAAATTAAGCAAGAAGCAAGACCATGGTACCGGTCGGGAAAACGCCACATAGAACTAAGTTACAAAATGGTTTCATAGTCCCAACCACTTTAATTAGTCTATTATTTGCCTTAAAATTGAGAATTTCAATTACATCCAAGTTTGGAGACAAATAGATGAAAAGAATAAGAACGTAGTTGTAGGAGTAGGTACTTATACTTCCGTTTGGGAGGAAAACAATAGAGCATAGTCTCGGAAATGGCTCTACAATCTACATTTTGGACCGGGATTGCCCGCAGCCGTGCGATGACCTATTTCGGTTCGCTGATTGGATTTTCGTACAGGCGAGTCTAGTGCCAACTTGGATTCAATTCCGACTTAGAACACTTAGACATAAAAAGTACTGCAGTTGGAAATTTGTATGTAGAATAATTTATGCACTAAATATTTTTTCGTGTGAGCTTGTATTTCATTTATTTCTATTGTAGTCATTCAAAAGGCTCTACTATTAAAAGTTTTAAAAATGGCGTCTGACAACGGAAACTCTTCAAACAACTACCGAAAAATGTGCACTGCACTGAAATTGGAATAAGCTTTGTCAGTAATTTCAGATCCGAAATGAAAAATTCACATTAAAGTTTTAAAACTTAATTTGATGTGTATTGATTGATGGAGCATAACAAAAAAAAAGATATTTCTCTGAAGATCCGAGACAGGCCATTCAACAAATTCGGACATGGCTATCAAAACACAGAAGTACCGTACATAAGTATTGTTTATTATTCAGTCCATAACAGCGTAACTAACAAGATATCTTTATAAGATTTAATGTTGCAAACAAGTTATATGAAGATTTTTCGTCTGCTTAGTCATAATCTAGTTCTACAGAAAAAAAACACTGCTGAATGTTGTTGGCAGTCAGAGAGGTAATTAATGTTTTGGGTACCAAGATTTAAAAATGCCAGACTTTTCAATATATGCAAAATGCATGGCTCTCCTTAACACCTTTTGCTCTACCTAATTGACAAAAAACGATTGAAATCATTTATTAATAAAATGATTAACTATTTTTATCTGGAATACGATGCTTTTACATGTATTGACAATAAATCAAAATTAGTGCCAGTGGTTAGGGTAGAAACCTATGCAATATTTGACGCTCGGACGGTCAGAGTTTAATGCATGTGTACAGCTCTATTTTAAACCTATTGTAGCCCATAACCATAATATTTTCTTGTTATTATGATACAAAAAAAAAAGATACGACAACAATATCATCCCTCAATCATATATGTAAATTATGTACAAAATATCGTCGTTTAATTTACAACATTTTAACAGCTTAAACCATTCTAGGCCTGTTTCATATTTTAATAGCACTATTAGACCGAAGTGCCTTCATTATAATTTAGGCATAATGTATTGATTGTTGAAGCCTATTTTGTTATGTAGGTACTCTAATTGTTTTTACCAAATGTCATTACATACTATATTCTAAATGACAAAATATATTTGTGAATGCGATTATACTCATCATATAATTAATAATACGATTGTAAAAATCCGATAAAAATATATTAAGCATGGAAATAGTATTAAACTTTAAAAAAAACAATGAACGAACAAAGAGTATTTAGTATTTTACCCTAGTAATTCAGACAGGGCTAAGGGTGACACAGACAATAAAGCGCATTATATCCGCGGGGCTTGAAATAATGCACCAACCCCTTTCCCTGGACCCTAGTGCATTGTTAGGGGACCAGGATTAAAAAGAGAGCAAAATCAATAAAAAATCTGAGCGCATAATAAAAAATTGTAAACGAAACCGCTAAATTCTAAAGAATATTATAAATTTACGGACCTTAATTGTTTGTACAATTTTAAAAAATTGTGTCCTATATTTTGAATGGCTTATTTTTGCTAGCCCAATGTCCATGCACTATACAGGGTATATCAAGACTGCTACCGAAAACGAAGCCGGGTGGTAGTTTAAGCGACTTCAAACACAATGCAACAGAAAAAGTACCAAAAAAAAGCGACAATTTTTTTTTTGTAATATTTTTCCTATGACCATTTTTGGGTGTTAATTCATTTTTTCCTAAAATAATAGTGTATACTCTTTTATTTATAAATAATCTAAGATATAAAAGTGTCTAAATTATTATTTTTGCAAAAACTATGAATTTACCACCCAAAAATGACGATATTTAAAAAATCATAAAAAAAAATTGTCGCGTTTCTTTGCGAAATTTTTAGTTGCATTGTATTTGTAGTCACTAAAACTACCACCCGGCTTCGTTTTCGGTAGCAGTCTTGAGATACCCGGTATATTAATAATAGATTAAAATGATTGCAGTAAAATTCACGCAGCCTTCCAGTAATTTCGAACGAACAGCTGTTACCATAAGGAATAATAAACTCCCGTATAATTTAACTGTTTTTGTTTTCTAATCTAAGATTAAAAGCTAAATATTGGCACTATGCATAATTTTAAATAATTACTATTTTATTAAAGAGATTAAAAAATATAACTAATTCAAACTTTTCGAAAAAATAAAAACCAGCTAGAAATTTAAACGAAATTCCTAATTGAAACAAATAAACCGACTTACCATTTTGCAGTAAGTTTTTTGTAGTATTCAGGAGCGAGAGGCTTGGACGTCCGCTATGCAACGCACCGGGCCGAACTGTGCCCTCGGTCGACTTACTGCCAGCTTTATACACTGCCAGAATCGCGCACGTCCTATTCCGATAGCTGACTGGTGAGATAGATACGATATCGAATTGTACGGATATATCCTGGATTTAGCTACATGATGTCTGTTGCTGACCGTAGGCCTTTCCCAAGGAATCGAGGATTTTCAATGAAACCTTTTCGAAGCTTACTAATATCGTTGCGAGGTATCGATGCCTCCGTATGTATGATTGAGATTGATCTCAGCAAATTCGTATAGATGGGGAACGGTATAGAATTTCTTTGAATACTATCATAGAACTAAATTATCTATTAGATGCATAAATGGCTTAGAGGTTGCTTAAATCTGGAAACGTGGTTTTTTTGGTCTTCGATCTTGAAAATGCATGTTAGCATGAGTTTGTGTATACTAATTAGACGATATTCCAAAAACACATTAATTTGTTTGTTGTTACGATTTGTATATAGAAGTCTTTAAAATTGGTCTTTACCCTCTCCGTTCTCTCCCTCCACACCAGGACAAGCGCAAGTAAAATAATAAATAATATAAACGCTGCAAATGAGAATCAGAATATAAAGTGCGTTCAACTTACAGGGAAAATAACATTTTTCTAATAGAAATTCGTATGACCACAAACTTAACAATTCAATAGTTTATATCTTGGCCAACTATAGGACCCCTAAATTATCATTGAAGTAGTATCCAGAATACTCAACCCGCACTCCTGCCTTGCCCAACAGTTATTTGCTTCCACATCGAGAAAGCCTCGTCAATTTTAATCCCATTAAAGTACGTGGAGCGATCGATTGTCGAAATAACCAGAATAGTGGCGTTGATTCAACGCTAGTGTGTCCAGACGCCAGACCATTTTTCAGTTTCGCTTTTAGTTTATAGATGACTAAGAGTTTTGGATGGATTTTTTGTGAATTTATTCTGTGCCTTGTTACTTGTGGTTTGGATTTATTTTTGTATTGGTTAACTGTGTATGGTTCTAAGGTTTGTAAAATCCAATATATTTAATAGGAAAGTCTGGTGCTGCTCGAACTCTATCTAATCGTAAAGGAGTCCCGAGTATGAATATATATTAACTAATGCTATTCATATTGTAAGTAATGTATTATGTATGATTTAATCAAATTAATATCGTAATAAATAAAATGTAATCAAATAAAGTGTCTGCCAAATGTATACAGATCTGCTTATTTGGAACTATTGATAGGATCTAGGCTTTCAGTGATTGTTGTGAGCAGATTCACTTCCTGCCAATAAGTTTATGAAGAGTTATCAGCTGTATAGTGCGTGGTGGCCTGTTGGTAAACGGACTAGACGCGGCTGCCAACATGTTCACGGTGGTCGCGGGTTCGAATCCCAGGGCACACCTCTGACTTTACGGAATCATGTGTGTATTGAGAGTCAATCACCACGCACTAAAACGGTGAAGGAAAACATTGTGAGGAAACCTGCATACAATAGCGATTTATAAGAATTTCTATGGTATGTAAGTCCGCCAACCCGCATTAGGCCAGCGTGGTGGACTATATGGCCTAACCACTCTCAATCGTTTTCTCGATTGTAGAGTAGGCCCGTGCCCTGCAGTGGGACGTATTTTTTTTTTCATTTATACAGGGTATATCAAGACTGCTACCGAAAACGAAGCCGGGTGGTAGTTTAAGCGACTTCGGACACAATGCAACAGAAAAAGTTGCAAAAAAAAGCGACAAATTTTTTTGTGTTATTTTTTTCCTATGACCATATTTGGGTGGTAAATACATTTTTTCCTAAAATAATAGTGTATACCCTTTTATTTATAAATAATCTAAGGTATAAATGTGTTTAAATTATTATTTTAGCAAAAACTATGGATTTACCACCCAAAAAAGACGATATTTAAAAAATCATAAAAAATAATTGTCGCGTTTCTTTTCGGAATTTTTGGTTGCATTGTGTTTGTAGTCACTAAAACTACCACCCGGCTTCGTTTTCGGTAGCAGTCTTGAGATACCCGGTATGTATATGGGTTGATACAAAAAATAATGAAATTTAATAGAATTAATACAACATCTAGAAGATTATAGTATTCTAATTATGCTTCTTGTAAAATAAATAATTGAAGGTAATACATAAACTAGTCATAAAATATCTTGTACTCCAAATCGCCAAATTAATTATTCACGCTGCGTACAGTTTTGTAATTTGTCGTACTTTTTTTGGTAAACCATGGTTTCCCTAGCAGTAGGGTTGAGATGAATGGGGATAAAGCAAGGGAACCTTGACCCTCAGTGTGTCGCGAATATTATTAGATACAATGCACGCGGGGTAGTTGCTACCCCTTGTGCGAGATTATGACATTATGACGTTATAACACTAAATGTGTTACATAAATTAATTTGTTGTATGATTTACATAATAATAATTGATTTGTGGGATAAAGGATTTTGCTGCTTTTATAAATGGCCAGATACCAAATACACAATATATATTCAGCAACACGCATATAAAACGTTTAAGTGTGTTTAATCCATCACCATTGTATTCCTGAAATTGCATTTCCCGTAGAAGTTGATGGCAAAACCAGAGTTGTAATACAGGAACCAGTAAAAGAAATAGTATTTGGTTCTGACACCCAATATACCCAATATAACCCTTCCTACCAAAAGACAGTTTAAAGGTGGTTCATCTCGATGATTTGGCAAGCTGGACTAGTTCTATATCCTTTCTTGATTGCTCCAACGGTCTCTAAGGACTAAATAAAAAGGGTTAGGAGGCCTACGACATTCACATACACTTTCCATCTGCCCCGAGTGCGGATAAGATAAACAAGCTACAGTCGGTAAAACAAAGTAGTAAATAAAATAATTTAATTAAAAATTAAAAGACCGACTTCAATGTGCACTACAAAGTAATAAATAATATATATTTCATTGTGCTAGTAGTAGTACACATTGATTAATTTTCTTATTGACTAGACTAGCCAACAAATCTTAAATACGTAATATTTTGAAGGCGGGTACGGGTAAGTGACGAACGAGAACAAAAAGTAATGTAACACAATTGAATATTACCTACTTGTAGATGTATCGTTGGCGCTCAGTTAGGTCCATATGTAAACTAGAAACAAATTAATTTAACATATTGATCCTACGTGTACATTTGTTGAAATTTTAATAGAATTAATATGTGTCATATGTGTGATCTAATTTTAATGTATTGCATACGATCAAAGATACAGTGGTCAAGGGTTTCAACTCCAGGGTACACCATTGACTTATTGGAGTAATTTGCATATTTATATACAATTACTTTAACAGTGATAGGAATCATAGTGAGGAAAGTATAAGAAAGGGAAGGGTTGTTAAGTTTGCATGTTTCACTCGATTGGAGATAAGTCCGATACTCAATAATGTTGATTAAGAGCTGATATATTAAGGAGGGGCGATTTTTCTATTTGTTATCAGGACAGGGACTCGAATTTGCACCCGATATGACTATAGACTCTCGCCCCCAATCACACCGAGGGACAAAACACGCAAGGCGTAACGTGGGTGTCCTGGTTTATACCAGGAGAATCTCTGCATACCCCTTCTGGGAAAATGAAGAAGGGGTATCCCTTCTGGGAAAATGGCGTAAGTTTATATAGATTAAGACAAATTAATATTGCGTGTAAAATTGCGTGTTTTACGCTAGGATGTTTTACACAAATTAATTTTTTTGTGTAGGTCGTCGTGTTCGTCACTTGGCGACCCGCCTTCAAAATATTACGTATTTAAGATTTGTTGGCTAGTCTAGTCAATAAGAAAATTAATCAATGTGTACTACTACTACTAGCACAATGAAATATATATTATTTATTACTTTGTAGTGCACATTGAAGTCGGTCTTTTAATTTTTAATTAAATTATTTTATTTATTACTTTTTAGTTTTCATAAGCATTGTAATGATGCCAAAGGTAATCATATAATGAAAACTGGAATCAATGTATATAAAAAATGAACCATTGTAATCCTTTATAATTTCAAAAACGAAATTAATATTTTATGATTTTTAAGGAAGCTACACTGTCATTTCGTTTTTATGATAAAGAAAATACTAAAATCGGCTCAACCTGCTAGAGATATTGAGTACACTTATGCGTGGTAATCATTCGTTACCCCCTCACCTCTACACTTCCCTTTTTTTAATAAAACACATATACTTAACCTAATGGACGAAAAATCATTGCGTTTCTGTAAAGTTTTGTGTAGGTTTGCTCTCCAGATATGTACCTATTCATCAGATCATCACCATATTTTATGTGACCAACATTATGTATAATTCGTTCCGAAGAAAAGTTATTAAAAATAATTTATTTACTGTCGCAGATATTTAGTATTTATATTTGTATATATCCCCCCCCCCTTCCCACGCCCCTATCTACTTTACCCTTTCCAACCCCCACCCCCCTCCCTTGTAGTAATAAACTTATAGTGAACCTAATGTAAAAAATAATTATTGCTGTACTGTTCAATTTTGAGGAGTTCTGCCCTTCAGGTCCAAAGATATTCATCAGGTCTTCACAATATTTTGTTTGGTCTTACCTATCATATAATAATCTTTGACAAAAAAGTTATTTTTAAGTCGGTTAAGAACTGCCGGAGATATTGAGTATTAACAATTGTAGCTATTTTCCACCTTCCTTACCCTCCACCCCCACCCTTTTCCCATTTTCACCCACCCTTTTTAATAATATACTTATACTTAATCTAACGCAAAAAGAATTAATGCTGGACCGTTTAATTTTGAGGAGTTCTGGTCGGCAGATCCTAAGATGTTCATCAGGTCTTCACCAATTTTATATGGGACCAACCCTGTATATCATGCTTTTCGACAAAAAGGAATTTTCAAAATCGGTTCACAATTGCCGGCGTAATCGCGTAACAAACATACAAAAAAAAAACCAGTCGAATTGATTACCTCCTCTTTTGAAGTCGGTCAAAAATGTACTAATATCTATAAATTCGAACGGGCAATAGAATTTTGCCAAATATATGAGTGCATACTCGTATATGTATATAATTTCTAGATCGAAAGGCGAAGAAGACATACATCATTTACGTAAATACCACAGTTCCTGAGACATATTTTGTTCGTAGATGTCAGGGAAACGCTTGACCCTGATTGCAGATGTCCATGAACTAAGTTAACGGCTCATGACTTCGATATATTATATCGACGGCTAACCATGGGGCATTAGCTCGTCTCCTTACGTAGAAAGTCTCACTGGACTTCCCATGGCTGAAATTATGATGATGATGATGAATATTAAGATATACTTTTGTATGGGTAGGTAAGCAGGGCGGCGCTAAACACGAGTGTAAATGCACTGTTGTATTTCGGTTTGAAAGACATTGTGGTCAGGGTAATTACTGATCATGTTGAGACTTAACACTTTACATCTAAGGATGGCGAGCGCCAAATGGTGCTGTTTTTTTTTACTACGGTCTTTGAGCGGTCGTATTGCTTACTATCAGGCGAATGGCATGTCTTCTCACCTTTCACAGCAAGTAAAGACAATCAAAAAAGAATTTGATCTTTTAACTTCCTTTTTCCATTCCCAATATTTGGAATTGAAACAACTGTTCCTGTTATAGTAAAATCGATAACTAATTAATGCCTTTTACGTAACAGGTCGTCACAATTGAGCTTTCCTCATTTCGTATGCATTTTACATGTGAATAGGTACTGGTTCGTGGGTTCTAAAAGTAATTTCAGCGCGGAAGTCCCTTGCATGTTTTATTGGAACGGAATTTGTTAAAGCAGTCTGAAATTTGTAATTTAAAATATTACTGGAGCGAAGCTGGGATAGATTTTTTTATCGTAATTTTTTTAGTTGCATTTGATAGTCTATTTCAATTTTAAATTAAACTTAAGGTGATGTTTTTGTGTCGGAACACTAACCTCTTGTGGTACTAACAGATTTTAATATGTTTTTCATTTGCTAGCTCAGTTATTAAGAAAGTTTATATGCTATACTTAACATCAAATTGTAGCAGCCATTTGTAATATAATATCTAATGATTAATCATATAACATAGATTTTTAAACCAAATCATAACCCGATTCTTGCAATGATCACTTAACTCAGATGTAATTAAAACACCCATAAAAACCGACACGTGCATAAAAATGTCTCTATAAACACCATTTGATTCACATTGACCCCATAATGATCGCACGTGAGAATTTATAATTGAACGTATCACTTGCAATGTTGTTTATTTGTTTCAATTTTATATTGATTTTGGAAGATCCATAAACTCATGACCTTTTGCCAGAATGGGTAGGCAGAGGTGGTACCAGGACCACCCACGTTTCACCTTATAAATGAATAAATAACACCCAACAGTCACCTAACTAAGATCGAGTCTTGTGTCGTGGGTATCAGGAACTATAAGTGACTTTTCGGTCTCACAAACACCCAGACCCGAAAGAAATATTTGTGGGCCGCACAAACATTTATCTCGGTGTGGGGATCGAACCCGCGGCCTCTCGTTTCACAGGCAGCGTCTAACCACCAGCGCCACGGAGGCTGTCAAATTCCCATGACGTGATCTGATTATAAGTGATCATTGTCACCCATATAATCATCCACAAAGCTTCGATCATGGATGTGTTCCGGATGTGTTGTTGTGAGACGAGCGGGAAAGAAAAAGAAAGAGGAAGGAATTTTTATCATCCGACAATCTCATCCACCGAAAAAAACGTGACAGCAAAGCCTGCCGTCGTACATTGATCTCTTGTGAGGCGATGGTACCGCCCCGCACGGGCCTGCTCAATGTTGAGTCATGACTGAAAAAAGCGTCACTCTACCACTAAAAAACCTATCACCAATCGCCATATCGGGTAAAATTTCAGACTTCGGACATATATGGAATAGAAAATCTAACATGTCTTTGCTTGACCTGGAACTCGAACCCGAGAACTCAGTTTTATAATCGTTCCGCAGTGCAACTGCTGTACTGAGGCAGTCTTTTAGTTATTTAGGTTTAGTACTTTAGAAGATCCCTTGACATCAAAGTCGTCATTCTAATCTATAAACTCATGTCCACTGTTAAACATAGGCCTGGGATCCCTAGAGATTGGAGTCCCTAGGTTCCAGAACTACAGGTTAGAAACGTCCTATATCCATCAATTGCCGATCAGATTAAGTAATGTAATGTGATTATTGTATGGATAAGTTATTATTGCTATCTATTTAAAGTTATGCATATGTTTGCTTTTTTATCACCTCTGCCCACCTCTTCCAAGAAGTCACGTGAGGACAATTGCGGTAATTGTTTAGATGGACTATAAATAAAAGCAATTGATCGCTGCAAGTGTTCGTCAGCCAACCATATGGGGACCGTGTGACGATCTCGTTTCATAATGCTAACCGATATATCGATAGTCACGGCTTAGAGTGTAAGAGTCAGCGAGTTAAGATTTTTTTATAGCAAAAGTCTGGTAAAGGAGTGAACAGATCACGTGATGGTAAGTAATCACTGCTACCCATGAACATGTATAAAGCTTTGATCATCAATATTTTGATGTGGGAAGAGAAGAGAATCTCACTTGAAGTCTTTTCACTCCGATCTGCTATGCGACTGTAGTACCGCCTCGCACAAGCCTGTTCATCTATTCTGAGTCATGACTGACAAAAGCGTGGCTCTACCCCTTTTTAAAGTTAAACTTATAAATTCGTCAAAATATACCGCAAAAAATCTAAGAGATCTCTGCACATAGAGACGTCAATTTTATAGAGACAATTATATCTATTATGTATCTTTAGATCAATTACACCTTGTCGTACTTTTTTATTCATCCTTTATACTCATTATACTACATGTCATAAAATATGTAATATTATAATGTTTGCATTAATAGTTCACTGTAGGCCTCATTAAAAGGCTCAAAGTCACTCAACGAGCCATGGAGTGGGCTATGCTCGGTGTTTCCCTACGAGATCGAATCAGAAATGAGGAGATCCGTAGGAGAACCAAGGTTACCGACATAGCCCATAGGATTGGCAGCAGAAGTAGAAGTGGCAGTGGGCCGGGCACATAGCTCGTAGAACCGATGGCCGTTGAGGCCGAAAGGTTCTTGAGTGGAGGCCACGTACAGGCAATCGAAAGGTCGGACGCCCGCCTACAAGGTGGACGGACGATCTGGCTAAGGTTGCAGGAAGTCGCTGGATGCAGGCCGCTTCCAACAGGTCATTGTGGAGATCCTTGGGGGAGGCCTATGTTCAGCAGTGGACTTCCTGTGGCTGATATGATGATGATGATGATGATTAATAGTTCCTCGATAGAAAAGAACATATCAAGGCAAGTCTTTACTTCAATAAAACTATTATAATTAAAAGTTCTATATTTAATATTACTACAAATGCGTCGATTTGCTTGCGTGCCCAAGTTATTTTATCCCGTGTCACCGCTGGCACGCAAGTCATCCTTGTCCTACGACTTTAAGCTATAATTTCGTCAAATCAAACCAAAACGATTAAGTATTGGAACGTAGTTCCTTATCGTGCGGTGTGAAAGGGGGCTAGACGGAAAAAATTCTCACGAAAAATAGGCACGAAAAACATTTGACAATCGTTTTTTATTTCTTTATTTGAAAATTATGTCATACATTTTATTTAACTCTAATAGAGGCAATAAAATATCCAAATACATATTGAAATGTTAAAGACTATAGTAAAAACTAAGAATACGCTGAAGCCCAAAATTAAGTGGGAAACGTTGCGACAATTTCTAATTTTCACCAAATGTCATAAATCAAATTGGTACAAAAGAAACATAAATTGCATAAATATGTGAAAAAAAAACATAATGATGGTACCCAAATGATTCTTTTGATGAAGACATTTAATTAAAATTACATAATAAAACCGTAAAACATTGATTTTCGATCCTTCTTAATAAATTTATTATTATTTACAATTTTAGTTTGTTATCCTGCTGTCAATCATCAACCCTTCATTTGACTATGTATCTTGCCAATTATTACTAAAATTTAGCTTACTGATTAAATTTATATAACATTATATTTATTAATAATGAAAGGTATTATTTTTATAACTTTTATTATTTACAATTTTAGTTTGTTACCCGCTGTCAATCATCAACCCTAGATTTGACTATGTATATTTACCAATTATTGCTACAATATAGCCTACTGATTAAGTTTATGTTATATTATATTTGTTGATAATAAAAAAATATATATTATTTTTATAACTTAAGAAATATAATTTTATTACAATTCCTTCACTAATTAATCGAAATGAACTTCATTCCATCCTGGTGTCCGCTGACACCTCTCAAGTTTTTTATAATTATTTTTTTGTAAATCACAGCACAAGTTATATGTTTGATCCAATTTAGTTTTTAAATAATTAGGTTGTCACATGATATCACAATCACATGTTTATTTTCAAAAGCCTAATAAAATTATGTACGACAAAATCTTTTCGTTCAACAACTGCGGCTAATCGCAGTAGCGCGCGGTTGGCGCCGGCGGCGCCTCGCGCAGTCGGCCATATTTCAGTGGTAATTACCGACTATTTTGCTGTCTTAAAAGTCTGACTTTAGGTATTAATTGTACGCCCACCATCTACGATTACTCAGCTCAAGCTCTTAGTTTGACCTTATCAGGAAGTTTTTGTGGGTTTAAAAGGCAAACTAAAAGTTAATTCTGTCCCTATTTTCTTGCTAATATCTAAATCGTAAACAGAATATAGTATGATCGCTATTATTCATCGAAATGACGTAACGTAAACTATTTTCAGACTTAATAGAACTAAACTGTGAAAGTTTTTTTTCAAGATGAATACAATATCCTTCAGAAAATATAATTTACTAACATACATACATATTGAACTCGATAAGTTATTGCTTACATCATTTTTATAATTCACTTAATCCAATTTTAATACAATCGTTATTCATGGAAATGAACTTGAATAGGCACTTGAAGTACCTATAGAAAATATGATGTGATAAACTTATTTAATATTTTCAAAGAAATGAACGATCATAGAAAATAGTTCATAGTTATACCTATCTGAAATAAGTATATTTTGAGACGCCATGTATTATAAAATTATTGCAATTATTTTATTGTTTTTATGTGTTCAACTCATAAACAGCCAATGATGATGAAATATCAAGTATGTACATATTTCATACAAACATACTTATAATCCACATAAGTATATCTATGTATCACAAAAATTTTAGGTACACTATATCCATAATCGATCTTCTTGTTTTCAGACAGAGGCTAGGCCGGGAGAGGCTTGTAAATGGAGCGTGAAATCGACGTCGCATGCTCGTCTACTGTTCAAGACAAATGTCATTAAATTGCTCAATAATCGGTGGGCGTGGGACGGCTGTAACACTAATAGTCTAACAAGCCTTTTGTTTGTCTTTTTTGGCGAAATTGAATTAACGTAAAGTATTTTTAAGCAATGTTTTCGTAAAGATGATTCTATTGTTTTTTTCTCATTTTCTCTTATTTCAATGTTTCTCAGTAATCGATCCAATTATCACTAATTCAAAAATGAGGAGCAAAGCTCAACTATGAACGTTGTTAACACCAAAAGATATTTTTAAAAGAATTCTATTGATAACAGGGGAGACCAGGGAGGATCGTAACAATTTTCAGTATTTTTGTTACATCTCACCAACCACTAATTACTACACGTGGAATATTGGTATTTCTATTCTTGTTATTAGATATTTTGAGAAAATGCCCAAACAGTATAAAGGGATGTGAAAAACATATGACTATACCTTTAAAAATTGTTACGTTAGTTATCATTGTTTACACCATTTTGGCAAAATAAATAGTTGTGTTATTTTACTAACACACGAAACGCGAGATAAAACCTACTATAATAAAGAAATTTAGCGAAGAGTTACTTTTGGGGTATTTTTGCAGCATTGATTTTCTAAACCCAAAACCTGATGGTATTGTTCTGTAAGCGTAACTTAGGTATAGCGGGGTTTAAAATAATGTATGTCCGTTATACAGCATATATCAGTGTGGATAAAATATTTTTTCATAAAGTCATGTGTTATCCCGCGTTACCCTCGTCACTGTTTTCCCCCGTTTACTACTTGGAGTTCCTACTCCAAGTAAGACTTAAGTCAATTTAGATGTAGTTGTAAAACCTAAGAGTTTGTGGCAATACCTAAGTAGGCGCCAGGCTCACGGGTACAAAGTGTACGAGTTGAAGTAGGTTGGTGCCTTAAAAAATTTGCGAGCAAATTAATATATTAAGATTTTGATATGAACATTCCTACAGGCGCTCATCAGATCAAATTCATTTCTATGGCTAGACTTCTAGTAGGTATTTACTAAATTTTAAGCACTGTTGTCTAAACAGATATACCCATAGCTAGATTTATGATAACCAAGGTTCAGAGCAGCCATTTATTGAAGGACATTGCCAGCCAGTCACTACTTGATATATTTGGATTAAACATGTTATTTCTCAGGATGGCGAATTCAGTGGAACGTCAAGCATTGCTTTGTAATTCAAGGTGTTCGTTTTCTTTTGCTACTGTTCATGAGTGGTCGTATCGCTTACCATCAGACGAATGGCAGGCTCGTCTCGCCATTCAGTGCAGTCAATCGAAATAAAGATTATAATAAGTAACATGCGGTAGAGTTTTATACGTTAGGAAGAAGTTTATGATTATAAACACAAACCAGAAATATAATAAGAAATAAAAGCAATATATCATTCATAAAATTTAATCAAAATAATTACAGTATATTACACATCCGTTTGCAGTACACGAGTATATACAACTATCTGTAATTAACTATATACATGATTTGGTAACGCACTGAACAATGGCACTAGAACTAAAATATTTACACTTAAATAATACAGGAGCACGAATATAAATATCGTTTATTAAAAATAGGTGACAATAGTCTGATTGGTAGAGAAGCGGACTGTGGCTATGCAGGTTTGATCACAGGCATTTCTTCAAGTTAGGTATGTATTTTAAGATTTAAAGAATAACATCAGTAGAAAATCTCAGTTCCCAATATATCTTACAAAAGTTTTGAAATTGACTAAGACCATAACCGTCGGACGCCCGCCTACAAGGTGGACGGACGATCTGACTAGGGTTGCAGGAAGTCGCTGGATGCAGGCCGACGACAACAGGTCATTGTGGAGATCCTTGGGGGAGGCCTATGTTCAGCAGTGGACTTCCTGTGGCTGATATGATGATGATGATGATGATGATGAAAACCATAACCGACTCAAAAGTAACTGAACAAAGCAGTTTCAGAATATACTTTTTTTTTTATAATGGCCTGGCATTGTGGCGGCATTGCACCTGATGGTAAGTGCCAATGCCGCCCAGGCAGAGTATCCATTGGCATCGGACGGCAGTCCCATGCCAATGGAAACAATTATGCCGGCCTGCTTAGGTGCCTCTTCACACCACGGCGGAAGGACACAGGATTGAGGGAACACGTGCGCCGGCAAACAATTCCACAGCCTGACGGTGCGGCACAGAAACGAATTTGAGAACCGTTTGGTTCGCGCCGGGATGGTGTGGACCGTCAAGCTATGGCTTCGAAAGCCAGCACGCGTGGTTCTGGTTAGGAATGGAGAGGAGGGGAGCAAGTTGAACAATTCCTCAGAGCACTCACCGTGATACAGGCGGTAGAACACGCTTAGAAAGGCGACATCTCTCCGGAGTTGTAGCGACTCTAAGTTGCTTGTAACGTCTGCATCATTTACTTCAGCACTAATTCTAAAATTATTCATATTTCTCAAATCATATTCATACAGGGTATCTCAAGACTGACGAAGCCGGGTGGTAGTTTAAGCGACTTCAGACACAATGCAACAGAAAAAGTTGCAGAAAAAAAGCGACAAATTTTTTTTGTTATTTTTTTCTTTTGACCATATTTGGGTGGTAAATACATTTTTTCCTAAAATAATAGTGTATACCCTGTTATTTATAAATAATCTAAGAAAAGTGTTTATAATATTATTTTAGCAAAAACTATGGATTTACCACCCAAAAATGACGATATTTAAAAAATCATAAAAAATAACTGTCGCGTTTCTTTGCGAAATTTTTAGTTGTATTGTGTTTTTAGTCACTTAAACTACCACCCGGCTTCGTTTTCGGTAGCAGTCTTGAGATACCCGGTATAAGCCAAATCTTTTCTTCTAGCTCAACAAAGTAATTTTAAATTTTCTACAAATATTGCATCAAAATTCAAATGGCGATAGAATATTATTCGTCGTCATTCGATACCATAAATGTAGCATTGGACACAGCGATAGGAAAATTTACTACAGCACTGATTCTAAATTATTATAAAATTATTTATATTTTTCATATTCTAAGCAAAATCTTTTTCCGGCCCAGCAAAGTAATTTTTATCGAATATTGGATCAAGTGGCAATAGAACATTATACCTCGCTGCTCGATATCATTTTATGGGTCTTTTAAATCTATTATCTTTATAACAAGTATAGCATCTTTTACGTCTTCGATCCAATTAATTGGTCTCACCTCACACCCTTCAAGAATATAAGTGTTTTTCTAATCTATAATTTAATTTGTGCCTAGTCTCTCCGTATGTCATAAGTCAAACGCCCCCTCCTGCATGCCAGTGAGGAAGTAACTCTTGGTATTGTTCTGGGTGAAGATGAAAGGAGTTTCTGGACTCGGGCACCGGAATGACTTCATGAGGACCGGAGGCACGTTGTCTGACTTGTTGCCCACTGGCTCCAGGAGATTGTTCCAAAGGAGATTTGCAGCTGGAAAGGAAATATGTAGTTATGTAAGTTAAGAAACCCAACAATTTTTTCATTCATTTCAAAAACAAGCAAATTTGATTCAATACCGATATGGGTGTTTATGAGCAAATATATTTTTTTTATTTTCACGATGACAATTAGTTTGGCTAACCTATACTTTAAAAGGTACCTGCCTTTTTAAAGTATAGGTTAGCCAAACTATTTGTCATCATTTGGTTAAATTTAACTTTTTCATGAGGCTTGATAATTAATTTTTGGAGGATCAACACCTATTTCATCTCCTTTCCTTTTTCTTACACTTCTCCCACTTTGAGAAGCAGTTAAATCATCAAAAATTCAAATGTGGTATACATTCATGGGCAGTATTCATTTATCGTACCTGTTACCTTCAAAGGTCCCTGTAGAAACCTTTGCAGGAGTCCAAAGAAGAATTCCTATGGCTGAAGAATAAGATGGCTTCTTTACTCATTTTCCATACTGATGAAATTGAAAGACAATTTAAACAGATAATATGTATACCACATACCATAAATCCTAACCCGCACTAGGCCAGGGTGGTGGACTATATGGCCTTACCACTCTCAATCGTACTATCCATTGTAGAGCCCGTGCCCTGGATGTATATGGGCTGATACATACCGAGTGCATGTCCCTTCTGCGAGAAGTGGAAGCAGTCGTGCGTGATGTATGACTGGTGTATGACGAGCGGCAGCGGCTGCGTGGGCGGCAGCGGCGCATTGAACAGTCGCATGAACGGCTGCAGGACCACCGTGAAGTCGGGGCGGGTGTCGTAGCGACCTGAATCCACCTGGAGGAATGTTGAAGTTGTTGTAGAATATGTTTGTAACGTTACTGGTGGTAGGTCTCTCATATGTGAAAGGCCGCCTGGGTGGATACCACCGCATTGTCTATTTCTCCCTCCAAACACCAGTTTAGAAGCACTGTTGTGTTCCGGATTGAAGGGCATTGTAGCCAGAGTAACTACTGGACATATTGACACTTTTAATCTTATGTCTCAGAATGGCAAGCGCAGTGGAATGCCAAGCATTGCTTTGTGATTCAAGGTGTTGTTTGGTTCTGCTACTGTTTATGAGCTGTCGTATCGCTTACCATCAGGCGAACGGCATGCTATTCATTGGAATAAAAAAAAACGTAGGTGTACGAGGTACTTAGACATTTGCAGCATAGAGATCATGGTTGGATATAAAAGCCTAGAATAGTTGAGGATTGTTGGAGTTGTTGTGAGATATAGCTATGTTTGTAACGTAGGTACACGAGGTAGTTGGACATTTGAAGCAAAGTGATCAAGGTTGGAGATAAAACCTTTGAATACATGAGAATTGAAAGCATATTTGTGACATTAAAAATGGATGGAGAAATGGATTTAGGAAACAGGGAAGATGGTAGTCGCATTCCGGTGAATCGCAAAGATTATTGAAACTAATAGGTAACAGTCCAATACCTAAAAATTGGTACAGGACATTGCTTTGAAGAGTGTTTCAAATATAACTTAAGATAATCGAGCGGTTCAAGAGGTTTGAATGTTATACGAGTACTAGAAAACGAAATGCGATAATTCGTGTCAATGAGATGAAGACCCTGTACTATCTAATTTCTGCACCTCAAATGTTTCCTCAAATGTTATAAACACTTTCGATGTCCTTAAGCTCTGAAGGAGATTAAAAGCGATAATATTGTTCAGATGAACTGCTTGTTCTTCCTGTAAAGCTAAGAACTCACGAGCAGCATCTCGGCCTTCTGATACAGCCGCGACATGCGCACGATGTCCTCGAGCTCGTCGCCGCCCTGGTGGAAGCACGAGCAGAACAGCGAGTGCATCAGCCGACACATCATGGGACGCAGCACGCGCACTGACACTGACACGTCTGGGAATTACACATATCGCACCTTATAGAGACCTAATTAAACACTGACACATCTGGAAACTACGTGGGTACTTATATCGTACTTTTAGAATTCTAGATACCTAACTAAAAAATCTTACTTTTGGGAAACGTCAGACACTGACACATCTGGGAATTATGGTATACATATGGTACCTTTAAAATTAGAGTGACCTAATTAAAAAACGCATTTTTGGGAAGCATTCATTAAAGATTTGTAACATAAGAAATTTTGTACTTATGGAAGATACATCTAGAAGACCGATTTATACATTTTTCTGCCTTTCATGCGTCAATAAATCCTTCTTAAATAACGAGTCTATAGGTCATTTTGAGCCAAAGGATGATTAAAAGACATAATCTTGTTTTTTTTTTTATTAGTTAACTTTAATTTTAAAGGTGCGATATAATAAGAGCTCATAATGTTCATCACATTGTAAGGGTAATTCGTTTTGACAAATGTTTACACGATGCAACGTTACGATAAACCCATCCTCGAGGCGAGCTATCATCGTGTAAATGGGGCTAAAGCTATGTATATGACATTATATGTGTGGTCCCTAAAGATACACCAATATCTAATCCTCGGTGTAATTAAAATGAGTGCCATTTGTCATCCTGTTTAAAAGGACATACAGTAGTGTTTCAGAACAATGTCAGAGAAACACTACACTAAAATACGAATCAAAATTACCACTCAAAACCAAATTAAATTAAAAAACAATGCCTCCTGACTTTCATGCACATGTTACTTACCTAACACTGGCACCAAATTAACAATAGTCCGCGGCAAGTGCTCGTGCAGATAGTCCAGCGCCTTGGCGAGTTTCCTGGCGTGTGCGGCCGGCGACCACGACACTGGGTTGTGGCACGCGGCCGAGCAGATGTCGTTGGCGCCGATGAACACTGTCACCATCTTCCAGTGCCGGCTGATGTCTATGTCAGGTGACGCGCGCATTCGGGCTACCACGATCTGGATTTATGGGATTTTTGGTAAAAAAATATATATTGGATTTAATGGTGGAAGGAACATGCCGTTCGCCTGATGGTAAGTAATATGACTCAAGGCCAGTAGCAAAATTAAACATTGACAACAATTGAAACAATTTGAATTACAAAGCAATGCTTGGTATCCGAGGGATAAGATATTAAGTCTCAATATGCCCAGTAGTTACTCTGGCTGTAATTTCCTTCAAACTGAAACACAACAGTGCATTTACACTGCTGTTTGGCGGAAGAAATATACACGGTGGAGGTGCGGTGACATAGATGATATAAGAACTCTCGTTTGGTGAGAAGGCTCTTGCTAGTGGGACTTTGAAGGGCTGATATACGAGTTCATAAGTATATACTTAAGTTATCTGTAAAAAGTATTTCTTTGTTATTACAGTGAATGCAGTAAAATATTTAAATAATTTGTTAGTTTCATGCCTATTCTATTGATTCCAATTCATCTCTAGAAAGTTACATGATAAATATAACTTTAAAATCTACCCGAATCATTAAAACTGTCAGCACGAAAGAAAACTGAATTTTTTTTTACCCTAGATATAAAGCTAATTTCCATATGTAACATTCGCGTAAATAGAAGAAAACATTATAATTTCAATCAATTTTAATTTTCGCTAAATAGCTCATTAATTAGTTTGAAATAACTTCACTGTAATTAGGCGCAATGCTGTGTGGAAATTTGTAAACATTAAACATATATGCTTTTGATATTCAAAAATATAAATAAATTGTGATATAATTTTTGACGCAATCAGTTCACGCAAACAAGATTTTAAAATAACGAAGGAGAGTGAAAGAAGTAAACATCTTGCGAAAACAAACCAAAAGGTTCCAAGGACGAGATGTCATAATTACGTTCACTTAAACTCCACGTTGATCCAGTTTTGTCTATATACATATAGCCGGTTAGTGACCTCACATATTAACAAATTCATTGGCCAAGCGTGAAGTGTTATTATCGAAGGCCAATGTCGAAGACAATACAGTTAGCATTAAAATCGCGTGTCTGGAGTCATAAACGGAAATATTGTAACGCTTAACACTTCAGTATTGGGTAAAATTGCATTTTGTTACAAATTAACGAATGCCCGTATTGCATTATACCTTTGGATATTGCGATTTCTTTTAAAATTTAAAATTAGCCGCATACGGGCATCTTGATGCGGACATTGCAAAAATGTTTACTGCTGTCCTCAATAAATACTACGTCACAATACGTAATTATTATTATTCTAACCCCACGTAATTATAATTGGGACCTGTTGGAATGTTTACGTATTAGTATGCACAAGCGCTACAAATAATTGCAATCTACGATTCCTTAATAGGTTTTACAAATACTTATAAAGGCACAAATTACTAAAGTCTTTTGGCCACGGCAATAAAAAATACTTCTATAACATTTACAAAATTGAAGAATGAAGTTTTGGGTAACCAATAAAAATAAATTGCGCTATTAAATCCGAAGTTGTAATTTCCCACTTGCTGTGAAGGGAAAAACTGGGAAAAACAGTACTTACTGACAATTTTACGAAATAAATATAGGACAATTGACATACATTCGCTTTTCCTATCTGCGGTCAAATCCATCTTATGCTTCATTAACATACTCGCGTAATCATCCTCGATTTAGCAAAGGACAAAGGCACAATGATCAAATATTTCTGAGAGGTCATCAGATAATTCACAAGTTCTTACGCAGCTCACGTAGCAGTAATCTGACCCACAAGAACACAATTTAAATTTACGTGTCTTCAAGTCCTTAATTCATAATAATTCGTCTAGACATTACTGTCCATTTCACCACAATATTCAGAAGGTATGTAGACTGTTGATGCTCAACATTTATTTACATTTAAGGGGTTATAAAAACCATTTGCTAGGGGTCTATCTAAAATTCTAAACGAAACTAAATACGGATCCAGAATAGTCTCTTATATTTATATATTTATTTGGAACTTTTTATACATGTGGAAAAGCGGACGGATGCTTTAAGCATTCTCCTCTGTCAACCTTTGGGTGATGCAGACATAGTCTTGACTTTTAGCTTTTAAAAATGGGAATTAACCTACCTAACCTGACAATTGTTTCGTTGCGGTCAAGTACTTTTATTTTGAGTTTACTAGTGCATTTTACTTTATTCACAAAAGCCTTAATTTTTATGTATTTCCTAACATAATCTCGGAATTGCATACAGTTGAACGTAGGAAATACATACAGGGTATATCAAGATTCAAGACTGCTACCGAAAACGAAGCCGGCTGATAGTTTTGATTGACTTCAGTCATACTACAACTAAAAATGTTGCCATTAAAGCGACGATTTTTTTCTATAATCATATTTAGGTGGTACATGTAGTAGTTTTTTTTTTTCAAAAATAATAGTGTACACCCAACTATTTTCAAAGATGCCGTGGTGCGCAAGGGCTTAAATTATTATTTTCGCTAAAACTATGGATTTACCACCCAAACACGATGATATTTAAAAGTTCACAAAAAATTATAGACGCATTTATTTACGAAATTTTTGTGGCATTGTGTTTGTAGTCACTAAAACTACCACCCGGCTTCGTTTGCAGTAGCAGTGTTGATACGCCTTTTATATATGTTGCACTGGTTTGGCCTATGGCCTAGGCTATACTGGGTTGTCCTATCGCTACTAGGAAGAACTAGTTTGGCCTTAAATCGGAGTTGGTAACACAAAAGTTTGGGGACCTCAGAAATACGAAATGAGCTCAACGCATTATAATAATTGCAGTCATTAGGTTCTCGGATCTCCGTTAAGCTTAGATTGCTGTGCAAACACTAACAGCTTTTAGCTTAGCTGGTGTATTGGCCTTACATAAATTTCATGCGTAACATGTCCCCGTTTCATCTTGCCGGGTCATAAATATTTACATGTGTGTAAATTGATTACCGCATCAGCAAGAATCTTAAACGAACAGCACAATGTAAAGTTATCTCTACCTAATGTTGACACAAGCCACCGCTTGATTCATTTAGTTCCTAGTCGTTTCTTTTGTCTGACTGTGAATAATGAGATCTTAGAATCAAAACGGTTTTTGATATGTACGCGAATGTTACACATTTAAATAAAACTATTTTTTACGAATGGAATTTTTGATTTGTTTTAATTTTTACATTTTTTTAACTTCCCGACGTTAAGATTACTAAACAGCTTTAAAAGCAGCAGAAAGCACTAAAGTAATCGAAACGTCTGGAAGTAAAAAATAAAATATTAGTTTCCAATTTCAGGTTAGGCAATGCACTTTAAGTGCGATATTAGGATTTAAAAAATCTATAAATATAATAAACTGAAATAGTCAACACTCTCAAGCGTAAAGTTCTGATCTTCTTATAGGGTTCATTCAGTTCATAAAGTATAAATACTTTTAAAACACTTTTTACATATCATCATTTTAATCGGTTTTCCCAGCAACCAAAAAATATAACGTAAAAATCCCTGAGGCTATTATTATTCAAATAGGTTTGTCCGGCTGTATACTGGGAATACGCATATAGCAATGTTTCTAGCTAAATTAGGCGGCATTGTAGAGTTCGTTGCCCTAGACATTTTATGACAATGTAAATTACTTCTTTATTATTTTTAGACTGAAAAAATCTTCACTGTGAACATTATTCATTTATATTTGTGAGTTCCGTATCTTCACACATTAGCATTACAGAATATGTTTTTGAAATAAAGAAGACGTCATCTTTATGTTGAATCCCATCAAAAATAAAACTTGTAAAATAACCAAGTCAAGTTGCAACTCAGTTTTTCTACCGCCAAGTAACAATAAACCTTACCTTGGCTTGCTTAAAGGCATCCTCGTCGGAAGCCACAGGGAAAGCCACGTTAAGCCTGGAGTTCTTGGTGACCCATTCGCCAGTTCCCGTGGAGTACCCACGTAGGTTTGGATTAAACTCCTTCAGGATATTCGGGAGAGTGAGGAACTCTCGCCATGATGCATCTCCGCCTGGAATTGCAAGAACATTTATGTAGGTATGGTTAGTTTTTGGTTTCAACCATTTTAGTGCATTACTATTTGCTGATGATTAAGTCAAAAACACAGTTTCAATTTAGTCCTTATTTTTTGTAGCACTATAAAGAGATTAGACATTATAGTAAACGCCACATAACAGTTGAATATGGTTATCGCTACAAAACTAGTCCGCTAAAACAATAAAGCCGCTCTGAAAATAAAACGCACTAGCAATAACAGTAAAAAATTATACAAATTAATTACGGTTGAAATCTTTAAGCAGGGCCTAAGTTTCAGCAACGGATTATCTAGAGATGGAAATGATAATGATAACATACCCATACACCAAGACACTCCTCGATACTCCACGAAGGCTCCAAGCGCGAATTCTTCCAGGGCGCCGCTGCCGGCCACCAAAGAGTCTCCTATGGCCGCCACCACGTCGATGTCTCCCGGGCGCAGACGGTGGACGGAGGTCGGAGGCACCTTACTCCGGCCCCAGGAGATCGCGTCCTCACACGGGAAGGGAGTGGACGGTGGTATGGCTCTTTGTCGACGTACATGAGACCTTCGGACGGGGTATCGAATTCTCCACTGGAAGGGAAGTGTCATCTTGAGTAAGTGGGATAATAAATTGGTTATGGTGTTAGAGTAAGGCACAATTGTGCGATTGCCCAGGGCGTTAGGCATGAAGGTTAGGTGCCAAATAAGGGCTTCCATAGCAAGCTATACTATAGCGCTCAAGCAGTCTTACCAACGGTGCCCATATTTTGTAATAATATTTAGTTAAACCTAGCTTCCACCTCGATTTTTTTGCACATTCATCGCGCGCTCATTCATGATCCTACAATCCCTTTTTTTAGCCTACCGTTCACGCTAGCGCCGCACATTATATCCTCAAGCCCATATAAAAACAACCTTGCCAAGCCAATATAACTTCAAGATATCACAATTATCCTCAAGATTAGCATATGGTAGCCAAGGTTACCATTTCACGATCACGTACCATCAGGTCATCAACGGTGCCACTCGCGTACCATTGAAACATTCCGTACTGCGCATACAAATCATCCTTACATAATATGCACAATTGTGTTCAAAAAGGACAGTTTTTTTAGCTTTTGGCGGCGTTGCAAAATTTTATTGTTATACAATGGCGTTTTGCAATGGTGGTTGATGCGTCTTTCAAGACTTTGGAATGCATTATGCAGGTCGTTGTTGTTGGTAATTTTAATTGCACTGAAGGTCTTATGACTTTATCGACGCGACTTAACCGATCTCTGAATCATGGGCAAGAAAAAATATATTTGAAATGACATGTTGGTATATCTGGCTAGTGGATGAGGGTTAAATATATTTAATACACGTTACCCAACAATCACATACATAGTCACACTAAGATCGTGTAACGTGTCGTAAGTATCAGACAGCACGAGAGACTTCTAGTCTCACAAACACTCAGACCCGAAACAAATTCCCGGGAATCAAACAAACATTTCGGGGCGGGGATGAAACTCGTAGGCTCTCGTTTCCAGGCGGAGTCTAACTAACTACGTCACGGAGGCTATCAAATATGTCATTTTAAATGCAAGCTCAAAGCAAATTAAAAAAGAATCAGATATTGCCAGCTTTTTCTCCTTATATTTACGAACTCCATGGTGGCCTGTTGGTAACTGATCAAGCGGGTTACTCTGTACTACTACTCGTACACGACAACGAATGTTCGTATGTACATCGCCCGTAAAACTGTACGAATATGTCTTGGCACTTTACAATATGTTCGAATTCTGTATCGTTTGTCGCAACCTTAAACTAAGTTCGAAGTGAATGATAAGTTTCATAGAGTCTAGATAATAGTATTGATTTTTAGAAGTGGATTTTTTTTATCTATATTATGATGTTGTTTAACGTCCGAAAATTCTAAATTCGTGTCGGAGTATAGAGTAACTCCTCAGACGCAGCTGAAAACATGGAAACGATAGTCGCGCGCTCAAATCCCAGGGTACAACTCTGATTTTGTTCTGTGTATTGATAGTCATCAATACACACATGACTGAAAAATCAGTTATACAGTTACATTTGCTGTTGTTTTTTACAGTGAAGGAAAACGTCTCTTGTTAGTCGGAGTCTCGGTTCTAGAGGAACCCCGTGTCCTGCAATGGGACATACATGGGCTGTTGCAGATAAAGATACAAATAGGTGGCAGTACGTAGCTGAATGCAAACTGCTTCCGGATCTCTGTGTAAGTCTTAGGAATAGGCTTTTGCTGAACATTTAGCTTTTGTTTAGGGTGGTAGAGACGGAAGTATCGTCCAGAGCATAATTAGGGTAAATCGCTACTACCTATGTATCTTTTTTTATTGCATTAAATAGCAAGACGAACATGCCGTTCGCCTGATGGTAAGCGATACGACCGCTTATGACTGGCAAAACCAAACAATACCAAACATTTTGAAAACATAACAAAAATAAAAATTACAAAGCTATGCTCGCCATCCTGAGACACAAGATGTAAACTCTCAATATTTCCAGTAGTTACTCTGGCTTCAATGTCCTTCACACCGAAGCACGACAGTGCATTTACACTGCTGTTTAGCGGAAGAAATAGACATTGCGGTAGTACCTACCCAGGCGCCCTCTCAGATATGAGAGACCTAACACCAGTGTGTGTTAATGTTTAGCAGCACACCACCATGTTGATGGTACCTCCATGCAGTAGATAAAAATCACAATAACTACTGATCTACCTTCTTTCTGTTTCATATCTTCAGCAAGCCTGCGCTTTTTTGCCAGCTTCAAAGTCCTGGCAAATTATACTCATACGATCAGTATTAGTCTTAAGTTATCAGTATTAGTTTCAATTTTATTTGAATCGTAAGACAATTAAACATCATGAGTACACATATAACTCATGACGTTTTTATGACCCATATATCTCCTAGAGCGAAGATTTACTGGCCCACATTTCATTTAATTTTTAGGTCATGGTAACTAATTAATATTAATATATAAGTACAAAACGCATATAATGAATTAAACCATGTGTGTTGTACCATCTTATTCACAGAACAGTTGAATATGGTTAGAAAGGCAATAGCCGTGAAATTGTATGAAAACCAGTGTCGTCGTTTTCGAAACACAAAACCTCTACAAATCTAATATAGAAAGCTTGCAATAGTCGATTTAAAGTATCGATAAAATTATGAAAATATGTTTTTGTTATAAGACCGGAATTTATTTTATCGATTTACTTTATGTTTTTTCCTGATACAGTTATTTAATTAGTATTATGTTGATAGACGGAAAATAAATGAGGCTACAATATCTAATATTGAAAGTTAATTTTAATTTGTATACTATTTTACAAATCTATACCGGGTATATCAAGAGTGCTACCGAAAATGAAGCCGGGTTTTAGTGACTACAAACACAATGCAACGAAATTTTTTTTATTATTTTTCAAACTTTGTCAAATTTGGGTGGTAAATCCATAGTTTTTGCTAAACTAATAATTTAAAGCCTTGCAATTATAACGTCTTTAAAAATAAAAGGGTGTACACTATTATTTAAGAAAAAACTATGTATTTACCATCCTAATACGATGATAGAAAAAAAAGTCGGTTTTACGGGCGAAGATTTTACGTGACAACGTCTTTTTCTCGGTAGAATATTTATTGATATGAATATAATTAAATTGCACAATAGGAACAAGGAATTGAATGAAAATAAGAATTGCACAAATTTTAACTATAGAAATATATTTTGTTTACTAAAACATTGTACATGTAATGACGAATCTAAGCACTCCATATTTTCACTACAGACACAGCTGACGATACTTTAACCACACGTGTGAACTTGTATTGTGACGCTTTCTTGTTTTTCCAACGCCAAGAACGTTCGAGAAAGACAAAGACAGAGACACAAGCATGCGCCGATTCAATGCGCCTAATTCTCTAGTGCTGCGCGCGCACCGTTACGTTACCGGGCGTTACACTTTTTCATAAGTGACTCCCAGCCGCAACCTAATTTAAGACGTTGTCACGTCAATAAGAAAAATCGTATTTTGCCTGCTCTCGATTGTCGAGCTCGTCAAGACGATTCCTCTGACTCCAAACACGGGGGGTTTACTTTAAGAAATGACGGAGTTATGCCTGGACAAATATTTTAGGGGAGAGAGGGAGGAATTTGGGGATTTGGTTGGGGCCAATCTGTAGAGCTCACCGAGCCGGTTCCAAAGATACCAAACTCGGTGGGTCTACGATCTATATTGGCCGAGATAGGATTGGGGGGGGTGAGGTAAATTTTCGGGGTGGGGGTAAGGGAGGGGGGGGAGGAAGGTTTCGTGGGGAGGCTAACTTAAATTAATTTTTTGGAGGTAAAATATTTTTTTTTGGGGGGGTAATTTTTTGCGTAATTTGGGATTTCTGGCGGGGTCAATTTGTAGCCCTCACCAAGACGGTTCCGAGGATACCAAACTCGGTGGGTCTACGACCTATGTTGGCCGAGATAGGATTGGGGGGTGAGGTAAATTTTCGGGGTGGGGGTAGGGGAGGGGGGGGGTAGGTTTCGTGGGGAGGCTAATAGGCACTATTTCGGAATAAGGGTGGGGGAAGGCAGGGGGGGGGGCTATGGGACAATTTTGGAAAAAGTGGGTGAAACTGAAAAATAATTCTCTAGTGCTGCGCGCGCACCGTTACGTTACCGGGCGTTACACTTTTTCATAAGTGACTCCCAGCCGCAACCTAATTTAAGACGTTGTCACGTCAAAAAAAAGTCGTCACAAATTTTTGCACAAAATTTTGTTGCATTGTGTCTGAAGTCACTAAAACTACCACCCAGCTTCGTTTTCGGTAGCAGTCTTGATATACCCTGTATGTACAGGATTTTCAAGATTTTCAGCTGTGTGTGAGATATTAACATTTTTATTATTGGAAAAGCTTAACTGGTGGTAGGTCTCTGATATGTGAGAGGCTGTCTGGGTGGGTACCACCGCAATGTCTATTTCTCCCGTCAAACAGCAGTTTAAATGCACTGTTGTGTTTCGGATTGAAGGATATTGTAGCCAGAATAACTACTGGACATATTGAGGCTCAACATCTTATGTCCCAGGATGGCGAGCGCAGTGGAATGCCAAGCATTGCTTTGTAATTCAAGGTGTTGTTTGGTTTTGCTACTGTTCATGAGCGGTCGCATCGCTTACCATCAGGCGAACGGCATGCTCGTCTCGCCATTCAAAGCATTAAATAAAAAAAGCACATATATGCAATTATTAAAATTATGATTTCTTTTCGTCAATAGCATCAGTGGTTTTGATTTTTCATACAATAATTCATTATTTCACCCTCATGATACAGTTTTGGCTTAAGCATTGCTCGTAATTATTTTTGGTTTGTATATAACTTATGATACAGATATTTATCGTCTTCTGATTCACGAAAATGAATACTTAGAACAAATCGTACTGGATTTTGTACTCTCGGAAACCTACAAACGAATTAATTAATATTATAAAGTACCTACTAGCGGCCCGGCCCAGCTTCGCCCGGGTGCATATAGATTTCTCTACAATAATATGCACGTATTATACACATAAACCTTCCTCTTGAATCATTCATATTTATAATATTATCATTAATACTCTTCGCAGCGTGTGCGGTGAAAGACATTTTATGGCTCATTTTTTTACACCTTCGGTTGGTTTTAATAGGAATTTCTAAAGATTTCTATAGTAATCTAGTACTAAATATAGCCTATGTTACTCAGTGATAATGTAGCTTTCTAATGAAAAAAGAATTATTAAAATCAGTCCAGTACTTTTTGAGTTTATTCGTTACATACAAAAATACAAATCTTTCCTCTTTATAATATTAGTGTAGATATTCAGACACAAATATATGTTGTTTTCAAGTTGGCTGAGTTATGACATTAAAATATAAGGATAGTCGTCAACGTTATCAAACGTTACGAGTACTACAATTTAAAATTACTATAGGATTTGATTTAATTGTCTTTGTTTAATGCATATGAAAATTGGTTGACGAGTATACGAAATCTATAACTAAATCGATATATGTAGTTACTATGTACATGACTACAACACTTTGTGACATGTGACAAATTTCGAAGTTGACATAACAAAACTGAGTCGTATGCATTGCGTAGGAACTTGGAATTCGAGTACATTGTATGTACGCGTAATCAGCAATGTATATTTTTGTTATGTCGACGACCATATTACCGAATTCTTCAAAATGTCGTAATTATAAACCGCAATTTTTGGAAATAAAGGTGAAAATCAATAAAATCGGGATTAATAGTGGTATAATATTCTTCCTCCATTGATATTCAACGCTTTAGTATTGGAACTGCAAGATAAAATAGCTGCAAATATGCATTTTTACTCTATTTTGCCGGAGCACTACACTCCAAGGCATTTCGACAACGACTGATTTGACATATCATCCGTTCCGCGGCAGTGATCCTTTTTATGCACCACCTTGCGACGCGTCAAACGCTTGTATTTCCCTTCTAACCATATTCATCTGTTCTGTGATCTTATTATATGAAAATAGATGAAAAGTAAGCTAAGTTATTACATTAGTTTTTATCGCTTTAGGTGCTTAACAAACTAATCTTAATTAATTAAAATAAATGTCTTATATCTATATTTCAAGACGTGGATGTAAAACAGAAGCTTTTTTATTGGTCACATTATAATACCCCTCCTATTGATTCCCTTAACGAAGTAACATTTATAAAGTTTTTTTTTTAAATTTACATTGCCATGGTCTTTGGAAGTGGTAGAGCCACGCTGTTGTCTGTCATGACCCATCATGAATGGGCAGGCTTGTCCGGGGAGGAACCAGTCTTACAGAAGATCGACATGAAGCTATAGCTTTGCTGTCGCATTTCGTTCGGTGAACATGATTTCCTAATACCCAATAAGAAGAGGAAAAGGGCTCTTCTTATCCTTTTTCCTTCCCGCTATCCTCCCGATTTGACAGGCCATCAACACATCCAAGTGTATGATGATTATGGGCGGTAAAGATCCAATATTGCTTTCGCTTTTTCCACTTTAGTGAATCTCTTCAAGCCTTCTTGTTAGTTTAGGGTATTAACCCAAACAACCGCAGCATTTGTTCTTCACGTTCACCAATTTTTTAAGGTTTGGTAATTTGCTACCAGCTTGAAGGAAGAGCACACGTATGGCATAGGTGTGTCCTTTCTGCCGAGACTGTGAGGCTGCGGGCACGAAACTAGCGATGGCGAAGCGGTGGCGAGGCAATGCGGCGGCGGAGCGGGGCGATGAAGAGTAGTATTTCACGTGGGCACGAAACATGACGGTCGATCAGTCGCTTATAGTCCCAGAGATGACGACCAAAACCATGTATCATAGCAATACGGTCGAAACTGTATAAAATCGTTAGATTATGTGATTCTAAACCCGACTAGGTAGGTAGTAATGGTCAAAAGTGTAGCAATTGCATGTGAGGCTATTTCTGCTGTGTCCAAAAAAAGGCAGTCGGTATCATAGCAATACGTCTGATATTGGAAATGTACATAGATTATATAATTTTATGACGAATAAGTTGGTTTTCAGACATTTTGCGCGTACTATATAGCTGAAGCGAATTTTTGAAAATGTTAACAAATTTAGCCGACCTGTATCATAGCAATCCTAATGATTTTTTTTCTACACATTTTAGATGTCGCATGTACTCCCAAAAGAGAAAAGAACGTTTTGGAGTCGCTTGGCCGAAGCCTGAGCGCTTCTTACGTTTCTGCTGCGGTGGGAATGGTTTTTTTGCATATTATGCTCCTGCCACTCTCTTACTATACATAGTCACTCACCAGCTGTCCTAACCGTTGAAATGACGCTCACTTAAAGTGACAACAAACTATAAGTTGCTAAGCCGGACGTGGGTGTGTCGCTGGTTGTCCGAGGGCTCGCGGACGTTTTTTTTCTTCTATTCCCAATGATAAGGCATGGTTTGTTCATCTGCCATTGACGAAGTTTTCGGGGATGGAAGAGTAGGTTTTAAGGATTCAAAATTATCAATTATAATAGACGTTTTTATAGCATAGATACACGTTGTCCGCGCTCTATTTTGGTAAGACAAAAGCAAGGTGATTGCCCAACTTGCAATCAGTCACGCTTCAACACGGTCGATATCGAACAGTTGTCAGATAAAGGAGGTGCTACACTGAATTCTTCTGATATAATTTTGTTTTATATCTGGTTAATTCATTTCAACAAGTTTCAGACAGATTGCTATGATACCAATAGGTAAAATTCCTTAACATATTTAGAATGGTCTCAAAATTTGTTGCATCCAAATTTTCTTCTGAAAATATTTTTTTCGTATTCGTTCGTATTTACCCGTAAAGAACATTTTCAGACGGATTGCTATCATCATATTTTTATGTCTCATTTTTAATTATTTTATGGGTTCGCGCTATACTATTAATTTCTAAAAAATATGTTTTCAGTATCTTAGTGCTATTATATAACTACAGTCAGAAAATCAGACAGATTGCTAAAAATGATACAGTCCGGTAAAATTTGTTGACATTTTGGAAAATTCAGTTCGGTCAAACGCTACGCGAAAAATGTCTGAAATTGGTATTTTCGAGTTCGAAATAATCAAATCTATCAATCTGATGTGGTTGTGACCGTATTGCTATGAGACAAAAATGTTGGTTGTCATCTCTCGTACTATTAGTTATGACAGGGAAATATAGATCAAGTCGGAATTGCTGCAGATACTACACATCATATATTTGTTACATTTCTACCTACTGTTTCAGAATAATGTAAAATAAAATATAAAAACACAATATGATAATGTATGTTTAACTACTTATAAATTTTTAATTACTTCTAAGGCTACAATATTATATAGATTTTAAAAACAACAGTACCTATAATTGATGTATTCTACTAGAATATCTGCATCAGTCCATATACGTCCCACAGCAGGGTACGGGCTGTTGGACAGTACGATTGAGAGTGGTTAGGCTATAAGTATATTCCACCACGCTATTAGATTATACTTTTGTTTAAAAAATATGGTTAATTTAAACATATATTTACAATTCCCAATGTATGTAAATAAACGAACACTTCGATTTTTACCTATTTGTCCGTAACATTAATCTTATTCGTCGCACCCGCGCCGCTGTCGCCCTCCTGCCGCCTGTGCAACGCTCGATCGCCCCGCCCCGCTGTCGCGCGTTTCGTGCGTAAATAGGTAAAAATCGAAGTTTTCGTTTATTTACATACATTGGGAATTGTAAATATATGTTTAAATTAACCATATTTTTTAAACAAAAGTATAATCTAACAGCGTGGTGGATTATACTTATAGCCTAACCACTCTCAATCGTACTGTCCAACAGCCCGTACCAGTGGGACGTATATGGGCTGATGCAGATATTCTAGTAGAATACATCAATTATAGGTACTGTTGTTTTTAAAATATATCTTATATTGTAGCCTTAGAAATAATTAAAAATTTATAAGTTGTTAAACATACATTATCATATTTTGTTTTTATATTTTATTTTACATTATTCTGAAACAGTAGGTAGAAATGTAACAAATATATGATGTGTAGTATCTGCAGCAATGCCGACTTGATCTATATTTCCCTGTAATAACTAATAGACCAAGAGCCCGTGGCCGCCAGACCTTCGTTATTTTATAAAAGCTGAAAGTTTGTGGGCGCATGCCTCTGACATAAGCATCACACGATCAGACGCTGACAAAATTGCATTATGTTAAAGTTTGAAAATAGCGTAATATTTAATAACATGTAATTTTGCCGAAGTTATATTATAAAAGCCGAATTTTATATATGTTATTAAGTCAACTACAAACAAATATTTCCTTGGTATTCAGACACTTTTGATGGTTCTTTCATCTTGCCAGAAACATTAAAGCTCATAACTTCCAAAGCAACCACGATCGGAACTTTATAATAGGTGATCGTGTGATGCCTATGTTAGAGGCATGCGCAGACAAACTTTCAGCTTTTATAAAATAACGAAGGTCTGGCGGCCACGGGCTCTTGGTATATAAGCGACTGATCGACCGTCATGTTTCGTGCCCACGTGAAATACTACTCTTCATCGCCCCGCTCCGCCGCCGCATCGCCTCGCCACCGCTCCGCCATCGCTAGTTTCGTGCCCGCAGCCTTAATGTTACAAATGGCACCACAAATTGAGGTTCTGGTTTTACTTTATATATTGAAAAAATAATAATTATGTAAATATACTTAATCGTTACTCGCACACTGCTTGCTAATAGCTCTTCCACTGCATCTAACATTCACATCAAGCATCGCCGAGTCAGAATAAACAAATCCAGTGTCACTTAAAATTCATTCGTCGATCAATAAGGTATCACGATGGAATCGCAATCGGATAGCAATGCGAATAGCGATTGTCTAATTGTGATTCACGACGCGAGTTCGTGAAAGTGCGTAGTATGTACGTGGTCGTTGCAAACGGGCGGTTGGCGAAACCATGGACACATTTTTATGTGTGTTTTTACGACCTATTAGCTGAATTAAGGTCGTAAAGACATCAGTGTCAACAAATGTTGGATGAAATGCATCTTTTACAAGTGTTGTTTATGTAACTAGTAAAACTATGAATGACTGAGAGTCAACGCTCAGTCGAAACCGGTAGGTGTAAAACTGTTGCCTAAAGGCATGAAATTTTGCAAAAATGCGGTTTATATAATGTGGTTACTGTATGGTGACAGTTAAGTCATAATAAAAAGTTTATTTTTAGTGAGAAATTTCATAATAGCTTTATGAAAAGCGCCGATTCTCTTGGTAAAACTGACTTCATAATATGGGACCGAATTCAATATAAGGAAAGACTGTACTTAGAAGTTAGATTAGAAGAAAAACACAAAATATTTTTAGTGGTCCCGAAGGAACATGTTTCTTCTGCCAATATATTTCTTAATAAATCTTATGAACTAAAATGCGGTGTTTAATAAATCGCCGCTCGTCTATAACCACTAGGCCGAGCAGAAAGCACACGGCCCAAATTTTGGAGAGGTCAATTGGCCCATCAAAGTGGGCGCGTTACCTAAAGATATAACGGTATGTCAACAAACGCATTACTCTCTCAATAAATTTATATAATGCGTAGAAATGTGTGTTCTACATATTCATGAGAATATACGAAATATTTTTAAGACATTACCTATGTAAATGTAAAATTAGGCCTCAAAGCATCAAAGTATCGCAAGACGTCGCTATTTTAATATTCACCCAAAACATGACCATAGATTTAGATATTAAATATTTTTGAATTAGAATTGTAGATATACGTAGATAATTATAGGGAAAGGTTAAAGCTATCTCGTGGGAATTTAAATCAATTATTATTTTTTTGGCACCATTGTATAGCGTTGGCTAACTTTCAAGCATAAGTGAATTAAACATATTATTGCATTAATGATGTACTGTCTACTGGGGTCACACACTTCGGTATGCGTAAACGAACATACTATGAGTTATCAAACACCTCATAATTTTATTTAGCTATAAAATCCGTCGACCTTTCGAGACCCCGATCTTTAGAGACGATAAAACACGATGCCAGCATAAAGAAATATATATCCTCACCTTTTCCTAACAAAAGACACTTACGCAGCAACTTTGGAGCCTTTTGAAATAATAGGAACTATGAAAGCAATGTTAATTTGATAAATTCTAAAGGCTTTACAAATCGAATTAATAAACTTTTTAAATTAAACTCCATATCAATGGTTAAATAGGTTATCATAAATTGATGTTCTGAATGGGTTAAATAATCAATTACTTAATTGGGAATACAGAAGACTACAGATCACTATAAATTTATTTTCGTCTTTAGCCACAAGAAGTCTACTGAAAAAATATCTCCAACTCCTCCTATTATTTACTTCATGATTAATTTTGTTGCGGGTTAAAGACGAGTTGGAGATTTTCCCGGAGACTCGCCGAGCTTTAATACACGGTGTCATTAAAATGCGTGCCACTAATTATCCTCGCTTACAGAAGCTGCAGTGGCGTGTGTGTGGGCGGGAGAGTCTACAACTGAATATAGGTCTCCTCTCCTACGGTTATTTGTTTGAAGCGGCTTACAATATTTAATAAGTGCTTTTGCGGATAGAAATTGCTAAAGGTTACGAAAAAAATACGGGTAAATTTTGTGATTTACCTAGGAAACTAGATTTTTACAATGGGAAAACGAGAGGCTGTAGATATTATGTCTGTAATAAGATAAATGCCTGTTCTGCCCGTAAGTTTTTGTTACGGGTCTGGGTGTTTGTGCGACCGAAATTTCTTTCGTAGTTTACGAAATCCACGACGCGAGACCTGTTTCTTAGTGTTGTATCAGGACTATGAATGTGGCTGTAAGATGTATTTGTTTATTATCTACTACCAAGATAAGACAATACGTTTCGAATCAAAAAGCCTATCCAGTATCAACCGGTGAAAAATGAAAAAATACCAGCAAAATCAAAAGCTGAAAATTGGTATACTTGCCCGAAATGTGACACACTTACTCGAACTTTTCTGTTAGGGTGTACCTTGGTAGCTATCCAAGGAGATAACTTGCCACCGACAATCGAATCATAATACTAAATAGGTTATAACCTTTTAGAGAACCTTGCGACTCGTGGGTAAGCAACAGCCCGGCATCGCAAGTTAACTCTTAATTACCCATACACAATAGCTCCAAACTGATAGAAAAACATCGGACAATCGACAATACCAATACTCGTGTGAACAATAAGTCGGCCGGTCGTGTGAGAATCGACGAATGTTTAATTACCCACACGATTACACAACTAATTGGCATTTAGCAAGTACATCAGCACGAGGAAACCTAGACATCTGGCCTCGTTGCTCACGGATTTGCAAAGGTTTTCCCGCTGGCCACGTAAATCTTGGATTACGTGTAGTCGGAACTTATTCTAGCGGTGTATCCACAATCTCGGAATCCTGTTTACGTTACAAAGCAGTTAAAGATAAACTTAGTACTTGATGTGAAGACGAGATTAGACATCGTGATGCCATAATGTAGCAAATTCACGACTTTTATAAAAAATCCTACGTGGAATAGCAGCTAAACTGAAGCCATTATTCGTCGATTGAAATTTCCGGAGATCCTAAAGATGGTTGAAGGATATTATACGCATTCTTGTTATCGAATAGAGGTCTCTTGTCGGTGGATAATGATCTAGCTGGACTGCACTGTACTTAAATAATCTTTCTGTTTTTTTTTTGCAATGAATTGCGAGACGTACATATTATCATTTTGCTGATGGTAAGCGATACGACCGCTCATAGACAGTAGCAAAACCGAAGAACACCATGAATTCAAAGCAATGCTTGGCATGCCACTACGCTTCGCATCCTGAGACATATGATGTTAAATCTCAGTTTGTCATTAGGTACTCTGGCTACAATTTTCATCAACCAGATCACAACAGTGTATTTATACTGCTGTTTGGCTGCAGAAATGGATATTACGGCAAAAACCCAGGCAGCCGACTTTTTTGAAATATACTCAAAAAACAGTATCAGACATATGTATATGTATTACTGAATCCACAAACCGTATTTAAGGACATTAATCCCTTCTTCAATGGACTATTCCTGGCCAGAATTACTCACTACTTCGACTCTGCCACCGGAAGTCAGCCTCCGGAAGTGATAAAACCCAAAAATATTAAATAACGTGTGTTTAATGTTTGTTGTCGATTAATTGTCTTATAATTGGACACGCCTATTGTCTCGTCATGTGTGAAATTTGAAAGCCGCCGTCAAGTGATGGAGTAATTATGTTGTGTTCATGTAAACCGTTGATTAGAACTTACTTCCTTGGTTGGGATATCACGATATATAATGTTGTGAAGTAGGTGAGGTGATAACAAAGCGATCATTGCTTGAGGTAGACGTAGGTTTAGGATACGAGGTCTGGACGTCTTAAAAGTCTTCATGAAACAGTACCTAAACGAACTACCAGCCCAAAAACTGATCTCAGTATATTCGAAAATATTTGTGCAATTAGTTTCTTCTTATTGCGATGAATGGCTAAGCGATCATGCATGGTATGCTTGCCCGATGGCAAGCTACACGATCGCTCATGAACAGTAGCAAAACCAAGGAACACCATAAATAACAAAGCAATGCTTGGCATTCCACTGCGCTCGCCATCCTGACTCTGAGACATAAAATATTAAGTCTCATTACTTCCTGTAGTTATTCTTCAAACCGGAAAACAAAAGTGCATTTACACTGCTGTTTGGCTGGAGAAATAGTAATTTACCTGCCTGCCTGTCCCATATGAGAGACCTAGCACTAGTAAAAATTGAAAAACGTTTGGAATTTGTGCCTGAGGACAAGCTCGTGTCTTGTCGTGTGCCTTCACATTGCAGAACAGAAAAGGCACAGGGAAAATAAGAGTTAGAGAAATTTGATGGTGGTACTATGGTGGTAACTCTGCCCCATCCTGTTCAAGATACGGCAATAAAATTGTGTATAGTGAACATTGATCGAGATTTTTTCACTCAAATAACTTATCAAATTCTCGAGCGGGGACACCTAATCAATAAGCAAATATGACAAATGTTATTTTAAAACCAGCATAATTTACATACAATTCGGCTCAGCAAACAAACCAAGGCTGAATTAATACGCAATAATAATACACTTAACACAGTATGTAGAAATATATGAGGGATTTGCATAATGTGGGCTTTGGAGATTTTGTACGAACGTTCGGCCAACGGCTTCGTGACGTAAGCTGTCCGGGATCATTCACTGCGATTTAACTGAGCCGACCGCAAAGTTGCGGCTTTAAGTGTTAGAAATTGAATAAAATTGTATGGGATAGTGTTTTTACGATAAGAGAATTTAATTTGTAAAATATGATCGGTGTGGTGAGTCTCCTTTTACATTCGGGTTTAGCCAAAATGCAATAAACCTTATGACAAGTGAAATACAGTTTCCATAGCATATTGACTGTTGACAAACGACATACGGCCTAAATAGAATATTAAGACCTTAACCTATTTTCCATACATATTCCATAACATTTCGTTTGCCTATTGACTATACTATTACAATATGATATTGCCGGTTGTACGATATTCCCACAGATATTCCTATTCGTCCGGATCACAGAATCTATACACATTGGAAAACCCGCTATAGAGACGCATGCAAGTTTGTCGCAAGAAAAAATATCTCTTGCTAGTGGAAATTCCATCTGTATTGGATTGCAATCATTTTGTCGTACGCTCATGACAATATTGATACTTTTAGCTGCTAGTTTGCTTTTTACAAGGAATGACATGTGATACAAATTGCGGCACACGTTATTAGATTTCAAACCTATAATTTGAAGCCTTTGAACAAAGTACATATTAAGAACTAAGACAATAAGATTTGTTTTATTGTATTGATCGACCGATGCATTAATAACATATCTGCTATACTTATTGAAAGGCAATAATGTTACACATAATACTTTATATAATACATAATAATACAACATGAATGTAATGCATAAGTTCCGTTCCAAAAAATATTGACATCTTTGATAATACGTTACCTAAATTGAAACATATCAAAAGCTATTTGGTTGTATAAAATTGTGGACATTGCCTACACTGTAATACCAATTCGATTTTTATTTATTTTAGCACTAGCGGCCCGCCCCAGCTCCGCCCGGGTACAGATACACTTGAAATAAGACTATTATTTACGGATTTTATCGCGGATTTAGTTTAATTTTACATTTTTTGAATTCCCGACGTTTCGATCACTTTACAGCTTTCGTGGTCACGGGGCGGACTGAGGTATTAGTCATCCGCTCAGTGACTGTTACAATTTAACTACCCTTAATTTTGAATTATTAAATTAAAAAAAGTTAATTTAAATAACTAATCTGTTTTGGCGTTCCGATCCACGCAGAAGGAGCTCACTGTGTCTTGAGGTCTGGCAGTTGGTCTTTTGGGTTCCGATTTAATTAAGTGTAGAATAGGATCCCATGCTTGTGCAAGCTTCAAGCCATCTTCCCTATTGAAATTTGGATGTTTTTTAATTTCAATAGCCTCGCGAAACATCCTGGGCAGGAAACGGTGTTCTTTCGCGAGGACTTGGGGCTGGTCAAAACGAAGGTAATGCTTGGAGCCTTCTTCTATGTGCTCAGCAACTGCAGACTTCGTTGAGCGTCGATGTTTGACGTCAGCTATATGTTCTTTCACGCGGGTCCCAGTCCAGTCACTTTTTACAAGCTTACCAGTACAAGACTGCATCACAATTGTCACTAAGAAGTTAGCAGAGAACAACTTTCCACTAGAATATGCAGAATTACTGAAACATTGCCTCACATCTGGCTATATGTTGTGGAACAATCAATACTATGTACAAACGGATGGCGTCGCTATGGGCTCACCTGTATCTCCGGTAGTCGCTGATATTTTCATGGAGGACTTTGAGGAGAAAGCCCTTAGTACAGCCCCAGTCTCACCAAGATTTTACAAGCGGTACGTAGATGATACTTTCACAATTTTACCATCTAACCAAGTAACTGCATTTTTAAACCACCTTAACTCCATTAACAATAAAATTCAATTCACTATGGAGTTAGAAAATAAGAAATCTCTTGCCTTCTTAGATGTTTTAGTAATCCGCAATCCTGATCAGTCCTTAAGTCATACAGTGTATAGGAAAAAGACCCATACAGATAAATACTTGAACGGTGATTCTCACCACCATCCAAAACAGTTAGCTACCGTGGGTAAATCTTTGTTTCAGAGAGCACAAGGAATCTGTGACGAGAAACACCTGGCGACTGAGCTGCAACACGTCAAGCAAGTACTGCGAGACAACAAGCTCCAAATTCCACGCCGCCGTCACAGAAACCGAGTGAAACCAGCCACAGTTGAACGGGTCCCGGTTGTCTTGCCATACATAAAAGGTGTCACGGACAAGATTGGCTATATCCTGAAGCGTGCTTCTATCAAAACATACTTCAAGCCGCCCAAGAAGATTAGTCAATTTCTACCACCTGTCAAGTGCCATATACCTCTGCAAGAACCGGGCGTATATAAAATAGACTGCGACTGTGGCCTCTCCTACATTGGTCAAACCAAAAGAAGCATAGGGACCCGCGTGAAAGAACATATAGCTGACGTCAAACATCGACGCTCAACGAAGTCTGCAGTTGCTGAGCACATAGAAGAAGGCTCCAAGCATTACCTTCGTTTTGACCAGCCCCAAGTCCTCGCGAAAGAACACCGTTTCCTGCCCAGGATGTTTCGCGAGGCTATTGAAATTAAAAAACATCCAAATTTCAATAGGGAAGATGGCTTGAAGCTTGCACAAGCATGGGATCCTATTCTACACTTAATTAAATCGGAACCCAAAAGACCAACTGCCAGACCTCAAGACACAGTGAGCTCCTTCTGCGTGGATCGGAACGCCAAAACAGATTAGTTATTTAAATTAACTTTTTAATTTAATAATTCAAAATTAAGGGTAGTTAAATTGTAACAGTCACTGAGCGGATGACTAATACCTCAGTCCGCCCCGTGACCACGAAAGCTGTAAAGTGATCGAAACGTCGGGAATTCAAAAAATGTAAAATTAAACTAAATCCGCGATAAAATCCGTAAATAATAGTCTTATTTCAATGTGTAACATTCGCGTAAATCTAAGAAACCATTATACAGATACACTTTTTAAAAAATATTCTATCGCTTGTGTTCATCAGGGATAATGTAGGAATCTAATGGTGAAAGAAATTTTCAAATCGGCCCAATAGTTTCAGAGCCTATTCAATCAAATCAAATCAAATCAAAATATTCTTTATTCAAATAGTCTTTCACAAGATCTTTTGAATCGTCCTTTTCTGCTACCACCGCTTCGGAACGTGTTGTAGCTGTGAAGAAGAAGCGGCGCAAGAAACTCCCTCAGCAACACGAACTGTCTTCTTTTGCAAATAAACAACCAAATATGTCGTCTTTATAATATTATTACCTATATAATAGTTTAATATAAAGACGAAGTCTCTGTTCATGAGCAAACACTAAGATCTAAAAAATATTTGCAGATTATACCAAATTGAATCCTTGCAATGAATAAGCCCACACCTTTCATTTCAGAAAAGCTATTTCTTAGCTGCGTTATTTAATCATGTTAAGCTATTTAACGATTTATACCATACAACGAAAAAAGTAAAAAACATTCTTTCCTATAACCTAAGATTTTGTTATACTCGTAGCATCATTTCAATCCATATTATATTTATTTTATTATATTCCATTCCATATTCCATTTTGCCTAATTTCGAAAAATTCTGCCACACAATTGGCTTAAGCGAATAATCATACTAATCCATATATGTACGTACATGTATATGTCCCATTGGTGGGTAAAGTTTGAAGTAAGACAAATAAATCAAACAAAAGTTTGCTAATACAAACAGTATTCCAAAGGTGTAATAGATTTTAAAGGCAAACATAGAGTTTAAAGGCGTTGTATTTCCTTAAAGGTTTCGCAATATCACATATACCCAGAGGTGAGGTAACAAAATGCTCCATAAGAATTACATTACCCGCTTTTGACACGTGAAAATTTCACAAACACATCTTTACACTTTTATTGTTGAGCAGCCGTTCTAATATGAGGAGTCCGGGCCATATTGTGAAACGAAAATACTCCACTGACCTTGACTGTTACGTATATAGAAAGGCTTATCCAAATTTTTACAGCCTTGTTTGAAATGTTTCTTCATAATTGGTTTTATTGACTCGCCATTAATGCGAATTACGCAATGAAGCCGAGAATAGATTGGTGAAGCTAAAAATACACAAAGAAGTAATATTGATCTTCGTTTTACACCAAGATGTAATTTGAAAAAGTATAATTAATTAATCTCAACCAGTAATCCGTCTATCTGATTCTACATATCTACCTTCGCCGGGTGCAAATACTTTTTGATCAGTTTGCCACCCCAACAACATATTATTTCGCGTTCTAACTTTTTTTTAAATTCCGACTCAATGTGACTGCCGTCCACGATAATGCTTTTCCCATCCGTTTATCCTGGTCTGTCCTATCTCATTTTGTACCATTAGTCAAGGCATGCAATACTGCCCTCTCCTGTCCCGTGTCATTTGAATTAAAAAAAACACAAATATATTTGAATTCCTTGCTCATCCCACGGAACACTATATTTTTCAAGAAAAAAAAATGTCTATATGTGAATCCAGGGTGCGAGCTACCGCTTTACCAAATCTTATTTAAATCCATACAAATATGGATATTTGTTTCTCTTTCAAGCAAAAACCACTGAATGAATCTACTTACAAACTTTCGCGTTTATTATAAAGGATTTCATGGGAACATAGTAAGTGCAACAAAATCATATAATATTTAAAAAACTGTACTTTAATAATTACAGTTGTTCTTTCGTGTTAAGAATTAATCTTACAAGCGATATTATTGCTTTTGCGCTGTCGTTGGATCACATAATATGTAGAGTAACACACAACATGTAGGTAGGTACTCTCATACTCTGCAGTCAAATATCAGATAGCGACATTTTTGGGCAAACAAGTATATTGCTCTTTGCGGAATTTGTTTCGATATATAATATTTTGGGTGAACAAATATTTTGTAATGAGTAATTAAACAAAAAAGGTAACTGTATTTCCTTTTTGTAATTATCACGATAATGATAATGCAATTTATTCATTTATTCGGAATACAACAATTGTTATTATAATTTACATTTAGTAATATAGACTTCAAATAAATGGAGGTCTAATGAAGATTAGCAGAGAAATTGCCCTGATTTTATCGATAAATTCAAACTAAAGAAGTGCCACTGCCAACGGTCCCACCGTATCCCAGACCTTGTTTATTACAAAATTAATCAAAACGCATAAATTAAGTGTCATCGGCCTTAATGGATCATAATATTGATAAAAATGCCAAAGTATTATATTTTTTAAATAAACTCAGAGGTCATAGTGTGTTTCGTATTTAGTATATTGGAACGAATTTCACAATGTGATCGGGTCTCAGGAGGCATCGATCTAAAGAAAAAGCAAAGAAAAAAATTGTTTGCAAATAAATAGGCTACCTCGATGGTGTAGTTGTACTAGGGTCGGTTACAAAACTGAGATCTCGGGTTCGAATCCCGGGTTGGGCAAAGTGATATTGGATTTTTCTATTCATTATCAGCCCAGAGTCAAGAATTCGTGGGACGAAGCATACATACTTACAAGGTAAATGGCCGCCTTGTTATAGTTGTAGGAAGTTGCTGGATGCAGGTCACTTCCAACAGATCGTTGTAGCGATCCTTAGGGAGGCCATAATATTTAACGAATGATTTAAGCGCCTAATTGGATTTTAAAATAATTAATTAATTAGCAAACGGTGTAACTTACATTTACTTATTTCCAATAATCCTTAATTACTTTTGGTTCAGGATATACGCAACTTGTTGCAACTGTAATTACAATATTATTATTTCGTAATAAAACCTTCACTTGCGTTAACAGTAAACGAGTTTAGGGCCACGCGGATACTCTGAATGCCCACAAATGTGGAGCAGTAAGGACCAGTATCTAACGAGATACCGCACAAAACCCGCCGATAAACTCGTCACTTATGTCATAACTTGTCTTTTACGTCTAGTAGGATCCAACACTCAATAAACATTCAATTTGATTGACGTATACAGGGCATCTCAAGACTGCTACCGAAAATGAAGCTGGGTGATAGTTTTAGTGACTTCAGACACATTGCAGAAGAAAATGTTGAAAAAAATCCGAAGTTTTTTTTTGTAATTTTTTTCCTATGGTCGTATTTGAATGGTAGATTCATTTTTTTCCTAAAATAATAGTGTATACCCTTTTATTTTTAAGGACTCTAAGGTATAAAAGATTTTAAATTATTATTTTAGCGAAAATTTTAGTTGCATTGTGTTTGTACTTACTAAAACTACCACCTGGCTTCGTTTTCGGTAGCAGTCTTGATATACCCAGTATAAAATAAAATAAATAGATAACACCCAACAATCATATACATAGTCCTGACCCCACATTAAGATCGAGTCTTGTATCGTGGGTATCAGGAACAGGCCGCACAAACATTTCTCTCGGTGCGAGGATCGAACCCGCGGCCTCTCGTTTTACAGGCGGCGTCTAACCACCTGCGCCACATATAGGTGGCCAATAGGTGGCCAGCATAACTATAATACTACTGTATCAGTTCATTAGAATCGGACGCTGCCGAGCACGGGACTTCATAAAACCAAGAGTTCAATTGGACGGGCTTAGGCCGCAGTCCGCCACATAGATTTAATTTTGTTTGCGGTAAATAACGAGACGAGCATGATATTCACTTGATAGTAAGTGGTACGACCGTTTATGCCTCATGGAAAGTACGAAAACCAAACAACTCCATGAATAAAAAAACAATACTTGACATTCCATTGCACTCGCCATCCTGAGACATACGATGTTAAATCACAATATTTCCACTAGTTACTCAGACTACAATGTCCTTTAAATTTGAACACAACAGTGCATTTACACTGTAGTTTGGCGGGAGAAATAGATATTGCGTTTGTACCTACCCAGGCAGCCTCTCTCTCGCATAATATGACAGACCAACCATATAATGAGGGTTAGCGGGTTGACATATTATTATCATATGAAATGAAAAGAAAATACTTAACTATCTATCACCCGGTTCCAAGGCTGTCTTCACCAGAGAACTACGGTCAAGAAACTCTTTATAGAAAACCTTGTCAAGATCTTTAATATACAGGTTTCCTCACGGTGTTACTCTTCACTGTAAAAATTTTATGGTAAAGCCTTTTGTCAGCAACTTCTCGTGGTTAGAGTTTATAAATCTGATCAAAGGAAAACCAATGTTCCACATTCCGAAATATCACCTAATTTAAATCAACATCAGTTAGGCGTCGATACAACAACCTCACACTTTACAACCCACTAGCGATACTAAGCCAATAAAGCTTAATTATAACATACAGGGTATATCAAGATTGCTACCGAAAACGAAGCTGGGTGGTAGTTTTAGTGACTTTATACACAATGCAACTAAATTTTGTACAAAAATTTGTGAATTTTTAAGAAAAACCGATGTATTTACCATACTAAAAAAAATTCAGAAAAAAAAATACACAAATTTTTGTACAAAAATGTTGCATTGTGTATAAAACACAATGCAACTAAATTTTATATTTAATTGGACGATATTAAAAAAAATGTCGCGTTTCTTAGCGAAAATTTTAGTTGCATTGTGTTTGTAGTCACTAAAACTACCACCCGGCTTCGTTTTCGGTAGCAGTCTTGATATACCCGGTATATATATTTATAAGTATAATATTTAAATAATAGCTCCAAACAACACTTTCGTAAGTTTTTTAAGAGAGAGCACAAGGACTAAACCTTGTTCTCATAAACTAGAACATTCGAACTAGTTAAATATATCAAATTAGCATTTAAACGTCCACGTCTAGTCACATTTAGAGCTTTCAAGGGTATTTCATATGTATGTAGGTATTAAATAACACGAAGCGGTCTAGAAAGATCTTAACAAAACCTATTTGAATTGGTAATGAACTTTAAACGAAAGTATGGTCACATCGTTACTATATTAGCGAAAGGGTATTATTTATGGTAAACCAACAAAGTCACCATAATTCTGATGATAAATGCAGAGCAATTTAATTACCTGCGCAACAGGATCCATTGGCACGAGTCAAGACGCCTTTCCTATCAGCGTATGGAAGTTGATACCCAGGTCAATATGCATGGCTATCAAACAACTAATTTCTGGGGCTCCCGCAATTTGGTGGCCAAATAAACATCACAGGAAAGTTGTTACTTCATGTCACTTTTGTGTGGTTTAGTTACATCAGCCCAATCGAGCAACATACTTGTATTGCTAAACTTTCAAAGTCTTTGCCCAAGAAAGTCCTTGAGGTATTTTTTAATGTGAACTTTTTTTGACCACCATTAGTTCTACGACCTTTTTGACTAGCTATATTTAGTGTTTCAGAATTGAGCCTCGTGCAGAGTGACTAATTTGCAATATTACATTATATCTAAAATATGCTAACAATCTCATTTCGCACTGCTCAGAAATGCATCATATTTAACCTTACATCATGCACACTTAAGTTTCTTAATTAAATTAAACGCACCTCCAAGCGAATTTTCTAACCTTAATATTGTAAAAAATGTTCATTAAAATTGTTTGTGCAATATATTTCACAAATGCCACTTTAAGCAAGGTCCCATTTCGCTGCGGTTTTTTCCATACTTATGACACATCGCGTGTTGCTTTCAAGCGCAGCGCTTCGGGCAATCATAAGCCAAATGTTTGAGCATCTTCACGTTAACAAATACATCCAATAGGCACACATACTAAATCTGATCTAAAGCAAATTTAAAATCCGGTTTATATTATAAACATTAGTCTCGATGTGAAAATCAAACTCACGGCCTCTTATTTAACACCTAGTCCTTTAAACAACTGCATCATGAAGGGTTTTAAATAAAGTAGGTGCCTCTAGACATTTGAAACAAATACCATCTGAAAAGTGCAATGTGAAAATGAAAATTCTCACTGGGCCGAACGAAGCATATCATCAAGAATTAAATCCCTGTTTATGTTATGTAATAAACCATGATTTAAATGTCATACAAGACAAACATTATATCAGACCATATACGACCATGGGCAAGCATGGGCGGCCATTGAAAAAAGGTTGCAATAACTACAATCGGTCTAGCACTGGATTACATAATTACATTATTAGTGCTATATTTTTATTACCCGTATTATTACACTTAACAACAACAAATTCACGATTTCCCAATTAAATAATTTACCACGTCTATAATGCCACATCATATTGCACATAACTAGTCTCGAAGTATTTCACCATAAGTAGACAATTACTTGACGTCTGCGTATTTGTTAACTTGATTAAAACCGTGTTAAAATCTCAACTTCAAAGGCAAACTTTGGAAACATTGATAAAATTAAAATATCTAAGGATGGGTGTGCTTAGGACTCAAGTATAGATTCTTTTTCACGAAACCCATGACAGAGAAGGTGATAAACTGACATGGATGACCGCGACCTGTATACCTATATATCTATGACCTTAAATGAATGAGATTTGTGATCTGATAACCACATCTAACGATGACGATGACGACGAACGAACAAGTCACAGAAACTGGTCTGACGAAGCCACACTTATAAGTAGAGATCTACGACTCTACCAAAGATTTAAGTTGAGAACTTTTGATAGCGTTTTATACTATAAAGCTTTTGACAGTCTATGTAGCGCAGTTGGTTAGACGTCGTCTGTGAACAGAAGGCCGCGGGTTCAATTCCCATATTTGTGTGATCTACGACAATTTGTTTTGGGTCTAAGTGTCTGGGAGACAAAAGAGTCTAGTAGTTATGATACCCACGACACAAGCTGATATTTAAGTATTGAATTTTAGCACGAAAACAGCAAAGACAACCTCTTGACGTTTTATTCAACTGCATATATACAGCATTCAGTTTCCATCGGTTTCCATCGACAAAGTTAGCAATAAAATATGACATAATAAGTGGCAACACTTCCTAAACCTTTATAAGAACAAAGGCAACATAAAGGGGCCATAAAAATAAACGTAAAGCCTACAACACAACACTACAACATTTACATAGGCAAAGGAAAATGTACGTCTGTATGGCGCAAATATGAGCATCGCGTTTGCAACAAATACCAAAAAATATCCTTTCTCTTCTTATTGCCTCAAGTATTTGCAATAATTATGCATTACCTTGATCTGCAAATTGTTTCAGATACACCGGATTCGTCTTGCACATCTTGTTTTTTTAATGGTAATATAGGTATTATTATTTACTGGTGATAGGTCGCCTAGGGTAAGTAACACCGCAATGTCTATTTCTCCCGCCCAACAGGAGTGTAAATGCACTGTTGTGTTTCGGTTTGAAGGACATTGTAGGTAGAATAACTAATGGAATATTTAGACTTAACATCTTATGGCTCAGGATGGCGAGCGCAGTAGAATTTCAAGCATTGCTTTATAATTCAAGGTGTATTTTTTTATTATTAAGTATACCGGGTATATCAAGACTGCTACCGAAAACGAAGCCGGGTGATAGTTTAAGCGACTTCAGACACAATGCAACAGAAAAAGTTGCAAAAAAAAAGCGACAAATTTTTTTTGTTATTTTTTTTTCTATGGCCATATTTGGGTGGTAAATACATATTTTCCTAAAATAATAGTGTATATCCTTTTATTTATAAATACTCTAAGGTATAAAAGAGTTTAAATTATTATTTTAGCAAAAACTATGGATTTACCACCCAAAATTGACGATATTTAAAAAATCATAAAAAATAATTGTCGCGTTTCTATGCGAAATTTTTAATTGCATTGTGTTTGTAGCCACTAAAACTACCACCCGGCTTCGTTTTCGGTAGCAGTCTTGAGATACCCTGTATTTTTAGTATTGGTTTTGCTACTGTTCATGAGCGGTCGTATCGTTTACCATCAGGTGAACGGCATGCTCGTCTCGCCAATAAATGCAACTAATCCATGAAAATTTAAAATAATCCATGAATGTAAGCACTACATAACTTATTTAAAAAAACTATATGCAAGTACCAGGTATAGACAAAAAGTAGTTCGGGTGTGAAATTAATTAGCATATTTTTTCAATATGTTTTTATGATTTATTTTGTTATCCAGAACGAATTCATACAGTTTATGTAATAAAAACAAAAATTAACGAACCGTACTCACTATTACATAACGTATTTTTTCTATGGCAACTTATTGACACAAAAGGTTTTAATAGCAAGGGAAGTCGCGAATACAGCCTATACCGTTTAAATCTGTTTGTATGTTGTGAACAAAGCAATAAATCAAAATAACGATCTGACGGCACCGCGACGGTAGGTGGGTGTGCGTACTCTTACTGCTTTTAGTACCGTTTCGAAATACTTGCGTACCATTATCTATTAAAATTTAAGCATGACGTGACAAGATCGCATTTATATGTTAGATCATTTCAGGGCGTTAAAAGTGTTAGGCATTAATCTTGATCATAGACTAGTGTTGAGAAAAAATAGATTACGAACCTCTTTGGTAAAGAACACATTTAATACACTTTTGACTCTCACAACACAAAAAAAAACATATTTAAAGCAAGGATTCTCCAAGAAGTTAAAAGGACAGACCTGAAATGATGGGTAAGAAAACAGATTCCGTGGCTCCACAAAACTAATTACTCCTTAATAGAGATCAAAAGACTTGAAATAACTTTAATAGGTCTAATTATTTCGTTTAATTATTTATCTCCTGCCAGCCTTTGCCGTGATCCTATCACAATTAATACTTTAGGTTGCCCTAACACCTTTTTCGTTCGTATTTACTTTCCGAATAAGTATCTATGAAATGTCAAGCTTATGTGTATTGGAAAATTATGTCTAAATTCTTTTTCGTCTGTCTGCTCCTATGCCGCATTTGGATTGTATTTTTGGATAAGATGGGATCGATGCAATATGACTTGAGACATGAAATGTTTAATCTCATTATGCCTAGTAGTTCCTCTGGCTAAAATTTCCTTCAGACTAGAACAGTGTATTTGCACTGCTGTTTGGCGGGAGAAATAGACATTGCGGTGGTAGTAGTAGTAGACCTAGTAGGTATAATCAAACCAGGCAGGCTCTCATATATGAGAGATACCTACCACCAGTATGATGGGTACCTTGAAAATTCTTTGAGAGAGCACTATCAGACAGTTCAGGCTGTAAGCTTATATTGTATACACAAGCAGATTCATTTTCAATGTTCTTTCGCCGGTAATCGATAATCCATCTTGAAATTACAAAGTAATGATCAATAAATTACAATTTGATGCTTAGTTACACCAATAGATTGCACACGTACCTTGCTGCGCGGTTATAAAACTTTACGCACTGCTACCTACATGTTACTAAATGCAAAAGTTGGTTTGTCCAATTATTAATTAATTTACCTCACATTAAACTTTTTTTATTTCATTAAAAATAACAATAACGACAATCCATACGCAGTAGTGCAGTTGGTAAAGGTGTCTTGAGAAACGAGAGACCGCAGGGTCGATGTCCGCGACAAGTTATTTTTTTGTGAGATCTATTTAATTATTCTGATCTGGATGCTATAAATAAAAAATCTCACGGCGCGGCGTTTCAAATACACATCAGTCATCACAAATAGCTTCGTTGATCTGAATATGAACTCAATATTATGTTTGTAGCTGTTACGGTGTATTTGATTAGGTACTACTTTATTTAAGTAGAGCAGGCTTTCCATTTTTAATAATGTAATTTTTTCAGTTTTAATCACAAAAATCTATATTAAAAAACATCGTCCCGACATCTAGAAACAAACATGCAACCTTGGGAGAAACGCATTATCTGTAGTAAACCTTATCTGATCCACGAATCTACGTTTTTAATTTTATATTGAGCGGATGTGATATGTCAAACGCTAGGTTAAATAAATGAATCATTAAAGAAATGTCTGGAAATATCATATTTCACGAAGAAGAAAAATTGATTCATAATGTCGGCGCAATGGCGGATAAGCTCATTGCAGGTTATATTTATTTGAAGTGTCTATACTTTAGATCCGGGATATATAATACTTTTATCATAATTTCAACATCACTTGAGTCATAACAGTGATTTGACCTCCAAAGTTAAAGATATAAAATTCTTATTTACTGTGCAATATTTGCATAATTTACGTTAATATGACAAGACAAGTTATAAGTAGTTTTGCCAACATTGTCTCAAAGGCTTGCTGAAATTGTTTGATTTTAATATTTCGAAATAAATTCGGATAAAGGTAATCTTAAGAATTTTCGTAATATAATATTATAATTGAATTGTCTTCTTCACGAATCTGTCCGTCGCGTCGTCCTTATCCCTTTTTTATAAATATACGTTTTGAACCATGTCGCGGTCATGATTTTGCTCCATCGAAAAATTATGTTCGACCGGCTTCCAACGATTGCTGGAGGAGGCCTTTTAATGTACTATTCAGCTGGGCTAATGTAGTGGTGAATGTCATATAGTTCGGAATTCTTGCATAGACCTCTCTTAAGGTTTGCTTAAGATCTATTACTTCATCATCTAAACAGGCGAAAATTTGTAATAATATATGAAATTATACTTTAAAGAGATCAACCCCATTATTCAAGTAAAGCAATTTATTAACACTATGCTAACTTGATTTTAAATGTATGCGTAACATATATAAAATTAAGAGTTTATTGACTATCTACCTTCGGTACGTACTCGTACAAATCCTTATTGACATGAACTCGTTGGAGCAAGCAGAATGGTATTTAATGAGACCTGAAATGTTAGTAAATGCCGTGTCCACAAAATGCACTTGAAGGTCATCAAGGGGCTTTTGGTGGCATGCCGGCGTTTTGTAGGAGCTTAGATCAACCGTAAAATCCTCAAGCATTCCGACGTGGAAAACTAGTTAAAATATAAATAGGGAAGCTCAAAAATTTATTTTAGTTCGAAAAGTATGTAAGACCGTATCAAACCTCACACCAACCTCTGTAAGTACTGTAAGCCAAGATCAACACCACTCATTAAATTAATAACAAAATTATAAGCTCAGCGAGACTGCGTGCATCTAATGTATTTATCTTTAACAAGCAACGAAATTAATCAAATAATAAAATGATAAAGAGTTAAAAATCACAGCCTAATGTCATAGGTAATTAGTGGAAGTCTAAGTTCCTATAATCGCAGATAAAAAACATCTTCACTTTATACATCCTATTCAGTCAATTTCATCTGTTTTTTGTTTACTACTTTTTAAAATAAGTTCTGTTGACCTCAAATCCTTGACTATTTCATAACGCAACCGAATTAAAATATATGTATTAGATAACCGACGCAGCTATACAACATATAAATAATAGTATAGCGATTATGTTGGCTATAATTAATCTAAGAGGAAATTGAGCCATAAAGAGAATAGTATGCGTGATGATTGGAATCTCGTATTTGGTGCCAAGTAATTAATTAAATTTCTTTGTTTTTAGTAGCATAAAAAGCTCTTTGTATTTATTTAACACTTTGTTGATTATATTCAAGACACACGAAGTTTTTATGCGAATATATTAGGTAATGTTGATTGAATATTGGAAGGTGTACATACCGGGCGACTTATTTTTGGTTTTAAGAAATGCAATTTTTTGAATTAAATTTTTATTGGATGTAATTATTTGCATGTAATATATTTTTGTTATTGTTTTGTATTTCAAATAATTTTATTTAAATGTGTTCATATTTTTGATACTTAACTAAAAATTAAAATGCACTTACCACATCTTGGATAAACGTGAAATTTGTAGCATAGATTAATTCAGTCAACAGCAACAGTTGACCGACAGCCAGCCACATCTTGACGGAAGCATCACGGTACCACACCACACTATCACAAACACTATTTCAAAAAAATCTCATTTTCGTTGTAATTTTTTGGAAGGCGACTGGACGCGGCGCGTTTGGCGGGAAAATGCGCGCGCATGCGCAGCCGAGGGCCGCGCGTCGCATATTGCACAATAGATTAGAACTCGCGCACTGACCTTACGCTCTTGTCCCCTAGTCGCTGACCGCATGCTTAATTACGGGATATCATAACTTTCTTTCATGTGTATGTAGAACATGTTACAAATGTTATACAGGTATTGAATAAGTTATTGAGAGATTCGTTTCGTGCATTCCAATTTAATTGAAAGCTGGGGGTAAATAAACTTTGAAATACAACCTTGGAATAATTATTATTTGCAGTAGGTAATGGGTAAACCTAAGAATGCTTTCTTAACATTCTTGGGAGAAACTTGCCCAATATCAATAAACTTATAATATGAAATAAGGACCTAAAAGATCTCTATTTCCATTAATTATAATATTCCCAAAATTAAGTTCGTGCTCGTGCTGTGGTTCTACAAAATAATTATTTTACATTTGAAAACATGGGTTTGGTTGTGAAAATGTCAGTTCACACGACTCCCAAAAACTTACCCATCAAACGATGAGAATTAGAGAGCGGAAATGCGAATGTCTTCTAATAGGCCATTTTACGCGCTAATTATCAATTCAATTACACCAAATTGTATGTAATTTGTGGATTTACACGGTGTATTATTCAACCTTTTTGTGTTTAATGAATCGCGAGATGATTTAAAGAGAACTCTACGCACATCGAGCATGTTCGCACACTCAAAAGATTTTAATTCATCTTGACATAGAAAATATTGGTTTTTGGCAACTAATTTAACTGTTTCTAATACAGCAGTTAAAAGTATAATAGAGTAGAAAAGAAAGTTTGAATAAAGTAGAAATACGAGAACAAATGTAACTTTTTATTATAGATGTTTTTTGTTATTATGGTTATTTTATGTGTAATGTTGATACATGTTAGTTATAATATTTATTTATGTATGTGTTTATGTCTATGTATATATGTATATTTATTTATATATGCATTAGGTATGTATACTTATAGATATATGTCCATTTATCCTTTCGTACACCTCATTGTACTCCAAAACTTTCGTTCCCTCTTATCCATCCCATGGTTGTAAGAGATCGCCTCGAGAGATAAGACCAGCTTTAGTACATTTTTTTTTCTAGTCAATTATTTCTGTATTTTTAGTTTTAGATGTACAATGGAGTTTTAAATAAATAAATAAATGTTTTATATCTTTTCAACTAGTCATAGATATTTTAACTTCAAAGGGGTGAAAAAGTTACAAAACATATTAATTTGTAATACAAATATATTGTCTTTATCATTGATTGGCTTGAGTCATTTTGAGCCTTATATCTTATCTTTATACCTAAGTTGCGCTTACAACGCTGTGCCATTAGATTTTGTTTCTAGCGATATGATGCAGCAAAAACCCCTAAAGTAACTTTACGTTTATTTTTATTATCTTTATTAGTACAGGCAACGAAGCAACGGGTTACTCTTGTCCGCAATGCATAATTTGCCAGGAGTTTTTTTTTTCATGAAGAGGTGGCATATGACCCCACTAAGTTAAAAACCCAAAATACTTACAAAAATGGCGTCCGCTAGAGCCGCCATTTTGGAAAACGCGTTTGAACCCATATCTCCGGAACCGTCCACTTTAGGCCCATCATGCTAAGGACCTTTCTTGTAGATAATTAAATTTCCCATCTTTTTTGTTCATTATTTTTTTTTGTACCATTAACCTTTCGCGATTTACAATGTTATTAATTTTCATTTTATACCTTTTTTACAATAAATTTTACATGGATTTTTAACAAAATTTACTATTTCCTCATTGCTTTGTTCCCTTATGCCATCAGTATTTAATTAATTACGTGATAATCATGGAGAAATCATTGGATTTCATAATTACGCTATGCATCCTTCGTTTCCATTGACCTTGATTCGGTAGTACACCATTCAACGCGCGATAACTTCTAAAATATTGATTTTAGAGAAAAAAAGTATGGGTGAAAAGTTGTTAAGAATTTATTGATTTAAAAGTTTAGTCATTAACAATTTTTTGTTTAAACAATTATTAACAAAGATATCGGCAAAAAGGCATGAAACGAATATTAATAACATTGTAAATCGCGAACGGTTAAATGTACAAAAAAAATATTGAACAAAAAAGATGGGAAATTTAATTATCTACTATGGTTTTTAACTTAGTGGGGTCATATGCCACCTCTTCATGAAAACAAAAAACTCCTGGCAAATTATGCAGGAAAAAATGCTTCGTTGCCTGTACTATACTTATGTCATGTGTCAGTAAAATAGTAAACAATGATAACTACCTATTTATTAGGGTCTGGTCATGTGTTAGTCCAAATCTTGAAAATTTAAATGTAGAGTCGAATGTTACAACTTGTTACTTTCATCCCTTCATACCTCAGCTTCATACAATTATTTTCATGATGTCAATGTCATGATGTCAAGGAAAAATAGTAGTAAGGAAAGATAAGGCAGAAAACTTGCAAAAATTGGTACATATTACAAGCTTGGAGAAAAAAAATACATTTTTGCAAATTGAAGTTGGTTGTTTTATTTGTGATAATTCGGGTATAATATTTATGGTATACCCGAATTAACATAAACTCACGTTGTAATGAAGTTGGTGTACATGTGTAAAATTGCGTGTGATGCAATTAGTATTTTGATATCTAATAAGGTCTGCGAGATATTACAAAAAAAGTGAAAATCGTTACGTTTGTTCTAGTGTCCCCTATATTTATAACATACAGGCTCATCACACCTATTCTCCTAGCGTTGTTTTTCCTTGGGTTCTCCTTGGATCAAATATTTGCTTGATGAAAGGGGACCCTCCCTTTTTAAACGACTTGCATTGCATTTACGGTCTAAGTGTTAACAATGATTATCTTCTTTTTCTACCTAGCGTTATCCAGGCTGGTTCCAGGTTCCACCTTCCGGCTAATTCTCCTCCATTTTGCCCGATCTTCGGCATCCTCAATAGTAAGGCCATTGACCCTTATATCTTCCTTGACGACAGCTAGCCAGCCCTTCGGTTTGCACATTTTCTAGGCCAATACAGTAAAAAAATCTCAATAAAATGTCTATTAAGAGGACGGTAGACGCCGATGACCTTGCTCGAATGGGCGGATCCAAATCTCATGCAATAAAGATCTCCAAGAAAAAACGTTGTGAAAAAGGCCATTTCACATAGACCCTCCTCTTAAATGTAAGTAGATTTGAGTGTCGCGTATAATTTAAGCATGAACTTATATAAATTATTTATTCCGCACAAGTATGTGCGGACCGGAGAGCAGGTCGATCGTTGTGTTCAATTAATTTATGATATTTTCCGTTTTCTGCATTGATTTAAACATGTCAGTGACTTTTATTGCAGTTTAGACTTATTACAGTAGTGACAGGATGAATGGACTATGAAACTTCCTGATTTCAAATCCTAGGTTGGGCAATCTAGATTGTGTAAGTTATTCAGTGTCAAAATTCTCATAAAAGTAGCCTGGGATATGAATTTGTGCCCAATTTGGCAATACTCGCTCCCTGTCACGTCATGAGATGGAAATAAGGTCGGCAAACTGTTGGTGGTATTTGCAACAACTCTGCCTATCAATTGGAGTTTACATGCGACAGTAAATTTCCCAGTATACAAAGCGTAACAAATTACCACCATTATTTAAATTAATTGACCAAAAAAGTAATTTACTTGCCAAATAATATAATTCTTTCATGATATCATAATTAGCATAAGTAATCCTATTTTAAAATAAGGGTCTATTACCTCCTCTCATAGCGAATTCTTGAAACAGATGAAAAGTTTTTAATACGAAAACGTAAAGTCGGCATCAACAAAGCAATGTCTATGCAGACTGCAGGCAGATTGCCGCCAAAAACGTGATGAGAGCATAACTGTTTTAATGAATAAGCACCTATGCCGAGCGATAATACGGCCGTTAGACGGGAAATAAATCGATCTTATGACGCTCCGGAATGCTAAACAAAAATAAGCTTCTACACGCTTGCGTCCGATTGACTAGTCATGAGTGATGGTATAGTCAGTAATTCGTCTCGTGGTTCAAAATGGTATATTTTTGCCTCTGAGTGACTTTATTATTTATTTATTAATTAAATGTACAATGCAAACTTACAGCATAATGTGCCAACAGGTTTACATTAAATGAGCTTAGTACTATTCTTAACACTACTAATTTTAAACATATAAATTGAAATATGAACCAGTAACACATTATAAAATAAATATAAAGAAATACAAACAATAACACTTAAATAATACTATTTAAAAAAGCATGAGCAATTTAACAGAAGACAATAAAAATCATAATATAAAAAAACACAATCAACACATTTTTGACCAAATTGTTCAATTGCATAGGTAACGATTTTGTCAAGCTTATCACAAAAAATACCAACACCTTGGACCTGTTCAGTAAGTGCATTTAAGAGATTTATAGCTCTGGCTGTTTGAGTATTGGTAGCACTACCAAGCTGCATAGGGGCTGGACATGCCTGATGTCGACGTCGACTGCCTACTCTAACATAGTGCTGAGAGACGTTAAGATATATTTGCTCCAGCACAACGGGGTTATCTATTTTATTCCTCAGTTAGAGACAATAATGGATAATTACTGATAATAGATGTCTCAGGTATAAAGTATCTCTACCTACCATGCCAGATATAAATAATGAAGGGTACAGAAATGGATAGTATCCATATATCCTTTTGTATAAATGCCGGGCGAATTTGCGCTGCACTCTTTCTAACATAACCGAGTACTTTTTTTCATGCGGGGCCTACAGAACTGCGTTATACTCAAGAATACTACGAACGTACGCATTAAATAATAAATTTAGAACCCTGGTATCACGCAATTCGGATGACATACGTATGATAAAGCCAAGGGCCTTATTAGCTTTACAGCATGTGATCTCAATGTGTTCATGAAAATTGAGAGCGCTATCTAGGGTTATGCCCAAGTCCCGAATTAATTTCACTCATTCTAAAACACTTGGATCTAAGCCGCAAATGCATACATACATAAACGTCAGGCCTGTATCCGATAGGGTAGGCAGAGACTCTGGATCTCCACTTAGTTCGATTATGTACTACTTTCGCGCGGTACACTTTCATTAATCTCTTCATGCATTCACGTCTGTTCAGGGTACTTGTTACCTGTCAATCTGCCATCAATTTGGTTGATAAAGTTCGATCCTTACCGAACTTTTCCATTCAGACTCGCCTCATGTATCTGTTTTGTTAATAGGTTTTTATTCATTCTCTCTATAATCTCAATTGGATTTAAGTAAATCCTATTGTACCCCGTATTAATATTTTTAAATTACCACGAGATCCTGAATCGATTCCCAGGTAGGGCAATCTACTTTGAGTAAGTTTATTGTTTTATGAAATTTTATATGAATTACTCGAATGACGGGTTTAGATTAAAAAAAAAGAACAAACAAATTACGTCGTATTTTTGCAAAATTTTTAGTTGCATTATTTCTGAAGACAGTAAAAATACCACTCGGATTCATTTTCAGTAACAGTCTAGATTATTGATATACCCTGTATGTATGTATACACATAATTCATAGCAGTAAAACATATGGATGTATATATATATATTTTCATAATACTTTCACATGAAACTCAGGCGAAGATAAGATGTAACAAAAAACCACCCTAATAGCTATCATTTTTATTTTATTACATAATGATGGGCGACTGCCGTTCTGTAGAATAGGCCATTTAACTGCATTAAAGTTAATATTATAAATATTAATATATTAAGTAATAATTAATATATTAAGTAAGTATAATAATAATAGCAGACAACAGTCACTGAATCCACACTAAGATCGAGTCTTGCGTCGTGGTTATCAGGAACTACGAAAGAATTTTTAGTCTTACAAACACCAAGACCCGAAAGCAATATTTGTAGGCCGCACAGACATTGCGCCCTGTGGTATGGGGGCGCTTCGAGAATCCCGCCACGGTATCCCCTGCCTGTAGTAGGAGGCGACTAATGGGGAAGTGAAGGTCGCGGGCGCGCAGTGGGGGCTGTTGTTGCGCCCATTGTACTCACGTACAATGCGACCTCGAGATGTTCGGCAGCAGGAGGAGGAGGAAGCAATTGCCTGTTGCCTGGAAATGAGGAGGCTTCTTAGCCTCCAACATAATAATGGTACGGGCCGCAAATTGAGCGGCATTGTGCAGGGATGGTCCCGGTAGAAGCTGGAGCGCTCTTGCTTCGGGTTCCCGGGGCCGTGCCAATTGTGCTGAAGAGGGCAACGCGGGGTTTTGGTTGGTATGCCTATCGGTGAACCCAACATAATCGCTCCACCCTCCCCCGAGGTGGAGCGTTAGCGGTAACCGGGATTCACCGCGTAAACAAAAAAAAAAGGCCGCACAGACATTTCTCTCGATGCGGAGATCGAACCCGCGACTTCTCATTTCACAAGCGGCGTCTAGCTGAATGCGAATTAATATGTATCTATATGAATACATTATAGGTTTTTAAAACCATCCAACATAAATAATAGTTTATTTGCTTTAGTTAAGACTTTACTTATTCTCATGCAAAAATAGCCTAACTTGGATCTATCGAGAATTCACATGTTAATACCATGGTTAGTACAATGGTTAGTACACAGTAGTACGAATGGCGTCCGAATGTGTTGTTGTCATGCTGTTGTCAAAATATTAGGAACAGTTTATGTTTCTTCACATTTTATTACATTAGACATATTGACATAAATAAATATGGACAGGGCAGAAGGCGTTTAGTCTTCCGACGTAAGTGGTGCGCGGCCTCCAGTCGATCCCTAATTGAGCGATTTTTAAAACGCTTGCTTGTATTATGAAAGAAAGTTTAATAAAAACATTGACTATATTTTTTATCACTGTAATAAATGAAATCTATTAACTTAAGATAATTTAATATTTATTTTAGCGCGATTTTCACGGTCATCTTTTTGAAACTCCAAATTTACTGACTGGCCTATCCTTAGTTTTTAAATCAATGATTAATAAATAATAGAATAAAGAAAATATAGAATAAATGATTAAAAACACATCTCAATGCGTTAAATATATATTTTCATATTTTTATTTGTAGTTTCTTATTTCGCCATTCGCCAATAGAATGAAGATGACAGAAATACATCGGATATCTAATCATTATTATCGTAGACAGAAAATATATTATTAACTAGTATTATCTGTCTATGATTATTATTTTTGCTTCTAATGTTTCTTTCTGACAAATGCAGCAAGGAAAATGCATTCTCTTTGGTGGCGTATTTAAATAATGTGTTTCGTAAATGTTTTTCTTAAAAAGCATTCAGAGATTGACTTGTATTTTTTAATCATATTATACTATGAATAATAATATATTGGTATTTATACAAAAGTCAACAAATGCATATAATTTTAGCGATATAACATTTCAATGAATAGACATTAATTAAATATTTGTTATTCAACGAGCAATCTGCGTTAACTGACTATCGGCAATTTCTCTAGTAATAACGTAAAATTGATGAAAATACTGTGGCTTTAATAGTCCATTAAACGTATCTTAGTTAATGGAACGTTTATACTTACTTTATAAGCACAAATTAAGGGAGATAGTTCTGTCTAGATTTGCCGCTACTTGTGGCTGACATACAGCGCTGCACTTCACCAAGAGAAAAAAAAGGTACTGAAAGTTACTCTATTTTATCAGCCCATATACGTTCATGCAAGACAAGGGTCTCCTCTACAAGAGAGGGGTTAGATATTAATCCGCATTAGTCCACCACGCTAATGGGTTGGCGGACTTTACATCTATACATACCGGGTATCTCAAGACTGCTACCGAAAACGAAGCCGGGTGGTAGTTTTAGTGACTACAAACACAATGCAACTAAAAATTTCGCAAAGAAACGCGACAATGATTTTTTATGATTTTTTAAATATCGTCATTTTTGGGTGGTAAATCCATAGTTTTTGCTAAAATAATAATTTAAACACTTTTATATCTCAGATTATTTATAAATAAAACGATATACACTGTTATTTTAGGAAAAAATGTATTTACCACCCAAATATGGTCATAGGAAAAAAAAACAAAAAAAAATATTGTCGCTTTTTTTTGCAACTTTTTCTGTTGCATTGTGTCTGAAGTCGCTTTAACTAACACCCGGCTTCGTTTTCGGTAGCAGTCTTGATATACCCTGTATACATATAAATAAAATTGAAGTGTCTGTTTTAAGAGTGAAAATAAAAAAATTGTGCTCTTACATATTGTAATATACACGATACCTGTGCCGAAAATGATATTTAAAAAAATTTTGTCTGTCTGTCTGTCTGTTTGTTCCGGCTAATCTCAGAAATGCCTGGACCGATTTTGACGGAACTTTTTTTGTCAGGTAGCTGATATAACAAGGAGTAACTTAGGGTACATTTATTTTAGAAAAATAAAGTAATGTTGCAATGCCCGCGCGCAGCTCACGCGCATGCCGCCACTGGCCGTCACGTCGGGCGCCTCCCACCACTTCTCCCACCAACGAATCAATATCACATTTACAAAATATTGTATATAAAGAAATTTTTCAATAAAGCTAATACAAAAAACTGAAAATAAATGTGTAACGGGAGTTTACCGCCGCTCGCTAAGAGATGGCGCCACCGTAGAATTAGATCGCGGTATGGTTTCGTTACAAAGGATAATTAAAATACTAAATAAACTAATTAACATTTTTGTTAAATGCCACGCAGACGAAGTCGCGGGCACAGCTAGTACAATATAAATTCTGACAAATCGTTATTGTATGCAGGTTTTCTCACGAGTGAAAAAAGGTGAAATGGACTGAAAATATTTGTAAATTGGAAAAGCGCAAAGAAATATATTTATATTTTTAATAAATTACCGGCGTAGCGCAAGCATTGGTGGTGGGCGGACAATAAACAAGCAAGAAGTCTCATTGAATTTCCCTTTAAAATTGAAGCTCACAGTCCTGAGCTAGTTCGGAGTATGTAGCAGATTTTCAGTACTTACTGAACTTTTAAAATGTTAATGTAGATATAGTTAACTTATTAGATCCAAATGTTTAATCTTATTTTATATATTTTTTTATTTCTACATAGTAAAAGTGACACATCTAATTGATAAAAAATGAAATTCCATAATATCCAAAACCTAGTAGTATATAGGTAGCTATAATGCCTTTCGATCAAACCTAAGAGCCCTTTCTCGCCAAATCGTTGGACACTCATCTAGGCCTACTCTTAACCTCATTGCTATTCATATTATGATTTTAATAGCGACCAGTTGGTTTTCCACAACAGCCCAACGAGATTTAAATTTAATCAACTGACTATTAAACAGTATATGCGCAATGTATGACGAAAAATGCCGGCCATTGACACGATTCCGTTAAATATATTATTTATTTAGTTACATAACTGAGAGATTCGGAACGTTGATTTGTCTTCGTTTACCAACTGTGGTAATGTTTATTGAAGATTATGGATACCAAGCTTTAATATCTGTTATATTGAATTATTGACAAAGATACATACCTCATACATATTTACTAACTACTTGATTTCCCAGAACCGTTTTTAAACTTAATGATTGAGATTTCTTTCAACGCGCTCATTTAACATAGCACTAGATACCCTGTTCAAATCCAACAGCTGGACAGCTACTCCGAAGCAATGGCTGTAGCCTATGGCTGTAGCAGACAAGCTTTGAAGCCTACTTTAAATCATAGATTTTTTTTTATTTTATTCTTTACTGCACACACAAAAAAAAACAAGAGGCATACAATATTTTACAAATAAAATTAAAGAGTACAGTTGGCGGTCTTATCGCCCTAGGCGATTTCTCACAGACAACGTTTGGATAGATATAAGAAAGGATAAGAATAGTGGGCAGTATAGATATTGGGCATGGAAACAAAATTTAATAAAATAAATTAGTTACTCTGTACGAAGAGGTCAATTGATACTGTCTACAATATGTCTAGAGTTGAGACAACTAATAGCACTTTCGGTTCGACTCTTTCACATCCCGAGCTTTTTTTAAAATTAAGTTAGAGTGGGAAAACAAACAAATGGGTAAACAGACCCGATAGTAAGTGGCATCTTCGTCCATAGACAGACATTGGACATTACTTAAAAACGCCTTTTGCCTTTATGGGGTAGGCAGAGGTGCTACAGGGACACCCACATTTTGCCTTGTGGGTTCCGCCGCACGATGTGAAAGGGGGTAAACCTATTGCCATCGGGCAAAAATTCCTGACTTCGGGCTGATAATGAATACAAAAATACAATATCAGTTTGCCCTAACCGAACCTAAGGCCTCGACATTGTAATTGTACCTAAGTACAACTGCCCACAAATATACAGGGTATATCAAGAGTGCTACCGAAAACGAAGCCGGGTGGTAGTTTTAGTGACTTCAGACACAATGTAACGAAAAAATTCGCATAGAAACGCGACATTTTTTTTTATTATTTTTTGGGTATCGTCGAATTTGGGTGGTAAATCCATAGTTTTTGCTAAAATAATAACTTAAAGCCTTGCGTACCATAGCATCTTTAAAAATAAAAGGATGTACACTATTATTTAAGAAAAAACTATGTATTTACCACCCTAATACGACGATAGAAAAAAAATAACAAAAACAATTCGTCACAATTTTTTGCACATTTAGTTGCATTGTGTCTGAAGTCGCTAAAACTACCACCCAGCTTCGTTTTCGGTAGCAGTCTTGATATACCCTGTATATAGCCAGACAGGCAAGGCAGTCTATAAATACTTGACACTAAATACCTGTTAAAGAATTAGCAGACCATGCGTCAATGTCTGAAAAAATATAAAACACTACAAAATATAAAATATTCAGCTATTGTACTCATAATACCTCTGCAAGCTACGTCTTATTCAATCTCAAGTGGTTTTGGTACCACGATTGTGTAATATTGTAATTTTGTTGTCTAATATATTGTTATACGGTCATGACATTTAGCTTTTTCCTATAATTCACATCTATACATAACACACACAGTAGAATGTCAAGTTTTGCACACAATCACAATAATAATCTATCAACGTTAATCTCTTTATTTCAAATTTAAATCTAAAAGCTAATTCCGAATAATTTCTTAATGTGTGCTCACTAATTATTTCAATTGATATTAAAATAGATTTTCTTAGAGTATAATTGAAAGTTCTTGCTGGTTGCGCCAAACGCCTACTGCTAAGCACCGGATCTCTACGCAACAGAGGGTGCGATGGAGATAGTCCATAATCCGCCACTCTGGTCTATAGTAGATTTGCAGACTTTACATACAGAAAATTAACGAAAGCAAGAAAAAGCTTGTCCAACAAGCCTTTCACCCTGGTCTATTTCTGGCTAAACCTAGTAGCCCTTCACTAAGTCCTGCAGGAGACACAAACAAACAAAGTAAGATATTTACGAGGACTACTTCACAAAACTCTGATGCGCAAATCGATAGTGAGAAAGTCCACCCCCCTGAATGGCAGAGAGCACCAACACTAAGAAGTGTCAAGAGGAAAAAAGCATCATCGCCCTCACCAGAGAGAATAACGATCTCCAACCAGTTCACTGGTCTCTCTGTTGATCAAGTCGAAGACACCGGAGAATCCATAAAGAGGATTTCTAAACCACCACCCATTTTGTTATATGGCATTGAAGATTTAACAAAACTTACGGAACTACTGGAACGTGTAGCTGATAAAACAGAGTTTTCATACAAAATTATAAATCGAAATCAACTACGGATTAATTGTGTTAATGTAGAGGTCTATAAAACCGTTGTAGAAATAATTAGAGAGAAAGGATTGATTGGACACACATTTAACAGAAAAGATAAAAGACCATATCGGGTAGTCATCAAAAATCTACATCATACTACTCCAATAAGCGAGATAAAAAAAGCTTTGGAGGAAACAGGAAATTCTGTAATTGGAGAAATAATCAATGCGAAATTCGGGCCTGAAAAGAAACCAACATCAACCTTCTTTGCAACTATGCAACAGAGTCCCAATAACAAAGCAGTAAAGAATATCAAATACATCCATCACCAGTCTGTCACTATAGAAGATCCTCGTAAACGCAGCACCATCGTTCAATGTCAAAGATGCCAACAATATGGTCACTCCAAAAATTACTGCATGAGGCCCTATCGCTGTGTGAAATGTGCCCAATCACATAGAACTGTAGATTGCCCTAAAACTGATCGCAGTACTCCAGCAAAATGCGCTTTGTGCCTTGGTGCACATCCAGCTAACTTTAAGGGTTGTGAAGTGTACAAAGAAATATTATCGAGGAAATCGAACAGACGGTCAAATATAAGGACTAGGGAAGATCCTAAACAAACTGCTAATAGTAATAATGAGCAAATACCAAAATCACCTAAACCAATGGTAGATACACAACATCAACATATACCAAGTGATAAACCAAGAGCTGGCCCAAAAATCAAGAAGCACGACGAATACTCCGGGATATTAAAACAAGGTACATACTAAATGATGAGCCCCAGAGACGAGACACAACAATAGAAAATATGCTACTCAGACAAGCAGAAAAATTTGACCAAATACTACAACAAATGAGTACCCTAATCAGTCTCATAACAAAGCTAGTAGCTAAAATTCCGTAATGGCCTCACTCAATATTGCTACGTGGAACCTAGACGGACTATCCCCGAAACAATGTGATGTAGAGCTGCTGCTAAACACAAACAACATAGACATATTATTAGTGTCTGAAACCCATCTCACTCAAAATAATATTATCAGAATACATAACTACAATGTCTACCCTACAAATCATCCAGATGGTACTGCACATGCGGGAGCAGCGGTTATAATAAAATCTAGTATTAAGCACTACGAACAGCCAAAGTTTCAAAAACCACATATACAGGCTGCTACTGTGGCAGTCGAAGATCGAAACGGAGATTTTAATGTATCCGTCATATATTGCCCTCCTAAGCATAATACAAAGGAGGACCAATATGATGAGCTTTTTAACAGCCTTGGAACTCGCTTCATAGCAGGAGGTGATTGGAATGCGAAACATGTTCATTGGGCATCAAGGATAAATACCACAAGAGGAAGAGAATTGAAGAAAAGCATAGACAAAAATAAATTGACAACTATCTCCACAACGGACCCGACTAATTGGCCCACTGACCCTAAGCGACTTCCGGACGTTATAGACTTCTTCATCATTAAGGGACTGTCTAGACTTTTCTATCAAATACGCACATGCTTGGACTCTGACACTAACCATGTTCCTGTGATACTGTCCATTGGCACAACTGTACTCGGTAAGGATGGCAACCTGAAATTGTACAACAAACGCACAGACTGGGACTCCTTCCGTGAGCTGGTTGATGACAGATTAGACCTAAAGATAGCTCTGAAAACCAAGTCTGATATTGACGACGCTACAAGAACACTAACATCAGCTATCCAAGAAAGCTGCTGGATGGCCACACCCGATATTGCAAATCGACCCCCTCAGAGCAAAACATATTCGGAATCAGTAAGGCAAAAAATACTGGAAAAACGACGGTTACGGCGGGTTTGGCATATTAGTAGGCACCCAAGTGACAAAAGAGCATTAAATAAAGCTATTCAAGACCTCAAGGCCATTATAGCCGAAGCGAATGACGCTGCTTTAGATACCATCATGGAGAGCCTATCGGCTACAAAGGCAACCAACTACTCGCTGTGGAAAGCATGTAAAAATCATGACCGACCCTTGTATCAAAAGCCGCCACTACGTGCTCATGATGGACAATGGATAAGAACAGCCCAAGCCAAAGCCGATGCCTTTGCAAATCATCTCAGCCAAATCTTTAAACCCAACGATCCCAAACCTAATGCAACCGAATCCGATATTGACGAAATTCTCAACCAGGATTTCCAGCTGGACTTACCATTGAAACTGGTGACTCCTGGGGAAATACACAGGAACATGGAATCTATGAAGAACAACAAAGCTCCTGGTTATGACATGATCGACAAAAAAGTTCTTGAAGAGTCACCTCGTAAAGTAATAGTATACCTCACGATGCTATTCAATGCCGTACTGAGAGTTGGTTACTTCCCAGATCTGTGGAAAGTATCACAAGTGATAATGATACACAAATCAGGAAAGCCTATGCACGAGGTCACATCTTATAGGCCAATCAGCCTCCTGCCGATAATGTCAAAACTACTTGAGAGATGCTTATTAGATAGAATGTTAAAAGAAATCAAAGATAGGACTATCATCCCGAATCACCAATTTGGTTTTCGAAAAGAACATGCCACAGTAGAACAAGTGCACAGAGTCTGCAGAGTAATAAGAACATCCTTCGAAAAAAAAGAATATTGCTCGTCAGCCTTTCTAGATATACAGCAGGCATTTGATAGAGTTTGGCACAAAGGCTTGATGTATAAGATAAAACTTCTGCTACCACACACTTTCTATGAGGTTCTTAAGTCATATATATCTAACAGAATATTCCAAATTCGAGAAAACGATTGCACATCTGATTTTCACGACATAACCGCAGGAGTGCCACAGGGCTCCGTACTAGGACCAGTGTTGTATACATTGTATACGTATGATCTGCCGCAAACCCAAGGGGTTACAATTGCTACTTTCGCTGATGATACGGCCTTACTTGCCTCGAATAAATGTCCGATACAAGCTTCAAGCACTCTCCAAAAAAACCTAGACGAAATAGAAACATGGCTAGGTAAATGGAGAATCGCTGCCAGTGTCACCAAATCAGCACATGTTACCTTCACACTTCGAAAACAGGATTGCTCCCCAGTCACTCTTAATGGAATCCAACTGCCACACCTAGACACAGTAAAGTATTTGGGAATGCACTTAGATAGAAGACTCACCTGGAATAAACACGTTCGAACAAAACGGGAAGAAATCAACCTAAAGTATAAAGGCCTCTACTGGTTGCTGGGACGGAACTCAAAACTATCGGTTGACAACAAGTTGCTAGTGTACAAGACTGTTCTAAAACCAATATGGACTTACGGCATCCAATTATGGGGCTCCGCTAGCGCCTCAAATATTATGATCATACAGAGAGTGCAGAACTATATCCTGAAACACATCTCTAACGCACTGTGGTTTACTACAATAACAGAGATCCACGAAACACTTAATGTACCAATGGTAAAAAATGAAATCGACTCTCATGTAGTCAATTACTTACGAAGGCTAGGACGCCATCCAAATCAGTTAGCGGGTCAACTTACTGTTCCCGAAAGTATAAGAAGGCTTAAGAAGCGCCGAGACATGCTAGACAGCCACACGGCCTGATTTAGATAAGGAAAAGGCTGACTCTGCTGGGAGTAGTGCCTTACACAACAAGAACCCGTCATCACATCTGTTTATAGTCTATATGACTGATTGCAAGATTGTAAATAATACAAAAAAAAAAAAAAAAAAAAAAAAAAAAACATACAGAAAATTCTTGTTGAAATCTCTTTATGCAGGTTTCTTCGCAATTTTCCGTCATAAAAATACGTGGTTATTGACTCAGTAGTTACTGTAGTAACAGTAACGTGATTCCAAAAAGGCGGCAGGTCTTCTAAATTGAGACACGCAATTTATTAATGATTCACGTACGTCCTGCAGGTAGGTCTCGTGTATAGTTATGACATATCATACAGTTGTGAAATTCTTTATTACTAAATCAAATACATCATGTGTTTCACACAAATATTTGTTGCTGTGTCAAGATCGAACCCGTGGCCTCTCATTTCACAGCTGGCAATACCCACCCAATATATCCAACAATTGATCGATAAATAACATATAACACGAACAGGACAAATTCTAATCAGCCAGTTATGAATGGCGTTCCCATTTCCAACATGGTGGACACATTAAAAATGTAAATAAATTAATTATAAAATTAATGCGAGCCGATAACCGGTCGGCACGAAAATGCGTACGTACATAATCTGCGTCAACATTGTCGTTTGTAATTAATAGTATGGTGACATAATCAATCCCATCGTAGTTTCGCAATGGAAATGTTACGCCATTAGAAAGCAGAGCTTGAGGTGGACACGCAGTTCCTGCTGGCATACCTTTATGAGAGTAAAAGATTTCATCAGGGCCGGCGGGGCTTAGGGCTCCAGCTATTGTAATGGGCACTAGCCCTAAATTTAATAAAGGCTAGCTTAGCTTAGCTTTCGCTAAGGTTAGCTTTACCATTGGCTGTATTGTAGAGTTTGATTAACAAATTAGTGACTCATTAACCGTATTCGTGTTATTAGAGGAATTAAACTTAAGATTTTTTTGGTATCTAAATTAGTGGTTTCTTTGATTTATGCGAATGTTAACATTGAAATAAAACTATGATTTACGGATTTAATCGCGGATTTGTCCACACACAGTCCGCCCCGTACTCGTACCCCGAAAGCTGTAAAGTAAGCGAAACATCGCGTCGGAAAGTTAATAAAAATAAGAAATAAACCAAAGCTGCGACACAATGCATAAATAATAGTTTTATTTCAATAAATTAGTGATTACTTAATTCTGGGGTGAACTGTGAAGGCGATGTTCCATTAAGCGCTGTGTTGGACCTCCATCCACGGATCGACAGAATAGTAAAGTAAGCAAGAGGTCTGAATGCAGGCTGACAGCTCGTCATGAACATCTTTGGTGAAAGGCCTACGTTTTGTAGACATGCTACTAGATACAAAATGGCATGAACTTAAACGGCACAATCCAACTGCATATAATATATTACATTTAGCGCCAATGCTTGCTTGCTTGAAGTGCTCTGAAACTCGGTGGTACACAGATTTGTTACTTTAAAATAAACACTATATATTGGTTAGCAGTTAGCCCGCAAGCGTGAAATTCGGCATCACCGAGCTACTATCCATCCTTCACAATCACATACAGGCACAGGGTTTAACTGTCCAAAATGTGGTCATATTTGCCGCGCACGAATTGGTCTAATCAGTCACCAGCGTAGGTGTACTTTCCAATCATAACATCTCCGTTAGGCGCTACTTAATCATCTCACGTAGATGTTAATTGCGGATGATGATGATGATAATGATGATATGTTGGGAAATATTGTCCGTTATGTAATACTGCTATATGTTCTGCTACTTACTCTCTCTATTCAGCCTCAAGAAGTCCACTGCTGAACATAGGCCTCCCCTAGTGATTTCCACATTGACCTGCTACATCAGGATAAATATTGGTGTACTGCCACTACGTATTTGTCAATATGTAATTAATTAATATATTCTCACTCGTCCTAGATCCTTCCCTGCACTGCAAATTGACATTCGCACCACGGCGCTCCGTGTGAAGAATCAGCGCGTTAATTTTATTCTGAAACCACTTGACATATGTAGGTTATCACAAACACGTGAACAGTTTACTAAATTTCAATCAATATTTTTCAGTTGATAGAGTATGAACGTGCTTCGAACTTCAATAGCGTTCTGCAATTCAAATACAATTGTTTCAACGCTAATTGGCTTTCTTCGTGTAGCGCCTTTAAAAATCTGCTTGGGTTTTACTGATGATATAAGGCTTAAGGTTACATTGTATTTTTTTAGGTTGCCGAATACCTAGTTACCTCATTTAATACCAGTCAGTGCAGCGATTGGAATTTATGTACTTATTGCTTATGAGTCATATTATTTAGCTTTTCTATTGTTTAAGAACATAACAGCATTTTTTACTCTTGTTTCAGTATTGAAAGAACCGTAGAGATATATAAGTTTGGGTTCTCTGGCAATAGATCACATCAATGTTTTTCGTAAGTTCCTGTAACAATATAATAGCAATCATCCATACTAAGATCCATGTATGAACATAAACATTAGTTTCATGTAAATGATTAAATACTAGTGTGCACAAAACTATTATCTATTGCTACCTATATAGAATCCTCAGAGTATTTGTTGGTTATAATATGTATGTGTCGCCGGCCGTTCAAAGAGAGACATGGGCAGTGAAATCGGGTATTGTGCCACCGGAAATCTCACTTACCGAGCGAAATGCGACAACAAAGCTGTCGCTTCACATCAATTTTCTGTATGACACTAAAATAACACTGGTGGTAGGTCGGTCATACGTGAGAGGTCGCCTGGATAGGTACCACCGCAATGTCTATTTTACCCACTAAACAGCAGTGTAAATGCATTGTTGTGTTTCGGATTGAAGGATATTGTGGCCAGAGTATACTGGATATATTGAGACTTAACATCTTATGTCTCAGAATAACGAACGCAGTGGAATGCCAAGCATTGCCTTGTTATTCAAGGCGTTGTTTGATTTTGCTACTGTTCATGAGCGGTCGTATCGCTTACCATCAGGCGAATGGCAGGCTCGATGCAAAATAAGATTATAATATTTTTTACTTTTAATTGATCTAAATTTAACTTCATATTTAAGTATGCACAGATAAACTTCTGTATGTGTTATTCGTCGTGTAAGACCAATAGACGTGTTGTAATAAATAACATAATAGCATTTTTTTGTGTAAACGACAATAAGTCATATAAAAAACCATTTTAATTGTTTGTTTACGCACGGTCCTAAGCACCCAATGATTATATCGGGGGGCACAGCAGTGCCCCCTCCAAGTCGAGCTAAAAAGCGGCACTGTCGTACCATCCTTTTCTCGAAGCAATTCAGACCATTTTCTACCCTCTATAACTTCGTTGTGGTTAAAGCAAGAAGCCTGAATTTTCAGTTACTAAGCAGGCATTGTATAAACACGGTACATTCAAAATTTCATTCAATTTGAACCAGTAGTTTAAGAATTGTAACATGTGAAACTTTCTTAATTTTGTCACTCACTGACTGACTGACCGATCATCAAAAGTCTAAGGCACTTCTGGCAGATATAGAACCTTCAAATTTAGAATATAATTAGTGTTTAGTGTCTAAAGTTAGGGAAAATTGAAACATTTCATAATTTCTGTCTAGTTTTCGAGATACACCAACTGCATGAATAACTTTGTAATCCCATATAAATGTACATATAGGATTACAAAGTTACATTTGCAGTTAATGAATCATTGTACCCGTATATGATGGAATTATAGCTGTAGATAGGTATCTATATATATATACTGGGTGGAATCGCTTATCGTCCGGAAAATTTAATAGTGTATTGTGTATGTGAAATTAACGTTATATACGAGATTTATCATTAAAAACTACAAACTACCCCATAAACAACATCAGTACAAGATATCCCCAAAACGCATATTATCTAAATCACCCTACATTTAAAAGTGCAACGACATATCAATACTCAGGCGCGCGAGTGTATGAGTCACGCCACACAACAGCTGACTGTCGCGCATCGACCTTGAACTTACTTTGCGCCTATTTATCGGTATTATTACTCTAAATATTACCATATAACATTTTGATTTATTTAGAATTTTAGTGTGTTAGGATCATTTAAGTAAATTTAGTTGTTGGTAAGTTGTTAAGATTTACATTATTATTTTCATAACGTACCTACTATCTTAGAAAAAGCTGCATATGTTTTTATTTAAACGTTTTAATAAAGTCGAGAATAGACGACTTCGCTGTCGTAGGTCACGGATTCTTGCATGATTAGGAAGTCTGAACTTACCATGATCGAGTAGCCTCGGATAAGTCGTTAAAATAGTTCTTGTGCTGGGAACTCGTGGATTCATCATTCATGATACCATTCCTACGCAAAGACTGCAGATGTTCTGGATCTGCATACATCCTTCTTGCATGAGTCATGACCAATGACCCAAGTTTTCATTGGATCGAACATAGCATGTCATTATTGTCACATACTCACTGTTCGTGTAATCACTCATTTTGACCGCAAGAAACTAACCAATAACCAAAATAATTTCGTACAACGTCACTCGGTACCGAATTTCGCACGACTGAGGAAGTGGCAAGATCCCTGGAAGGTGTCGGCGGCGCGGGAGCGGGCGGCGCGGCGCGGCGGCACGCTTTGTACTTGCGCTTGCGGCGGCGCGGCGGTGAGGGCGGCGCGATCAAAGGATTTTATTACTTAGATTTAGAAGTTTCTACTCGAATTCATATTGTATAAAGTAGGGTAACAATAATGTGTATTTATGAAGATTTTTTTTCATTTATGTCATCTTTCTCTAAACAACGTTGTTTTATGAATAACTTATTCTAAATTAGTAACTAGTAGTGGTAAATTAATTTTACACTACATAAACAAAAACATAAAAAAATTAAAATAAGTATGCCAAAGTGTTCTAAATCATGTACTTGCCATGCACAATTTTTTTCGTGACGATAAGCGATTCCACCCAGTATATATAAGGCATAACAGGAGGGGGTATAGAGAGGGAAAGGGTGTATTCAGCCCATGAAGCTGTACAACATTCCTCTAGAAAAACATGACGAAGAGAAACTTACAAATAAATAGACTAAATAGCTCGAAAATATCAATTACCATGAAAAAAAGAACATTAATAATCAAATCCGCTATACTTGTGATAAATTGATACCTACAAAAATAAGAAAAACCCATAAGACAGAGGCTTTAAGAAAAATCGTTAGTGATACTCTAGAAGTAAAAAGTACCGAAAAGGAAAAATGTAGGACTCTACAAAAAGACGTGAGATCCCATCAAAAACATCCTGTAAAAAAATTCCAAGGCTTGCAGCTCAAAAAGCTTTCTACCGCAAAAAGTTGTGAGATGCATGTAATACCAAGTCGATTAATTTATTTAGTCCTTGCTTAAGGGACCGTCTGTATAAAGTTATTACGTAAGTTAGTATCATATCAATATTAAAAATTATTTATGTTTTAAATAAATCGACTTGGCCACCAGCATTATGTATAAATTGTACGATACATTATGTTTTCATGCGATGGCCAAGTCGATCTATTTATTTACAACGTATTTTTTTTTTAATATTGATATGATACTAACTTACGTAATAACTTTATACTGAAGGTCCCTTAAGCAAGGACTAAATAAATTAATCGACTTGGTATTACATGCATCTCACAACTTTTTGCGGTAGAAAACCTGAGCTGCGAGACTTGGGATTTTTTTACACGATGTTTTTGATGGGATCCTATAATCAGCCATATCATCCTATAGCCAGCTAGCCAGACGATCTCACCCAGTGGCTAGAGTGTCCTACCCAGTGGCGTAACTACACCATCTGGGGCCCGTGGCAAAATCATCGGATGGGGGCCCTCCTTTTTGTATGGAGACGAAAACTGTTAAGCTTATTTTCCGGTACCCCGGAGAAGACCAAAAGGAATATATTAGTGTCACTGACCTGCCATTAAATTGCGGCCGAGACGGGTTCTGCGGTTAAAAATCGGTTAAAAATCGGCGCTTAAAAACTATAATTTTCTACATAGAGCACGTCAAGGCAAAAAAGGGGGGGGTGTAGGTTTTTACGTTAGACAAGGTATTAAGTATAGCGTACGCCGACACCCACAACATTTTTTAGAACAACTTTGGCTAGAAATAAGATTACCTAAAGCTTCCTTAGCCGTCGGAACAGCTTACAGACCCGAAAGTGTAGGCATCTCTGATGCACTAGATGCTCTTAGTGATTCAATAAATTACATGTCCCGCTGCGATCACACAGTTATTTTAGGAGATCTAAATATTGACCTATCCCAAACTGAATCGCCTCAGACAAAAGACTTAATGTCATTTGTCCATCAGCACAGCCTGATACAATTGGTCAAGGAGCCAACTAGAGTAACTGATTATTCAGAAACGACCATAGATATAATTATGATTGATAGCTCACTGAAATATAAAGGCATGGAAGTTGTTCACAATCGTTGCTTGAGTGATCATGCAATGGTCTTGGCCGGCTTTGATGTAAAAAAACCTAAATTTACAAAGGTCATAAATATTCATGGTCTGGTTTAACAAAACCAAGCTTAAAGGTTCCGGTGTGACCTTGTCTGAGTTCTTGACCAAGAGGCGGCACGACATTTTTATGGCGACTCGCGAAAAGTTTGGCATAAACAATGCGTGGACGCGGGACGGTAACGTCTTTGTTGTGACTTCTGGTGTTCGGCATCGCATAGTGTCGCTTGATCTGCTGAGTCAGATTGCCGCTGACACACCTGCTGAGTCGACTCCAGTCAAGAAAACCATAGCTGTGCCTAAGACCAGGCGGGCTGCGACGGCCAAAAAATAATGTTTGTTCTATTATTTATGTTGTAAGTTATTATGCCAGGTAAACAGCTCAATCTTATGTGTACTACTATTTCATCTAACTGTTAAACTTTTTTTTTACTTTGACTTATTTTTGTTTTGTTTGTGTTTCTTGTATAATTTAGTTATTTATTCCACCCACATTGAATGTAAATAAACAATCTAACCTCATTATTTGTCAAATGTCAACTTTCAGTTATGTTTCAGTTCTGACATTTGGATATTATTTTTCGTTCTGAAACTGACTCATGTTTTAAACAATGATATTTAGTTTTGTTATTTAATTTACAATGTTACATTTTTTTCTAAGTTTGCCTGGTCTACTTTAACTTATTATTTTTTTTTAGCTGTATTTTTTATTTTATTATTTTTCTTTTTCACTCCACTTTTTTCCCTTTTCTGATTCATTTACTTTTTAATACGTTTAATTTTAGTGAAAAATTTCGTGTGTGTGTGTATTTGTGTCTTTTAATCTTTTTTTTAATTTGTATATTAAGATTGTTATCACAACCGGCAGATGGATAATGTTTTTTTTAATAACTTTAATATTTATAGCGTTATCTTTAGTTTAAGTTTTGTAACTATTATTTAATATTTATTTTTATTGTTTTTATTTTTTTCTCAATGTCTCAAAATATGTATCCGCAGAATTGTAGTAGTGACAGTGAAGAGTTTTTTTCGGCGTGTAGTGATGATAGCTTTGTTAGTGTTCCTCTTCCTTCGCTTGCTGATACTCTCAAGTGCCAGTTCTCTGACGTCCCTAGGAATTTCAATGTAGTCCATATCAATGCCCAGAGTATTCCAGCTCATTTCCCTGATATGCTGGCTAGTTTTGACTGTACTCATATACATGCTATCCTTGTTTCAGAATCTTGGTTGAAACCATGTTTATCCTCTTCCGCTTACACTCTTCCCGGATTCCACCTTATTAGAAATGATCACAGTGTACGTGTTGGAGGCGGTGTTGCAATTTATCTTAGAACACAATTTCGCTATTCAGTTGTTAGTGCATCACCGCAGCCTCCACCATCAAATGCTGGCGAACATCTGTTCTTGGAGGTGGAATTCTCACTTAATAAAGTCCTACTCGGTGTTTATTACTGTCCCTCGCTTCACATTAACTTCTTTTCTTCTCTCGAAATTATTCTCGAGAACTTAGTTCCTTCGTACAGTCAGACCATAATCATGGGCGATTTCAATACCTGTCTCCTCAAGAACGATCATCGTTCCTCCTGTCTTTTGAATACTATCCAATCCTGTAACCTTTCTACTCTTCCCCTTTCGGCCACTCATCACTCTCCTAATAATACTCCTTCTCTTCTTGATCTCATCTTTGTTTCTTCTTTAAATCACGTTGCGAAATATGGGCAATGTTCCGCGGACGCCTTTTCATGTCATGACCTCCTATTTCTTTCCTATCGCCTTCGCCCTCCTAAAGCCTTACCCAAGATCCTATCGCAGCGGAATTTTCGTGGTATTAATTTGGATAATCTTCGCAAGGATGCTGATGAAATCGACTGGAGTTTGCTTTTTCAATCGGACTGTGTGGATGATAAGGTTCGTATTTTCACTAGCAACCTGTTGGATCTTTATAATAAGCATGCACCTGTTCGCATTGTTAAAATTAAACACCTTCCGTCACCTTGGCTTACCGATGAAATTAAAGTACTACTTTCCAAAAAAGCGTCGGCTAAGTCAAGGTACAATCGTCGCCCCAATGAGTCGAATTGGTTAAAATATGTGGCTATTCGAAATCACTGCAGTAAGGTGTGTAGGAATGCTCAACGCCGACATATTCACAACTCAGTTGAAAACGGAGATCCAGCTAAAGTCTGGAAATTTCTTAAGTCACTGGGAGTGGGTAAATTGCAACAAGATTCTATTCCTAAATCCATAGATTTAAACTCTCTAAACCATCATTTCTCTTCTTCGTCTGCTTTCGACAAGACGATCAAAGAAAATACTATAAAAAATCTTTCTACCCTTCAAACTCCCAATTGTTCGGCCTTTGCTTTCAAACAATTTGCTGCTTGTGATGTTAAGAAAACAATTACTCTTATTTCTTCAAATGCAATAGGTAGCGACTGTGTCAGCCGTAATATGGTTATGCCTATCCTAGACGAAATCCTTCCCATAATATCCCACATCCTCAACCATTCTATCACGACTGGGATTTTCCCGGCTACCTGGAAAGAAGCCCTTATTATTCCTATTCCTAAAAAGTCCAATGCTTCTTTACTCTCTGAATTCCGACCCATTTCCATTCTTCCTTTCCTTTCCAAAATCCTTGAGCGCCTGGTCCATACTCAAATTAGTGATTTCCTTTCTAAAAATAATCTCTTGAACCCTCTCCAATCGGGGTTTCGTCCTGGGCACAGCACCACCACCACGCTGACTCATATTACGGACGGCATCAGATCGGGTATGGAGGAAGGCAAGCTGACTGTCTTAGCATTGCTGGACTTCAGCAACGCTTTTAATACAATTGACTTTGATATATTGCTTTGTATGTTACGTTCTCTTAACATATCTCCAACAGCAGTTGAATGGTTTCGTAGTTACCTGTATGGACGCCGGCAACGCATTTGTGTCGAGGATTGTTATTCCTCGTGGTGCTCCTTATCTGCTGGCGTTCCACAGGGCGGCGTGCTATCTCCTCTACTCTTTGCTGTCTTTATAAATTCCATATCTATTCAACTTCGCTCCTCCTACCACCTCTACGCAGATGATTTACAAATTTATACTCAGGCATCTTTGGGTAATATGAATGATGCGATTGCTATAATTAATAGTGACATCCAGCACATTTGTGAATGGAGCAAGACCCATGGACTGAAAGTCAATCCATTGAAAACACAGGTGATAGTTATCGGCAGCCCCAGAATGACTTTAAAACTAGACAGAGACAAACTACCACCTATCTCCTGTGATGGTACTACCGTCACATATAGTGATAAAGTCAGGAACCTTGGACTATATCTGGACAAGTCCTTCACCTGGGGACCGCAACTCCAAGAACTAAGTCGTAAGTTGTTCGCCTCAGCTAGGTCCTTGCGAAGATTACACAATCTTTTACCTGTTGCTACGAAGATTTCATTAGCGCAAACCCTCCTTCTCCCTATCCTTGATTATGCCGATGTCAGCTATCCTGATCTCACCGAGGACCAACTAAATAAACTTGAGCGCCTTCAAAACTTTATTATTAGATTCATATTTGGATTACGCAAATATGATCATGTTTCTGAGTTTCGTACTAAGCTCAAGTGGTTGCCCATACGGCTTCGTCGGAATGCTCATATTCTTTCTCTTCTTTACAATATATTGTTTAATCCTGTCACCCCATCTTATCTCAAAGATCGTTTTGTATTTCTCGATGACTCCCATTCAAGATCCCTAAGGTCGTCAGAGAGACTGGAATTAAGAATGCCTGTGCACTCCACTAATTTTATGGACGGGTCGTTCACCGTCCAAGCTGTCCGATTGTGGAACGCCCTACCAGTTGTGGTAAGACGGGCGAGGTCACTATCATCGTTTAAAAAAATGGTCAAAGATCACTACCTGTCTCCTACATTTACACATTGATGTGGATAACTTTCCTGTTTGTATGTACTGATACTCTTATATTATATATAAATATGTATTTATTTATGTATGTAGTATTAGTTATATATGTATTGATGTATTTATATATATATATATATATATATATATATATATATATATATATATATTATTATTATTTAGTAATTATTTGTTGTTCTTATATATTTTTTTTCCGTCTTAACTCCTATTCTTTACACTTTACGACTGCCCTCTAATTATCCTTTTATCAAATCCATCCCATGGTTGTCTGTAAGACATTGCCTTTGAGCGATAAGACCGCCAATTGTGCTTTTATGATTGTAATTTTCATTTTATTTGTATTTTTTTTTGTGCAATAAAGTGTATAAATAAATAAATAAATTCAGCGATCCTTACACAATATAAATTTGGAACTGTTTAATGAGGACCTAAATCTTATTCCTTGGCACATTATTAACTCCTTAGAATGTGTGAATCATATGGTTGATGCCTTTAATTATTTTATTGTGACGCTATTCGATATTCACGCGCCAGTTAAAAAATTAACGTTATATACGAAATTTATCATTAAAATGGTTGCCTGTAAAGTCGGTTTTATGGGCGAAGATTTTACGTGACAACGTCTTTTTCTCGGTAGAATATTTATTGATATGAATATAATTAAATTGCACAATAGGAACAAGGAATTGAATGAAAATAAGAATTGCACAAATTTTAACTATAGAAATATATTTTGTTTACTAAAACATTGTACATGTAATAACGAATCTAAGCACTCCATATTTTCACTACAGACACAGCTGACGATACTTTAACCACACGTGTGAACTTGTATTGTGACGCTTTCTTGTTTTTCCAACGCCAAGAACGTTCGAGAAAGACAAAGACAGAGACACAAGCATGCGCCGATTCAATGCGCCTAATTCTCTAGTGCTGCGCGCGCACCGTTACGTTACCGGGCGTTACACTTTTTCATAAGTGACTCCCAGCCGCAACCTAATTTAAGACGTTGTCACGTCAATAAGAAAAATCGTATTTTGCCTGCTCTCGATTGTCGAGCTCGTCAAGACGATTCCTCTGACTCCAAACACGGGGGGTTTACTTTAAGAAATGACGGAGTTATGCCTGGACAAATATTTTAGGGGAGAGAGGGAGGAATTTGGGGATTTGGTTGGGGCCAATCTGTAGAGCTCACCGAGCCGGTTCCAAAGATACCAAACTCGGTGGGTCTACGATCTATATTGGCCGAGATAGGATTGGGGGGGGGTGAGGTAAATTTTCGGGGTGGGGGTAAGGGAGGGGGGGGAGGAAGGTTTCGTGGGGAGGCTAACTTAAATTAATTTTTTGGAGGTAAAATATTTTTTTTTGGGGGGGTAATTTTTTGCGTAATTTGGGATTTCTGGCGGGGTCAATTTGTAGCCCTCACCAAGACGGTTCCGAGGATACCAAACTCGGTGGGTCTACGACCTATGTTGGCCGAGATAGGATTGGGGGGTGAGGTAAATTTTCGGGGTGGGGGTAGGGGAGGGGGGGGGTAGGTTTCGTGGGGAGGCTAATAGGCACTATTTCGGAATAAGGGTGGGGGAAGGCAGGGGGGGGGGCTATGGGACAATTTTGGAAAAAGTGGGTGAAACTGAAAAATAATTCTCTAGTGCTGCGCGCGCACCGTTACGTTACCGGGCGTTACACTTTTTCATAAGTGACTCCCAGCCGCAACCTAATTTAAGACGTTGTCACGTCAAAAAGTCATAGTCAGAAATAAATCTAAACCGTGGGTCACAGACATGATAAAGTTTATGATTAAATTACGTGATGAAGCTCTTGTAAAATCACAAAAAGAAAAAACAGATAGTTCTCAAAATTACTACCGCAGTCTCAGAAACCTTACAACATCTACTATAGAATGGGAGAGAAAAGCATACTATAATACATATATAAATAACAATCTCAAAAACCCAACTATTCTGTGGAAAAATCTGAAAAACACAACATTATTTGATAAACATAATACAAACTTGATCCCGGACCATCTTAATGATCCAGATAAAATGAATGAGCACTTTTTAAAATTACCGGTAGACTCGATATCTACCTTCAGCCCTTCATCATCTAGCGAAAATACAAACTTATCACATGGAAAATTTGAGCTTGAACCAACCACAGAAAGTGAGGTCAGCAAAATAATTAATAAAATTCAGACAAAGGCCTCAGGGTCTGATGGTATAAATATTGACATGATTAAGGCAACAATTCACGTTACTCTTACCTTTTATTACCAGTATAGTGAACAGGTCTATAGAAACACATACTTTCCCATCTAGTTGGAAAAAAGCATTGGTTACACCTTTGCCCAAAAAGAATCCATGTACAGATTTAAAAGATTTACGTCCTATTTCGATTTTACCAGTACTGTCTAAAGCGATTGAGAAAGTAGTCCTTGACCAGACACTAAACTATGTTAATGCCAATAATATCATTCCAAAATTTCAATCTGGATTTCGCAGAGGCCATGGGACAGAAACCGCGCTCTTACACATAACCGATGATCTCACAGAGGCCTCAGACAAGGGATTAAGCAGTATCATGGTATTGCTTGATTATTCAAGAGCCTTTGACTGTTTGCACCCGGAACTTTTACTGACTAAGTTACAGAAATATGGGTTTTCAGCAAATAGCTGCCAATGGTTCAAAACATTTTTAATGAATAGAGAGCAAACCGTTGTTACAGTTGGCTTAAACGGAGAAAAGAATTTCTCTACCACCAAAACTCTTCACAGAGGGGTACCTCAAGGTTCTTTGCTGAGTCCCATTCTTTTTACCTTATTTACATCAGATTTACCAGATTGTATTAATACTTGTAAATACCACTTGTATGCTGATGACACTCAAATATATTATTCGTTTGACAATAAAAATACAAAACAAGCTATTGAACTAATTAATGATGACTTGCAAAATATATACAATTGGTCACAAAAAAATTGTCTCGTATTGAATCCCATTAAATCACAAATGCTAGTGATAGGGACTAAACATCAAATTAAAGGAGCCCTAAACTGTGAAACAAAGATAAAAATGAATGATACTGTTCTTGAATGTGTTGCATCTGCACGAAATCTTGGTCTTGATCTGGATGGGGAGCAAAGATATATAGAACACGTAAATATCAAAGTTAGGAATGCCTTTTTTAGACTAAAAACACTGTACAAAATTAGACCATACATTAATGAAAAATTGCGTGTACTTTTAACTGATTTACTTGTCCTCTCCCAATTTAATTATTGCAGTTCTGTTTTTGGCCCTAGACTAAAATGCAATACAGAAAGGGTAATCCAACGAGTTCAGAATGCATGCATACGTTTTTGCTTCAACATACCTAGAAGAGAATACATTACTCCATATCTTAATAGAAAAGGAATATTAAACATGGCAGCCAGAAGAGAGCTATTGTATGCTTGTACCATTCAAAAAGTTACCTGGAATAAAAAACCAGAATATCTTTTCGAAAAACTCTCTTGGGTCAGGGACATTAATAAAAACCTTCGGTCTGCAACTCAAAATTTACTAATAATTCCATCTCACAAATCAGCCCGGTACAAAACTTGTTTTAAGTATACTGCAGCAAGCATCTGGAATAATCTGCTATCACCTTTAAGGAACAAAATGACTGTAGGATGTTTTAAAATTAAATACAAATCTGCTCTTTTAAGACGACAGCTCGCTGCAGAAAATTTGAAACAGTCTCGCTGGGAAATCCGTAGCCTAGGTAAATTATTTTGATATAATCCACATTCCATAAGCAAAATTACATATGGTATATAATCGTACATTCACACACACACACACACGCACGCACGCACGCACGCACACACGCACGCACACACACACACGCACACACACACACACATACATACACACACGCACACACACAACAACACACACACCAACGCACTCGCATTACTAAAATTGAAATGATTGCACCTGTTTTGTTATTTTAAATATAATAATTAACTGTTAATTGTTTTATAGTTTATTTGTTGTTTGTTGTTACTTTTTTTTTATTTATTATTATTACTTTAAGAGCATTTACTTATTTTTCTGCGCTTGGCGAGACAGTGTTGTCAAACTCCAGGAGTGGCTGAAAATCAGCGCTATTCGGACTACTGCACCGGCTAGCACAGGCTGAGCCACTTCCTTTTGTCTTAATGCTTTGTTTTTTGTATCATGATTATTTGTTTTGTAATTAGTATTAAGCAATAAATTGATTTTTATTTTTATTTATTTTTTTATTTTTTTATCTCGGCATTTCGGGCGGTACTGCACATCTAATAGTTGAGTGGGTTGGAATGTGTCCCTGCAGTGGTTCTTAAGACCATACACACGTGTCTTTCCTTTTAAAACAACCTACGCGCGGCTTCATGGGATATCGCCCATGTTCATCCAATCCCCAAGAAGGGTGACCGGATCCTTCGAATAGCAGGCCGATTGCTGTCACATGCTGACTCTCCAAGGTCTTGGAGCGAGTTATAAATATGCAGCTCTTGACGTATCTTGAGGATCACCAACTGAGGGTCGTTCGGATAGTGATCTTTTCGTTTATCTCACCCACCATCAGGTGGAGGCATTGGATAGTGGGGGTGAGGCGATTACGGTAGACCTTGAAATTATCACCGAGTGTGGCATGGCGTCGTTTTGGGGAAGCTACCTGCCTGGTATTTCAACCTGAGGAACTCTGAAAGTACATCGACAGCTTTCTGGATGATCGCAGCATAAAAGTCGTATTGGACGGCTTTTGCATCGAGACCAAAACCATTAATTCTGGTATTCCATAAGGCTCGGTGCTTTCGCCGACCCTGTTTATCCTGCATATCAATGACGTGTTGTCTATCACCAGCTGGCATTGTTATGCAGATGCTAGTGCAAGTGAGGCAAGATACATCTGACTACAGAATCTCTATCGGGGATCCGTTAAGGAAAGATGGTCTCAAATTTTGTCGGAAGTCGAGACCTCTCTGGGGACCTCTCTCCTCTCACCATTGAGAGGCCTGTCTCAATGGTGTAAATTGAACATAGCACAATTTAACCCTACGAAGATCTGAATCCAGGGATTCAGCAAAAGTCTATGAGCGGCGGTGACCGCTGACCGTAATGCGGGCTGTATGCTTGTATGCCTGCAGGCCATTAAAAGAACTCCACAACGAGACCAATTAGTCGTCGTAATGTCTTTACTACGTGGCCGGAGCCCAAACGTAGCAATGGTGATGGGGCCCCCTCTGAAGCCTAATATCGAAATTTCGTTCTTTTTTAAAGCAAATCTGTACTATCATCTGTACATAATAGTTAAAAAAAGTTAGTAAAATTCGCGTAAATCTAAAAGAAAGAACCATTATTATTATTTTTATGTATCAAAAATAAACCTGGGTATCTTTAATGGAAACAAATAAAATAGATTTTGATTATCAATTTTGCTAGTAATAAATTGGCTAGGTTCTTCTCTGCTTACGGCCTCTCGGGCTTGAGGGGCCAGGCCGCCGGGGGCCCGTGGCAGTTTGCGCACTCTGCCACCCTATTGTTACGCCACTGGATACAGTACAGTAAAGAATCTTTCTTAATGACATGTCTTCATACTTCATATTTTTCAGTTCATGAAATCTAGAAAGGATTCTCTCATCATTATCATCAGCCTATTCGCGTCCACTGCTGGACATAGGCCCTATGGCACGACAGTGGGCTCGATCTTCAGCCCATCGTCTCCAACCGCTACCAGCCATATTTCGGATATCGTCACTCCACCTGGTTGGAGCGCGTTCTACACAACGCTTGCCGAAGCGTGGTCTCCACTCGAAAACGCGGCTACCCCAAGGGTTGTCAATTCTCCGACAAATGTGCCCAGCCCACTGCCACTTCAACTTGCTGATCCGTTGAGCTATGTCGATCACCTTGGTTCTCTGTAGAATAACCTCATTTCTGATTCTATCCCTCAGGGCAACACTGAGCATAGCCCGCTCCATAGCTCGTTGAGTGACGTTGAATTGGTGAACCAGTCCCACCGTCAGTGTCCAAGTCTCGGCACAGTCTGTCATTATGGGTAGGACGCATTAATTGAGGACTTTCGTATTCAGGCTTTGCGGTATTGGCGCCGAGAAGACCCTACGAAGTTTCCCAAAAGCTGCCTAGCCCAGCTGGATTCATCTTCGAGCTTCACTCTCAAAGTTGTTTCCACCTAATTTCCGTTTCTGCCCGAGGTAGATATATTCACCGTGTCGTCAGCTTGTTGCATTCAGCATCCACTCCACCTAGCTGTAGAGCGTCCTACACTACATCAGCCAAGACGCGGTCTCCACTCAAAAACACGTTTGCTCCAACGGTTATCATACAGCATATCATTATACAGCAACATACCACATATAGCTGGCGTTGGATCAAGGTGGTGGTTGATCATTACTTTGGTCTTGTCGAAGTTAATTCTATGATATATTCCTTGTGAAGCTGAAACCAGACCATGCAGCATCTGTTGCAGCTCCTCCAGCGATTCCGCCCTCAAGACTATATTGTCAGCAAAACATCGTCTACGTTTATTTATTGCTTTATTTTATTATTTATTGTCACTGTCTCAAAAGAAGGGGCCATTGAACTTACAGTGAACTTTCTTAATCACAAATCGTTTCAATTCGTCTTTTTTTTAAATTAGGTACACCTGTCTGTAACATACGGAGATTTAATATTTCCTACTTCTATTAGGTAATAAGATCCTAAATCCGCTCCAATCAGGATTTCGTTCTGGTCATAGCACAACCACTACCTTGACTCATATTACGGAGGACATTAGATCAGGTATGGAGGAAGGTAAGCTGACAGTTGTAGCATTGCTCGACTTCAGCAATGCCTTCAACACCGTTGATTTCGATGTACTACTTGGCATTCTGAGTTCTCTTAACGTATCTCTAATGGCAGTTGACTGGTTTCGAAGTTACCTGTATGGGCGTCGGCAACGCATCTGTGTTGAGGAATATTTTTCCTCTTGGTGCCCTGTAAATGCTGGCGTCCCTCAGGGAGGCGTGTTATCTCCTTTACTTTTCGCTGTTTTTATTAACTCCATAACTGATCATCTTCGCTCCTCCTACCACCGTTATGCTGATGATCTCCAAATATATTCTCGGGCACCCCTGGACAGGATAGCTGATGCTATAACGGCAATTAATGAAGACATCCAAAGTATCTGTGATTGGAGCGATGCTCATGGGTTGAAGGTTAATCCTTCTAAAACGCAGGTCATTGTTGTCGACAGCCCCAGGATGATCTCAAAATTAGATTGGGATCAGATTCCCTCTATCTACTGCGATGGTATCACTATCCCATATAGTGATACTGTTAAAACCTTAGGCCTGTATTTATACAAAACTCTCTCCTGGGGTCCACAGCTTCGTGAGCTAAGTAGAAAGGTGTTTGCTTCAGCACGGTGTTTGCGAAGGTTACACAATTTCTTACCCGTTACCACGAAGATTTCGCTTGTACAAACACTTCTTCTTCCCTTCCTTGATTATGCCGATGTCAGCTATATCGATCTCACCGAGGACCAACTTAATAAACTTGAGCATCTCCAAAATTTTTGCATTCGGTTCATATACGGTCTTCGCAAATATGACCATGTTTCCGAATTTCGTGTTAAGCTCAAGTGGTTACCCGTACGACTTCGTCGGAATACTCATATTATTTTTCTTCTATATAACATCTTGTTTAATCCTCTCACTCCTTCTTATCTTAAAGACCGTTTTATATTTCTACATGATTCACATTCGAGATCCTTGAGATCGTCGGAGAACCTAAAACTAAGAATGCCCGTGCTCTCAACAACTTTTATGGACAAATCGTTCACTGTCCAAGCGGTCCGTTTATGGAATGCACTTCCTGTTGCTGTAAGACGGGCAAGAACACTGTTGTCCTTCAAAAGAATGGTAAAAGAACACTACTTGTCTCTTTAAAAACTAATGGTTGTTTGCTTATGTATCTCAAATATTGGAGAGCAATGTGCACGTATGTGTATACTTATTATAATATTTGTTTTTTATATCTTTATGTGTGTGTTTATTTTTAAGTAAATTCATGTAGGTATGTTGTTTAATTTCATATATTTGTATCCTTTTATCTATCAAGCTAAATATTTTAATTATTTCCTATTTTTTATAATTCAAGCAATATTCTAAAAGTACACTTATTCTGCCCTATCTTCATTTTCCTTCACTTATGTCCATCCCATGGTAGTCGGTAAGAGATTGCCTTGTGCGATACGACTGCCATTTGTACTCTTATGTTAAATATAAGTTTTAGTTTAAGTATTATTTGGTGTACAAAAAAGAATAAAATAATATAAAATAAATAAATAAATGGTTCAATTTCATTTTTGTTCATACTTGATTGTGATTGTTTTGAGTCTGAATATGCCTGTCGGGCCTGAGACCCTGTCGGACTAGGGCCCTGCCGGGCCGGGGGCCCCTAAGGTCGGGGGCCCGTGGCATTTTGCGCACTCTGCCACCCTATTGTTACGCTACTGGTCCTACCATTTTTGCATTGAACGACGCGACACGACGCGACGCGACGGGCCGGGAGTCAATAATTTTTTTCACGGCTATCTTAAAACATTATACCAACGTCGAGTTTAGCCCTGTCGAAAGTTTTAATACAGGCTAGAGTGTACAGCCGACTTATACAGCGATACTTCGCAAATTATTATTAGTATGGGCTTTATTAAGCTCATATTATTTTTTAATATACAGGGTATATCAAGACTGCTACCGAAAACGAATCCGGGTGGTAGTTTAAGCGACTTCAGACACAATCAAAGAATATGGACACAATGCAACAGAAAAAGTTGCAAAAAAAAGCGACAATTTTTTTTGTTATTTTTTTTCCTATGGCCATATTTGGGTGGTAAATACATTTTTTCCTAAAATAATAGTGTATGCCCTTTTATTTATAAATACTCTAAGGTATAAAAGAGTTTAAATTATTATTTTAGCAAAAACTATGGATTTACCACCCAAAAACGACGATATTTAAAAAATCATAAAAAATAATTGTCGCGTTTCTATGCGAAATTTTTAATTGAATTGTGTTTGTAGCCACTAAAACTACCACCCGGCTTCGTTTTCGGTAGCAGTCTTGATATACCCGGTATATAAAAAATAATCAAAGAAAGTACATACCGGTGACGTTTGCTTATAACGAAACGTAGAGTGAAATCATCGGGTGATCTGTCATCTGCGAATCCATTGTCATTGTCAGTGTCAAAAATTGTTTGTGTAGGATTTGGTCTCTTACTTTTCAATAAAAAGAACAAATTACGATGGCATACTTGACGCAGCCGGATTACGTGAAATATATATGTTCTTGCGGTCAATTAAAACCCATTACGAGTTTGTATTTCTGCCGACATTGTCTGAAAATCCGTTGCGGATTTTGTATCTGTCATGAGGTAGGTAACCTAGTTAAAACTAAATTTACTATATAAATACAATTAAATCAGTGCTAATTGGAGCATTAAACCATAATTAAGAGTTGTTTATACCATTACGAGTTGTTATGGCATACGCATTTTGTAATATTGCATGTCTTTTTGTTGGTCATATATAGTAGTTTCTGACACACCTTTAATTATTGTATTGTAATGATGCGCTGACTGCATTTTCTAATAATTATCGTTTATTGACATGAATATTACATGAACACTTCTATCGTAGTACTTTTTTTCTAATTATAGAAATCTATAGAAATTGTAAATTCGTAAGTAGAATGATGGATGCTTCTAAATGTGTTCAAGTATTGCTAAATCAAGTTAAAGGACCGGTAGAAAATACATAAAACCTAAACATGTGCTACTAGGCAAATGTTGCTATGTTTTTTTATTTAATAAGTATAAAATCTTGTGACCTACTTAATTAAGACATTTTTTTCTTTTAATTTATAATAAACATAATAATACTGTATTCACAATCAGGTGGACTCGCACTACTGTGCAAACTGTCTGGAAAACATGCCTTCTTCGGAAGCCAGGCTGAAGAAGAACAGGTGTAGCAGCTGCTTTGACTGCCCCAGCTGTTTCCACACACTATCCATACGAGCTACACTGGCCCAACCCCGGCAATCCTCGTCGGAAGCAAGTGGTGATGCCAAAGTGGAAAACAAACAACCCAAAAAGATGTACTACCTCTCCTGCTTCAACTGCAGGTGGACGTCTAGGGATGTTGGCATTCCTGATCAGCCTGTTGGTATGAATAATTTAACCAAATACATTCAGACTTATTCACAATCTACAATAGAGCAAGATTTGTGGCATTTATATCAGAAAATTTAAACTCACAACTTAACTATGAATGAGGTTGCACCTTTAAACAACTTATCGCTAATCTACAACCTTTATATACCCTAGGAGACACAGACACAGATCAACTAATTTGTATCATATGAAGTCCAGAGTTCAAATCACAGAGAAAGGAATCTCAGAATTTAAATATTGATCTTATATACTATAATCAACGAAATAATTTTAACAATAGATGTATAAGAGATTTTAACTGCAATGATATCAGGTGTTATTAATTTATCCATACAGCTTCTGGTGGGTGGCCGGAGAGGACAAACCCCTTTGCAAATCGCATGCAGCAGCTTCTTGAATACTATAAAGCTATAGCATTGCAAGAGAAGCAGGAGAAACTGGAGAGAGAGAGAAAAAAGTTTGCTATTAGGGGAAAGTACATCACTCTCACAGTAAGTTGATAAAGATACCTGGTAATGGTAATATCCAGCTCCATGGAAACCCCCTTACTTATGCAGCTAAAATCGCTTTAGTAACTGATAACTTCCACAAACAATGTCTGTTATTTTGACAAAATTATAATAAAGATGTTATTGAAATGCTTTTCGCATTCAAATTACTATTTCTGGATAGGATAGGATAATATTGGATACTGCATAACATACATAAACACACGCCTTTTTCCTAGAAGAAGAAGGCAGAGGGTGCAAATAGGACACCCAATATTCCGTATTGTATTTTTCGCGCTACGTTGTGACAGCAGGACGAACCTTTTGCCATATTGGGCACTAATTACGGGTTGATATTTATTTTATTTTATTTTATTCGGAAAATAAACAGTTCTTTATCACACAAAATTTAAATTACAGTTAACAATTTACATGTTTTCCCATTTATAATCAATGGAAAAATGTAATATCATTTCGCCCATAATTCGTACCCAAGATAGTACAACAACGCCATGGAAGCAATTACTAATTGTTTTTTGTTTAGGATAAGACTGGTTTGACTGGGGCCATGGCGCGCAACATAGCCGGGCTGCCGTCTGCGGAGAGCGGCTCGTCGTCAGCGCTTGCCAACTTCGTCGCCAGTCAGGCCAGCGAGCATGTGGAGGAATTGCCTGATGATATCTACACTAAGGAGGTCAACTTGAAGCAAAGTAAGTCAACTTGTATCTTTAGTGACTGTGAATATGGTAGAAGCCTTTGAAATTTGGAAATGTTTTGATACAATTATCGTTTTAATAAGATCAGAATGGATAATTTTAGCACTGCAAACTGCTAAAAATGAATGTTGCTGCTGTAAAAAAATGATTGTTTTACTTGCCAAAACAAAAGAAACATTGTTCGTTTTGTTAAGTATCTAGCAGTCTAGAAAACATATTGTTTTCAGAATTAATAATGATTATAATAGCTTAATCACTTCCAAACTACACCATGGACTTTACCGTTTACAATCCATTATTGTTATCAATTTTGATTGTCATTTAAAAAATATAAAATGACCAATATTCAGTGGTAGTAGTATTGTGTGTATTGATAGTCAATCACGGCACACTTAAACGGTAAAGGAAACCATCGTGAGGAAACCTACATACCATAGCGATTTATAAGAATTTATGTGGTATGTAAGTGCGCCAACCCGCATTGTGCCAGCGTGGTGGACTATATGGCTTAACCGTACCTCAATCGTACTGTAGAGGAGGCCCGAGACCGGTAGTATATGGGCTGACAGAGATTCAGCAGTGAAGTTGTAATGATTGAAGGAGTATTGAACATAATGAGTTATCCAAAACTGTCAGTAACGAGCATGGCGCAGCGCCTCGCGTCTCCGGAGTGGCAGCCCACGTCCGTGTCTCGCCTGCACCCGCTCGCCAAGCTGCTCAGTGTGAAGCGAAGCCAGCGGTGCCGCGCCTGCGACCACAACCTCACCAAGCCAGAGTACAACCCCGGATCCATCAAGTTCAAGATTGAACTGCTCGCTTAGTAAGTACTTTTTTTTTAATTGCCATGAATGGCGAGTCGGGCATGCCGTTCGCCTGATGGTAAGCGATACGACCGCTCATAAACAGTAGCAAATCCAAACAACACCTTGAATTACAAAGCAATGCTTGACATTCCACTGCGCTCGCCATCCTGAGACATAAGATGTTAAATCTCAAAATATCCAGTAATTACTTTGGCTACAATGCCCTTCCATCCGAAACACAACAATACATTTACACTGCTGTTTAGTGGGAGAAATAGACATTGCGGTGGTACCTACGCAGGGGACCTCTCACATATGAGAGAAACTTCTTATCACACAATAACGGCAAATAAATAAAGGCCCACCTGATGGTTAGTGAGTCCAGTATGCAACTGCAAGACTTGCTTCGTAAATATTTGCTGACCTGGGCAAATGGAGGAAAGAGGGAGAGAAAATGCGGAAGAAAAAAGGGGTAATGAATCTCTGCTAATATAATTTACCTAAAGAAACAGGGCAAAAAAATTTATGAGTCCATATCAGATTATCATTTATTGACTACAAATAACACCAACTACTTGAAATTCATAACATGCATGAATATGAGATATTTACCATCAAATTACGTCGGTAATTGTTCGAAATAAATGTTGGGTAAATAGTGTTTTCCGAGAAATTATTAATATTAAATATACAGGGTATATCAAGACTGCTACCGAAAACGAAGCCGGGTGGTAGTTTATGCGACTTCAGACACAATGCAACAGAAAAAGTTGCAAAAAAAAATGTCAATTTTTTTTTTTGTTATTTTTTTCCTATGACCATATTTGGGTGGTAAATACATTTTTTTCCTAAAATAATAGTGTATACCCTTTTATTTATAAATAATCTAAGGTATAAAAGTGTTTAAATTATTATTTTAGCAAAAACTATGGATTTACCACCCAAAAAATACGATATTAAAAAAATCATAAAAATAATTGTCACGTTTCTTTTCGAAATTTTTGGCTGCATTGTGTTTGTAGTCACTAAAACTACCACCCGGCTTCATTTTCGGTAGCAGTCTTGAGATACCCGGTATTAATAATTTCATTATTTTCCATCTACCCCCAGTTACCATGTACCCGAGGTAAAAATAATCTCCCACGAATCGATCAAGCCTGGTGAGAAGTCAGCGCTACTAGTGAAGCTGACAAACCCCACCAGTCACGAGATGACCATCAAGCTGTTACAGCCAGAAGAGGTGCCTGTGGTCGAGGAGACGGAAGACCAGAGGAGCATCGAGAAGTCTCTTGAAAAGAGTCTGAATATTGAGAAGGTATTTTAAAAACAGCATCATAGCTTAGAGTATATACATATAGAGGGAGCGCTGTCATACATTTGTGTTTTAAAAAACGTAGATATTTTCTTGGTCGTAATGTTGGTAGTATTGCTGCATTAGGGTTGCCGGTTAACATATTTTCCCCAACTGTATCAAAATTTAATTACGTTTTTTGGTCCCAATAACAATATCGATACATAATATATTTAAAGAATGAAAAATTGTGGCGACTATTTTAACACGTTTATCTATAATTCCGAATACGTTTTCACTGCAAATACGAAGTCATTTTACCTGTGCGTTATTATACAATAGCATTGCAATATTGAAAATGCTTGGTGGTGAAATGGTAAATGTTTTAGTCCCTATATTCGATAGCCGAGCTTCGTTCGTATTCGGTATTGAAAATCGTGGCCGCCATTTTGAAGTTTTTACTTATTGTACCGATTTATCTCAGAATCAGTATCTGAGGGTATCTCGGCACCAATATGCCAAATTCATAGTAAGGTTTAAAAAAACTGTGGCCGCCATTTTGAACTTTTTATTTATTGAACCAATTGCTCTCAAAATCAACATCTGACGTTATGTCAACACCAATAAACCAAGTACATAAACAGATTTTAAAAAACTGGCCGCAGTTTTCAACTTTTTAGTCATTGAATTGATTGCTCTCAAAATCAACATCTGAGGGTATCTCGGCAGTCGGCACCAATAAACCAAATTTATAAGTAGATTAAAAAACTGCGGTTGCTATTTTGAACTTTTTATTTATTAAACCGATTGCTCTCAAAATTAATATCTGTGGGTTTCTCGGTACCAATAAGCCACATTTATAGGTAAAGTATTGTGTTGCCATTGCACTCAGATTCAAAATCTAAGGTTCTATCTCTGTCTCCCTCTCCCTCTCTCTCTCTTCAGCCATAAAAAGCCATAGGAAGTCCACTGCTGAACATAGGCCTCCCCAAGGATCCCCATATTGACCTGTTGAAAGTGGCCTGCATCCAGCGACTTCCTGAAACCTTAATCAGGTCGACCGTCTACATTGTTGGTTCACTACGATTTAAAAATTAAAAATGTATTCTCATGATATTAATTATAATAAAAATATTTTGTAGCTATCCAACAGTCTTCTAAACGACTCCTTCTTATAATATTAACGCGTTGGCGTCTTATTTTTCGATCCAGGGGTATCCTAAAAAAACATTATATAGATTTGGCTGTTTACAAATCTTTAACAGATAGATATTGATTTTGAGAGCAATCGGGTTAAAAACAAAAAAGTTCAAAATGGTGGCCAAAATATACAATTCCGTCTATGAATTTAAGTTACCGGTATACGGTGACGGCCGTTAAATATCTATATATATAAAAGAGGAACCTGACTGACTGACTGACTGACTGACGTATCAACGTACAGCCGAAACTACTGGAGCCAGGAACCTGAAATTTTACACAGGGTTTCCTATTGGGACGTAGGGTAGCACTAAGAAAGATTTTTTAAAAATTCAAACCCTAAGGGAGTGAAAAGGGAGTTAAAAACTATTGTATGGAAAATTGTAACCGTTGAAATTGCAAATATTAAACTTGACACTTAGGTTACTCATCTAAGAACAAGAGTAACTGCATATATTTTTTTCCTATAATTAACCCCAAACGATTTAAAATAGGGCTTGAAGTGTTGTATGCAAAATCGAAACACTAAAGTTATTGATATCAAAATTCGTATTTCACGAGTTATTTTAAACGAAAAATAATGGCGTGACCTACTTTTAGAAAAAAAGCACTAAGGGGGTGAAATAAGGCATGACATTTTCATATAATGTATTGCTTTTACGTCCGTATTATGATAACATAAACACGCAGACGAAGTCGCGGGAAAAAGCTAGTTAAATATATACCTCCTACCAGAAGTCGCGCTAAGGCTCTAAAATTTAAATGGCGGCCAATATTCACAATCCGGATTAATGTCAGACAGATTTAAAAAATATTTCCAATTATATAAGATCACAGAATTACAAAATATTTATATTACAAGTCATATTTAGTCACAAACTTAGTAAATTTTAACTCATTGTCATATTAAATAAATGGTGGCAATAATTTTATTTTGTCGGTTTAATATAACGTCAAATTGTTTTTTTCATATAAATTTATTTATATTAAAAAACAGTGTAAACAATTTACCAGGATATCGAGTTAATAATTTTTTTATAAATTTGCAACACTGAAAAATATGTCTATAGAAAGCGCGCAAATTATATTTTTTTTTTAGTAAAATTCCGTCGATTGTATCTCCCGATATATTAATAAATATGCAATGTTACCTATGGTAGCTAATTATATACTTATTAATTATGCGTTTAGTAGAATTTGGGCACAATTTAATGCCGCTAAATGGCATTTTAAGATTTTCTTTCTAGAAGATTTCATGTGTACCCCACGCTGTCTGAATCCATACAGATTGGCGGGAAAAAAAAGGTGGCCCCGGCATCACCATTTTTATCTACGTTTTTCAGCGGCGTGCACAGGATTATGACACTGGGTATGCGGCGGAGTACTCAGTCACAAAAACTTTTTCTTTTATAGTTTTTTAGCATAGCCACAGCCACGGGACGGATCTCTAAGTCGGAAACCATGCCAACATAACAAGTCTTAGATGTACTACTATTCATGTCCATCTTCTACGGCAACGCAGACAAAACAGCGATCGATCGTCGCGGCGGAAGAAATTCTAATAAGTAAAATAAAAAAACTCACCTAGTCAGCTTTCAATTTTCACATATTCAAGGTTCCGGTTAATTGAGATTACTATACCTATCCCGATGTAAATAAACGCAAGATTTCGGCCACTTCATTCATTCATTTGATAAACATACATTTTTAACACAAACCTCGCAATCAAATAACATTTAAAAAAATAAACAAACACACTAGTAAAAGCAAATGACTACAATTAATATCGAAACTTAGTAATAAACTGTTAAAATAGTAAACAATGCAAAAACTCATAAAAAAAGCAAAATGGCCCCCGTGAAACACAAAACATTTCTATTTAAACAAATAAAACCTTACTAACCAAAAATGCATAATGTGCATAGGTGATTTATTAGATTCCAGCCTAGTAATTTTACTCGGATTATAGGCAACGAACATTTACGATTACTCCCGACAACTGCCGAACTCCCGAGGCCTGCCGCAGGAGTCGCGGCTTTCAATATTCATGGGTGTGTGCGTTTGCGACTGTGCACGGACACCAAAATTACTACACACATGCAAACAAATGTAATGCGGGACGCGGCGGCATGACTTGGTTGATTATAGGTACATTAATTTGCTTTGCAGCGCCTCTTGCTTTTCGTGTGGCAACCATCATGTTTGCGTGATTGCAAATAGGTGCTATTAATAAAATATTAGGCGTTTTTAAGTTATTTTGTTTATTCATTTATTTACTATAAATTAAGTCATCTAAAACTTACGAACGTTATAATAAAATATCTGTGAATGGCAAGTAAAGCACTGCATTTCTGCCTACAAGGAGTGCACGCCCCTGACGTTTTTCAAGTACCAGCGCTCCCTCTATATGTATATACTCTAAGCATCATAGGTAGTCGAGAGACTAAATTTGTTGCTTGATATTGATATACTCCCATAATCGGGATAGATTACCTAATAAAGGTTGCAAAATATAACTAGACATAAAATTATAAAGGCCTAGTACTAAATTTCGTTTTTCTAAAGATTATGATAATGGTATAGGTACTTTTGAAGGTCAAAAGTAACATATTAAGACCTTGAATAACTTCTCGCTGTTTTTTACAAAATATTTTTTTTTTTGTTAAAAATACAAGGAACAAAACATTTCATTCAAAGTATTGTCCATCACTAGCAACCACTTTCTCGGAAAAACGACATGACATTTGAGGCTATCCAAAAATCGATCAATTTTTTACCTTCTTCATAAGAATGAAAGCGCTGGTCAGCTAGGCCATGTGCCATCGAACGGAATAGGTGAAAATCAGAAGGGTCTATGTCCGGTGAATACAGCGGGTGGGGTAGAACTTCCTATTGAAGCGTTTCCAGGTAGGTTTTCACTGGTTTTGCAACATGAGGCCGAGCGTTGTCATGTAGCAAAATCACTTTGTCGTGTCTCTGCTCGAATAGCGGCCGTTTTTCTTTTAGGGCTTGACTTAAACGCATCAATTGAAGTCGACAGCGATCCCTCGTGATAGTCTCATTCGGTTTGAGCAGCTCGTAAAAAATTACACCCTGCTGATCCCACCAAATATAGAGAAGAAGCTTCGAACCATGAATATTTGGCTTTGCAGACGATGTTGATGCATGACTGGGCTTACCCCACGATATGTATGCTTTGGACTATCGTAGTGTATCCACTTGTCATCGCCAGTCACGACACGGTGAAATTAACCTTTTCTTTTCTGCCGTTAAAGCAGTAGTTCACACGTGAGAAAACGCCGTTCGACGTCTCTCGGCTTCAATTCATTCTATACCCAATGTCCCTGCCTCATGATCATTCCTAAAACATTTAAACATTTTGAAACAGTTGACTCATCTACGTGTAATCTTTTTCTAAGTTCTGCTAGCGTCTAACATCAGTCTTGATCGAGTAATTCCTCCAATTTTCCATCTTCAATTTTTTTCGGTGCGCCAGAACCTTCTTTATCTTGAAGTTCGAAATCATTATTTTTGAAGCGTCGAAACCAGTCTCTGCACATCGTATCCGAAAAAGCATTGTCGCCATAAGTCTCAACAAGAATTCTATGAACTTCAGCCGCAGATTTCTTTTGAATGAAGTAGTGCAATACAATTCCCCGCAAATACACTTTATTTGGCACAAAAGTACACATTTCCAGAACTGAGAAAAAAAATTGGTTACACTAAAATGAACTCCTATACTGAAATTTAGGCTTAGATATACTGCTACCTTTCATGTGTATTACCATTCCAAATTTCACAAACGGGGTACTGCTATTGTCATCTTTGAAGAAACAGCGATAACTTATTCAAGGTCCTAATATTATCAGATTTAGAGTCATGTAATGTCACAAAATAGCAGATGAGCCTTAACAACATCATCCCTCGCGCTCTAGACCCGTCTCTTTCCTTTGTATTGCATGCGCCGGCCGTCGACTGCGGGATGTGCAGTAATGTGTCTACACGTAAAATTACTGCCGCAAAAAAGTAATAAAAAAAGTACGATGACCGTTGGGGCTGAAAAGTGGAGGCCACGTACAGGCAAGCGAAATGTCCGACGCCCGCCTACAAAGTGAACGGACGACCTGGCTAAGTTTGCAGGAAGTCGCTGGATGCCGGCCGCTTCCAAGATGTCGATGTGAAGATCCTTGCGGGAGGCCTATATTCAGCAGTGGACATCCTGTGGCTGACATGATGATGGAAAAAGTGATTTATATATTTGGTACATTACAGGATTCGTGGTCATGGCGCAGTATCTGCCGGCCACCATCGTACAACGCGAGTAGTACCATGCGGCGCGTGGAGCGAGCGTTCACATTGGCACAGAGAGATGACGCCGCCGAGTATGACGATGATGCTAGGCATGATGCTGACGAGTCAGTATATACTTTATCAAAATCAAAATATTCTTTATTCAAATAGTTTTTCACAAGATCTTTTGAATCGTTCATTTCTGCTACCACCGCTTCGGAACGTGTTGTAGCTGTGAAGAAGAAGCGGCGCAAGAAACTCCCTCAGCAACACGAACTGTCTTCTTTTTTCTTTTATTTTTTTATAATTTGTTTCTACCCATACGTTTTTTAAATAAATATATAGGGCATCCACTAAAATAATATGGAATGAGCTTTGTGAATGCGGAACCTAGAATAATGTAATGGATTCTTGATTTTAACATGAATATTGTTATATTGGTAGGTAGTTTATAGAGTAATTTCAAAAAAAAAAACGAATACCCAAATATTATTAATTTGCTTTTCAATGGAAGAAATTGGGTAATAATATGTCAAAGCCTATTACAAAATATTAGTTTATCATGTTAAAGATGAAATCAACGCTTCAAAAGATTTGACAAGCTTTTATGTAAATGATACAGTCTAGCTAGGCACAAGAACGATGGCGATTTTTAATTTAGGCGGAATATTTTTTATTACCAGTCACCAGACTTACTCATTAAAATTTCGAAAACCATAATAGTTATTGAATGTGATTGTTTCTAGCATAATCCTCTGGCGAAAGTCGAACAAGCTAGCATTGAGGCTGGAGGTGGAAACACCAGCGTCTGTCACCAGTGGGTCTCCTGCACTGACGGCATTCGCGCTCGAATACTCATACCGCAACACCGTGCCGCCCACCGCCGCCGCGCCGCAACAACGCAACCACACGCTCTATACCACTGTACTGCTTAACTTGGGCACTGTGCTGTAGACACTGAAGACAGCCTCGATATTACTTACCGTAAAGCCTTGAAAAAATAGACGCGAACTACTCGCGAATTTCACGCGAATTGCGCGCGCATTACACGCGATTTACGCGCGCATTACACGCGATTTACGCGCGAAATTCTACATAAGTGGATAAGGTACATTTAAACAATGTGAATAGTATGCAGAGGTGAATAAAAAATATATTAAGTAAACGTAACATGTTTATGTAATGGAAATATTTTAGTGAGTTTATTCTCAATATCCAGGAAAATTGGATATCGAAAATAAAAATATTAAAATAATCTTAAAACAACACTACAAATATAATGTTTATTCATCCCAGTGTTCCTATTCAACCCGCTGGATCATTATTAAACTACAGTTAACATTTATTGCAAAATGCGGTCGTGCAATATTCGCCACTTAAAAAAAGAAAGACTATTACTATTCTTGCATTATAGTAATCTTAGAATAAATTGTAAGTAATTGAAACTGAATGTTGATTGAAAGTATAACAATAAGGACTCAATTGCATGGCTACATTTCCTTTTAAGTGAATAAATGTATTATGCTGTACTATAATAATTGTAGCTTTATAATCTATGCTCTCTTTTCCAATTAGCTAAAAAGGATAACACTAACCCACGATATTTTCTGAAGAGATGATGATAGTGCTTAAGATAAACGCTTTGAATTTTATAAGAGAGAATATAGCGAAGCAAATACCTACTATACTTTTATTAACTAATTCAGAGTTCTTCAGGCATATTCTTGTATGGAAATAATAGCGAAAAATTGCTATTGTCAAGCTTCAATCAAAGTCAAACTAGTATGTTAAAACTTATATTACATTTAAAACATATGGATGAGTAGTGGGCCTCTAGAAGTGATAATATAACTATCTCAGTGTTATCAAATAGTTACTGATAATATTTTGTCACCAAAAACATGTCTGATTATTAACAAATTCGTGCAATAATCATTACATAGATATTCCATTTCAAAAAAGTCCATTTGTTGGATGATAAATATATAGCGGGTATACAGGGTATATCAAGACTGCTACCGAAAACGAAGCCGGGTGGTAGTTTAAGCGACTTCAGACACAATGCAACAGAAAAAGTTGAAAAAAAAAACGACATTTTTTTTATATTTTTTTCCTATGGCCATATTTGGGTGGTAAATACATTTTTTCCTAAAATAATAGTGTATACCCTTTTATTTATTAATACTCTAATGTATAAAAGAGTTTAAATTATTATTTTAGCAAAATCTATGGATTTACCACCCAAACATGACGATATTTAAAAAATCATAAAAAATAATTGTCGCGTTTCTTTGCGAAATTTTTAATTGCATTGTGTTTGTAGTCACTAAAACTACCACCCGGCTTCGTTTTCGGTAGCAGTCTTGAGATACCCGGTATGTATGTTTGTTTCACTGTACCAGTAACATTTATTTCCAATTATTACAGAATATGACATTAACCATTCATACATGCAAATAAGTGTAATTTGATGGTCAATTCTATTACCATGAACATTTGCCTTTGTGAGATGGCAAAACTATACCTTTAGATACCAAGAAGTATTCTGTATATTAACCTTTAATGATTATTCTATGATCTCAGAAGTAATTGCTGACAAAAAGGCATCCCACGAATATGATCAACACCATGACTGAAAAGAGATACAATAATAAAGGCTGACTTAAAGCACAGGTATCCAGGACTATTGAATATTGTAACAAATAGTATAATTATCTTTGTACTAGATTTTATCAAATCTGTGTTTTATTTTAAAAAACAAATACGTACAGTAAAAATGAAATAATAACTTGATGCTTTTCTTTGGGTTGTCTTTTCTAAGGACAAATTTGTAATACTACAAGAGATTAGCATGACACTGAATTGCAAGTTAATGCTTATATGATTCTGTCCGAAATTATTGCTTTATTTGTTTTTCAAAACATATAGGAGGCATAATTTTGTTCTATGATTTATGAACATTACTTAATAAAACATTACAACAGCTTCTAAAATAAATCTTAATTTCTGGCATGTTACTTGATGAAATTATATATGAAATGCCATGTTGCAAAGGTGTGAACTTAGTTTTAAAAACTATTTATTTTTTTATATTAATTTAGCTGTAAGTTTACTAGGTTATGTAAAGTTTCTCATTTTTATTATTAGTATGTTGAGAAAGGGTAGCTAGAAATTATGTTTTGAAATTACTAAATTCTTACATATCATAAGTAAAATAACATATGTGCTTGCTAATGATTCATAAGTATGTTTTTTGTATATGTAGAGATTATTATGAAACAATTCGAATTTAGTTTTATAAAACTGAAAGTAATGGCCACAACAGTGGATTGTTATCTTTAAGTAAGTGCTTTGCCAGTCATAATTAAAAAATAAAAGAATTTGCATATAATGGCTTATATCATGAATTTAATAGTATTAGTAATATTTATTAAAAAAGAAAGGTTTTGTTAAAGAACCAAAACATGGCACTTATTACTGAAATCCGAGAACATTTGTATCTATCTACCTTTCAACAAAACTAACAATATCATTCAAAGTTTTTAATAGACATTACACAGGGTATCTCAAGACTGCTACCGAAAACGAAGCCGGGTGGTAGTTTTAGTGACTTCAGACCCATTGCAACAGAAAATGTTGAAAAAAAGCGACGATTTTTTTGTTATTTTTTTCCTATGGTCATATTTGAATGGTAAATTTATTTTTTTCCTAAATAATAGTGTATACCCTTTTATTTATAAGGACTCTAAGGTATTAAAGAGTTTAAATTATTATTTTAGCAAGAACTATGGAGTTACCACACAAAAATTACGATATTTAAAAAATCATAAAAAAAAATTGTCGCGTTTTTTTGTAAAAATTTTAATTGCACTGTGTTTGTACTCACTAAAACTACCACCCGGCTTCGTTTTCGGTAGCAGTCTTGATATACCCAGTATATTATGGTTGGGCTGTATAACTGATCATGTGCTTATGAAAGTAATTTTTGCACGTTTTTTAATATGCTAAACAGCAATTATTATGTTTACAGTTACAAGATGTTTAGTCAAATAAATATATTTTTCAGGAAGTTGTGTATTTTTTGTTGTAAAAATAAATAAAAACATTTCTACCCTCGTCAAGTCAAAAAAATTATAATTTAATATCATTTTTATTCAATTTGAATATTCCATCAAACATTTAAAAGTTGACAGTCTCACTAACCCAAGGACAGAGTCCATGTATAACAGTTGGGCAAACAAATAGTTTTCACATTTACATGAAATATCAGAAAATAATTATCATGACATTGGTTTTTAAATTGCATCCTAAAAATGTGCCTTGAAGCCACATTTAATCAGAAGACTTTAGAAATATAATGTTGATTCATGATTATTACACTAAAAATAAACAAATATTGCCAAAAGTTCCTGAGCTCTGATTTCTGATTATACTTGTCAACTTAACTGGCATTGTGTGATTAATGATGATATCAAATGTGATCCATAAATTTCAGTTATTATTGAGAAAAAAACAGTAGACTAAAACCATTATAGAATATATGTATTTTTATATAATACACAACACAATAAACCACAAACCTAAAGAATAAAGTAAGATACCACATTGTCCCACAATAACATTCTAAAGCTTAAAATTTGTTACTGTAACAAAGTAAAACTGTGGAACACATTTCCATTTGTGCAGTTGAACTTTAAAAGTTGACCCCTTTCCCTAACTCAGTGTGTAAACCATTGTAACTAATATTCAAAGTTCTTATTCTATAATTAGGCAGCATTGCTTTCTCTCAGTGTTAAGCATTTGTAAAAATCATATTATTGTATATGTATAAAATTAATAAAGAAAATGCACATTTCTCACAGTAATTACAAGCAGGCAGAATTTGAGTCATCAGCATTTAAACTGTCCCAATAAAAATACACACATACAATCATACCTAAGCTATTTCTTCTTCAACTTGAGTTTTAGCAGAATAAATCACATCATTAATTCCTACCCCATCATAACTACAACCAATCAAAGAAATTGGCAAATTATTATCTTGAATATAACTTCTTATTTTTTCAACCCTTTCATAATGACCAATAACATATTGAGGTATACATTGTTTTAAAATATTAACATTAGATGCAGTTGGCGCATCATTTATTTTCAATATCCCACTTATCTCTTTCAGAGCAATTTTTAACAGTTTATCTTCCGTTACATCTTTACCAAATTTTTCTTCAAACCATCTGCCACCCAGCATTACGGTCAACACTGTACCATTCTGGTCAGGAATACAGCAGGAATCAAACACAACTCCGAGTATTGGAGAGTTCTCTATTGGTGGAACTAAGAAACCAAAGGCTGGTGTAATTAGTGGCTTGTCTGTTGCAAAGTACAAGTTAACAATACCAACAGTCACAAATGGTATCTCTCTCAATTTAGTTGATAGTAATGGATGTTGTTTCTCAACTAAATTTGCCAAGGAATATGCTGGAATAGATGCATATACATGATTTACATTGAGTGTTTCTCCCTTATTGTTTTTCAAACAGACAGTTCCAGAGTCAATAAATTCAATTTCTTCTACCTTAGTATTTAAGTTTACATTGATATTGTTCTCTTTGAGATAATTGTGTAAAGTAACTGGGAATGTTTCTAATCCTCCCTTAATTGTATACACACTCCATTTCTCTTCTTGAGACTTCTTTGCTAAAGCACTTAATTCTAAATTATTATCTGTTTTAGTTTTAAATATAGACTTAACTAAGCCTTTCATAACTCCTCCATGGTTCTGCTCCCACTCAAATAATGTTTTTAATAAGAATTTGACAGATATTTCTTTTGCATCACCTGCACAGATACCACAAATCATTGGTGAGATTGCATAGTCTGCTAATTCTTTCCCAAACCTCCTCTCCACAAAATTGTAAATAGAATCATCAGGCAACTCTTTGTGCGGTTGTTTAATATCATTGAATAGAGCATAAATTAGGGGCTTTGAAAAAGGTTCATTTTTTTTTAAGACTCCTTTCAGACTGGATGGTAAAACATGCAAGTTTTTACGAACGTAAATCATTCTGTTCTTAGCAGCCGGATGGTCGGGTTTTATAGCCGCTACGTGCTCGCTTAGACCTAGATCCTGTATCATATTTAAAGTGTTGAGTCCAGTAAGCCCCTTTGGTCGAATAGTGCGTGGACCCTGTTCAAATATGTAGTCTTTACTTTTAATAGACTTGATCCATCCGCCACAGTAGCCAGTAGCTTCTAACAGGTACAGTTTCAAGTTATTATTGGTGGTGATGTTGTTTTTCAGTAAATAATAGCCTGTTGAAAGACCACCGAGACCTCCTCCAAGTATCGCTGCCATTTTGCTGTATTCATACGTTTAGTTTGTAACAAATTATACACTCTTTTCAGAGACGATTAATCATTAATTGTTTTAGTAATGCGGTATTTTTGGCTTTCTGCAACTCATAATCACATTGTTTTGTTTTGACTTTTGAGTGCTTTTGAGCACAGACTAATAAACAAGACAGACAGCCGAGTCCATACAAATTTTTTAACACGATAAGGGAACTCACACAGTGAAAGCCCAAACATGTACTTTATGTCTATATTATGTTATACAATTCATTCATAATTAATCGTCCATCTCTTTCTATCCAGTACATATTTTGACAGAGTGTTCTTCTTTACTTTTCGTTCGGTGGTTATATACATGTGTAGCAGTGCTGTGACAATCGGTACTTTATCGAGATACCGATCTTTAATTTAATTAGGGATGGCTTTATTTTCCGGTTGACATCTGTGCCTCAAACTTACCGGTTTTTTTTACCGATTTAGGTAGTTGTATATTCATATATTGGTTTTAAAGAAATAAATAAAATAAACTTCAAAATAAATAACTTTATTTATAAACAATGAAAATTAAATTAATTTGTTATTCTGAAAATACCATAAACAATCCTTATTTAGATTGTCACTTTTTTTCTTTACCACCCGGTTCACAAGGCTGTATTCGCTAGAGAAGAACGGGCAAGAAACTCTAGCGTTGCTCTTTTATAATATATTTACAATACAGTGATTATGCATTAGTTAAATTCAGAAAAGTTCACAATTCATGTATAAAAATCAATTGATCACAATATTACAGGTCATTTTATACAGCTGAGATACGTGAAGTCAACCAGAACGCACAATTGGTCTACACTGTTCCGGTAAAGCAATGATTGGCAATGGCAATAGTAGTTTCAAAGTAATTAAAAGTTATGATATTATAAATACATTAGGTTTCGTTCATTTTACCTTCTGATTGACCCTAACATACATATTTTAAAATTCGTTATGAGGTTTTTGTTTGTTAAATCGGGATAATCTTAGGAAACTACCACTAAGATAAGAAAAAATCTGCGTTTGATAGCGATTCATGACAATTTAGAATATTTCTCTCCTCAATCAAGAGATGTAAGGTTGTATGGAAGTAAATAATGTGAAAGTAAGAAGCACAACAAATTATTTATCACATTTACCTGTTTCTGAAAAGAAAAAATGTTACATATATTACTTATAAATCTTATTATCACATATTTTACTTCTAAGACCCCTCGTAACTAGAAATTTTACAATTAACGCCCAACGCTCTATAAGATATAAGCATAATATTAATATGTTTTTTTTTAATATCTTAAGCTTTATGAATGTTAAGTTATGTTAGCAACTACAGTTACAGTTTCTTTATGTTAGTAACTACAGGGTTGGCATGGATCATAGTAGTTGGCGATATAAATTTACCCAAATTAGTTCAGGCTTCTAGTAAATTAATGAAATGTTTTCATTATGGTTAACTTTAGATACATTAAATGAATAGCGTGCTAAAAACTTAATAGTGTAAATTTACAAATTATTACACCATGGAAGCCATTCCATGTGTAACATTACAAATGTATTATTAAATCGAATACAAAATAAGTTAAATACAAGTCTGAATACAATATAATGTTAGTATCTTGAAACCATATATGTATATAGATTAAACATAATATTTTTTTAATCACGAAGATAGTTTCTTAAACATTCTGCATAAAAAAACGAAAATGTTGGATTCAATAATTTGAGGAAATTCAATAATTTATATTTATCCATACACTCCTATACGTGGGCCCCCTCAATAAACGATTGAGATTGAGATAGGTCATGGTCCACTAGATCATCATTTAAAGATATGATCGAAATTGCTCTTCCATTACATTGCAAATCAATAAAAATATATGAAAGGTGCAAAAGCATGATTCATATAAACAGTTTAAAACAACATATTATGCTTTTCAATTAGCAAAATGATAAACATATTGAAGATTACTTTGTTTTTAAACCATGTAAAGGAGAGTAGAGATACAATAGTCAAACTATTATATGATTCTACTATGCAATATTTCAAAGCATAAATTAAATTAATTACATTTTCCGGCAAAGTATTGCTATGGACATGATTACAATGAAGAGTATTGCGAAAAATGTCTGCTTACAAATATACTATTTGTATTAATTAAAAACAAGTCATTATGAAATTTAATACATCATTGCAGACTTTCATTCTAATGTACCAAAATAATACATTTCAAATTGGTTAATATAAAATACAATTAAATAATACAACCCTTGAATACAATATAAATAAAACTACAAAATAAGTTTATAAATATTGCAACTTGTGACACATTCCATGCATAATAATATAATTGGTACTACTATATAAAGGCACATTTACAAGCAAAATGAATATAAAAATACTGGACGCAATATGATTAAGAAACAAACAAATTTCTATTTCAGGATTCTACATTTAAATTACATGTAAGATTTGGCATTCAGTTTCGTATATATAAATATTTTGAAAACCATCAGGTAGGTTCATATTAAGGTGTAATAGAATGTTTGGCAACATAGGTCTATTTTAAAGAAAACCTTGAATTTAAATTAAAATGATTATACACCCTAAAAGGATACTTGAGCATCAACAATCAAATTTAATAAAATAATTTTAAATGTAATACAATATTTAAATGAATTAACAAAAGTTATTACAAATATTGCAACTTGTGAGACATTCCATGCATAATAATATAATTGGTAATACTATATAAAGGCACATTTACAAGCAAAATGAATATAAAAATACTGGACGCAATATGATTAAGAAACAAACAAATTTCTATTTCAGGATTCTACATTTAAATTACATGTAAGATTTGGCATTCAGTTTAATATATATAAATATTTTGAAAACCATCAGGTAGGTTCATATTAAGGTGTAATAGAATGTTGGCAACATAGGTCTATTTTAAAGAAAACCTTGAATTTAAATTAAAATGATTATACACCCTAAAAGGATACTTGAGCATCAACAATCAAATTTAATAAAATAATTTTAAATGTAATACAATATTTAAATGAATTAACAAAAGTTATTACAAATATTGCAACTTGTGAGACATTCCATGCATAATAATATAATTGGTAATACTATATAAAGGCACATTTACAAGCAAAATGAATATAAAAATACTGGACGCAATATGATTAAGAAACAAACAAATTTCTATTTCAGGGTTCTACATTTAAATTACATGTAAGATTTGGCATTCAGTTTAATATATATAAATATTTTGAAAACCATCAGGTAGGTTCATATTAAGGTGTAATAGAATGTTTGGCAACATAGGTCTATTTTAAAGAAAACCTTGAATTTAAATTAAAATGATTATACACCCTAAAAGGATACTTGAGCATCAACAATCAAATTTAATAAAATAATTTTAAATGTAATACAATATTTAAATGAATTAACAAAAGTTATTACAAATATTGCAACTTGTGAAGCATTCCATGCATAATAATATAATTGGTAATACCATATAAAGGCACATTTACATGTAAAATGATTATGAAAATACTGGATGCAATATTATGATTAAGAAACAAACAAATTTCTATTTCAGGATTCTACATTTCAATCATATATATATATATATATATATATAAACATTCAATTTAATATATATAATATTTTGACAACGATCAAACAGGTTCATATTAACGTATAAGAAATGTTTGGCAACATAGGTCTATTTTAAAGAAAACCTTGAATTGAAACTAAAATGATTTTACACCCTGAAAGTAGACTTGAGCGACACTCAAATTTAATTTAAGAATTTTAAATTTAAGATAATATTTAAATCAATTAACAAATTTATTCTATATAACAAAGCTAAGGATTGAGTTTGACAACATACAGTTGAGACTGCTGTGAGCTGAGGATGATGATGATGACTATTAGCTATTATTATGTACTACGTCTCCTTACTTTTCTATAACTCAATCCTTTTGTAACTTTTTCACGGATTAGAGTTTCCATTTCTACATCTTTAGGCCTGTGATCGACATTATTAATTCTATTATTAAAATTACAACACCATTGTTTAACCTGCATTCTAATTACATACAACCAAAAAGATTCCATAAAAGACTCTTTATGATTATTACAATTATACCATGTAGTATCAATATTTTTCTTTAATGAACTTACTATTTCGGAATAAACGTAAACACTGCAAATGGATGGTAAAATCTTATCAATAATATATATACTCTGCCATACAATTTTACTCAAGTTCTTGGAAGGATAATACAACCTATCTACATCAGTACTATACTCTCTTAAACGAATTAATTGGTGAGATGACTCACTCTTACTTAATAGGGAGTTTATACAGTTACTACAATCATTACATTTTAAATTTGACATTAAAGAGCGACAAATTGCGCCAGCAATATATGGTATAGATTTGTGTTGATATATATTTTCATTAGGGATGGAGTTTTCTATAAGATTACTTTCCTCAGGATTAAGATGTTCAGGGTAGGAACTAAATTTTTGTTGATTAATTAAGTTATTTAATGTACCTAACATTTTATCGTCATCATCCGAACAATTAGTATATAATGATTTTCCAGTTGTAATATTATTAATCAATAATGTTTTGAAGGCTGACACAAAATGAGTACAGTCAGGATTGGTATTAAAAGTACCATGTGCCCTTATCTGTCCAAAAAAATTTTCTATCGGATCTTGATTAAGACGTCGGAGACTTAGAAACTTTACACCTTCAACAGAGCGCAAATCTGACCACAAATGTTTTATTGAGTTGACATTATGCACAAATGCTTCAGTGATAGAGGTTTTGCTTCCCTTGGATTGGGAGAGTCAAAACGCATAGACATTAATTTTTTTACAGCTTCATTCCAGAAATCTATGTGTTCAGAGTTACAAGACAATGCATGTGTCAATTTGTTACCATAGCGGCCAAAACCATTTAAACTATCAAACAAATCATTTATGAAGGTAATTATTTCTGCTGTGAAAAAATTATTATCAAAATTAGGATTAAAAGTAGAATAATCATGTTCTTGGAGATGTTGGATACTCTTCGTATAAGCTTGTAGTGATGTAGCCACTTGCCGGCTAAAAACTTGGGCTGCAAGTTTGACCTGTAATGTATGAGCATTTTAATTATTGTGTAGCAATAATCAATATAAAGTCTATACTAATATATAACTTTTGACATCAGTTGCGCGCGGTGCCGCTTAACGAGTGCACGTATCGTGTTTATTTATCGGTGACGCGTCAATTAAATTCGTTTAATAATAATGTGATGGACGAGGTCCATCGCGGGCCGTCGTCTATTGGAAGCGATGCAATGAGTGAGGAAGAGATACGTGAAGATTGTGACCAATTAATTTCAGGGCACGATGAACGTAACGATAGATGTCAGACACCGATCTCGGGCATACTTATGAGTACTCAACGGACGGCGAAGCGGTTGCGTTATAGTAGCGAGGAAGGCGAATCGGATGGTTTTACATTAGTACAAAGAAAGGGAAAGAAGAATTATTTAATGAATACAAACATTAATATGAATGAGAATGAACAATATGAAGTATGTATGGCATCCCATCAACTACTTCCTAAGCAAATTGGTTTGGCGAAGATTTTGAAATCGGAAAACATTCAAAATATAACAAGAATAAAATATAAAAATCCATGCCGAGTGTTAATTACTTTTGAAGTGAAACAAGATGCAGATAAGTTAATTAATAATAAAATATTATGGAGGAATTAGGTTACCGCTGTCATTCAACTAGCGAAGTAAGCACAACATATGGCGTCGTAAAATACTTAGAAATGGACGTAAGTGATGATGAATTACTCAAAGCATTTAAATGTGAACATAAGATAGTAGCTGCAAAAAGATTAAAACGTATGTCAGAAAATGGTGAATGGGTGGACAGTGAATCGGTGCGTTTCAGTTTTAATGGCCCGACTTTACCATTTTATATCTACGGATATGACTGCAGATTTAAGGTGGAACCGTATACCTTTCCAGTGACTCAATGCTCAAAGTGCTGGAAATATGGTCATTTGGCAAGACTTTGTCCAAGTAAGAAAAAAAATTGCCCTAAATGTGGAGCAGAACATGAAAACTGTGCGACAACGAAATTCAGATGTATAAACTGTAGGGGTGAGCATATTGCATTTAATAAGAGATGTCCTGTTTTCCTTAAAGAAAAAGAAATTCGTTCAATTATGAGCCGAAATAATTGCACATACAAGGTAGCTCTAACCAAATATATAAGAAGCAAAGCTAATGTTCAGAAACAACAACACAACTTTGTGGAAGTTAGTAATGACGGTAGCTACCCACATTTAGTTGATAACGAAATAATAAGAACAAAATATAGTCAAACAGGAACTACAACCAAACAAATTAATGAAGAGCTTACAGATGATAGTGAAGTGGAATCTGACGATAAAGTAAATAATAATACACTAGGAAAAGAGTAATCAAGAAGAAATAGATACCCAAAAAAGAAACAGAAAAGGAACATTGATGTCTGCGACAGAAACAAAAATGTGAAGACACCAGAAGACAGTAACCAACCATATGCAGGAGAATGTCATAAGAAGACAAAAATTGACTTTTGGCACATACTATGGAAATTGAAAGAAGTTGTACTGTCTAAAGAAAGTGAGAAGTGAAATTGCAGCAAATATTAAAAATATTTTTTGAAGAAATAATATCATACCTTGTAGAATTAGTCAAACGTGAAGATTTTTTAAATAAGATTGTAAACACTATCTATAATGGATAATAATGCCCTACTCTTAAATGTTACTGGGACATCGGGCGCTGACTTTTCATTTGAGCAAGTTCTTAATATTGCTCAATGGAACTCTCAGAGCCTGATGCCCAAAAAGTATGATTAGAGTTGTTTCTTTCACAAGAAAAAATCAGTATTTGTATAATTAGTGAAACGTGGCTAAATTCAGAGACTAGTATCAAAATAAAAGACTACAATATTTTTAGGAAAGACAGATTAGATTCGTATGGCGGAGTAGCTATAATTACACATAGGTCAGTCAAAGCTCATATACTTACATCCTATAAGTGTAAATAATTCAGGAATTGAAATAATATGCATTAAAATTTGTAATTGTAAGAATTTAGATTATATAACGTCCGTATATTGCTCCTCATCTGTTAGAACTACTCGAAATGACTGGGAGCATATATTTTCTCAGTTTTCAACAAAAACTATTATAGCCGGTGATTTTAATGCACACCATGCAAGTTGGTCATGTAAAACAGATCAAAGAGGATTGCAAATTCTTGATGTATCTTTTGAATACAATTATGTGCCACTTAATAACGGAGACAGTACCAGAATTAACTCTTTAAGTTAACTCTTTTTTGCAAGAATCTTCACCAGATATTACTTTTGTTTCCTCCGATTTAGTGATTTATTGGAAATGGCAGGTAACAAGAGAATCCTTAGGCAGTGATCATATGTTAATTAAGTACTCCATGCAATATATAGCTTCTGCCAGAAGAGGAAATCGCCGAAATTTTAAACTGGCGAATTGGCAATTATATCAGGAAATCCTAAAAAGTCAGGTTGATTATTCTATAATAGTTGATGTTAATAATATTCAAACCACATACAATTTATTTATGGGGGAAATTAGCTGTGCGGCTAACTGGAGTATTCCTACATTTAAGGGTTGTAGTGGACTTATACACAAGTTTAGTCCTAAGCCTTATTGGACTCCATCACTATCTGCGGCTATTGCTGAACGTAGTTTTGCACTTAAAAATTTTAGGCGCAATCCTACACCTAATAACTTTATATTATTAAAACAAAAAATAGCGAACGCACAGCGAATCCACAGACAGGCAAAAACAAAAAGTTGGCAACAATTCTGTAATAGTTTAGACGAGACGGTAAACACGTCAGAGATTTGGCGACGTATGCGTTGGTTGAAAGGTGTAAAAAACGAATATGTTGAAGCTCCTAAACACAAAAAAGAAGAACTTTTACGTAGCCTTGCTCCTGACACCGTTGAGCCTCAAATGCCATTATTTTTTTCTACAAACAGTTCTTTAGAAAGCAACTTTTCCATTAATTAATTAAATAATAGTATTAAAAAAAAAAAGATACGGCCCCAGGAAGTGATCAAATTAGTTATTCCATGATATACTACCTACCAACTGAAGCAAAACTATTGCTACTCAAGATACTTAACATGATTTTTAAACACTCCATAATACCAGACCAATGGCGTAATATAAAAGTAGTCCCTATACCAAAGCCGAATTGTGATAATGAGTTCAGGCCTATTTCATTAATGTCCTGCATATGTAAAATTTTTCATCATATGTTATGTAAGCGTATAGAGTGGTTCGTAGAAACCAATAAAATCTTAGCGCCTACCACAAGCGGTTTTAGAAAAGGTCAATCGTGTATTGACTGCTTAGTGCGATTAACTTCCCAAATTCGAAAAATATTTCAACTTTGACGGTTTTTCTAGATGTTCAAAGTGCTTACAATAATGTTTCCATAGAAAAATTAGTTTCAACACTAGATACTTTAAAAGTAGGAACTCAAATTTGTAAATATATTTGGTCTTTTTTAACCCGAAGACGGTTATTAATTAAAGATTCCATGGATAAGGACGAAATGTTTAGATGGACAGCGAGGGGTTTAGCTCAAGGTGATCCTCTCTCACCTTTATTATTTAATTTAGTTACTTATAAAATAGGTTTGGGGTATCAAAATGTTCAGACACTGCAATATGCGGATGATTTTGCTTTCTATACACAAAATAAAAATGTAGTTAATAGTGCACACGATATTCAAAATTGTTTAAACTCAGTTGTAGAGGACTTAAGAGAAATAGGACTAGAAGTATCCCCACATAAAACACAATGTTGTTTGTTTCGAAGAGGAAGGCAAAGTAATCAGTTAAATTTAACAATCAATAACATCCAAATAAAACCAGTAGATAATGTTAAATACTTAGGTATGTGGTTAGATAAATCTTTACTATGGCGAATGCATATTAATCAAACTCATGTTAAAGCTACAAAAATGGTGAACATTCTTAAAGTATTAGCAGGTGCATCTTGGGGCTTGCATCCCATTCATCTTAGAATATTATATAATGCTTTAATTCGAAGTAGGCTAGATTTTGGAAGCTTTATTTATGACACTAAAACACATTTAGAAAAAATTGACCGAATTCAAAACATTGCACTACGTACTATAGGCGGTTTTATTAGAACAACACCCATTCATGTCATGGAATATGAACTCTGCGTTCAGCCACTTTCCATTAGACGTCAAAATCTAGCCACGAAATATATTTCAAAAACCCAATCATTATTTGGTAATTTAACTGTTTCTCTCTTGGAAAAACTTTCATTAAACTGTCGAACAAGATATTGGAAAAACAAAAAGAAGCCATTGCATGTATCAGTTTTCGCAGAAACAAGAAGAGAAAGGTGCAATAAAAGTCAAACCCTTCAAATGTTTCAATTAAATACCTGGATGTCTAATATTAACACAGAGTTTATAAAGATAGATGTAGATGAAGCTCATGTACCTAAAAATCAATGCAATAGCTCACTATTAAAACACAATGTTATAGAAATGATTAATTGTAATTATAAAAACTGTTATAGGATATTCACGGATGGATCCAAAATAAATAACATGTCTGGGGCAGCTTTCTATGATCCCAATTGTAATGTCAAAGAGCTATATACAATTGTATCCCCTCATAATACAATAATGGCGGTGGAACTCTTTGCAATCTCAGAAGCAATATCGTATATCGCCACTTCGGATATTAAAGAGGTAGTCATATTAACAGATAGCCGAAGTGCTTTACAGCATATTGCTCGATGTGTCTCTGTAGGAAGAGGTGCTTCGGTAGCATATGCCATAATTAAAAAAGTATTACTTTTGCAGAGTAAAGGTGTTAATCTGAGGTTGCAATGGATCCCATCGCATATAGGTATTCGAGGAAACTAGATTGTTGATAGGCTAGCGAAAGAATCCTTGTGTAATGGCACCGAAATTTACATAAGGCTAGAAAATACAGAAATTTTAAATAAATATAGATACAAAATATTTGAAAAATGGAAAATACATAGTGATAAGATATTTACTCAAAAAGGAATCTGATACCGAACAATCCAACAAGAACCTCCTCGAATACCTTTTTGTATGTTAAGTAATATGAGAAGACAGTTTGTCGTCGTAGCGCATAGACTCAGATCGGGGCACTTGCCTCTCAATAAATTCAAACATCTAATGAAACATACTGACTCTCCCAATTGTTCACTTTGTGGAGTGATAGAAGATGTCCACCACCTTCTACTTAATTGCACCCGAACTGAGTCTATGAGAGCAAATATGATAGATAAATTTTATGTAAATCCAATGGATACAGGAGTATTTCAGAGTATTTTGGCAGAACCGACGAGTATAATGGCTAAATATTGGTGTTCTACAATTTTTGATAAAATAATGTAGCTAGTTTCAATAATTATATGTACAATAGGTCTGACATAGTCGCAGAGCTACTCAAAGATCTTATATTAAATAAATAGAAAAAAAAAAACTTTTGACATATTGATAACTTTTTGTGATTAGTGACCACATCAAAACAGAATCTTGATAGAAATTGTATACTTTAATTTACCTTCATTTTGTCATATGAAGTTGGATTAATGTGTTTCTCTGTAAGTTTGGTGCTTCTTGCTCGGCCACCAAAGCCATCCCATTTGTATAGACTTTCTATACATTCCCACTTTGCTCTTCGATAACCAATAAGGAGATGCTTTTTCTGAAAATTATTACGAAAACATTTTAACAAATGAGGTACATCATAGATATGATATAATTGGTAAGGGCCAATTTTGTAGCAAATGTCATTGGTGCAATTATTACTTCGTAAAAGTTCAGCATTGGAATCTGATATTAATGACTTAATAGCAGCAACATTAGCAGAGCCTTGATCACTAACTGTAGCTCTAACTATAAAACCAGATTTAAAAACTGCTAACACTATTTCTTTTATTATATTCTTTAAAACAAATGTTTTAACCCCATCTCGTGCAAAATAAAACGCTATCGGAATTTTCCAAGGAGAAAATAACCCTCTTAACATAAAGACTAAAGCTTTATCAGCTACATTATTTGTTCGTTTACCAGAACCCATATCTTCAAAACCCTCAATAACCCCAGTAAAATAATTAAAATTTAAGTTCTTTTTAATACTCATTTCATCAAACATTAAAGTGCATTGCCTGTCTATTGTAGGTTTATTTAATGCAGCATCTGCCAAATGTTTAAATATAAAGTCATTAATACCAGGCCTCAAAGGAATATTAGTAAGCAGGGAATTAATTCGCGACTTGCAAGGTAATGCTATATATTTTCGCAAAAATCCATAGCACTTAGGGCTTAACTTATATAACGACAAAGCAAATACTTTTTCGTCATTAGTATAGCGCCGACCTTTTAATGAAGTACCAGTCAAACGTAACTGTGAATCTACTAATAACTTTCCAAATTTACTTAATATGTTATATTTCTTTAAAAACAACTTAGTTTTAGGAGCATTAAGGGTTACTTTCGTCTTAAGCCTTGTTTTTTGCAATTGTGCAAGACGTAACTTATTTCTTAATCTGTTAATTGATGCACGTAAAATCTGCTTACGAGGGGTAGATTTATTTGGATCTAGTCTAATACGCTTAATTAACTGACATTTTACTTGACTACTACAGTTTCGTTTTTTTACATTAGACACAGCAAGGGTAGATGATGTGGATGGGGTAACACATATTTCTAGCTGTTCTCTATTAGGTGGTATGTAAGGGTCAACATGAGATATAGCACTACTACTAGGTTCATTACATTTAGATTGAAATGTATTTGAAACAACAGGTAACTCAGCAGAGTCAGAACTAATATCTGCTTTTACACTATTAAAGCATTCATAGTTTATAGTCGGTTGATTTACTATATCAGAAGGGACAACTACTTTAAAAATAAAAGGTTCTATATGGTCATTAGTGGGCGTTATTTCTAAATGTTTCTCTAAATTTATATTCAAGTTCAAACACGGAATTGCACAAGGTTTTAATTTTAATTTTTCATTAATATGTTCGGCAAGAAAATGTTTATGACAAAAACGAATACGGCTACGTTTAACAAAAGGTATGTTTTGTAAATATGGACAAACCCCTAACCACATTTCCCACCTTGCTTGGTTTGTGAAGGGTACACAAAAATATTTATTATTTGGTCCCCGAGTTTTACACCCGGGAACAATGCACTTATTTACCATAGTTCTTACAAAAATAACAAGTATTTTAACACAAATTCAATAATAAACTATTACTCGTTTGAGCCGGTAAACACTAAGGTCACTTAAGGCTATTTTATCTTTTACGAAAACATAAGCACACAAAATCAATAAAAAGGAAAAAAACCGCCTTTGATTGCAAACTGTAGCACCAGAATCCGTGATTAGAAAGTTATTAAATTCCAATTATAAGATTCGTTGTACTATGACTTGATCAAGGCACAAGAGAAAATGGCGGATGGCGGCAAACGAGACGAGATACGTTTGACATATCTTTCAATCCTAGTGACATAAAATACTACGTCACACACACACTAATATAAATATGAGTAAGATGAACGCCATCCATATTAAAATAGTGAGATAGCTAGCATAGCTTAACGTGCAACTTTTTTTATTCGGAGTTGGACGGGCCTGCTTTTGAGCACAGGGTTTGACATTTTTATGTTGACGTTTTCATAAATGACAATCAGTAAAAAATATTCTTATAAATGAGAATCCAGATACTTTGGCCACATTTTAAAAACAATCTGGAAGAAATAAAAAGATGTTGTTTTATTCCTTGTTTTAATTGAAATAAATGATAATAATTATAATAACAAGAAGTATTATAATCCTTAACAATCAACATATTAAAAACGATAACACTCTCTTTGAACTAAAAACATTGTACACAGCACAGGCTACAGCGTTGGGCGTACAGACGATTCATTCATGCGTAGTGAATAAATGAAATTCTGTACACTTATAAAGACATTATTGAGTTGGATGTTAGTATTTCCAAAGTAAAAGGGAATAAAAATATTAATGACGAATTACCATAAAAATAGATCTGTTAAGCACAGACAAGGGACAGTATGCTGAGCTGACTGCCAACCTTCACTAGTTGGAGAAGCACTACAAGAAGAAGAAGCACAATGATTGCCATGGTCGCATTACTTTATGGATTCGAACCCACATTGCACGCACGGAAGTATCACGGAAGAGTGTTTTTTCAATAGGTATTCTGCTACTAGACTCAATTGTCATCCACACACATATGAGAAGATCTTTTAATACCTACATTAGTTAAGCATATTCAAGGCTATTATATTTTTTTTATATTCACCTGCGGCATGCGGGATTAGTTTTTGTAAAAATGCTATTCTTCTAACATGTTTTAAATTTATATTTCATCTTTTTCATGGCTTGACACACATAACACTGGTACTTGACTGATCCAAATAATATATGTATAATCCACAAAAAGAATCCACAATATGTAAAAACCAGATTTTATTTGCCAATGATATATTCAATAAAAACCAGTTTTGTTTTTATTTGCTTGTAAGTTATTTAATATTCTTCGGCATGCTACATTGCCCAACTATATACCTAGCTAATGGATATTAGTCTAAACTCTAATAAAATGAATAATTTGCTTCTTGTCGTTGATTATAAAAGCTCTGGAGCAAATATCTCACTTTGTTATTTTACCGCATTTGATACCTACATATTTAAAGCTAACGTATTTGAAACGTCATATTAGGTAATTACCTCCTAAAATATAGGTGAGAAAAGGTGGGACGCAAGCCAACCGTACCAGGCCAAGATGTTGAGCTATGAGTTATAAGTTCTAAGCTTTCTGAATAAAACTCACGGCTTTAGAAATTCCAAGCTCAGTAATAGGCCATTCGGGGATGATACATACAATACAGCATTCAGCCTACTATCAGACTATCTCCTAAGCACATCTACAGTTTGAAAGTGTTAAAAACGTGAATGTAAATAAAAATATATGTCCGTAATACATTTACGACACAATGTCGTTAGCGCAGTGAGTCGTGCACACCCGGCGAGGACACAGTTGTGTCGCGAGCCGATAATCAGTTTCAATTTCATACTTATTTCACCCGCACCACGCTATTCATCTCGCCCCGATGAACTTTGTTCGGTTTAGGATAGAGTTGGGAACGATTCTATGCATTTTAAGAATTCAAATTAAAATAATACGCAATGTAAGGTTGGTGAAGTTTTGTTTCACATCCTGTACACACTTTGAACCTTTCAATCACAAACAGTTGCAGTCGTTCCCAGAACTCTAAACCATTATTAATAAATAAACCTAAACCAAAAAAAATAGACAACCTATGTGCTCAGCGGTTAATATGCACCTGCACCGAAGATTGTGGGACCGATTCCCGTAAATATTTTATCTAAATATCTTAGTCATCGTGGATGTTCTATGTTTAAGAAATTCGCTCAGAATGTCAAACTAATTCCCATTGTTTTTGAATCTGTCAATCTACTAAAACAGACGGTGTGTTTTTAAATTGACTGAATTCTAAGCGGATCGAATGCTTGTTTAAAATTACAAAAACGACAAAAATTCTGACTACATACATACATGAACTCCTTCCCATTTCCTAGAAGGAGTAGGCAGAGGTACACCAGGACGCCCACGTTTTGCCTTATATTTTCCGTCCCAAGACGTGATAGGGGTGAGCCTATCGTCATATCGGCCACAAATTCCTGACTCTGGGCTGATAATTAATAAGAAAATCCAATGTCACCTTGTCCGACCCGGGATTCGAACCCGAATCTCAACTTCGCAGTCATACCGTAATAAAACTGTGCCACCGAGGCACCGAATAATTCCGATTTGCTTATGAAATCATGTTTTAGAGAATGGAAAAAAATATATCGATATTCAACAAACCCTAATTGTTTGTTAAACCCTATCATCCCTATAAAACTCTGTTGCACAAGGAATCCTATTTCACACAATGACGGGAACCAACAGTGACGACATGGGACAGATATCACGTCCCAAGACCTGCGAGAAAAAACTTAAAGCAGCGGAATTCAAAATAAACAAAATTCTACACAAAATAGAGAGTTTGCACCTAAATAATTCATACATCACTCGTTTGGAAGTTCACGGAAAGAGCAAAGACTCGGCTTGGAAGTTCAAAAAGTTTTTTATTTTTGTGTGCGTTTTAATTTCTATTTACTGTGCTCAGAGAGTGTATTTTGAATTGTTTTGGAGGAAGGTAAGGAGTGATAAAAAAAAACTCAATTTGTTGAAAAAATATAACTTTTATTAGGCGATATAAAGAGGCATCGTGCATATTGAACCTTTCGTCTGAAGTTAAGGAACGAATGGTAGTCCATTACGTTGAAATCTAGAAATATTACATAGGAATATGAATAAGTGTTTTTGATTTTAGGGCTGCCTCGTAGACGTACCGGCAATAGCGAAGCCTTTATTCAGACCACCAGAAGACTGTTCTATGTGTATTGGAGTGAACGACGTGGTACGGCTAGCCAATGTTAGTGCTAAAGAGTTCGAAGACAACTATGCATACGGCGCGATCCCTGTTATAGTTACCGATGCTACAAATGACTGGAAGGCACTGAAGGTCAGGTGTAAATCTAGCTTTGTTATTAATTCATACCCTTTTGTGTCTGGCGTTTATGAAAGCGGTAGTTTTAGAGAGGCTTCCCCGGTGGAGTATTTATACTACGGTATGATTATTACGCTGAGGTCTCGGGTTTGAATACCGGGTCGAAAAGTGATAGTAGATTTTTCTACTAATTTTAGAAGTTTATTTAAAACGGCGAGTTCAAATCCTATAAGATAAATGATCCTAAAAGGTATACAAAATACCTATGCAAAATGGATCAACATTTATGATTTGAATTATTTTGGATTATTTGTTTTCGGTATCGATCCTCAAATAGCGATTATTATTATTGCCTATTAACATCGAGTTTTGACGTGACAACGTCTTAAATTAGGTTGCGGCTGGGAGTCACTTATGAAAAAGTGTAACGCCCGGTAACGTAACGGTGCGCGCGCAGCACTAGAGAATTATTTTTCAGTTTCACCCATTTTTTCCAAAATTGTCCCATAGCCCCCCCCCTGCCTTCCCCCACCCTTATTCCGAAATAGTGCCTATTAGCCTCCCCACGAAACCTTACCCCCCCCCCCCTCCCCTACCCCCACCCCGAAAATTTACCTCACCCCCCCCAATCCTATCTCGGCCAACATAGGTCGTAGACCCACCGAGTTTGGTATCCTCGGAACCGTCTTGGTGAGGGCTACAAATTGACCCCGCCAGAAATCCCAAATTACGCAAAAAATTACCCCCCCCAAAAAAAATATTTTACCTCCAAAACAATTAATTTAAGTTAGCCTCCCCACGAAACCTTCCTCCCCCCCCCTCCCTTACCCCCACCCCGAAAATTTACCTCACCCCCCTAATCCTATCTCGGCCAATATAGATCGTAGACCCACCGAGTTTGGTATCCTCGGAACCGTCTTGGTGAGGGCTACAAATTGACCCCGCCAGAAATCCCAAATTACGCAAAAAATTACCCCCCCAAAAAAAAATATTTTACCTCCAAAAAATTTATTGACGTGACAACGTCTTAAATTAGGTTGCGGCTGGGAGTCACTTATGAAAAAGTGTAACGCCCGGTAACGTTACGATGAGTCACCGAACGAGAGAGAGGCCCGCCGAATGCCTTGCGTCTCTCTCCCACTCAACTATGATCGGTCTGCCGCGCGCGCAGCACTAGAGAATTAGGCGCATTGAATCGGCGCATGCTTGTGTCTCTGTCTTTGTCTTTCTCGAACGTTCTTGGCGTTGGAAAAACAAGAAAGCGTCACAATACAAGTTCACACGTGTGGTTAAAGTATCGTCAGCTGTGTCTGTAGTGAAAATATGGAGTGCTTAGATTCGTCATTACATGTACAATGTTTTAGTAAACAAAATATATTTCTATAGTTAAAATTTGTGCAATTCTTATTTTCATTCAATTCCTTGTTCCTATTGTGCAATTTAATTATATTCATATCAATAAATATTCTACCGAGAAAAAGACGTTGTCACGTAAAATCTTCGCCCGTAAAACCGACTTTACAGGCAACCATTTTTTTTAACGTATCCTGACTACCATAATTTAATTTCCACAGGAATTTAACTTCAATTTCTTTGCGGACTTCTACCGCAACACTAAAATGGGGAAGCAAACCAACGATTGTTATTACTTCGCGTACAAATCTGGTATCAACTCGTTGCGGGAGGTTTTCAATATGGACGAGAAGAGAGCCAATCTCTCTGGCGATCCGTGGTACGTGGGTTGGAGTACTTGCTTTGAAGAGGAGACGAGGGAACTGCGGGACTATTACAACCGACCTTATTTCTTACCAACTGGTGCTGAGAGCCAAATGGTTGACTGGATCTTCATGGGTGGACCTGGACAAGGCGCGCATATGCATGTGAGTGAAATTGTAGTGTCATTTAGCAATGAAAAACCAGTGTTACTTTATTAGCTATATCATCATCATCATCATCATCTCAGCCACAGGAAGTCCACTGCTGAACATAGGCTCCCCCAAGGATCTCCACACCTGACCGACCTGTTGGAAGCGGCCTGCATCTAGCGACTTCCTTCAACTTTAGCCAGGTCGTCCGTCCACCTTATAAGCGGGCGCCCGACATTCCGCTTGCCTGGACGTGGCCTCCACTCTAGAACCTTTCGGCCCTGTATTAGCTATATAGCTGTAAAATATTATGATGATTAAACCAAAACATACCAAATGCTGCTTTGAATAACCCGCCAGCACCAGCGTGGTAGACGATGGACTAAGCCCTCTCAATCAAACTATTGGTTATAGAGACCCATAGTTAGCAGTGGACAGGGAGATCCTTAGGGGAGGCCATGTTTTGCAGTGGACTGCCTATCGCTGAAGTTAATCAACACGCACTAAAACGGCGAATCAATAGATCGTGAGGAAACCGGCATACCATAGCGATTTGGAAAAAAAAAACTTGGTATGTAATCGCCAACCCGAACTAGGCCAGCGTAGTTGACTATATGACCTAGCCCCTCTCAATCACATTATCCTTAGTATATGAAGAGACTCGTGCCCTGCAGTGGGACGTATTTGAGTTGATACATATACGGTATATGGTACTACTGGTATAAGAATCATCCAGTAGGAATTAACATGATTGTTGTGCAGGTGGATTCAGTGAAGCAGATGTCGTGGCAGGCGCAGATCCGCGGACACAAGCAGTGGGAGTTGGCGCCGCCGCCCGAGTGTCTGTACTACTGTGCGCGGTTCACTTTTAATGTGTCGCCTGGGGAAATTTGTAAGTGCTTTTTACAAAAATAAGCTATGGGTAGTCCTGAAACCCATGGTCATTTGATGGGTATTATGTACCTAAATTCAATTTGTCCAAAGCAGTCTCGTATTCAAATCTTGTATCGCCGACAGTGTTTGTGATACCTAAGAACACCTATAATACAAACATACATACATAATCGTCACGTAATCCGTAGGGGTAGGCAGAGTCTATAGACTGCCACTTTGCTCGATCCCGGCATATTATTTTCGCTTCATACACTTTCATGCACTCTCGCCGGTTCAGGGTACTTTTGACAAGGAAAGAAAATATCATCCTCTTTCACTGGATCAAAATATAGGATTCTTTTTTCTTGATTACATTTAAATCAACATCTTATATATTTCTTTTACAGTGGTGGTGGACACCAATCGCTGGTATCACAAAACCAACGTGCTGCCGGGAGACATCAGCATTACCATCGGCGCCGAGTACGATTAAATGGTTCATCCATTACGTCATACAACAGATCGTCATTCAAAAGAAAAATATTAATTACTACTAGAAGCGTGTTTTATTTCCAGTAAGTCTACCTACAGATTTCCACCCATAATGTCTACTCTACACGTCAACAGAGCATCTGCGTAGCCTTCTTCGGATGGGTGTTGCGATCGTCAAGTGGAACGATTGACGCACGATTTAAATAAATTACATACAAAAGGCGTGAGTTTATGTACGTATACATAAACTCACGCCTTTTTTCCAGAAGAGGTAGGCAGATGTGTATAATTTGGATGATTATCTAGGCGAGACAAGAGTTGGAAAATAAAACGCCATGTTCATGCTACGAAGAAACCTTTATTCATCACCATACTATGTCTACGTTACGCACACAATTGCTACATGCGAACAATATTGAAACATTTATTGGAATGACGTTGTAACAATCGCAATGTATAAAATAACAGAGAGCGTCGGACATAATGGGAATTTTACATACAATTACAACGGGAATTTATACATAATCCATACTAGGAATGGGCATATTGCAGTCTGAAATGGGACGATATACATGGTGTTCACATTTACAATATATTCCTATGACTGGAATGACTAATAATACCAATGGACTGTCACGTCCTAGAATGGTCTAGACGGGCCATAAATAACGCCATGTACAGGATGCCCAATGGGAACGAAAATAAAAAATTAAGTACATTGTAAAGTAATATTATAAAACTGGGTTGTGTAAGGCATCACCGGTCGAGCATTAACATACAAAACTTTGATTAAATAAAAAATATTAATTTCAACTAAGAAAATATAAAAAAAATCTCATCCCGCCACTCGTACCCTTTCAAGCGAATTTTGACATCAAAAGACAAATACAGTAAGCATTTTCAACACTACATGTTAACTTTGATTTTATGATTAATTTCATAAGCAGCCGTATTATGAAAGCCGAAATTTATCTGCGCTATAAGGGCACTAATTAACTTCCACATACATATATCGTTATTGTATTCTTATTTAACATTCTACAAACAAGTTTGATTACCATGATTTACTACATTTTATTTAACATTTTCTTAGAACATTTAATGACGTTACAAGAGCCTCGATACTAGTGTGGAAGCGAGTGAGTGAGACAGGATTACTCTTCTGCTTGTCCGGCGGAGTCGAGGATCACTTCGAAGGAGAAGGGCTGGAAGAGATAACCTTCACCGGCGTAGAACTTGCTCTGGAACTCCACCCTGGAAGGAGAATATATAGTAAATTAACCATGTCCTGGGATTGGTAAAGCGTGAAAATGCTCAAGTTAGACTAGGGTTTAATTAGCATAAATAAAAAGTTACCAAATTTGTCTATATATTTTTTAATTTTAATGACAACGTATTCACTTTCATATTCCTATGCGTACGTATCTTCATAATATGCACTTACATGACGTTCGAATGTTCGAATTTTCGATATTCACATATAATTTGTAACATTGCCACATCTACAAATTAATACTATTCTCTATGACTCTTATCATTTACTTTGTTAGTCTATGGTGACGACGTACGATAGAAAATTCAACAATTTTTAGAGTAGGTACTTTCGTATCGTCATGCATGTCGAACATTCGGACGTCACGTCGTTGCGGAGCATAAAAAATACCCCCAGATTATATTCCTATGCGCACAAATAGGGTAACTGTCACATCGGAGAGAGTATAAGTATGCGTATTACACAATCTAACATTGATTTACGACTGGTCTCTACAGTCCATCTTTCGCTACTTTCACAACATTCCGTTTTTTGCAGGATCCCGTTTAGTAGTGTATGTGCTGCAATACTAGCATTCATAAGATTATCCTGTTTACAGTTTCCAGCAAAAAACTGATCCGTCCGAATTTGACATTCGGTTCTGTCACTACAAACTGGATGACAATGTCCAGTAAAATGCAGGATCCAGTTTAATTACACGTATAGTTTAATAATAATAATAATAATAAACTCTTTATTATTGCACCACAAAACATAAAATTAAAATATGAGACAGAAGAACATTTGGTGAAACAATCGGCGGCCTTATCACTAAAAGCGATCTCTTCCAGACAACCATTAAATCAGGTAAAAATGCCAGGAGACATTGGCGGTTTAATGGGAATATTCCCAACAGTTTTCTGCATACTGTTTTTTACTGGACGGGGTGAGTGGAGAGTACACCTATACCGCTTGTTGCTCTACCGCAAAAAACGGTTCCCGCAGAACTGGATGCCGTGGGAATGGGGCCTTTAATAAGTTTACGTGGGATATTGTGTAAGATAATTTTTGTGTGGGGTTCGTATCGTCGTGGGATGATATCCGTGGGATACGCACCAGTGCAAACGCAGCGTGTGCAGGAAGGCCGAGAGTCCCTCCATGAGCACGAGGATGGCGACCGAGATGGCGGCCCAGCCGGCGAACACCACGTACAGGAATATACCGCCTTGGAAGTCGCGGGACATCAGACCTGCACACAAATCATATTACTAGTTATTACTATGCTCTATTGCCAACCCGCACTAGGCCAGCGTGGAGGACTATATGGCCTAACCACTCTCAATCGTGCTGTCGATTGTACAGGAGGCCCGTGCGCTGCAGTGGGACGTATATGGGCTGATACAGACTAAAGTCTATTGTTTAATTAACTATTTAATACATTCGTTATGACATCATATTTTTATCACTTGTGGATAAATTGTATAATTTAAAAATTAAGTATTGAGAGGTTTATGTTGTATATAAAACTATAATATGAATGAAGCATTAACACTAAGTGTTACAATAATTTCATAAATATTCGGCATCACACTTGAAACAATAGCTTAGTTGTCACATTTTTTTTTATATCATCTTTACATGCATTACTCATTTTTACATACATTACTCATAAATTTTCAAAAGCATGTAAAACGCATCTGCCATCCTTTAAACTATTTGTTTTTATTACCGCCGATCCCTTACTTGATCTAGAGCTATAACATATATTTTAATAAATATAAATTGTTACCTTTTCTGAGCAGCATGTTCCACGCGACCTCTGCGAGTTGCGCGTGCGCAAGTGACAGCGCCCAGAGACGCAGGTACGAAGCCGTGTGCGACACGCTGCCCAACACGTACTCGATAGTGTGGATGCCCTGCACACACATACACACATTATGATACATCGACTATTACAAAATAAACTTTATGTAATAAATAAATGACAGCCTCCGTGGCGTAGGTTGTATGACGCCGTCTGTGAAACGAGGGGCCGCGGGTTCGATCCCCGCACCGAGAGAAATGTTTGTGCGGCCCACAAATATTTATTTCGGGTCTGGATCTATGTGAGACCGAAAAGTCTCTCGTAGTTCCTAATACCCACGACACAACTCGATCTCTCGACTCGATCTTAGTGTGGGGTCAGGGTTATGTAGGATTAAGGATTATTAGATAGGATTTTTATTGAGAGATTTCTGATATGGAATAAAAGAATATCTGTACCAGAACTGGGCTGGTTTTGTTCGATATACGATATTGTAGTCGATATAGAAAAATATCGATATAAACAATCAAAACTTATTTTTAAATTTAATTGCAATAACCTAACCATACCTTTAGGGCTACTTTAACACACAATAATCGTATTGCCAATCTTCGTAATGAAATCCATTCCTAGCAACTTCGTTTTTATTAGGATGTCTATGAATATTCTCTATGCGAAACTTGTTAACAGAGTTAAAGAGTCGATATGAATGAAAGCGAAGGCATTAGAAGGAGTTTTTAACTGTATATAACAGCGTTGGTTGTAATAGCCAGTAGGCAAATACATCATAATATATTTCAGAAAAAAAAAGCAACATACGAGTACTAGAAGAAAGTGCCCAGTGGCGTGCCATAGGAGAGGTCTATGTCAAGCAGAGTTGGGCATTATTCGAATGAATCGTTATCTAGATAATTATTCGAATGAAAATTTATTCGCACCAAAATTATTCACGAATGATTTATTCGTGAATAATACCCTCACGAATTATTTATTTATGATTTATTCGTTATTCTGAATAATATTTTTAGCTCGGTACTTCATATAGGTTGTGGGTCAGTTAGGCCCTTGATTCGAACCCAGGGCGAGTACTTACTCCAAATTGTGGTTTCTATATTGGGTAATAGTTACCTGGGACTGAACTTTATCTTAGTATGTTGTGGAAACCACAAATTGCCAATTACAGTAGTAACCGAGAAATGATTAGAGGCTGTGAGGTAAGGTATGTAGGGAATTTGGGTGTACTGGTTGGTTCTAGAGATACTAAACTTGGTGAGGTGGGTGAGAAAAGAACCATGGCACAGTTATCCTATTTACTTCTCTATCAAGGGGAATGCCCATTTTTCATAGTTCCTTGGTCTAAAGACGAACACTTACACTGGGATTCTTTGGGACTTATTTCAGAATAAGGGTATCTATTATCAGAAAATACATTAAAAATTATGCCATTGTCTTTTTAAGGGAAGAAAAAATAAGAAATCCATAACATTTTGACCTTATCTTTTTAACAAATTGACAATGAAACATTTTTTTTATTACTTTGTATTGCAAAACGAACATGCCGTTCGCCTGGTGGTAAGCGATAAGACCGCTCATGAACAGTGCCAAAACCAAACAATACCTTGAATTACAAAGCAATGCTTGGCATTTCACTGCGCTTACCATCCAGAGATACCATCCATAAGATGTTAAATCGCAATTTGTCCAGTAGTTACTCCGCAAATGTATTTGGCTGCTTTATACTTATTTTAGTTCAGGATTTTATTATTCCCATATTTCTCCGCCACAGTGTGGAATCAGCTGAGTCCATTTATTAACTTTACCAGAAATAAATAAATTCAATCCAATAAAACAAATAATTCTCGAAGGTAACAAAAATGTTCAATGAAACGTCAACTGTGTCATTTTGTCATGTACCTAGCCTATATGTATAAAAATATTGTAAACTTACCATTGATTAGTCGATTTAATGACACTCAAATGAGAGATATCATGAAAATATAATGTTATTGTTTATCTGTTTTTATTTAAAAAGCCTTTTTACGAATGATTAGTCAAAAACTATGTCATATTATTAACGAAATATACAGGGTGAGTTTTTCAAGTAGGCGTGGATGTTGATTTGATTGATTCGTTTTTCTGTTTGTCGTTGTCCGTTTAGCCCACGATGGGCATTACCCATTGTATAGTTGCATCACACACTTTCAATGGCAAATAAAAATTAGTGACGAAAACATTTTAATATTTCACGATAAACAATTCCCCACCAACAATAACAGAAAAAAACTAGTGTATGCAGTCTGTGTATACATGTCCAGTTGCGATTATTCGTTTTTTCAAGTCGTTTTCAAATAAAATATGTAACGAATTTAATACCAATTATTCGCTCGTTTATTTTATTCTTATTCGAATAACGAATAAAAAAAGTTATTCGTTATTCGAATAACTTTGGTTCGAATAACCTATGTTATTCTTTATTCGAATAACGAATAAAAAAAATTATTTATTCGTTATTCGTCATTCGAATAAATTTTGCCCAACTCTGATGTCAAGCAGTGGACGCGGCTGGGCTAATGATGATGACGATGATGACGATGACGACGTGCACGTACCTGGTGTATGAAGACCTCGGTGATGTCGTCGTGGTGCGCGGCGCTGGGCACGGGCGCGCCGCCCGCCGACCCGTTCTCAGCCGCGCCGTCCGCGGGCTGGTGGCCTTGTCTCTGTACAACAAGCACTTTATAAATACTACTATACCATCAAAAACTCTTTACTTTTTTATTTGCTGTGACTGACGACACGAGCATGCCGTTCGCCACATCTTCTATATTTTTGAGTAGCACAATAATCCACTGTGCGAAGTGTGGTAATTACTAATTAGTTTCTTAATTTAATGCACATTTGCACATGACGGATATTTCATTTATTTATTCATTCTGCAAAGTTAAATTAGATCTAACATCAATTTACATTATATTTGTAATATCTTACCGCCAGCTATCCAGATTTGCATGGAAGAAAACCAATAACTTTAAATTAAAACAGCTTCCATATACAATACATTACTTTAGACCTAATAATAAAAAAATATAAGCAACCTTGCAATATTAATTCCTTAACTGTTGATCATAGTGTCCTTTTGTTATTTATTGGTTGAATACACACAAACATAGTCATAATATATAGATCACTTACGGCGCGTTGTTTCTGCTCCTTCATGATGAAATAGGGTTTGCCGAAGAGCATCACGGGCACGCACATCAAAGCCACGATCACGAAGAACTGTGAAATACATATATTGTATGAAAACTTGTCTTCCAATCACTACATAGATATATCTACAGGGTATATCAAGACTGCTAACGAAAACGAAGCTGGGTAGTTTTAGTGATTTCAGACACAATGCAACAGATTTTTTTGCAAAAAAAAAAAGCAACCATTTTTTTTTTGTTATTTGGTTCGTAAGGTTGTATTTGGATGATAAATACATTTTATACATAAAATAATAGTGTATAGCCTTTTATTTATAAGTACTCTAAAGTATAAAAGAGTTTAAATTATTATTTTAACAAAAACTATGGAATTACCAAACACGACGACATGTAAAAAATAAGAAAAAATAAATTGTTGCGTTTCTTTGCGAAATGTTTAGTTACATAGTGTCTGATATCACTAAAACTACCAGCCGGCTTCATTTTCGGTAGCAATCTTGATATACCTAGTATAGTCTCTACCTACCCCTATGGGATACAGGTGTGGCGATTATGTATGTATGCATGTAAAGAGTATATAAAGTATATAGTGTACCTTCTGCAGTCCGATCTGTCCAGCGTACATGGTATCGTCGCACTGCGGACGCGTGTTGGCGTCAGTCTTGAACAACATCATGTTGATGAACGTGATCAGGATAGAAGGCGCGCAGTACGCACTCGTCTTCACGATCTCTGCACATACACACACACACACACACACACACACGTTAATAATATACATATAGACTGCCTCGGTGGCGTAGTTGTACTAGGGTACGGTTGGGCAAAGTGATGTTGGATTTTACTATTCATTATCAGCCCCAGAGTAAGGAATTTGTGCCCGATATGGTGATAGGTTCGCCACCTATCACATCGTAGGACGGAACAAACACGGCAAAGTGTGGGTGTCCTGGCACCTTTGTCTGCCCCTTCTTGGAAGAAGGCGTGAGTTTATGTATGTATGTATGTAAATATATGTATATTTAGATCTGCCTAACATGTCGACGGACCCTAAACTATCGAAACTGTTAATTCGCTACTTTACACCAATGACATTGTACGTGGCTAAATTTGATATTTTATTATATTACACACTTTCAAATTTATTCGATTGACATTTGTCTCGGTGCTAGGACCGAACCCGTGACCTCACAGCTGACATCTAACCATCTGCGATTGTCATGTGTCATGAATGTGTAGTGTATGATGCAGGAAGCAATATCTCACCAGGCTCCTGGCTTCCGAAGTGTCCTGGCGTGGGTCCATACGAGGTCCACTTGATGAACATGAGCAGCACCATGTAGAAGAATAGCAAAGTGAGGAACAGGATCTGAGGGATGAACTCCACGTACACGCTGATGCGACGCTTGAAGTATCTGCAACACATTCAAATTGTATTAACTTTACTGGTTAACAATATTTACTGGTGGTAGGTCTCTCATATGTGAGAGACCCGATTTTAACAATGTTTGGATTTTTGAAAAATTAATGTCCCTAACAAAGTACCAAAATTCGATGATTATATCAAAAAAAAAAAAGAATGTGGTGTATTATCATCCACCATTTATAATTAGTGCTAGCAATAATCTCATGTCACAATAAAAGCAGGAGGAAAGAGTACTTTAGTTTACTTCAGCTACTGTACTTTACCTTCAGCTACTGTAACATCGAATCTCCGTGCGATTGATAACGAATATAGTTTTGTATAAGTGAATTAATAACACTCACAGATGATTCCATAGCGAGAGGCAGACACCGAACAACATGTGGAACACACCGATAATGATGGAAATCTTCATCTTGAATGCGTTCATGAAGATGATCTTGTTAGCCTCGGCGAGCTACAGCAAAAATATATTGAAATAAAAATATTATTTACGGATTTTATCGCGGACTTGGTTTAATTTTACATTTTTGACTTTCCAACCTGACAAAAAATATTGTATATATTAAATATGTATTTTTTTTCTTCGATCAAATATACACTAGATACACAGTTCCCTGTAAAAGTTCTGTTAAAAAGTGGCACCAATGCATGACATGAAAAAAAGTAAACAAAAAGATCATATATTCCAAATATATTAACACAAATTCCACCTTATTCCTGGAGCTTAAAGTAGCTTTTCACATAATATTGTCTAAAGTTCTGCGACGTTTTAGAAGCAACGGCAAAGCACTCTTTTTTGGTGCCATTTTCTAAGCGCTCATGTTGTATCTAGTGTATATTTGATCGAAGTTTTTTTTGTAGTATTTTTTAAATACTTTTGGCCCATAAATATAATTCACAAAATACGCAAAAGTAATTTTCATAATTCATGTCTGGACGTGAAAGGCTGTCTCGCCCCACACCCGCCACTACAAATAATTTAAGCCACGATCAACAGTGGCACACTTTATGAAAATAATTAAAAAATAAAAACAGACTTCAAAACAAAATCCACTTTAAAGTAAAAAATTATAATAAAAATACTACTGCAGAGCAAAATATAATATTTACTTAATTGTACCTCTACATGTTGATTAATTTGCTTATTGTCTTAACTACAAATGTATGCGTAACATATTGAAGACGGGCCTCCAAGTACCAAACATGTAGGACATAGTTATATTAATTTAAAAATCTATATAGCCAATACAGAATCTCACCTGCCAAACAGGATCAATTCCAAACGGGTACGGAGTCTGCAAGTAGTCATCTGAATCAGGATTGAGTTGCAACATCTTGTTGGATTCCAGCGTAGTTCGGTTGTAGTTCTGTCGCCACGCCGAGCCGAATATGTTGAGACTCTTGGAGAATATGTCGTTGTATATCAGACCGGTGTACATCGAGAACAAACCCATCAGTAGAATGATGTAACGCCCGCCGAAGAATATGCTCCAGATCTGAAATAGATATTTATTTATTAACAAGGATTTGGTGATGACTCATCGTACTGGTATTATTATAGATTAATAATAACAACAACAAAATATGATACTACTAACGCCATCTATTGTATATGAAGGTGTACTTTATGTTCTATCATTTTTTTAGTTCAATAAATATGGCAATCTGTGAAGAAAAAGAAAAACGCTAACGAGTTTTATAAGTTATGCCATGGGTTAAGATATTAGGTAACAAAATCCTAAGCCCTGGCAAAAATATTGTGATAGAATGACAGTATCTTGAAGTGTCTAGACGGGTGCTTATTTCTCCATTTTTTTTTGTTTATAATTTGTTACTCTGTAATTTACTATGTAGGAATTCGTAAGGAGATCCTCTTTATCCCCTTATTTTTTGCAAGCTCATTTTTCTCTATCCTCCGTTCTAAAAGGGTGAAAACACATCTTCGATATACTACGTTAAGCCAGAAGCTACGGGGTGTCATTGTTATTTTTGGTACATTATAATTTTTTCAACCAACCCACACTAGGTCAGCGTGGTGGACTATGTGATCTAACCACTCTCAATCGTACTTTCCATTCTAGAGAAGGCCTGTGCCCTGTGGGACGTATATAGGTAGATACAGTACAGTAGCTTTTACAAAAATTCAGTTCATGGTCATTTTTCTGATGGCCAATTGAAATAAAACTGCCTCTTTACAAGAGATGTCGACAACCTAGCCTTTTTCCTGTCAAATGTAATACAATATTTGCAACCTTCGTGGCGCAGTCGGTTAGACGCCGCCTGTGAAACGAGAGGCCGCGGGTTCGAATGTTTGTGCGGCCCACAAATATTTCTATAAGTCTCTCGTAGTTCCTGATACCCACGACACAAGACTCAATCTTAGTGTGGGGTCAGGCTTATCTATGTGACTGTTGGGTGTTATTTATTTATTTGACTCACTTCGCTGTCAATCTTCTTAGCCTGCAGGGGTTTCTCCTTGTAGCACATCCAAAAGCCGAAGGCAGCCATGATGGCGCCGTGGCCCAGGTCGCCAAACATCACCGCGAATAAGAACGGGAACGTGATAATTGTGTAGGGCGCTGAAAAGTAATATTTATTGTTGTGGTTTAAAGGTTAAAAAGAGTAGGTTTAGTATTGTCAGGTTTAAAGAGCAACAATATGATCTAACTCAATGTATAACTTTAAATAACCGGCCAAGTGCGACTCGCGCACGAAGGGATCCATCATCTATAAAAGAAACTCTAAAAATCACTTTTGTTCCTAGTTATTAAGATAGAGTTAAAAATAATTATAATAATTACGTTTGTTGTATGGGAGTCCCTCTTTAATATTTACTTTAATTCTATTTAATTATTTATTTTCAAAGGTAATAAACAACATAATATTCTGTGAAAATTTTAAGCGTCTGCCTATTACCGTTGTTAATATTGAGCAAAATATACGAAAAAAAACATGTTAATTGTACGGAGACCCCCTTAACGTTTCCGTTTTCTTTATTTTTAGTATTTGTTGTTATAGCGGCAACGAAAATACATCATTTGTGAAAATTTCAGCTTTCTAGCTATACCGTTTTATGAGATACAGCCTGGTGACAGACAGACAGACAGCGGAGGCTCGGTAATAGCGTTCTGTTTTTACCTTTTAGGTACGGAACCCTAAAAAATTACCAGTGAATCTTCAGAATGTATCACTTATACATATTTACCAACAAAAAAGCACAGACAATAGTCTAACATCTCACCTGGATTGACCTCGCGGTAGGTGGCGACACCGTACGCGTAGATCAAATTCTGGAAGGCCTGCGTGAACTTGTTGTTTCGGTTGTACGTGGGCGGGTCCTCCAGCGTCTCCATCCGGTTCAGGATCGGAGGCACTGAACTGCCACTGCGTTCCTGTATCACCAGATATTATTAGATTACCCTGGCGTTGTGATATTAACACTTAATTTCCCCTTTAATTTGATTCCCATTTTGGAACAGAACTTTACAGTTTTTGTTACATTTTCCCAAACTAAGATCACAACATTTTGTCTTCTAACCAACTCACCAGATATTCTTCCTTTACCGAAGGGTAAAATTTTTTGTTTGTTGTTAATTTAACACTAAAATACCCTATACTGTGATTTTCATATTGGAACATAACTTTATAGTTTTAATTACATAGTCCCAAATGAAGTGCGTGGTGGCCTGTTGGTAAACGGACTAGACGCGACTGCCAACATGTTCACGGTGGTCGCGGGTTCGAATCCCAGCGCACACCTCTGACTTTTCGGAGTCATGTGTGTATTGATAGTCAATCACCACGCACTAAAACGGTGAAGGAAAACACCGTGAGGAAACCTGCATACCATAGCGATTTATAAAAAAAAAAATCTATGGTATGTAAGTCCGCCAACCCGCACTAGGCCAGCGTGGTGGACTATATGGCCTAACCACTCTCAATCGTACTCTCGATTGTAGAGGAGGCCCGTGCCCTGCAGTGGGACGTATATGGGCTGATACAGTCCCAAATTAAGATAACAACATTTTATCTTCTAACAAACCCAACAAAACATTTTTTTCACCAATACATCAATCAATTCTTGATTACTATCCAACTAAACTTATAGGTATAGGTAAAACTATGGAATTGTGGTTTTACGGATGTTATTGATATTGTATGAGTTGCGCCTGAACAAAATTGTTTCGACTTGAAAATATAAAGCGTCTAACGCTAGCTACTATTTTAGTTGCATAGCAAGTTAAAATTAAATACCAATGAATTTCATTATGTAATTTATAACATACATTCTGATCGCACATTCTATTTAAGAAATCAAGGGAACCTTCAAAAGCATTTTCACTCTAATTCTAACATAACCAAATCGATTCAATTACTGCTTCTAATTAAAAATCAATACAATCGATTTTACCACCACAAGTAACCTTATCAAACGATTTCAAACAAACTACTATTTTGAAACAGGTCATTGTGGAGATCCTTGGGGGAGGCCTATCTTCAGCAGTGGACTTCCTGTGGCTGATATGATGATGATGACTAATATTTTTTATTTGAGTTCTCACCGTTCCTCTCCTCAAAGCCAGCTGTATAGTCTCCAGGTCGAGTGCAGGCACCCAGCACTCAGCGATGAGGCACTTCTGAGTGACGTCCAGGTTGAAAAGGTTTAGGGTGTGGTAGATGGCCTTGATCTTGCGCACCTTCACGAACCAATTCTTGATGTTCTTCGCCGCTGCGACTAGGACCCTGTGACGATGGTCTTGAGTCTGGCCTAACACCTGGAGAGAGATGAATGGATTAGTCATGTTCATGGATCATACAGAGTACGTATTCCTGCGTGATATATGATATAAAAGTGTTTTATATAGGATACAGGACAGGGTTTAATTTAGCACTGGATTTGTTGTTGGCATGTTTAGCAAATTCGGACTAATATTACCAAAATAGGAGATGTACATTTGTTTTTTGCATTGATTGAATTATTTTAATTCATAACATTGGACTAATTAAGAATTGTGAAAAGTATTTTAAAACAAATAAGACTTGAGTTCAATAATACATTATCATCAGTTGTCATAGAAAAACATAGTTTAGCAATAAAATGTGAGTACATCACGGGTCTTTATCATCAGTCCAATAAAAGGTATATTATGGCACACATCATCTTTACAAATTATCAATATGGCGTTCCACAGTTGTTTAGCAATGCCATATATGCAATAACCCCATTATCCCATAAACAACACCGATATCACCATCAAATACAACGCCTGTTTACATTTACAATAAATTGTTGGTGAGTGATGACTGGAATTGAGGCCATATAGTACGAACATTGGATTAGGGTTTTGTTTGTTGTTTGTTTGTTGTTCAACGCACTTTTACTGTTATTACATTGAATAGGTACGCATATACATGGAATACTGTCCTCGGGTTTATTATTCTCCATGGCAAGAGTACGTAAGATATGCATTCGAATTTATATTCAGATTGTGTTATGAGAAATATTTGTGACTAAATCCGACTCTTCATTATTCAAGACTCTACTATACTGTGGCAAATAGATTTACAAAACGGCTTTTAAGTACAGAAAACCATTTTCTGTAGCCTCCATAGATTCTATGAAGGCACAAAAGATCATTGCACAGCACTCTCAAAGATTAAGTGTAAACCATTCATCATCATTATATCATCATCATTAGGTATATACATATCCTTTATATCAAAATATATCCTTCAATAGCAAAAAATGTACCTATTATCAAGGCAACCATTAATTATTAGGTCATCGTATTCAGGTTTTGAATTGCCGATATTGCAATATTGCTTACACATCGAAACTGGAGCAATTCATTAAAATAACGGCATTAAAGGCGTATAAAATTGTAATCGCTGTGCAGTACAAGTCATAAAAGGCGAAGATAATAACGGTTGGTTTCAGCCTAACTACATCGGCGACAATAGCTTTGACAGTGAAGGTTAGATCGTCTAGTGACGCAGTTTGGAGTGTACAGTACGGCAACCCAAGCAATAAAGCATATTAAATTTATAGTACTTTGGTATAGGTAGGTAGGTAGGTAGCCTATACCAATATAGTTCACGACTATTACAAATATTGCAATTTATTTGATGGACCAGATTGTCTATTATTACTTTTTATCAAACTCATTCAAAAAGGTAAACATGATATTTATAGCAAATTGTGTCTTTGAAGTAAATTATGACAAGGCTATCTGCTTAATGACCAAAATAACAGTTTCAAATAAGTATAATGCGATTCAAATAAGAATAGGACTGATCTGGCGCCATATTGGTTCATTATAGCTGTCAAATCGCGCAATTTAGGTAGGGTGAGCAAAACAAGATTTCTTATAATATTATGTTTAATATTTCATTAAAAATTTAATGAATTAATAATGTCGTTCTATAGTTACTTTCTGGCGAATGATTGCCCATGAAGTAAATAAAAAATTAAAAAGTTGAATATTTTAACCCCTGGACCGTCGGACGAACCGCGCTCAGGTTCCTCGGACTTCAAGCAATAAAGCAACCTAACGTTATTGAAATAGGGGCTATTTTAATTCAAGGACACAATATGGCGCTTACGACAAGCCAGGGGTTAAACTATTTATGGCTAAACATTCTTGTTTATTTTTCCATATAACATGTTGTAATTGTTTCAATTTATTTAGCTGTCATATAACTATGAGAAAAAAAAATTGACGCCTAAATATTTTTTTGTTGCTAACCATACTTTTCATGTGATATTTGACAGTGCAGGGTCATTGACGTTCCTATTCTTATTTGAAACGCATTATAATGGTATTGTTTGGAAACTTACCTAATAATAATATCAATACATAAATACACACATAAGGAAAACGTACAAAATCGTATGAAAACAATTTGAACCAACAAGTATTTTAAAAAATTACATCATACGTTTTATGTTCTCAGAACAATGATTTGTATTATATTTTATCTACGTTAAAACAATAGTTTCCTTATTTGAATTAGAAAGAATGTCATACGGTTTTTAACACAATTTTCTTATTCACATGTGACAGAATTTCATTTTTACTCCTTCCTGAATATTGCTATATCAAATTTTGTATAATAATTGGTATTTTACTATTTACTAAAAATGCACAGCTTCCTTTGATTTTTAGACTAGTAAAACGAATATACCTTATATATTGACGGCAAGTTTATCTTATTCAAAACACATATATTGAAATATTATTATTTTTTAATAACAATCTTTAAAGGCCAATCAGTACTGTTTTATTTGAAAGGAAATTTAAAACATAACTTAGATGTATTCAATAATGGCATCAAAAGATTGATTCTTGCCTAGTTTAAATACCCCTAGGAATGATAGCAGTACCAATATTATTGTTTTAAGGTAAGCTTATGCTTGCCGAATGTTGTCTTACTGTTTGTCTCTATACAATAGACAGAGTAGAGTGACGTGTTCACTCAATGACATTAGGTAATGTTTGTAAAATTAGTATATTAATAGTAGAGATCAAGATACGTGTATAACAATATAATTACTGATGAATGTGACCTGCCGTTCATGTTATCTATATTAAATCTCGTCATTGTGTAATTATCTAAAGTAGATTTAATGCATATAAGGTTGTGCTTGTTTATGCAATTAAAGGATTCTGTCTGAATTATTTCAGTGATTAGAACTAACGTTTTAGAGATTTAACTGGGGATATATTTGTTGTGCCTAATTGCAGCATTGTCGGGCGGCTGGATTTAATGTACATATATAGAGTATACCTAAACGCATGTGGAGGATCTGATACTAATCTAGACATCAGTCCTGTTCACACTTATGTCAACGTTTAATAATCTCTTAGCCTTTATTTAGAAAGTGTTAGTCTGAACCGTAAGGACATTCAGCAGTTAGGAGTACTGGCATTTCCGCTCTCTTGATATGAAAAATCTCATTTATCAATCTTGTTATAGACAAGACCTATAACCGTCAACTAACTCCCTTTGCTCATACTATCGTACTTTGTATACTCTAAAACCCACTACAAGGCACGCACTATAGTGGTGAAGGAAAACACTAGAAAACATGCATACCATATCGATTTGTAAGAATTTCTATAGTATGTGAAATCCGCCAATCTGCACTAGGCCTGCGTGGTGGACTATATTGCCTGACAACTCTCAATCATACTCTCGATTGTGGAAGAGGCCCGCGCCCTGCAGTGGGACGTATATGGGCTGATACAGAATACTCTAAAAGGCTAAAACACGCATATAAGCCCACCAGCTCATCCTCATTCTACTAATTTCTTACCGTGTTAAGATCCTCGATCCTGGTCATGACGCCCATGGCCATCTCGCGTCTGTCGGCCGGCGACTCCGGGCACGGGTACAGCGTCGCCCTGAATCCCTCGCATATCTTCTTCACGCGGGTCTTCAGCTGGTCTCCTTGGAAGAAGATGATGAACACCGACTTGTACACCTGGTCCGACTGGGGAACAACAAACAATTAGGAACGAAATAGGAATTCATTATTGAGGATTTGAAGGTAATTAAAATAAGGGTAAAAAACGTGCAATTTTATAGAGAACTCTTACAAGTTGTGGTGTTTAGGTTCTTTCATAGAAATGTGATCATGACATATACTAAAGAAGTTAAGGGTTTTAAAGTTTAACTTATACCTTTAGCTGCCAAGTTAAACCTGATTTTGGAAAACCTTTAATAAGAGACCCGAGAAGCTAAATTACAATTAATATTTTATGGAATATTTTTTCAAAATGACTCCCACAACATAGATGAAATTAAGATAGATCTGTTTAGATCTTTAAGATATATTAAAACAAAAAAATCAAAAGGCCCTACCACGAATTAACCTCTACCATTTGACAAATAAAAATACTCACCGACGAAGGGTCCTCAAGGGGCGTGTCGATCTCAGCTTGACGTAAAAATACGTTTCCACGGCAAGCGCGCCACAACATACGCTCGAAGGCGGGTATGCGTTCACGCAAAATTACGCCGGCGACGAAACTGCACACCACACGGGTATTAGCACCGGGCACAGGGTTTTTATATCACACTACTGAGAAAGTAAATCGCAACGGAAATATTCGTAGTATAGTACTGAGTAATTTTTTAAATTGGCAGCACTGAATTAATTGTAGATTTCGAGGTTTCAAGGAGTGAAAAAAGATATCAACTTATGTGAGAAATTTTCTTTTTGCAATTATTTAATCTTTGATCACTCCTTCATAGCTAAGAATTTTTACCACAAAATATATAAAATTACATAACCGTTGCGACTTCTTTCCATCTATTCTATTCTACGGTAAACATAACAATTGTAATGTATTGAAACAATACATTTACAATTGCTAAGTTATACTGTACAAATTTCTATTGAAAAAGAAAAAGAAAACAATGGAAATTGACGAGAGCACTTTTGAAAACGGAATAAAAATGAATTTTAATATTGTGACGAATTTTAATATTGCTTCATCAAAACATCATCTGATCAAAAACATATGAATATGAATTAATTATCGTAAATTTATCAAGCAAGCATTCTCGTCGCTAATTTACGACTAATTTACATAGACACCTAAAATATTGAATGTAATCCACATTTGGATCCAATTAACAAAATCTGTTATGGACTGTTGATAAAGTCGTCCATTGTTTCATCTTGCACTTATACTTAAAGAGATCTTAATACCAATTCAGACTCAACAAATCAAAATAAAATTGATATATCCTAATTTTAGCTTTTGTATCTTCATTAGTTACTTCAAAAGATATCTGTCGATGTAAATTAGTTCGTATCGTGTGGTATTTATAGATGAGAGAAAATTATTTCCAATATTTACAATAGATTTCCTCATGATTCCAAATAGAGAAGCCAAAATAAAAATGTTTTGGGCAAGTCTTAATAAAGATGATAGAAGCAATATTTGACAGTCTATTGTGAGATGAATCTGAAACTAGTATTTAAGTCTTAAAAATAAAAGTTAACAATTGGAAAATATATTTCTTGTAAACCGTAGATTAATGCTTTAAGCTATAACATAAGCATAAGGCAAGCTTATTTGTTTTCAGGTTTCAGACGAACTCAAAATGAGTCCACTCAAATTTCGTCAAAATTATCGTCTGGTGAGAAGAGAACAGATGTAATCAGCTATTTATTGGCTACATTTTTCAAATCAAATTGAGAAACTTAAGTTAACAACATTTGTAATATGTATGTAATCTACAAGCTAAGTTCGATCCCTTGATCCTTGAAAAGTATCCAAACTCTAAACGGAAATAAATAGGACGAAAATCTGATAAATTAGTAACATCTCTCCGTCATGAGATTATGTAGGTAGAACGAGTAAAAACTAAAAATCAATAAGTTTTTTAATAAATATCGTATGAACAGGCAATGCCCGCATGACACGTCACGCCATCCCAGAGTGTACAGTAATGGCCTACAAATCAAAACGATAAGATTATGAATCTCAACTCATCAAAAAAATCAACTATACCGACGTTGAACATCCGTAATTGGTATCATTGATAAAATATTTGATAAGACGTGTGTGTATTTCGTAATAGAGGATGGCAAATACCTAAAACGTTACATATTGGGACATTCCATGACGATGTTCCGCGGTGATTGTAAATTCTGCAGATTTTTCAAATGTTATCTATCCGATACTATGTCAAGTGCCAAAATCATTTGATCCCATAATCTCTGAATTGATTCCACGAATGCTTTTCTTTGTTATGAATTGCCTTACAAAAATGATTACAATCTACCATTCTGACTGTAATTCCACATGTGAACATTCACAATGATTTGACATCCACAAAACTTTATTACTATACCTACTACCACTACTAACAATACGAAATTCAACTCGAAGAAATATTTTAATACCAAAAACTAATTTTAAAATAGTATTATATCTAAAAAAGTGCGTGGTGGCCTGTTGGTAATCGGACTAGACGCGACTGCAACATGTTCACGGTGGTCGCGGGTTCGAATCCCAGGGCACACCTCTGACTTTTCGGAGTCATGTGTGTATTGATAGTCAATCACCACGCATTAAAACGGTGAAGGAAAACATCGTGAGGAAACCTGCATATCATAGCGATTTATAAAATTTCTATGGTATGTAAGTCCGCCAACCCGCACTAGGCCAGCGTGGTGGACTATATGGCCTAACCACTCTCAATCGTATTCTCGATTGTAGAGTAGGCCCGTGCCCTGCAGTGGGACGTATATGGGCTGATACAGATTATATCTAAAAACTATACTTTCCTTCATACTGGTTAAACTAAGCCACAACCCGCATGATTGAACGATAATAATAACTGCATTTTAATGTGTTACCTTCACATTGAGAATTCAGTATGATTTTAACTATTACACATTTAGATTAGGAGTAGTGTGGATACACAGGTTTTTTTAAGTCCAAAAGCCAAGCTCAAGCCTTGAATAGTTTGGTTACGTAAGGCGTGGGTAGATATGACAATCTTCGAGGGTTTTTTTAGACTTATAACACCATGATTCGAAACAAGACTAGGAGAGATAGAGAGGGGATTTAAAGACTTATTCTATTTCTGTAAAATGGTTTATTAAAAAAATAAAATTATTACGACATGCAGTAATGTCACAGTGATTGTGAATGACTAACTAATTTCCTTAGTGCAGTACGGTTTTAGTCCCTCGGTAAAATCCCGCGGCCTACACAAGTCTGTTTAAGTACCACAATTACCATTGTGGTTTTGATTGTCTGCAACTAACAAAGGATTTTTACTGTTCATAATTTAGCTATTAAAACAGGGAATTGACAATTAATTCCCTGTAGCTTGAAATTATAAAAACTAATGCAAAATATTTATAGAAATCTATCCTTGATAGAAACTATTTATAAGTATATGTGTAAGTGTCCCACTACTGAATGCAGTATGCACCTTAATTTTTATAAAAATTAAGGTGCATACTGCACACACAATTTTCCTAAGTTTTACGTATTATGAAACCTTAATACTATGTTTAGTAAACAGACCGATAAAAATAATCCAGATCAGGTGATCTATCGACTAGGTAGTCGGCTTTATAATGTATACAAATGGTGCGTGATTGTCGATTGTGAGCGCATTGCAGTCGGCACTCGTACTGACGAGTTTGACGTCATAGTAATCCATTCTATTCAGAATATGTGGGCGATGCGACTAGACTGGTGCGTGTCGACGAGCTCTATACATAGCAATTCTACTGCTAAATGTACTTGGCTAGCAACACTTTAGAAAGCACTTTCTTTTTCATTTTGGGACGATGTGAGTGACTTTACTGCTTATGGAATAAAACATATCAGATCGAATTTGCCATCAAATATTTAAATGTATTTATTATCAAGTATCTTTAGAATGGAATATCCCAGTTATCAAACCTATCTTATACACATAGGACAGTTATTTCCCTTCCGTTCGTTCAACGAATACCTCCAAACTAAACAACGAGAAGTACGTTAAAATTGCAACTAATTTAAGTCAGAATCAACAGCGGCACGAAAGAGGATTGAAGCTCAGCGACTCCCTTAGGGACACCTATCTTATATTCATCGAAATTAATCACATAGAACAAACACGAGCTGGCAACAAATACATGAATGTCTGTTGATTAACATTTAATAACACAAAAGCGAATCCATCGTCACGAAGCATCGCCGCATTGTTTTGCAAAAACATCCTGGCCTCGCATATACGTGTCTTTCGCAAAAATACATGGAGTATTGTAATCAAATGACGGTATTTAAATTTGAACTGTGTAGTTGTGGTTTTACAGTCCAATTTAATTTTTACATTTAAACTACCTGCATCCAACTTCTGAGTAAAAAGACAATCATATATTTTTTGCCCTATAAAACATTTGTTTTGCCAAACATGGTGTGATAAAACTAATTATGGACGTGTAATATTCATAAAAACCGCCAGAGATACAGTAGAAAAACATGAAAACATAGCAGTTATTGCAAAGTATATTGAATAAATCGTATACATACTTATAAACATCATTACTAATTGCAATTATAATCTGGATTCTATAAAAGACTTTAAATATAAATAAAACATAAGTTAGATTTGGTTAAAACAATTCGTGTGAACGTGGGCAGTCACGGCAGACAAGGTCCCTTCGTTGAAAAATCGCTTTATTTTGGCGTAAAGTGAAATCATCTGGTTATGATATTTATTGATTGTCTTTTTCTTCTAAAGTTGTTTTCAATCCTTGTAATATGGTCAGTATAGTATAATCATTACAAGCAGCAACGATATATCCATTGCTGAACATCCAAGATCTCCAGATTGAAAAAAAAAGAAAAAAGCTTGCATTCCTTGATTTTCTGGTACAGGTGTGCTAACCTTGCAAATAGACGTGCAACGCTAAACTAAGGGTATAAACACCGAACAGTGTACGTTAAACACGATTAAAACCGGACAAACGTACAAACAGAAGGCGTATGCGTAACATGACGTGAGAGACAGCGGCGCCCGTCAGGTTGGCATTGTACCAAGAGCGGGTTGAGCGTGCACGCGATCATTTTGGAGAGTGTCTGGATAACGGAATGCTACAGTGACGCCGGGTTGTGTCACGGACGAAAAAAACCACGCCAGACTTCCTAATGATGGGACCGCTGATTGACTGCACCTGCCAGACTTATTACGTTGAGAATACTGGACTGTCTGTAGCAAAAAACTTATGTTTGCTTCGTAAAATATAAGCGTGAGAGAGAATCATAGATAACGATTTAGGCTTCAGTATGATAACATTGAAATGAAAGCGGGAGCATAAGCCGCAGAACGGAGAAGTCAATTGCTGGTTTCATTGGGTTATCATGGAGTCAGCTATTTAGCAGAAGTGCAGAGTACCGAACACCTTCAGTCTAGGCGGAGGACCATTTTCAGGTTTTGGATAGATAAAAAGAGCAGTACTCAGTGGTACACAATTAAAGAACAAAAAGAAAGCTTTTGTTTAGTTTTAGATGTTAGCGCTTCTTTGATGTAACTGCACAGTCTACAAACCAGTCTAGCACCGCACTTGTATTGGATACATTCAAATAACATTAGTCTGGGAATAGATTTATGTTTGCTGTGTCAATAGATCTGCCTCTCAACCAAGACGAAATATAATTTATTTCCTTCGGAGTTTACCCGTTGATGATTACAGACAATGGAAAATAAACAATTATGAACCAGTTCACTGACATAATTGCAGATGCAAGACTGTTGGTACTTTTGGAATCGGATGGAATCGTAGACATTTCAAAATTCGAAGAATTTGAATGATATCTCTCTAGATCTGTCGAAAATAAATCAGGCAATTTTTTTTATCTATGAATTAAACTATATACACAGATAATAGTTGTACAGTCACATGAGTAATTCTATCGTTTTTTAACAAAAGTACAGAATGAAATAAATCAATATATTGCAAAAATACGCTGAAGGCCGAACACGAGACGTCGTAAAAGTCTTCCACGCGCGACTAATTCCATTCGTTCTTAGAATTTCCCTCAAAAAACATTTGTATATTCTCATGAGTTATTTACGTGTGTTTGGAGGATTGAGCCAGTACTTCAAATGAATAGTAATAAATGCAACCTCTTTTTGTGAGTTCAGAACGATTTACGGACCGTACGATCGTACCAAATCTTGTGTCGAGGATATAAGATATATTTTTTTATTATCATTAAAGGCAGACGAGCTAAAGGCCGCCTGATTGGAAGCGGTCACTGCCACCATGGACCTTCGCAGTCTAAAGGCTCTAGCACTGCCAGATTGCTGTCTAAACTACAAGGGGCTTAGAGATTACGGGGATCAAATAGCTGGCTTTTTGACCATAGTACCACGGAAGCCGTTTAACTGTCATGTGTTCCGTACATTCATCAAAAGGCTTCGTGTGACATCCTGTGTGACAAATTAATTTTGATCAGCACAACTAAACCTCTTATCGAACTCGTGCAAATCACTAAATTAAACAAAATTATACGTACAGTCATGTTTAGAAGTGTAAATTTTTTATACAGGGTATATCAAGACTGCTACCGAAAAAAAAGCCGGGTGGTAGTTTAAGCGACTTCAGACACAATGCAACAGAAAAAGTTGCAAAAAAAAGCGACAATTTTTTTTTGTTATTTTTTTCCTATGGCCATATTTGGGTGGTAAATACATTTTTTTCCTAAAATAATAGTATATACCCTTTTATTTATAAATACTCTAAGGTATAAAAGAGTTTAAATTATTATTTTAGCAAAAACTATGGATTTACCACCCAAAAATGACGATATTTAAAAAATCATAAAAAAAAATTGTCGCGTTTCTAGGTGAAATTTTTAATTGCATTGTGTTTGTAGCCACTAAAACTACCACCCGGCTTCGTTTTCGGTAGCAGTCTTGAGATACCCGGTATGTATAGTCGCATATAAATATGTATATTTTATATAGTCGTATATTAGTGATGTGTATTTGTAGAACATGAAATCCTGTATTTGGTTCAAATCACATTATGAGTTTGCAAAATCTGTAAGCTCGTTGATTTTTGCGTGTCACTAACGGCAGCTCTGTCTACCTCATGGATGCAGATGTTAGTTATTATATGTGTATTAAAACAACAATTTAAAATTATGAACACGTAAACCATAGTACAAATTATAAAAACACTCAATCGTGAATTAGTGTGGAGGTCATTACAAATATTTTAATCTGTCTTAAAATTTAATGTAGAGTTTTTTATCCAAAAAACATCTAGATAATGAGTACAAAACAAAACAGTTTCAAATTCATCTCATAAATGTTGTAAATATTTCGCTAAAAAATCTTCATTCAAATGATGTGTTGTCGGTAGAATATCTTAAGCCTTAATCGAGCAACTTAATAAATAATATTGAACCTTCTGTATTCGATAATAGTATATTACAACAATCCAAATAATCAAATTCAGAAAGTTCATAAATTCGAGTTATTCATTCAACATATTTCAACTAAAAAATCCAAATGCGTCGTTTTCAATGTTATTTATAAACATGGTAGTTTCCTAGTAATTAAGATAAGTTCAATAGTCTAAGAACTCATTGGGTACTCGATGTAGAGTGGTCGTTTACATTATACCGGGTATCTCAAGACTGCTACCGAAAACGAAGCCGGGTGGTAGTTTTAGTGGCTACAAACACAATGCAATTAAAAATTTCGCTTAGAAACGCGACAATTATTTTTTATGATTTTTTAAATATCGTCATTTTTGGGTGGTAAATCCATAGATTTTGCTAAAATAATAATTTAAACTCTCTTATATCTTAGAGTATTTATAAATTAAAGGGTATACACTATTATTTTAGGAAAAAATGTATTTACCACCAAAATATGGCAATAGGAAAAAAATTACAAAAAAAAATTGTCGCTTTTTTTTGCAACTTTTTCTGTTGCATTGTGTTTGAAGTCGCTTAAACTACCACCCGGCTTCGTTTTCGGTAGCAGTCTTGATATACCCTGTATTTACTATAGATGATAAATCACGCGTATACATAAGTATATTTATTTTCGGAACAACCAATATAGACAAAGATAGCCAAGCATCTTAGTTTATATCTTCTTGTACAAATACTGTCCTATTTTAAGTCTATCTTTGTCGCCTGACCCCACAAACTAAGCGGAACGGAACGAGTTCGAACTTAACCAAGGAATTACACCGTTTTTACGGATCACTTAGATAATGGATTGACCACAACCAGATGACTTGCGCCTAGGTACTGTTTCCACAACATGGGGCCTCTGTTACCCCAAAGGACCCGTGTTTGTGAAGGCCATATATGTGTGTCCATCTTAACTTTAATTAAGTCTCAAGCAATAATAAGCTTCTCGAGTGAATGCATTATAAATTGGCTGGCAGTATGTTACTGAAAACCATTTCTGAGGAACTGGTGCCAATTATAAGAAGTTATTGGCACATTTGTATGCTATCAGCCGCTGGAAATTCTTATAATGCCAAGTATAACAATAAATCTTTACAAAAAGCATAATTTATTTGTCATTAATGAAAAGAATAAAATTGTTTTCTTTCTTTCCACTTCATATTGGTCTATACCATAGATTTAGTATAAAACATAGATCGGCAATGTGAAAGAGATAGAATAATTTAACTCATATGTTAAAGCGAGATGCATGATGCGACCATACGTTTACACAGAAGTAGCCTGCAGTGACCCAGAGTCAAAATATGTCAAACTAAGCGAGCAACAAAATACGCTTATTTTCATGATTTATTTAATTTTACAGTACTTGGTCATATTTATTAAACGTAGTTTATTATAGTGCATTGTGCAGTGTCAAGGTGTGGTTCATGCAGGCGTAAAAATCCGAAATAATTAAAGTTTTCTCAGGTACCGGCCACTTTTGCACAATACTATTTTGTGACGATATTATAGAATTAAATAGAAATCCGTGTATACATATCGGTAGAAAAGAATATAGTATTTCATTATATAAATACGCTGAAAGCATCCATTGCGTATAAAAAATAATATCAAATACGTGAATTTACAATAATTTCAACCAAAAGTTGCTAGGGATTGACTTACAGGTTCGATCAATTAAAGGGTTGTCGATAAAATAGTCGATGACAACACATGTTTCCCTACATTTTTATGGAGCTATAGTATGTTGTGATAGTGTGCATTCTTCTTCTTCTTCTACCTGGCGTTATCCCGGCCATATTTCCCCGGCCATTAGTATTCATTTACAATATTACTTATTACTTTACTTTTTCTCATTTTTTTATATTTGTGGAATAATTATTATAACACTTCATGTGTGTGATTTATGAATTAAGAACCTGTTTCAATCTCTGCCAAGAGGCTGTCAATTTATTATAGTAAAACAAGAACATATTCGATATTATTATAAAATTATGCGATACTTCTATGCACAGTATCATCGTCCAAACCTTGAAGTAACATTATTCATTTATCATAACATTAGGTATAGGTTTAAAATTTATAATTCTCATAGGAAAAACATTAGTTTAGGTGACGTGATCGAGAAAAGCTTCAGTTTATTAAACTTTCTCTTTCTTAAGCCACAGGAATGCGACTAATGAACATAGGCCTTCCACAAGAATGTCTACATCAGTTTGTTGTAAGCTGCCTGCATCCAACGACTTCCTACAAGCTGCTCCGTACACCTCCAACGCGGCCTAGCAGGCGTCCAACACTTCCCAATGTGTTACAAGTTACAAGTCAATTAATTGACTTAAATAAGCATCTTTTTTTAACTCTAGTATACATATAGTAAAAATATTAGGCAAACATCCATACATGACTTGCAAACCAATTATATTTTAATCAATAGCAAAAACCCCATAGTTTCCATATGTCAAAACATTAGGACAGATTTACTAGCCTCTTTAACAAACCTTGGGGTAAACTTGTGTTTTTTCAACTTAAAATGCATAAGGTTTGTTGTAGCAATTTACAATATCAAATTGCATATTTTTGTGTTTTCGTTTAGACATAAATTTATATAATTTCCAGAATAATAAAAAAGATTAACGCACAGCTTCATAAGAATTGGGCATTCCCTTTAAATTACATTTTAATGGCTTTATTAATTCACAAATACTATTGTTTTATATTCTCAATTTTTTTTTCTGATTACGCAACGTGATTAAGTATGTTACTGAAGTTAGAAGTTCTAATGACGCGACGTTCGAGCCGTGTCAAGGTTCTACAACATTGTGATTTAATAATTAATTAAATGCAACTGCACATAAGACTGTATAATGTAAAATTTAAAACTGCATAACATATGACTACTATCCAACTAAACTGATAGGAACTGTTCGACGTTTCATACTTGTCAAGTTGAAACAACTTTGTACAGGCGTAACCAAGAAGCTTGGAGAAATGGAGATTGCATTCCGTATAAAACACGGAAGCACAAAAATTTGACCTTGAATGCAGTCGATGTTGCCTGCTATCCTTTTCTTTAGAGTGACAATGAATGAAGTTCACGTGAAGTTCATTCATTGTTACTCTAAAGAAAAGGATAGCAGGCAACAGCGACGTTACTCAAGGTCAAATTTTTGTGCTTCACTTTTATATACGGAATGCAATCTCCATTTGGCTATAAGCTTCTTGGGCGTAACTCATGCAATTTCAATAAAATTCCAAAAATGTTATTGAATTTATGTGAGTTACGCATGTACAAAGTTGAAAAGTATGATATGTCAAATGGTACCTATTTGTTTAGTTGTCTTATTATACTATAGCACTTATGTACCCCACTGTACCGTAGTGTAACGCGTTATACCAACGTATCCGTGCGTAATTCAACTTATATTCAATCTTTACCACGTTTTGTACACTCAAGGTTCTTAATGAATAACACAATCAAACAGGTGTGTCCTTACCTATTGTATAGACGTATAATTGTAACTTAGGCGGCACCTACTTGAAATACGTACAATTTGCTAATTATGCCTCAAAATCACCCTTTATTCTTACGAGCAACAATGTAGAGGAGGCGGTTTCAAAAGACAATAGATCCACCCTTGGTTCAAAGTTGTTTTCGAGTAGGCAATTTAAATTGTAATATGCTCAGTTAAAGACGGTATTAGGGTAGGGCGAATGAATATGGTATACTTTAAAATGATTTGAACTGTCTCTAGAATAATTGCATACACGCATAAAATAATTGCGTTAATTGTTAAACCCACATAAATCTTAGCAAAATAATGTATAATATTACAGTATCATTTGATATAACATTGTAATGCGAAAATTATATCAACATATCACATTATTCACAATTCAAACTAAACGACTCGACAGTATCAACATTGAATTATCAAAGTAAAAATCAGGAACAACCAAATCAAGGCCAGTGTCAAGCACTACAAACTCTTATTTATATCTGATAACGTGGTTACACAATAATTACTTATGCTTCTCCATACTAGCACGATAACCTGACTATAATGAACCTGATGACTTCCAGCCTCCCGAACAAGCCGGTTTCCGAAAAGGCTTTAGTACCATAGACCATATTCATACGCTACGGCAGGTTATACAAAAAACCGAGGAATATAACTTGCCGCTTTGTTTAGCGTTTGTGGACTATGAGAAAGCCTTTGATTCGATCGAGACCTGGGCTGTGCTACAGTCTCTTCAGCGGTGCCACATAGACTATCGGTACATCGAAGTGTTGAAGTGTATATACAACAACGCCACCATGTCGGTCCGAGTACAAGATCAGAGCACGAAGGCTATTCCACTACAGAGAGGCGTGAGACAGGGAGATGTCATATCTCCGAAACTGTTCACTGCCGCATTGGAAAACGCCTTCAAGCTCTTGCAGTGGAAAGGATTCGGCATCAACATCAACGGCGAGTATATTACTCACCTTCGATTTGCCGACGATATTGTAGTCTTGGCAGAATCGCTGGAAGACTTTAGCACTATGCTCGAAGACCTTAATCGAGTCTCCCAACAGGTGGGTCTTAAAATGAACATGGATAAAACGAAGACCATGTCGAATATCCATGTTGTGCCCACCCCCATTGGAGTTGGGGGCTCGACTCTCGAAGTTGTAGACGAATATGTCTATTTAGGACAAGTGGTCCGGTTAGGCAGGTCCAACTTCGAGAGAGAGGTCAATCGTCGAATCCAACTCGGTTGGGCAGCGTTCGGGAAACTTCGCGACGGCTTCTCGTCCAAAATACCTCAGTGCCTAAAATCGAAAGTCTTCGATAGTTGTGTGTTACCAGTGATGACATACGGCACCGAGACGTGGCCTCTCACTGTGGGCCTCATTAAAAGGATCAAAGTCACTCAACGAGCCATGGAGCGGGCTATGCTCGGAGTTTCCCTACGAGATCGAATCAGAAATGAGGAGATCCGTAGGAGAACCAAGGTTACCGACATAGCCCATAGGATTGGCAAGTTGAAGTGGCAGTGGGCCGGGCACATAGCTCGTAGAACCGATGGCCGTTGGGGCCGAAAGGTTCTCGAGTGGAGGCCACGTACAGGCAAGCGAAATGTCGGACGCCCGCCTACAAGGTGGACGGACGATCTGACTAAGGTCGCAGGAAGTCGCTGGATGCAGGCCGCTTCCAACAGGTCATTGTGGAGATCCTTGGGGGAGGCCTATGTTCAGCAGTGGACTTCCTGTGGCTGATATGATGATGATGATGATGAATGAACCTGATGGAAAGAATTTGCAGTTTAGAGTCCACTGACATGTGGTGGCTATCTCTCGGCCATAATCGAACCCGAAACGGGACTCACGAGAGACAATGTAAAGGGTGCTCAAACGCTATGTTTGGGATACAAGTATCCTACCAGCAGTTATACCGGGTATCTCAAGACTGCTACCGAAAACGAAGCCGGGTGGTAGATTTAGTGGCTACAAACACAATGCAATTAAAAATTTCGCATAGAAACACGACAATTATTTTTTATGATTTTTTAAATATCGTCATTTTTGGGTGGTAAATCTATAGTTTTTGCTAAAATAATAATTTAAACTCTCTTATATCTTAAAGTATTTATAAATTAAAGGGTATACACTATTATTTTAGGAAAAAATGTATTTACCACCAAAATATGGCAATAGGAAAAAAAATACAAAAAAAAAATTGACGCTTTTTTTGCAACTTTTTCTGTTGCATTGTGTCTGAAGTCGCTTAAACTACCACCCGGCTTCGTTTTCGGTAGCAGTCTTGATATACCCTGTATAATCATAATCGATCGTGATCACGTAACAAGTTGTATTGAGGTTAACGCGCGACAGAATGAGGGCGTAGGCAGTTCGCAAACGCGCATACTGATACTGCACATACTGCCAACCCTGGAGAATTACGTATACATAAAACCGTTGAATGTTTAATATATTGTATAATACATTTCAGCCTAAAGATCGTTGGCATTGGAAACGAGCGGCAAATAATAGCGTGGCCGAGTTTTGTTTAAAAAAATATTTACTTAACAAACGTAAAGATCATTGGATACGTTTTGATAATTTCCTACTAGTTTTTCGTACCAGAAAAAACGTCATGTGGAAATCTACAATAAGAATTTTCCACAAGAATTTCAAAGGCATATGAAGTACACGGGTAGTTTAACTAGCAGTTACTTCAAAAAATGCCAACAAATTCATACACCACAATTAGGTCATCTTCGGAATTCTCTAATTAGCATTCACTTTACTCATGTTAGACCAAGATTTTATTTACAGTTTCTAAAAAAACAGTGAATCGTGACGCAGATGACAGATACGTAGACGCATATATACTCGTCATGCGTGATGCGGTTACCTTGTGGACAAGCGAAACCTTGGGTTTTACCAAATGCAAAAATATTTTGACGATTTTAAGTAAATGGAATCACAAAATGCTACATTGTAATTGACATCGGAAAAAATTCGAGGTTGTTACGGATTCAATTTCTACGCCTTAAAAGCTTCTGGACACAATTATTTTATAAATGATCAATATTTTTCCGAAGCCATTAGACTTAGTTTATAGACATCATTAAAGAGTTTTCCTTCGCCTTGAAAACAAATACCTTTGAAGATATATGTACCGATGAAGATGCACTGAGAGAAATGTTTGTGCGGCCCACAAATATTTCTTTCGGGTCTGAGTGTTTGTGAGACCGAGAAGTCTTTCTAAGTTCCTGATACCCACGAGTCACGACACAAGACTCGATCTTAGTGTGGGGTCAGGACTATGTGACTATGTGACTGTTGGGTGTATTATTTATTTATTTATATTTAATTGTGAATGCACATCTTCCTATTTAAAATTAGTCTTAGAGGATAGATGGCACTTGACAACCTTGCGCCCAACAAGACTATCGCATAATAAAATAATGAACCAAAATCTTATTACTTAGCAAAGGGTAAAGTCATGAATGTCTCGCATGATGGCTTCAAGGAAAATACAATTACGGATAAAATGCCCTCAAAAGTACAAAAAGAAATATAAAGGTTGTCTGGCAGACAACGCGTGTTGCGATAACGACATTTGTACCTTTTATTACACTTAAATATTATATTAAATGTGATATAATAAAAAGTAAGTACATTAAGCTGTAATTAAGATAAAAATTAAACAAATAGGCATTGTCTGTGCTCTCAGTAAAATCATGGGGATAAATTGAATAACTAAATCAGGAAGATACAAATTAGATGGTTCATTTTAAAGCCCCGTTGGATTACTTATCAATGATATTTTCTCGATTTTCGATAGCTGATATGGCCCACTGACACACATACTTGTTTGATAAGTTAACTTCTTGTACCTAGACAAATAGCACCTTTAACTATTTCCGTAAATCTAGAATCTATATAAACAAGAAATATAATTGTTTCCAATATTGCCGTAAAGAATTCTATTGTTCGATTGTTCAATCTAAATAACGTACTTATTCCATCACTCAATCTACATGTACAGATGCATTTCACCATGAACTTGACTGACAAACAGGTTATTTTTCAGAGTCGCAAATGTGTTAGTCACGAGTCGCAAAATCGGGTCGACGCTCGAGCAACGGCACTTCTATAAATATTAGGAACGGTACGCCATAACTCTGTTGCATTCATTTAATTCCTTCAATTGATACTGTGATTTTATTGTCGGGTGGTACGATTCACGAACTCATTGATTCCCGGGGCAACGGCCTACTTTCAGTTTTGAATCTTCTTCGAGATTTAATGAATCCTACATGACTATGCAAGATATATGGAGGCATGAGGAGCGAAACCTTAAGTTTTGCTAGCTCTAGTGTACGAAATAAGAATAACTTGCTTCATAATAGTTGTACTCACAGCTTGACTCGTAAATGTCTTTACAACAAACCGTATACCTTAGATTATATACTCGTCTAGATGACACATCACACCTCACCGCACGGCTCAAAAAAAGTCTACCAAATTTGGTAGACTCGCTTCTCACGTACGTCAGTGTCATTTGAACTACATATGGATAACGTGCTCCCGAAAAATAATTAATTATGCCGGTTTGTGTTGTCGAATTGTATCGCAATTGTGTGGGAAAACTGTATAATAATACCAATATCACTTTCTATCGGTAACATTATTGTTAAACCACTATTATTTGAAGAAAACATTAACTTTTAATTCATTATTTTGAAGACGAGTTTCATTGGCCAGTGTTGTCAATTTATTACTAGGAAGATTTGTTGAAACTATGGGAGAAACTATAAAACACAAACAATATTTCGATCAGAATAACAACAAGAAGAATGGCATTATTTATTTAATGAGTAAATAATACTTACCTACACGATATTAATGAAACCCACGACGACATGCACTTCATAGTAATTTTATTAATTCTTTGCCTTGCATGTGTATTACCATTCAAAATTTAACAAACGAGGTGCTGCTATTGTCATCTTTGAAGAAACAGCGAGAACTTATTCAAGGTCCTAATAATATTTTTAGACTTCCTACGGATTCCGTACTAGCAAATTGCTGGAGAGACATTACACAGCGGAAACGAAAAGAAGACCATTCGTAGCCTCACATGACTTCAGTTGTGTGTTCCGAACATTTTACTTATGATGATTTATATTTTACATAAATACAGAAATCAGATAACAGCCCAGGCAATAAATCCAAAGAGTTAATTCTATTCGGAAACAAACACTAGGAGATGGATTTAGATCTTTATTGCTTAAATGCACTGTTGTGTTTCGGATTGAAGGGCATTGTAGCCAGTGCAATTACTGGACATATTGAGACTTAACATCTTATGTCTCAGGATGGCGAGCGCAGTGGAATGTTGCTACTGTTTATGACCGGTCGTATCGCTTACCATCAGGCGAACGGCTTGCTCATCCCGCCATTCATTGCAATAAAAAAAAAAAAAAAAACTAAAATGCGTTATAAATATAATTAATAGTATGATTACTTTAAATAAAGAAAAAATATTTTATTTAACCTATTTTGTATATCAAATAATGGGGAAAAGTTAAGTTAATAATCTGGAGTAGGCATCCCTAAACACACACACCTTGACAGATGGATTACAATAATTACACGACCGGTACTCACACATATCAACGAAAGTGAGGACACTTTTAGCGCATCGTTTGTTGACATTGCTCAATCTAGACGAGTATATAATCTAAGCCGTATACATTTTGTTCTAAACAAAGCTCATTGCACAACCAATATTCCCTGGAAATAATGACTCACATTTGTAAAGTAATAACATTTTACTGCTACAAAAGTAACTTTAATTTATTAATTCACGCGACTTTGCAACTTGCGACTTATCTAATATTCCTTTCAAAACATTGATTTTATGTGGAAATTTTCTTATTTCTCATACTTGAAAACCTATTCTGAATAGCACTTATTCAGAATCATCAATTATATATTCTTATATAACCTCACAATGGTCATTTAAGACAACGGCAATTCAATTTTGCTGTAAAAATCCATTGTCAACAAGTATATGGTTTCGTAGGTCATCATATTCATATATTGTGATATTATATTAGCTTAGTGAGTCATTTGAGGGGAGGGCAGTGGCTGCGAATGACGAAGTCCTCTAGCACCCGTCGACATGCACACACAGTCATGTGATCCGACCACATTAATAATTGTTCACGTCTGTACGAAGCGCGTTTGCGTATTAAAGTAGGAAATTCCGTTTATGAAATCTCACGCTTGGGTAATGTTTATTCTAATTATTAAATTATATTACACTTACATTTGTATAAATATTTACAAAATGTATAAATCGAATGTAAGCTTTTCCCTGGAGAAAGCTTTGATATCATACTGTACCTATATTAACTATCACTAGCTACATTAAATTCCGTCTAATTTATGAAATACCTATATCTTAAACTATTAAAATAATTTCACCATCCGAAACATAGATCAATGAAACACGTCGGGTTGGTGGCCATTGGCCTCATCAAATTTCTGCCTATGTTTAAAAAATCAACATATTATAATTTATGAACAACTTATAATATGCTTTATCTTTAAATACAGTATAACCTCAATATCAACAAAGAAACACAACACAATTACAACCGACAATAATTCACCGATTACGCAACTAGTGTAATTAATTTGTATCGCTTTAGAGAAACATTCGCTTAGTTTCACAATCTCAAGTAATGATCATTAGTCTTTTCCTTGTCCTTGTCGCATTTACCGCCAGGTTGCCGGATATGAGTTGTCAGCCATGTTACAGACTGATTTAGCATGAAGTGCCAGTCTTCGTGATGCAGTTCGTTAGACGCCGGCTGTGAAACGTTAGGCCACGGATTCGATCCGCGCGCCGAGACAAATTTTGTGTGATTCATAGGTTTTAGGTCTGGGTGTTTTTGAGACCGTAAAGTCGACCGTAGTTTCTGATACCCACGAAACAAGACTCAATCTTAGTGTAGGGTCAGGCTTATGTATATGACTGTTGATTTATTTATTTTAAAGTTATATGACAAATTGCCAGCTTCGAATCAACTCTTTCAGGTATACCTATAAGTGCGACCTAATGCGGTACATTCCCTACACACATCTCCGAAATTATTACGCAGAACTGTCAAATTTTCTAATTTCTTTACGATGTTTTCTTTTCCCGTGAAAGCAAGTGATAATTCAACTAAATCTGAAAAAGTAATTCTACTGACTAATATATGCCTACATTTAAAAGTAGAAGTACAAATATCACATTCCCTATAAAAACGGAGCAAAGGAGTCATAAATACTCTTCTGAGAACTATAAAGTATAATATAGGCAAACATAACGTTCATCGTTTAGGATATCAAAGAAGGACCAAAATGGGTTTCACCTTGGATTCCAGTATTTGATTGACAACGAACAATTATTCAGAAACAGACGGTGCAATTGGTACCTCGTTGGTACAACTCTCAAACCGCAATCTATTATAATTTTGAAAATGGGTACCTACTGCCTAGGCCTCAAAAGCTAGCCACTGCTTTAAAACTTTTATATTTTTTTAGTAAATAAATTGAACCTACGGGAGAGATGTGTCAATTTTTCGTTTAATGTGTGAGTGTCCCGTTACATTTATAACTGTAAAGAAACGATATAAAAAAATATGTGGTAAACAGCAGTCTGATTTTTTGTGGCACTACTGTCATCTATCGACGACGACACAGTACAGAAATTAGTGTAGGATTAACTCGTTACCCTTTGTCAATAATAAAAATAACGGTCTTAAAATAAAATTAATTTGCAAATATAAGTCAAATAGCGATTTAGCAAAACAATTTAATCACGTTAAATATTTTCTGATTTTCAAATGTAGTGCTAGCACGCCAAATTGAAATTGTAGAATTTTTTAATTTTAACAGTCATTGCCTCTTACGTATTATCAGCGCTGGATCTAGGTATTTTTCGAGGCGGGGCAAAAACTGAAAAATGCCGCCCCCCTTGCCTAATTTTTATCTTATTCATCATCATCATCATTTTTAGCTACCAGACGCCCACTCAACACAGGCCTTCGGGAAAGAACGTCATTTTACCACCATGTTAAGCATTTTTACACGCTTTATATTAGCGTCACTTTCGAGGGTTAACACTCGAAGGGAAGAGTGTTGACCCGCCGGCCAAAGAGACAGTACAGTACAAGAGCCCCATCGTGGCTAACCACCACGAGGGGCTGCCTCACCATGTCGAACATAATCTTGGGTGGGTACGTCGTGCCGGTTGGTGACCGGATGTGGCCGACCTTTAGCGACATGCCGACCCTCTCATGCCGGTACCCATTCGGCCTACTTAATGCCCGGACTTTGGCTTCTCGATGCGTCTTCATCAAACCCATCCCTTCAACCTCATGACAGCGCAATTAAACAAAGCAGGTCTTTCAGCGGTGCATAGCCCCACCATCGCGTCACTATGGAGTTCACCAACATCCGCGAACTCCAAACGACCTTAATGCCGTCCACCACCATCTCGAGACGGCCTAGTCTGCTTTGCTCTTCTTGATGGGGACGTGGATTCGTTGTCCGACCGAATATTCCTATCTGCTGTACCCCGGTTATTCGCTTGAAGAAAGTTTCAAGCCTAAAGCCGGGGTATGCTTGTATGTATATTCGGTTGGATATCTACTGTCACCGTTTAAGCTGCTCGGAGGGCAACTCCTTTTCCGCTTTGTGTTTGCACGTGAATCTTGGTTGCCTGAGTCGCATCGACGAGTGCCTTTACAGGTGTCACAATGGGGACTATGAGACGACTCGGCTGTTCAGGTATCTCAGCTATGTGGCTGATGACGGGCGGACGCAGTTCCCGTCGGCTGAAATGGTCTTGGGGGATTTCAATGCACATCACAAACTGTAGCTGGGCTCCTCCAAGACTGGTTCAGTCGTACATTTATCCTGGGCTGTTAAAAAAAACAATGGTGGTTGTATCATTGAGATAAAACGAGGTATGGCAATGGCTAGAGGGGCAATGGAGAAGCTCAGGAAAATATGGAGGAATCGTACTACTACAAAGGCTAGTAAAGATCAGGCTTGTCCGAGCACTTTCTCATATTTCTGTACGCCGCTGAAACTTAGACGTTACGGGAGAAGAAAAATGTAGATTCCCTAGAGATAAGGTGTTGGAATGCTTGGAATATAAGGTCCGAATTCCACACAAACGTTTCAAGAACTCGGCTTCAAGTAGCGTCTTTCCGAGATAGTACGGCCCCGTATACTTCGAATATTCTGTCATGTCTCACGACGAATTAACGACTCCATAGAACATTTTATGGTTAATAGGGCAGAGTAGACTGAAATAGACCTCGTGGTAGGACACCATACACATACATTTATATACATTATACATACGTACAGCGGCACAGATATTATGGCGGATATCTGGCCTTCCAATCTGGCGTACGAGGACAATTATTGTCAGTACCGCATAGATTTTGCAGCCAGGCTGGATCCCTGAAAAGACCTAAGAAGATTTTTTGCCGGCATACCGACTAAATCTCATGGTGACCATCGCAGGTATTACGGACAATAGGCGATGCGGATGAGCGAGTAACACCTAGTTGACTCGCCGTGCCACCCGGCGCACTTCCTAATATGGCTCCTCACAACTTAGGTAGCCGTAGATTTTCTCTGCAACGGACGCTCTAACCGTGGGCGTCCGCTATGAAGCCACGAGTTCTGCCGCACATCTTAAAGATGGCTAGCGACCCCATGACCCCTATTAATCTTACGACAGGCAAAGGAAACCGTGGAGGTATTTTGCCGCCCCTTGACCACTGAGTGCGTGAAAAGAATAAATAACCAATTAAAAAAAAACAATATTCTTAGCAAGGAACTCTAAAGACTAAAATCAATGTTAATAGGTGTTTTTTCACATTTAAGCAAAATTGTTTTATAATGTATCACTATTGGAATATTTTATAATATCCAAGTATAGATATTTAATAAAGTGTTTATTATTAAATTGTCAACGTGGAGACGTGGGAACATATTACTAAAATATTTTAACTATTCTTAATTTTCAAACCCCATTTTTTCAGTGTGTAAAATACTGCCTTTTATTATTTCTGTAAAGCAAAACAAAAAAAAATGTCCCAGATTTGCCGCCCCTTAAAATCTGCCGCCCTAGGGGCCCTACTATATTCATCCGAAACGAAGTTCGAAACTTCGGATGATCGAAGTTTATATACGATACGAATATACCTACATATACTTATAGTCGTTATTGACATATTGTCGTAACTATAGACTAATGGTTACGATGTACGTTATACAAATTCGAACTTTTACAGAGTAGATACATTCGTATCGTATATAAACTTCGATCGTCCGAAGTTACGAACTTCGTTTCGGATTTATGTAGTAGGGCCCTAGGCTCCAGCCTACTCAGTCTACTAGTAAATCCGCCACTGCCTGTACCACATAAAAGACGTTCGTTATTCGTTCCGTTAATCAACTAACACTAACTAGTAAACACAAATTGGATATTTGAAACTAAACGTAATTGTTGAGATGGATAAATTACATTCCAAATATTTAGTTTTCATCTCTTTTTCACGCGCCCCTCGCAAAATCACTAATTTGCGCACGGCGAAAAAAAAGTGTAAGTGGTGTTACGTTATTGATGAGTTTTGTAGTTGTCTCCCAAGATTCAATATGCCGCCCCCTGAACTTGCCGCCCGGGGCACAGACCCCGGCTTGCCCCCCCCCCCCTAGATCCGGGCCTGCGTATTATCACATAAGTGGCAGAACCTTGGATACCTAAGGTGCTGTGATTTTGTAAAAATTCCGAGAAAATCCTGATTTAATCTCGTATAGTGACTGCTCGTAATCCCTCGTCTACTTCTTATCAGATATTTATGAGACGATTGATAACCACTCTCTTTTGTTTTGGTGACAGATAATGCACTAGAAATATATTTGTTATGAAATTTTGTATATGTTTGCTCAATTCAAACCAAAACAATGGGTTTTCCATTAATATTTTTAAGCAAGACTATTTTGATTTAAACGAAATGGTAGTAAAGGTATTGATTTCTATAATAAAATACAAAAGATTGGTTACCCGTCTGACGTCAATTCTATTTGGAATACAGTAATCTGACATTGAGCGGTTGATTGAAGCATGCACTCTTTAGCACTGCATATGTACTACAGCTTTTCCTCAATGGTTTTCAATAAAATACTACAACTGTACCTATTTATTGTTTTGCAAATGTTGCAGTAAGGCGTTATTGATTTTAAAACCAATTAGATAGTCAAATCTTCATCGAAATTTCGATTGAAAATATATTTTTATTCCTGCCGCCATGTTTAAAATCAAATACACGAACATACGCGCGTCAGAATTTGCCTAATTGTTCGCACAGTCCTCAAATAGTCATTGTAAAACACAATGCTGCCGAAGGCGAAGCAAATTTATCACGTCCATATACAAACGAGTCAAGGCTGAAGTGGAAAATTTGTCTGGCCGTATATTGATTGATCTGTCGTTTGACCAACACGCAATAGAATGAATAACTCGAGTAGTAAATATACAAAGTTAGATGATGATCGATACGTTGATATTCGTAGCACATTAATGTAAAATTATGGGAGAAGTATTATTATTTAAGTGGATGTGGTGAAGTACCAACAAATCGATCGTCAGCTACAATTAATATCTAAGACACTCGTACCAAGACGCTGTTAGGATCTAGCCGTAAGAACATCGTTCCCACAAGATCTTTCCGATAATGATGCGACAACAAAACCGAAAAGAGCATTTTTCCAAAAAAATATTTACTAATTCGTAATTATTGAATATTATAGTCTTATTACTGCATGAGAACGGAAAAAGCTTGAGAGTAAGTTCAAATCCAGCATTTACAATAATCGCACCTAAATCCATTATCTATTCTTGAAGTCCAAGTAACCTGACGTATATATCTGTATGTTTAAAAACATCATGATTGGAGTGAAATGTCAGTAAGCAAGTGAAGGATGTTAAAGAGTTATTTTACATTACAAGAGTGAAGATCGGAAATATTATATTGGATAGAACATAACCATGTTTCCCAAACACATACACAACAAACATACCACGACACCACCAACATACCATCTAATATAATCTAAATTTACATAAAATTACAATGTATACTACTAACCAAGGCAGGAATTCCAAGGATTCTTGCTTATCCCGTAAACTAGGGAAATCAAGCACATAAATTTAGCAAAAACGTTAACACTACATATCTGTATTTCATTTCATTTATATCATTTGGTGCTCCATTAATTGTCTTATGTACATCAAGTTCTTTTAGAGTCAATTCATGCATCATTTACAGGGATCGATGGTACTGTACCACTCGTTATGATATTTGGTACTTCAATTACTAATACGCTCGCTACGTGAGTGAATTTATCACTTTAATCACCGAGCAGCGAGGAAAGAAATTTATTGAGTGCAGACCTTGATGTCCACATAGCCAGTATAACAGAAGGTCTGGGGACTTCAAAGCGTTTGTGATATCTGAGACAACATTTGCTTTAAGACGCGTTCTTCGTCGTCAAATAATAAGTGTCAGGCTTATGTGAACATCATGATTGATCGTCTCTTCTCCAATGCGATGCTGCGTCGAGCATCGTTCGTCAAACTTTACGTCACTAACGACGTCTCGTGCTTTATCACTGCACTTTCTTCCCAAATCCAATATATAAGGTCCAAATGTACTGAATATAAATTTTGTATTGACATTATTTTGGAAGACGATCAATCCGCTTTGAATATCTGCTTGACAATTGGATTTTGAAGTGTGTCGGCAAGCACATTTCACCATCCGTTCAATAGTATTATCAAGTTGTTATTGGGGTAGAGACTGGGTTGGGGAGGGGTGGGTGAGTGTCAGTCTAGTGCCGTGTGTACACACGCATACATACCCTAGTTGAACGTGGCCCATATGCCTGTTCGGGTCGTCGGATATGAGCGCTCGCGTCATCGACTCAGTGGTATTCGCCCCACCCTCGTGCTACATTGAGGACAAACATAAACATGTAGACAAACATTGCCCATTGGACGACACATTGCACGCGCAAGAATACGACAAACACGTCCCCGATATGCCTGTTGTAGTAAAAAACGTAGCGCCAGTCACTGTGAAAAGAAAACAATTCCGCTACGCGTCGTGTTCACCTAGCTACATGGTATATAAAGCGTTTTGCATTGTTAGTTCATGTCTACGTCGAATAGAAGTGTTCAGATTACAGTGTCGTGTCGTATAAAATAAACTAAACATACTATATGAAAAACATAGTAACATTTCGTGTTCTAAGCTACATATAACATAAAAATATAAAAAAATGGCATGCATAAAAATGACATACAGAAGCATGACGGTATGAGAACGTAAAACACAGCGATAATTTAACCTCCGTGAACATAGGCGAGGCTGAAACGCCGCGCCATGGACTTCAAAAATAAATCATGTCGAGTACTCATGTTAGTTCAAAAAAAAAATGAAAAAAAAAACTCACTCAGGCAGCAATTGGTTAGCACGTAGGGGGCTCTATTAAATAACGGATATTAGATTTGGTGTTGACAGGGGCGGAACGTGGTTGCGCCACTAAGCTAACATTCCATCACACAAGAAGTCAAGAGGTGTTATTAGATGATATACTATAAACCGGCCGACTCCAATGCTTGCCTGAGTGGTGAACGGTAGACTCCCATATCAGCGTCACAGTATAAGCGCTGCAAAAATAATAACGCTCTAGACGTGCTTTGACTCCCATCGGGACGGAAATCAAAACGCATCAGAGGAGCGGTCCATAAACAGTCTGAGCATACCCCAGCTTGAGCGCTTGCCCGCCCGCCATGAGTCCCTCCTCCCCCAGTAGGGTGACTTGTTCCTCCTCCCTCGACGGGTCCGCCATCTTGTGCAAACACGCGCCAACATGGCGCCAAGGTCAATGGCTCGTCAAACCAATGTCACATTCGATCCGACCGTAAAATCTCAATTCCCAATCACACATTACATAACGAGATTACAGATTATTTAGATTATTTACTAATCTCACAAATTATTTCAACTTCTAAAAATACATTACCAGCAGACATTTACGAATGGGCCTTATCAATCAAATGACGAAAATGCCTCGTCAGAAAAATGTGACATTGTGGTTTGACGTCACCAGTTCCAAACAAATCTCCAGAATACAGTATTATGTCACTCTCATTGATCATGTTGAACCAGTTTATAAACAAAGAAGACCCACGACCATCGTTGAAGGGGAAAATGTTAAAATTTTAACAAGAAACAAAAGTGTCGGAACAAATATTAGTGGGTTGTCGAGGTTATTGTGCTCGCTACTTATATGTAGTATTCATATAAAAAGAAATTATTATAAAAAATAAAAAAAATATGAGACACTGCTTGATAACGAGGATAAATTAATAAAATAAATAATAATTATACGATGATTAAGTTAAAACAACGATTGTATTATTGAACATGGAGCTAGTTTTTTTCTACAACAGCAACATTGACCTCGGCTTTATTGTTTCGTGTCTTTGCCGTTCACTCGCCTTTTATTCAAGCACATCCCTTTCTATTACTGCTAATTCTGATCGTGCTACTACAGGCGTCTGGCGATGTCATTATGTACATGATGAGTGAGCGTTTGACGCACATCAAACATAATATAATATTACGTTGATAATTATACATCGTAATTTAAGCGCAAACACATCACCATGATGTATCTGTGCTATCTTATCCGTTATTATAAATCTCATTTATGATGTACTGATGGTGGATTATGTTGATACAATAAATTAGCACTAACTGTTGGGGATCACGCGACACGGGAGGGACATGTGCCGGTTTCGACTTACCTCGTCAAAGAACACTTGGGTCTTTCTTAGAATGTGTTTGAGTTCGGTGAGTTCCAGGTAGTTCCTCTTTAGGGCTTCGGCGTTCTGGTTTACTTCACGCAGCTCGTTTTCAAGCTTTTCAAAAGTGGCCTGCGATAGCAAAATGCATTTTCGTAATTAAACCGGATTTTATCATTTTTTAATAGTAACGGAAACCAACAGTATTGGCAATACAGTCATAAGAATGGATTTCAGATAGCATCGAATCCAAGTTAAATGAACGCAACATTAGTTTTACTCTCAAATATCAAATTGATTGAGGTTGTAAAAAAGTCAATATTTTCAGAAACTTATCAAACATAAACAATATAATTAATGTTGTACACATAACTACAGCATCCACACGTCATTATCATGTAGACAACGACAATGCGTCAATCGCCATCCGGCCGGTTTCATGTGTTCCTTGTGACCAAACAATGCGGCTCTAAAGCTGATTACATGCTGTTTACACACATCATATGACAAGGAAGATTATTACTAAATGGGGAGTTTAGATTTACAAATCCTCAATGCTCGGTACTCAATACTTTGAATGGCGATTTGTCTTCTCATTCCAGTACATCGTTAAACTTAGGTTTAAAACCTAACATGGAAAGGACCCATTCAAATTCAAATAACTTGGCGATCACAAGTAACATAAAATAAAGTGAAATAGTAGGTTTTTAATAAACATCAATCAAATAACAAATAAATTGTGAATTAATGCGCTATTGAATTCAACAAAATTAACGAATCAGTTTTATTGAATTCTGCACGCACTGCAAATATATTTTCAATGAAAATCACAGATATCATGATTGCTAATTAATATAGTCTTAGAACTACCGCATCGACCCTTATTGTTAGATGACTGTATCCAGCGTCCTTTTGCTACCATCATCAAGTAGTCGGTCCACGTTGAATGTGGACTTCTAACGCTCCATTTCTCTGCTATTAAGCTATATTATCATTATCCTCAGTCATAAGAAATCCTCTAAAGTCCCTCCTCCAACAACTTCCATTGCTATAATTTAGTAACCGCATTCATTCAGCGACTTCTTGTAATCCTAACTAGTAACTAAGTCAAGGTAGACTTAGATAGAAAGTCATACTTTACCAATGCGTTAAAGTATTCGAAAGCTACATTTTTACTCTGATTCCTCACCTCAAGATCGATCATCTCCCTGGGCTGCGGCGCTTCGGGGCACTCTCCGGGGATCTCGAGCATGGGGATGCCATCGCGCCTGATCTCCTTCTCGAGGTAGCGCAGCTTACGCTCCATCTCGTCGCACCGGCGGACTTCATTGACGAATTTGCGTTGGAACGCGTTCACGTCGGGGTTTAGCTGATGAAAAAACATGGAATTTAGTATTGGGATTTTTGTAACTTAATTAAACAATGTTGTATTTAAATTTTGCACATAAGTAATAAAATTAATTTACATGATTTTTTTTTAATTACGAATATGTGAATAGCCTTTTTATAGGGAGAGCAATTTCATATTCTTCACACCTGCAGCACAATAAGCTTTTGTAACTGTTTGACATCGAAATCGGTGAGATTTTCGCAATTAGTTAGATGAAAATACTGTTTTTAGCACCATTGACTTCTTATATTTTACATTGTGCCCTATAATTGAGATAGTAAAATGCTATATTGTTCTTACAATAACTAAGTATCTACCGTAATTAAATATTCAGTTTCCATGGCGATTACGTTAATCTATTATTGTACTACGACGAGTCATGCATTACTTCTTGTTATGAATAAATTCTATAGAGAAAGCACGTCACACAAAGGCATGAACCACCGGAATGCAATTTCTATAGACTTGGAGTGAACTATGCGGGGTATATTTGATATTTTCTGAATTCTATGAGGTGGTAGAATTATTTATAAGTACCGAAATAAATATTTGGTAATAATCATTTGATATCATTTGGTGATATCCGAAAAATGGCTGGCAGCGGTTGGAGACGTTGGGCTGAAGATCGAGCCCAGTGGCGTACCATAGGAGAGGCCTATGTCCAGCAGTGGACGCGAATAGGCTGATGATGATGATGATGATGATGATGAATAATCATTTTTACTTTATTTATTAATAATCATACTACCAACAAAGCATCTATATTTAATTAACAAAGATCCGTAAAAGTGTAGGAAAGTCGACTCAACCACATTGCTAATGTCGAATACGGCTAAAAAAAGTGACAAAAAAAGCACTGTCGCGTCATTCCGCCCAGCATCCAGTTAGTATCAAAATCAGCTTCGATCCTTAGTACTATCCCAGAAATACATACATTGTTGCAGCAATAGCACTAAAACACACTAAATTATATTAGCCTAGCAATAGCAAATATAATTGCTATTCATAGCAAAACATTTGAGTCATGTTCAGCAGAATGTTGACCCGTCTTTGGGGTTTCCCTGAATTTAAATGTTACATAAGAACTGCAGAAACAATAAATACTTTTTATTATTCAAACTAAGATACATCCAACTTTTATAACTAGAAAATCAAGAGCAGTTTAAAAGTTGTTGAAACAAGGGGTTGTCAGTAAAATTCGCACTGGAGACAAATGTTATTGTGATATAAAGATAACCTTTATTGTGGATTAATGTATTTTTAATATAATTATTATTTTCATATCTAACTACAAAATTATTTAAACTGATACTTAAATCTTAACAATTTATAACTCAAGTAAAAAATAATTTGATGCCTTTTTCTAAACAAAGTAAAATATACCATATTAATTTATTCAAAGTTAACAGATATATTCAATGGAACATTTTAAGGTTCTTCTATACTTATATTACATTGTATTTTAATTTGAGTAGTAAATTAATATTGACTCAAATGATGTTAATTATAAGGGACATTGTAATGATATCATAATAAGGTTTATGGATAAAATATTAATCACTGCCTTATAATTAAATACAATGCAATTCAATATTTTTAACTGACTTCAAAAAAAGGAAAGGTTCTCAAATCAACTGTATGTTTTTTTTTTAATGTTTTCATAACCAATTAACCCCTGGACCGTCGGACGAACCACGCTCAGGTTCGTCGGACTTCAAGCAATAAAGCAACCTAACGTTATTGAAATAGGGGCTATTTTAATTCAAGGCCACAATATGTCGCTTACGACAAGCCAGGGGTTATAACTTTCCCCTTTAACAGGAGTTATTATAAGGAGATGTGAAAACATTATATTTCAAGTGTAAACTACTAAAAGTAAAACAATTCATAATTTTAACATAGATTCTTACTATATTTTTTTCATATGTACAGGGAATATAACAATGATAGTCACAAGGTTTATAAGTTTTTAAATTATTATCACATGATTATTGATAAGTTAATCCTTGATTAGATTTTATACAACTGATCAATCATAAGTATTTATCAGAAAATGTGTTGTTTTAATCAGTCATGTGATTGGTCACATTTATATTAATTACATTTTCGTTAGGTTGGTACCTTGTGACTATATAATATTTTCCCCTGTTCTCATTATGGTCAGTGGTATAATAGAAATAGACTTAATTTTCTTTAAACATAGAGACCTGTACATTTTGTTGTTCCAGTAATGAATATCAGAATAACTGACTGTTGAGAATGACAATTTCTATAATACAGGCTATTATTTAGAGGGCTTAGGTAATAGGCAACCACGTTAGCACATTATAGGACTTCAGATACCATATTTTTTTTTAAGAAACTAAATTCACAATTTTGTTGTATAAAATAAATAATATAAAATAAATAAGTAATTTATATTATGAACACATAACAATAATAATACTATGAAAGACTTAAAAATGCTAGCCTAAGATTCTCCATTAACCTTTCGTATGCCGGACCCGCGCCGCATCAAAAATGCCCCAACTGCCGCGTTATTTTAAGCGCGCGTGTCTGTGTGTCCAGTGTTTTTCATGACATACTTTTATTATTAAAATACATACCAACGTGATTCATTTAAATATATCGAATAGATAGATGTGGATACTTAATTTTAGTAAATATTTCAAATCTTTATAGCCTTTTTATTATTTTGTACAGATGTTTTTCTTTCAAGGTACAGTCAGCGACATAAGTCGCTACACATTCACGAGATTTGGAATTGTCTTATCATCCAAAATAATAATTATTTTGAATATCGTATGGCACATCTCGGCATAGATGACTTTACTTGGTTATATTTTACGATTACAGAGTAGTACGTACAAATTTTAATTCATGAAAAGCTTATCAAAAAATGTGAAGTGTTCAACTACTTATGTCGCTGACTGTACCTGAAAAATATGTTTTTTGAAAGAAATATATGAAATAAAATTCATTTTTAGAAGTTTCAAGCTTTTATTACGTTTAATATTGAAGTATAATATATATTCCTTACGATATGCTAAAATAATATGGCATTTTTTCAGTATAATCATCGAAAAAAGAGATTCAAAATTATTATTTATGAAACAACACGTGAGCGTAGATCTACGTTCCGGTTGACCAACTAGAGCGTAGATTTACATTCCGGTTTATCATTTACAATGTATCTAATAATGATTTCTGGACATAAACTTGAAGTGTTCTAGGGACAAATATCAATAGTTATTATCAATATCAATAGAAATATATTTTGTTTGATCAGTTTACAAAGCACAGAATTCACATTCATCTGGTAGATAATGTTCATATACTGCATATGTGCAATTTTGACACCAAAAGTTTTTAGTGCTCATCAATAATTCCATGGCGACAGCATTAGTTATAAGAATAAAATGAAGAGGAGCTTCTGTGCATGTCGGCATATTGCATATGAAGCACCTAAGCCGCTTTATAAAGTGAGTAATATCCCATGGCCAAACATAACTATTTATACATAAGTGGTAATGCTCTTGGTGCAAATAATTATCCACGTCCATATTACAGGGCAAAATCATAATAATTATATTTGTAACTGTCGTGTTTCCTCAGTAACTAAAAACTAAAAACTAAAGAAAAAAGGTATAAATAAATAGCTATTACATTCGTGAGCTGTGTCTTTCTTCTCATTTATGCACGACAATATTATTAGTATTCGACAAAAGAACTATGTACCTATACCTATCTCGTAAACAAAAATATAAGGACACCTCAATAATCAAATTATTTGGTAGGTGCTTTTATAGGTAACACATCAGCAAATAATTAGTCTCCTTTTATCTATCGTAAGTCTGGTACTAATAATATAAACATGATCGAACGCGTAGATATGCGTTCCGGTTCCTAGTACGTCAGAATAATCTTGAACATCCTGTGAACACATCGCCTGTACGTATGTACTACCATGACTGACAAAATAGCATTTTATTCAAAATTACGAAAGTCAGGTCATACTTCTGTTATTCACATATATCACACGGAAAATGTATTACCACATGACATACGCAATATGCATGTGAATATATGGAACAATTAGATAAATCGAAGTTGAAAACTACAGATCCTTCATCCAGTTTGTAACAAACTTTTGCAAACCTATCAAACTTGTCGAAATATTGTTGCCGTTGGCAGTTTATATTACAATACCATCAAACACTTATCTAATGATTAAAAAACAAAGATATACTTACGTTTTCTCGGTTTATTCGCAAAATGACACAATAAAAACTCAGAGCAAAGTACGCGGTACAGGTACGAACAAGTTGAATTTTCATTCAATTTTATTTCATAATTTTGATATTGAGTGAATTGTTTTAACGGCTGTTATAGATTTGTTCTATACTTCATTCACTCTTTCAGGCACTTTCACAATATTATAGAGCTTTACTTTAATGTATTATGGAGTACTTTCGAGTACAGTTAAAATCGCGCAGATCTACGTCCCGGCATATGAAGCTTTCAAAAATTGGCGCGCATACCTGCGTTCCGGCATACGAAAGGTTAAAAGAAAACAGATAACTATGGGTGGTGAATTCTTCTTGTCTACATATACCTACTGAAAATTCAAAATTATTGTTTAAGTTTTCTAAATATCTAAGAAATAATGTTTTATTTGTATGCCAAACTTGTTTAAATACTTCTATACAGGTGTACTTTAAGAACCAAGAACTTTGAGAACTTTTTTAATAGACAGAAAAATTGTATTCTGTAATTACATTATTATTCAATAATTGTTAATGACAAGAACATACTTAAACTTTGAACTATCATAATCTTGAGTGGCTATTCTAGTTGAAGATCAAAGCAGTTAAGGTTTTTTTACTTATGTCATTAAGTATTTGTTTAATGTTCTTATAATAACTGATAACTGGAAATTAATTGAATATGGATGAGAACTTTATGGGTAAAGTCGATGTAGAATTATTCGTACCTACTTAATATTATTTACCAATATATTTTCTACATAGCGAAAATTGAAGCAAAGGGGGTATTCATATTAAACAATGCATTTTCTATGTACATTTATCGCGATTGGAGTATGCTTTCACTTTTACTTGCTGCAGACAGAAAGACTAGAGCTGAATAATCAATACTAGGTACCTATCAAATAATATGTCAGGGATTGAGGGCATGATATTTGCTGCATTCGAAAGGAGGTCAAAGATTTTCCATGATAATTATTTATCGATTTAATTCATGAATGTCGAGTGGAGGATTGGGGGCGTATCGCGTATTACACATGGTTATAGATTACTCACATCTCGGAACTGAACGAGGCCCAGCTCTCCAAGTTCCGACACGCAGGCATATGCAGCTTCACTCTGCAGGAAGAGCTGACATAATGTCATCTCCTCACTCCGGAACAAAGAACCCATCTTGCACGGTTATCAGCACAACACAAAACAAAAAAATAACTTAAACTCGAGAAATAGGCTCCGTCGCTAGTCTGCGAGCAGACTTTAGCGGCGACGAAACCAAATTACTTCTGCGGTGAAATCAATCGATATGAATAACTTGGACAGCGGACATTCGTCATCACTGCGCAACGCGGACAGGAATCTGGGATACCGTGCTAAACATTTAATTTCCTTTCTTTGATACTTGCGTTAAACTGAACTTAACGGTTATGAATATTGACAATAATAATTAACGATAAAAGTAAATGTTAAAAGATTAATACAAAAACTAAACAAATATCATATTTTGTAAGACTTAGACAAATTATGATTTGTTGAAAACTCCTTAAATAGTGGGAAAATTTAAGTCTGGAAAGGGAAAATATTTGCATCTCTGTCTATCTTAGACAGTCTGTCCTTGTCAGTTGTCTGTAACTTGTTGTATTTACAAAGCATGTTATGTAAATCTTATGAAACATCTATGATGCGAATTTGACACAAGAGAGTTATTCGTAAACTTTATTAATCGACCAAAATTAATACGCCTTACAGTTTTAAAAAAATGTAGTCTATCTCGTTCTTCTGCTACTTGATCCATTATGTTTTATTTCTTAATTTTTGTTTGACATTTGTATTTTGTGAATTGTGTCACGTAACTTGACGAGGTTATGATTCGCGCGGGAACCTTCGAAGTGAAAGGCGCCAAAACCAAAATTGCCTTAAGCTAGTTGCAATTTTCTTTGTATTTTAATAGTATTTCTTGTAACATAACTAATTATTTGTAATCTCGCAAAGTGACAATATTGTTTGAAGAAGATGGGAGGCACGAAAAGGCGGAAAAAAGTTCCTCCCGATGGGCTGCCTTCATCATAGATGTAGTATAGAACATAGATCGGCAATGTGTCATTTTGAGCGCGACCAAAACTGATTTACGATTGTGTGCGTGAAGTTTACATGTGTGCTTGACATATAGTGGTGTACCATGCACTTTCGATACTATCATATCGATATCGATATAGCTGTCGGCCTGTAGTTGTGAAATAAAATGTTATGGATATATGCGACATCTTAATATATATATTTCTTGTGTGCGTGTGTATGTGACTGAACTCCTCCTAAACGACTGGACCAATTTTGATGAAATTTTTTGTGTGTGTTCGTGGAGATTCGAGAATGGTTTAGATTTACAGTTTGGTCTACTGGAAAATGTTTTTTCAATTAATTTCTTATTTATAAGGAGTTGTTGATTTTGGTTATACCATACAAAATGTTTGTAACTGTCAAACATTTAATGTTCATACCGTCAATACGGTAAACTCTTCCCTCAAATTAAATAACGTATTTAAATAAAGGTTTCGAATCGACAACATATATCCACAATATTCGATTAATGGCGTATTTTAGATTTTAAAGATGTAAAATAATGACAGTAATGAAAAGTGGTTGACATTTAAATTGGTTGTCAAATATTTATGCATACGTTCAGAAATTTAATTTGTGTAAACTAAAGAGTATATTATGAAGCTAAATAAATATAGGACAATCAAATAAATAATATTCACACGTAAGAAGTTTTACTTCTTTTCAAGATAGAATGTCACTTGAAAATGAAAAATCTTTCATAAAATAACACATAAAAATAAAAACTGAACTGAACTGAATAAAATAACAATTTTATATAATTATGGAGAATATTGCAGGGATTCTCAAATTAGGCGTTGTCTGTGTCTTGAGAAACCAGTTATATATAATTGTTACTACCGTTACTCAATGACCGTTACTACATTAATTGTGTGTGTGAGTGTATTTCTATGAAAATTTATATTTAATCTCTTTATTACTAACAAAAAGTAATGGCGTAATGTTTTTGGAAAACAGCATACTGGGGGTGAAATAAGGGATGGAATATTGCATGGATAATCAAAATCGCTAAAGTGTTTAATGTCAAAAATTTATAAGGCACACTATTTGGATATGGAGAAACGGGATATAATAGAGTGGGAGGTAGGGGAGAGGACTGGGATAGCTGACACATTTGATAGGACGAAATGTAAATGCACGGTATAAGACGGGATGGTCAATGAAGAGAAAAGACGGGACGTATCGGGAAGTGACTGAACAGACGGGATGGGACGGAATTGAGCAGGACAGTAGGATAGCTAATTCATGTTTAGGTATACAAGAGCTTATACGAAAAATAACATTTATTTGGTGTGGAGTAAAATAAAAAAATATCTTCATCCAGGCAAAGGTGGGTCGGGCTTTTTTGCTATGCTAAATAATTCAATATAAAATTCATCATATAATAACTAAGCCATAGCGAAGCGTGGTCGGGTCATCTATGGTATCTTTTAATTGATTTCAATGAATGTCGTCGGAGTAGTAACAGTGTTATAATATTTCCACAGCAAAATAATGATTTGAATCTGGAGAGATGGGATAGAATAGAATATAAGGTGGATAAAATGGGACATAAGAATAGGTACAGGATGGGATTGAAAATGGATAAGCAGTTTAGACAACGGCTGTCATATTGATTTTAAATAAAATATGGACTGGAATCTGTATTTGCACCCAGGCGAAGCCGGGCCGGGCCGCTAGTTTTATTATATATTAACAGAAACTTATTGATGTGTTTATTTCAATACAGATTGATAAGCACACAAATAAATAAAGATAAATTGTCATATTATTTGAAAATATTTTGTTTGAGATGTTTTGTATGGGTCTTTATGTTCACCTGAACAAAATTATTTTTTTCATTGTGATGTATACATAGTACATATACTAATTAAATTGAGAACAAAAAAAACCTTTTATTAAAATAAAACTATAATTTACAAAGTTTTAGCGTTTTCGGTTTATTTTTTTCATTTTTAATTTCCCGTCGTTAAGTTTCGATTACTTTACAGCTTTCGTAGTCACAGGGTGGACTCAGTCTGCAACAAAATCCGTGATTATTGGTTTTTTTCAAAGAGTAACATTCGCGTAAGTCTAAGAAACACATTTTTACTAGAGTTTAAGAGTGTATACTAGAGTTTAAAAAAATATGCTTATTTAAGTCAATCAATTGACTTGTAACACATTGGGAAGTGTTGGACGCCTGCTAGGTCGCGTTGGAGGTGTACGGAGGAGCTTGTAGGAAGTCTTTGGATGCAGGCAGCTTACAACAAACTGATGTAGACATTCTTGTGGAAGGCCTATGTTCATTAGTCGCATGCCTGTGGCTGAAGAAAGAGACAGTTTAATAAACTATGAAGCTTTTCTCGATCACGTCATCTAAACTAATATTTTTCCTAAGAGAATTATAAATTTTAAACCTATACCTAATGTTATGATAAATGAATAATGTTGCTTCAAGGTTTGGACGATCATACTGTGCATAGAAGTATCGCATATTTTATGATAATATCGAATATGTTCTTGTTTTACTATTATAAATTGACAGCCTCTTGGCAGAGACTGAAACAGGTTCTTAATTCATCACATAATCACACACATGAAGTGTTATATTAACTATTCCACAAATATAAATAAATGAGTAAAAGTAAAGTAATAACTAATATTGTAGAATGAATACGATAATAATGGCCGGGGAAATATGGCCGGGATAACGCCAGGTAGAAGAAGAAGAAGAATGCACACTATCACAACAACTATAGCTCCATAAAAATGTAGCGAAACATGTGTTGTCATCGACTATTTTATCGACAACATTTTATTGATCGAACCTGTCAGTCAATCCCTAGCAACTTTTGGTTGAAATTATTGTAAATTCACGTATTTGATATTATTTTTTATACGTAATGGATGCTTTCAGCGTATTTATATAATGAAATACTATATTCTTTTCTACCGATATGTATACACAGATTTCCATTTAATTCTATAATATCGTCACAAAATAGTATTGTGCAAAAGTGGCCGGTACCTGTGAAAACTTTAACTATTTCGGATTTTTACGCCTGCATGAACCACACCTTGGCACTGCACAATGCACTATAATAAACTACGTTTAATAAATATAACCAAGTACTGTAAAATTAAATAAATTATGAAAATAAGCGAATTTTGTTGCTCGCTTAGTTTGACATATTTCGACTCTGGGTCACTGCAGGCTACTTCTGTGTAAACGTATGGTCGCATCATGCATCTCGCTTCAACATATGAGTTAAATTATTCTATCTCTTTCACATTGCCGATCTATGTTTTATACTAAATCTATGAGTCTGTGTTAACCATAGATGTAGTATATAGAACATAGATCGGCAATGTGTCATTTTGAGCGCGACCAAAACTGATTTACGATTGTGTACGTGAAGTTTACATGTGTGCTTGACATATAGTGGTGTACCATGCACTTTCGATACTATCATATCGATATCGATATAGCTGTCGGCCTGTAGTTATGAAATAAAATGTTATGGATATATGCGACATTTTATTATATATTAACAGAAACTTATTGATGTGTTTATTTCAATACATCTGTATTATAAACACACAAATAAATAAAGATAAATTGTCATATTATTTGAAAACATTTTGTTTGAGATGTTTTGTATGGGTCTTTATGTTCACCTGAACAAAATTATTTTTTCATTGTGATGTATACATAATACCTACACCTAACTAAACTGAGAACAAAAAAAACTTTTTAAAATAAAACCATAATTTACAAAGTATTAGCGGTTTCGGTTTATTTTTTTCAATTTTAATTTCCTGTCGCGAAGTTTCGATTACTTTACAGCATTCGTAGTCACAGCGTGGACTCAGTCTGCAACAAAATCCGTGATTATTAGTTTTTTTCAATGAGTAACATTCGCGTAAGTCTAAGAAACACATTTTTACTATATGTGTACTAGAGTTAAAAAAATATGCTTATTTAAGTCAATTAATTGACTTGTAACACATTGGGAAGTGTTGGACGCCTGCTAGGTCGCGTTGGAGGTGTACGGAGGAGCTTGTAGGAAGTCGTTGGATGCAGGCAGCTTACAACAAACTGATGTAGACATTCTTGTGGAAGGCCTATGTTCATTAGTCGCATTCCTGTGGCTGAAGAAAGAGACAGTTTAATAAATTATGAAGCTTTTTTCGATCACGTCACCTAAATTAATATTTACCCTATGAGAATTATAAATTTTAAACCTATACCTAATGTTATGATAAATGAATAATGTTGCTTCAAGGTTTGGACGATGATACTGTGCATAGAAGTATCGCATATTTTATAATAATATCTAATATGTTCTTGTTTTACTATTATAAATTGACAGCCTCTTGGTAGAGATTGAAACAGGTTCTTGATTCATAAATCACACACATGAAGTGTTATAATAATTATTCTACAATTATAAATAAATGAGTAAAAGTAAAGTAATAAGTAATATTGTAGAATGAATACTATAATAATGGCCGGGATAACGCCAGGTAGAAGAAGAAGAAGAATAATGCACACTATCACAACATACTATAGCTCCATAAAAATGTAAGGAACATGTGTTGTCATCGACTATTTCATCGACAACCTTTTATTGATCGAACCTGTCAGTCAATCCCTAGCAACTTTTGGTTGAAATTATTGTAAATTCACGTATTTGATATTATTTTTTATACGCAATGGATGCTTTCAGCGTATTTATATAATGAAATACTATATTCTTTTCTACCGATATGTATGCACGGATTTCCATTTAATTCTATAATATCGTCACAAAATAGTATTGTGCAAAAGTGGCCGGTACCTGTGAAAACTTTAATTATTTCGGATTTTTACGCCTGCATGAACCACACCTTGTCACTGCACAATGCACTATTATAAACTACGTTTAATAAATATAACCAAGTACTGTACAATTAAATAAATTATGAAATTAAGCGAATTTTGTTGCTCGCTTAGTTTGACATATTTTGACTCTGGGTCACTGCAGGCTACTCCTGTGTAAACGTATGGTCGAATCATGCATCTCGCTTTAACATATGAGTTAAATTATTCTATCTCTTTCACATTGCCGATCTATGTTTTATACTAAATCTATGGCCTTCATCGACTTCATCGGACTCCGATGATGATTCCACGAGCAAATTTGAAATCTATAAGGTACCGGGATACTTTAGGAAGTATCCCGAAAATAGCAATAAAAAAGAATTTGTAGTATTTTTAAACCATCAAGAGCAAAAGATGTTCACCGATAAAGACAGACTGTCTATTTCCCGCGCTTTACGCAGATATTGCGTCACGGGTGTACTACATCTTAAATCTATTAATAGATTTAAAATAGGAATAACATTTGATTTGTCCAATAATGCAAATGTATTTCTACAAAATAAAAATTACTGGAGGAACTCGAGCTAAAAGCATCTATACCTGCTGGTGACACAGAGGCGACTGGCGTACTTACTTCTGTCCCTCTAGAGATGTCGAATAAAAGAATATTCTCTCTTATTGGTAGTTCTCGTAATGTTATTCAAGTGAGGCGCTTCATGCGAAGAGTACGGGATGATATACTGTTTCCATTCGTTTATTTTATTTTGACAGTTCACGCCTATAAAGTACGACATTACAGTAGAACAATATTTTGAAATAAAAGTAGATACTTTCTTGACGGGTAACGCCCACTTAGAGTTGTGCCATTCGTAACGAATGACCACAGATAACAAAAACGATTTTGAATAGAATCAATCAATCGGAATCATTTGAAATAAAATTACATTAAAATGCTAATGAAAACAGTTAAACGTAATATAGTACCCAATATTAGGATCGAATGTATTTGCTGCAAATTAATTAATATGAATAAAGGTATACGTATTGAAGTGACTTTTAATAAGAGTTTAATTTAAAATAATTACAATGATTACAACGAAAATAAATGTTTAGTACCTACTTGTAATAAACAGTTAAACCATGTTGGAATTCATAGTACTTTAAGGATTAAATAATTAAAACAACTAAAAGGTAATTTGTTAATATTTTTATTTATAAACAATCGTCTGTTTCGTCGGAATCGGCGTCGTCGTCACTCGTATCCCCAGTAACACTAATTATTAATGAGTGCATGGGTAAGTTGTCAAATGCGACATCGCGATCCCAATCAGACATTATTTCTTTCTTCGTCTTATCTACGACACTCGCCCAGTTATGAGGCGTCACATTTTCACACGCATTTTTAAGCAACTCCAGCATTTTGTTTGCGGTGAAAGGAGGAGTTGTATTTATTCTCGCAGCATATCCTTTCACTTGCGCCCATATTAGCTCTATGGCATTATACTGGCAATGATATGGAGGAATTCTAAGGACGGTGTGCCCATGTTCTGCAGCCATTTCATCTATAACGTATCGTTTAGGCTGCTTCCTCATTTTTAATATTTTAAGTAACTCTACTTTTAATAGGGACTCGTCCACCTCCTCGCCATTGTTACGGAGCCAGTTTATTATTTCATTTTTTTTACTGGCTGGCGTTGGCATTTTGTTAATTTGCCGAGAGTGATAGGACGCATTATCTATAAATATTGTTGATGGCTGTTCGAGTGACAATAACATTTCCCGAAACCATTTTTCATGTACTTCGGAATTCATTTCTTCGTGGTAATCCCCTGTTTTCTTTGATTTAAAAGCTAACATAGCATCTTGCACAAATCCTTTTGCGGTTCCTGCATGACAAATTATAATTATTTCACCTTTTCCCATTGGCACTGCGGTCGAGGAGCTAGCAGTGTTGTCAGTCCAAGTTTTTGATACCGTGTGATTCGCATTGAGCCAAGTTTCATCGGTGAAAACAACATTCGATCAGTCTTCTATTTTTTTAGCTTGTCTTAAAAATTCGCATCGATACAAAGCAACATCATTGCGTTCCATCAATATTTTTCTTTTGTCACATTTTTTGTATTGGAATCCAATCCTATTCAATACCTTCGCCAAAGAAGACTTTTGACCACGGAACAAGCCACTAGTTTTCAGAGATTGTACTAGGTTATGTAAAGTAGGAATCTCTTTTCTTTGGTAATAATCGTATATATGACGACGAATAGCATCACCATCAAAACTGTCAATTGCTGTCACTTTAAAGGGCTGACGTTTTTCTTAGGTGTAGATGGCTTGTTTTGTTCCATGCCACTACTGCCGTAGCCTTCTTTAATTATTTTGAAACTGTTGGAGCAGTAATACCTAATGCTGCTGAAACACGGTCTCTGATTTGAGTCACTGGTATAAGAGGTCCACCATTACGGCTTTCCCTTTCAAAGTACTCATGAAATCGCAACACAAACTCCCTTGTTTGTCCTTTAAGCACCTTTCCTTTAGGCATTTTGAAAGTGATGAAGGCAGGTACGATGTTCTCAATTCAACCAAATGTAGGAATTCACGGGTAAAACAATACGGAGGAATATAATGTGTTGCCGTTTCACAATTTGTTTTTAACAACATTACTATTGCCGACGGAAGTGATAAGAATATTAACTTAACATGAGTAAATGGTTTATTTTAATATAATTATTAAATCAAGTAACTTAAATATCCCTGAAGTTTTATAAAACAATGCATGGAGCAAAAAATAAAATATGTATTAAATCGATTAAAACTTGTTCAAAAATAAAATCGTTTGTTATAAAAAATTGATTCGATAACGCATCAGGCCATCACTATTTGATTCAGTACTCGATGTGTCAAAAATAAAATAAACGAATGGAAACAGTATAGTGGTCAAATAAAATACCAGCCTACGCAGACTGTGGCGGTAACTTTTGCCTCCACAGAACTACCTGAATATGTTTACTTGGACTCCTGGAGGCATGAGGTTAAAACATACATCCCTCCGGTTAAGCAATGCCTCCGCTGCATGAAATTCGGACATATTGCAAAATTCTGCAAAAATGGAGAAGTGTGTTCTATCTGTAGTCAGGAACATAGTTTTAAAAAATGCACTGTAGATAGTAAAAACGCGAAATGCGCTAACTGTGGTGGCAACCACATAGCGATATCAGACTCCTGCCCTCAAAAAAAACTTAAATTAGAAGAAAATAAAATAAAACAAGAAATACTCAATACGCAGGGCTATTTAATGAAAAATCATTCCCACAATTAACTGCATCTAACATAGAAACTCAACTTCAAAATTTAACAAAATCAGATTTTTTCATGAACTTATTGACTCAAGCACTAACTAAAATAATAATTAATCAGAAGGACAATCCTATAAATTCAGCATCGATAAAAGATATACTACATCAAACGCTCCGAAACAGTTCCTTATTGAAAAATGGACCTTAATGTCATGCAGTGGAATGCTCAGAGTATTTTAAGTAATAAGATTTTACTAACTCAATTTTTATATGAGAAGCAAATCCACTTGGCAATCATATCCGAAACTTGGTTGACACCCAAAAAAACATTTGCAATAAGAGGTTACAATGTAGAAAGAAATGATGTTGGCAATGAACATAATGGCGTAGCTATTTTAATTCGTAATAATATTGATTACAAAAGAATTAATACTTATTGTGATAATTCATTGCAAAATATTTGTATAAGAATTAATCTAAATAATAGAGAAATTAGTATCGTTAGCTTTTATTGTCCTACAAATTGTTCTCCATCTTTTGATAAAAATAAATTTGACTCTTTAATAAAGTCTGTCCCGGAACCTATGATATTTGCTGGCGATTTTAATGCCCATCACACCCTGTGGGGTTGTAACTCTGTTAATGCACGAGGTAGAGATATTTTGGATGTCATTGACGGCAATAACTTGATTTTGTTAATTCTGGTGCAGTAACTACAGTTGGTTCTTTGACGTGGCGTCCAAATGCTCTAGATTTAACTTTGGTCTCTCCATCACTTGCTCTTTCTTCGGACTGGTCTGTACATAATGATCCTCTCGGTAGTTATCATCTTCCTGTAATTATTAAAGTTTTAGTAAATAATATACATAGTTGTGCTGCAAATAATAATGGTAGTGTGCATTTGCCCATCTACCCCAATTATAAAATGGTGGATTGGAAAATGTATACACTAAATGTAGATTCGGAATTGTCAAATTTCCAAACTCAAAGTTGCATTGAAACTCCATTGAAAATGTACACATTATTTTGTGAATTGTTGCATTCTGCGATCAATAAATCCCTTCCATATTGTAATCAACACATGATATCTCCTACAAATACACCTAATATTAACTCCCCGAGAAGGAAATTTATTAAACATCCTCCTCTTCCTTGGTGGAATAAAAAATGTTCTGAAGCAGTTCAAAATTTAAGGTATGCTTATCTCAATTTTAAAAATAATCCCTCAGATGAAAGCTATGTTGAGTTTAAAAGGTTACAAGCTCAAAAAAAACTTATTTTGAAAACAGAAAGATCAAATAGTTGGGTCCAATTATGCAGTTCTTTTAATCAGTGTACTCCTCTTTCAAAGATCTGGAAATATATGAGGAAATTTAACAAAACATTTTCTTGTAATACTAATGATGATAGTTGGGTTAATGATTTCTTACGAAAGTTTACTCCAGATTATGTAAATAATCATCCTAATTTATCTTCTGATTCTGCAACAAATTCTGTAAATAGTTTTTTAATCAAACCTTTTTCAATACAAGAGCTAATATCTTCCATTTATTCTAGAAAGGATAGTGCTTTTGGTTTGGATGGAGTTTCTTATATAATGTTGAAACGACTAAGTCGCAAAGCTCTCTGCATTTTACTTCAAATATTCAATAACCTTTGGTTAAACAATGACATACCTCAGTCATGGAAATCTGATTGCTTAGTACCAATTTTAAAACCAGATAAACCTCGAATGAGTCCTGACTCATATAGACCCATTGCTCTTACATCATGTGTAGGCAAGGTATTTGAGCAATTACTCAAACAAAGGCTTGAATATTTTGTTGAGCATAATAATATTCTTCCAGCTAATCAATTTGGGTTCCGAAAGGGAGTGTCGGCCCGTGAAAGCATAGGACTGCTTCAATTGGATGTTCATAATAGTCTTGATAATAAGGAGTTATTGTTGTCAGTGTTTTTTGATGTTGCTGGAGCTTTTAATAGTGTTAATATTAATGTACTTTGTTCCGAATTACTTTCAATTGGAATGCCAAACAAAATAGTTCACTGGATTAAGAATTTTTTAACAGAAAGAGAAGTCTATGCAAAGTATAATGGTAAATATTATGGACCAAGACTTTCATCTGTTGGAGTATGTCAGGGGGGAATACTCTCTCCACTAATTTTTATCTTGTATATACGTCGTTTGAATCTTGTTTTGGGCACTGAAGTAAAAAATCTTCAATTTGCTGATGATTTAGTTGTTTACACCACTGGGAACAATTTGAATAATGCTACAAACATTCTCAACAAGTCTTTGGCATCTCTGTGTGCATATTTCTCTTATTTAAATCTGGACATAAATCCATCTAAATCAAAATTGGTTGTTTTTGGTAAAAGTAGATCTGTAAGTCCCTCTGTGTATTTTAATAATGTCTCTATTCCAGTTTCCTATGATGCAAAGTTTTTGGGTGTGACATTTACCCATAATCTTTCCTGGAGAAGGTATATTGAGTTAATAAGTGCTAGAGCTAATAGAGCCTTTAATATTATGAAAACTTTATGCAGAACATCTTGGGGTGCTGATCCCAAAATATTGTTGTTGCTTTATAAATCTCTAATTCGTAGCCACTTTGAGTATGGGTTCCTGTCTTTTGCTGGTGATAAGAGATTGGTAGACATCTTAGATAATATACAAAACAAAGGCTTGAGGTTAATAACTGGAGCATTTAAAAGCACCCCTATTAACGTAATGCAAGTTGAGTGCAATCTCGCCCCATTAAGTATAAGATTTGGTTATTTGAAAGAAAAGTTTTTATTAAAATTATACAGCAAAACAAATAATCACCTATTTTTAAATTTGAAACATACTGCTCAATCTTCTGCTTGTAGCTCCCTATATATTCTCCAAGGCTTCTCACAATATGTAAATTTTCTTGAAAATCTGCATATCCATAAATCTTCCTCTCTTCCATGTTATCAGGGAGATTTTAATAGTAAATTTCCTGAAATTGACATCATTATTGATCACAATTTATTCTCTAAAGAAGATGTATACTGTAAATTTTCTAAATTTACCAATTATAGATTTGTTTATTCTGATGGGTCCAAAACAGAGTCTGCTGTATCAATTGCTATTTATGATGGATATTTGAATTCTGGCGTTGGTCATAAAATAGACCCTCATGCAAGCATATTCACTGCTGAGGCTGTAGCTATTCTTGCTGCTTTAAGGCATATAAAACATAGTAATGATGGTTGTTATGAATGGGTAATAGTCAGTGACAGCATGAGTGTTCTTGAAAATCTTAAAAACAGTAGATTCAATGCTGACACTAACTATTTAATTCCCCGTATCAGGGAGACTTGTATGGATTTGTTCTTTAATAATATTAAGCTTGTATTTATGTGGGTTCCTTCTCATATGGGAGTGTTGGGAAATGAGAAGGCTGATTTTCTGGCCAGAACTATTACACATTTTTCAACAACTGTTCCTGACTCCAGTAGAAATCTAAATTTTTTGTACCACACACAGATGTGGTCCCTATCCTTAAAAGAAGATCAATCGACTTGTGGACGAGGCATTGGAAACAAACAGTTGAGATTCAAAATAAAGGTCTATGGTATGCTACTTACAATGTCGCCATTGGCTCAACACCTTGGTTCTGCAAAAGTCGTTTTTATAAAAGTCGAAAATTTTACACTACCGTTTTGCGGCTTCGTTTTGGACACTGTCGTTTAAACTATCATCTATTTCGTTTGAAATTGGTGCAAAGTCCTTACTGTGACCATTGTAATGTTCAGGTTGAGCAATCTCTGTCTCATTTATTATTTCATTGCTCATCCTTTGGCATTCAGCGCCTTGTGCTGATGGGTGAGCTGATTAAAATTTATAAAAAAACGGACTTAATTCCGCGCTCCATCCAGGCTCTTCTTGAAAATGGTTCAACGTACACAGCGTTGTTTGACTTTATTGTTGGTACTGTTGGGCAAATTTAATTGTTCGTAAATATTGAGGTTTGTAAATAGTTTCGTTTTAATGTACATAAGATCTTGGGTTTTTAATTTGATTTCTCTATTTTTATTCTCAATTATTTTATAAATTAAAAAACCACTGTAGATGATTAATAACTTATTACATATTATTAATGCACTCTGAGTATATACTTTGTAACGTTAGAATTTTGAATATTTGCACTCTTGGTTACTGTCATAGATAATACATATAAACTGGTTACTGTTGTGGTTACTGTCTTGTGATTTGAACTTTCGTATTCACATTTTATATAGGTACTAGTAATGCTAGATATAGTAATTAATTTATCTCTGAATGGGTTTACAATTAATAATTTAAAGGAAGGTAATTTTAACATAGAGCGTTTGTAAATATTTTAATTTACCCGGCATTGGCCCTTGACTGGATTTATATAATTTGATATTAAATACCAATTTGAGCGTGAAGAATTAAGAATTTTCTTTGATATATGTACTTGAGAGGTACATAATCACCAATGGAATTGTCCAATATCCACTGATGGGAAAATTTATGACATATTAATGAATACCTTTGAGTTTTGACTTTAAAGTCAAGAAATTGAAGCACTAATACTGAAGACATATTTTATCTTATATATTATATCAAGAATAGTCCACAAGTACTATACTTAAGAAACAAGAAATACTTTCGACTTGGCAGCATGGTCTTGGATCTTAGCCGGTTCCTTAAGGAACGAAAAAAAAAAAAAAAAAAAAAAAAAAAAAAAAAAAAAAAATTGAGGTTATATTAATGTGGGTGTTATGGAATTGAGGTTATCTAAATTCTGCTTAAAATAAAATATTTTATTAAATTTAGACTATGAATTGGCTTGAATGTGAATGAAAATTAGGACAAAATGGTGTGTACTCCATGCACTTCACCTTGCATTCAAAGATTGACGCACATGCCGTGTATTTTAACATAAAAATTGTGTTTTGCAGGCGTTACTTGGCGCTCAATTAGTTATTACGCTTATTATGGTGTCGATCATACAAAAGTTGGGCAGCTATTCATTTGCCAGATGGTTGTTGTGTTCTCAAGGGCTGTACAGATATTTGTACCCTGACAATAATGAGTTGAGAACATTGGCTGGTGTGCCAAAAGAAAAAATCAAGGGTAAAAAAGGGGGTAAAGTAGAGGGCAATGGGAAGCCGGAGACGTTTCACGTGCCTCGAAGCCTGGACATCCAGCTGGAGACTGCGCCGGTGACACCGCTCGACGTAGTGCATTTGAGATTTTACACAGAATATTTATGGATTGTTGACTTTTCACTCTATTCTGCCATAGTTTATATCATGTCTGAGGTGAGGCTTTTATCCAATAACATATATTTTAATTTATGTCTCATGGTTCAAATACATATTATTTAAATGAAGTGTGAACTAAAGATTCTCCAAAGTATTCACATTGGATTCTTGTATATTGCATGTTTAAATGAAACAAATAACATGTTCAGTTTAAATTAAGGGTTTAATTCAGTTAAACATCATAATTTAGCTTAGAGTATATACATATAGAGGGAGCGCTGGTACTTGAAAAACGTAGATAAAAATAGTGGTGCCGGGGCCACCTTTTTTTTCCCGCCAATCAGTATGGATTCAGACAGCGTGGGGTACACATGAAATCTTCTAGAAAGAAAAATCTTAAAATGCCATTTTGCATCATTAAATTGTGCCCAAATTCTACAAAACGCATAATTAATAAGTATATAATTAGCTACCATAGGTAACATTGCATATTTATTAATATATCGGGAGATATAATCAACGGAATTTTACTAAAAAAAAATTATTATTAGCACGCTTTCTATAGACATATTTTTCAGTGTTGCAAATTTATAAAAAAATTAATTACTCGATATCCTGGTAAATTGTTTAAACTGTTTTTTAATATAAACAAATTAATATGAAAAAAATAATTTGACGTTATATTAAACCGACAAAATAAAATTATTGCCGCCATTTATTTAATATGACAATGAGTTAAAATTTACTAAGTTTGTGACTAAATATGATTTGTAATATAAATATTTTGTTATATAATTGGATATAATTTTTAAATCTGTCTGACTTTAATCTGGATTGTGAATATTGGCCGCCATTTAAATTTTAGAGCCTTAGCGCGACTTCTGGTAGGAGGTATATATTTAATATTTAACGGCCGTCTCGGTGTACCGGTAACATAAATTCATAGACGGAATTGAATATTTTGGCCGCCATTTTGAACTTTTTTGTTATCAACCCGATCACTCTCAAAATTAATATCTGGCAGTCTCTGGGTACGGATAACATAAATTTATAGTCAGAATTGCATATTTTGGCCACCATGTTGAATTTTTGTTTTTAACCCGATTGCTCTCAAAATCAATATCTATCTGTTAAAGATATGTAAACAACCAAATCTATATAATGTTTTTTTAGGATACCCCTAGATCGAAAAATAAGACGCCAAAGCGTTAATATTATAAAAAGGAGTCGTTTAGAAGACTGTTGGATACCTACAAAATATTTTGAGAATACATTTTTAATTTTAAATAGTAGTTAGTAGTTGGAATGTAGACGGTCGACCGGGTTAAGGTTTCAGGAAGTCGCTGGATGCAAGGCACACAGGCTTGAGGAGGCCTATGTTCAGCAGTGGACTTCCTATGGCTTTTTATGGCTGAAGAGAGAGAGAGGGGGGGAGAGGGAGACAGAGAGAAAACTTTAGATTTTGATTCTGAGAGCAATGGCAGCCACAATACTTTACCTATGAATGTGGCTTATTGGTACCGAGAAACCCTCAGATATTATATTATATATAGATTTGGCAGCCTCCGTGGCGCTGACGGTTAGACACCGCCTGTGAAACGAGAGGCCGCGGGTTCGATCCCCGCACCGAGAGAAATGTTTGTGTGGCCCACAAATATTTCTTTTGGGTCTGGGTGTTTGTGAGACCGAAAAGTCTCTCGTAGTTCCTGATACCCACGACACAAGACTCGATCTTAGTGTGGGGTCAGGACTATGTATGTGACTGTTGGGTGTTATTTATTTATTTATTTTGAGAGCAATCGGTTTAATAAATAAAAAGTTCAAAATTGCGAGCACAGTTTTTAAATCTACTTATAAATTTGGTTTATTGGTGCCGACTGCCGAGAAACCCTCAGATGTTGATTTTGAGAGCAATCGATTCAATGACTAAAAAATTGAAAATGGCCAGTTTTTTTTAAATCTGACTATGTACTTGGCTTATTGGTATTGACATAACGTCAGATATTGATTTTGAGAGCAACTGGTCCAATAAATAAAAAGTTCAAAATGGCGGCCACAGATTTTTAATACAACTATAAATTAGGCTTATTGTTGCCGAGTTACATTCAGCTATTGATTTTGAAAGCTATTGGTTCATTGAATCAAAAGTTCAAAATGGCGGCCACAGTTTTTTTAAACCTTACTATGAATTTGGCATATTGGTGCCCAGATACCCTCAGATACTGATTCTGAGATAAATCGGTACAATAAGTAAAAACTTCAAAATGGCGGCCACGATTTTCAATACCGAATACGAACGAAGCTCGGCTATCGAAGCATAGGGACTAAAACATTTACCATTTCACCACCAAGCATTTTCAATATTGCAATGCAATTGAATAATATAGCATTGCAAAAATACGCACAGGTAAAATTACTTCGTATTCGCAGTGAAAACGTATTCGGAATTATAGATAAACGTGTTAAAATAGTCGCCACAATTTTTCATTCTTTAAAAATATTATGTATCGATATTGTTATTGAGACTAAAAAACGTAATTAAATTTTGATACAGTTGGGGAAAATATGTTAACCGGCAACCCTAATGCGACAATGCTACCAACATTACGACCAAGAAAATATCTACGTTTTTTAAATCACAAATGTATGACAGCGCTCCCTCTATATGTATAATATACTCTAAGAATATACTCTAAGTAATTTAGATACATTTTGTAAATTTAATTTTCTTCATTTACTATCTAGTATTAACAATATTTGTATGCTGTTTAAATGTAATTACTTTATTCTTAATTTATTTTTCAGGTGTACACCTCAATATTTCCCCTGAAAGACGAATTTAACCTGAGTATGGTGTGGTGTCTGCTGGTGGTGTTGTTTTCTATGTATCCTTTTTTAATATGCATATATTTGTATTTTATTGTACATGTGTTGAGACTTTGTTTGTTATGTTTCACTATTTGGGTCATTAATTTACATAGAAATATGATTGACTGTATTGTTGATTGCATATTAAGAGCGTATACACCTTGCGCGCCAAGTCAACTATAGGTATTTCTTCGTAAATTTCACGCACACATAAGCAACCAAAGCTGTGTGCGTAGAGCTGCCGCATCGGCTCGCTATACAATCGGCTCAAACAACTTTGATCCGTGCTCTTCAAATATTCAATTGAAATGTAACTGTAATATAATATCATAAAAATATTTTATTTGCATTATAAGTAGAAAAATATTACTGTGCAAGCAAAGAATAATACAAATTTTGGATACTAATCATATTTTCGTTATTATTACATTGTTAAGTTGCATTAAAATCAGTGTTCAATCAGTATACACTACGGACGTTTTTATTAATCATTTCGTGTTCGAACACATAAATAGTGTTAGGGGCCTTACAACCCCTTACAATTACGAAATATATTTAATTTTATATTACATTATCCACGTCGGACAGCGTGTTTTATAGTGGTTTTTAAAATATTTGTAGAAAACATGAAAACTAATTTTGTTGAAATATAAAAATGGTAATTGATTGATAAGATGTTCTTCTATTGTATGCAATTGCTATAAAAAATTATGTACGATAAGTTGGTGAAAAAAAATATGTTCTTGACGAGAGATTCTGAATAATTTCGCATTGTTTAAATTTTTATTTTTCAGGAACTAAACACAAAAAGATTATTTTTCTCAGCAAAATCCCTCCATAAGGGTCTTATTAGTCTGATAATATTTTTATTTTCATCTTATATTTAGTGGTTTCGGATATCTTAAGATTCTAAATTGCCATTTAAAGCCTAAATAACGAAACTTGTGTTCAGTAATCCGTATAGTACTCACAAATTAGCCATCAATCTATAATGTTTTCCACCAAAATCCCTAGATGACAACCTTTTCTAAAATTAGTAATAATTATTTTTCCTTTAAAATGTTTATTGGTGGCTATTAACTCATTTGAAAAGTCCTGTTTTTAAGCCAAAAAGCGCGTGCAGGGTATAAACGCTCTTAAAGAGATTTTTAAACTGGTATGGCATAATGACTGCACTGCCCTTGATGGCAAGAGCAAATGCCATCCAGACAAAAAGTTCACAGATAACAGATTTCTCTGGTCTCCCAGCCTTATTATAAAATTTCCAAGGAACACAATCATTCTTATTCACAAGGATTTCTTGAAGGAAGCAGTTGATTTCTCTAATTAGATTTTTTGTTCCACCATGTGTGAATATACCATAACATTCAAAGACTTTCATGTTACAAATCTCCAAATTAAAATCCATAACACAAGCACAGAAAGATTCTCCTGTCACTGACAAAGCAGTACTTCACAAATGATGAGTCAATAGGAGAAAGGTCTACCTGCATAGTGGCATTCTGTGTCTTCTTACTCATCGCCATGATGGTGCTTATAGTCGACGAGAGCAACCTTGAAGTTGGTGTAGATCCCGCTTATGACAACTTCTATGATAACGCTAATAAGTTCCTTGAGAATCAAGGTTTGACTTCTGTGTAAGTTATAAATTATTTTTTGTAGGTATGATAATTTTTATTTATTGTACTTTCTTCTAAGTAATTAAGCAATTTAATGGGGTCAGCAAAACATCATCGGTGTCCAGTGTCTTAAAAGTATATCTTGATTATAATTCTAGTTCAAACTCTAGGTACATTACTTATTCTAAAACCAATAAAAAATATGGTATATTTATATTTTGCAGGGGTCCAGCATCCAAGTTGATATTGAAACTGTCTTTTGCTGTGTGGGCTGCTGTTATTGGCACCTTGTTCACGTTTCCTGGAATGAGAGTGGCAAGGATGCATTGGGATTCTCTTAGGTAAGGATTATTAAATTAATTAAATAAATAAAAACCAACAGTCACATCCATAGCACTGACCCTATGCTAAGATCAAGTGTTGTGTTTTGGGTATCAGAAACTATGAGAAATTTGGTTGGTTTAGCTGGGCAATATGGTATTGGATTTTACAATATCAGTCTGGAGTAAAGAATTTCTGCATGATACAGCAATAGGCTACCTTCATGGCGAAATGTGGATGATCTGGTAGAATCTCTGCCCACCCATCCTGGAAAAAAAATGCAAGTTTATATATGTAAAATAATTTAATCCCTACCCCACTTTAGTTTATATGTCAAAATCTGTAACCACAAACCATTTATAGTATCATTACAGATTAAAATCCTAAGGTGCAGCTTTTCCATGATTGTCAATAATTTGTTCCAGATATTATGGTGAAAATAAAATAAAGGCATTGCTGCTGAACCTGAACTTTGCAATGCCATTTGTACTAGTGCTGCTGTGGATCAGACCAATTACAAGGCATTATTTGACTGTAAGAGTGTTCAGTGGAATGGAGAAGCCTTTGTAAGTATTATTGTGAGATATTGAAGTTGCAATCATAATATGTTATGAAAATTCATATCAATAATTTTCATATTTGAAAAAAAAATATTTGTTGTGTTTTAATTTGAAACACTGTTAGTAAACAGCATCCAACAGCTAGTATATTTCCATCAAAACTATTTGGTGCATTGAGGTATTATACTAGAGCGGACATCGGAAACGAAATCTGCGTATTGTGCGTGTACACGGGTACATAATGAAGCGAGAGCGAAGATAACGTTACTTCGTAGGCGTGACAGAGACAGAAATAGGAGGAGTGGTATGGTACCCTTCTTTTTGTTACAAATATTTTGTTTTCAGTGTTTCCTCTAGTATATTATCTCAATGATTTGGTGCAATCTTAAAGCAAAAATAAAATATAAATCCATAGGACAAAATATCATCTTTACATCTTTCTTCAGTCCATGAGATATTGATTGATAAATGAGGTTATGTATAGTATATAATATTATGATGCATGTTGCAGACTGACATCGCAGGCGTTCGACACGCTCCGCATCATCGCCGTGGTGGCGACGGCGGCGCTGCGCGTGGCGCTGCTGCCGCGCCAGCTGCAGGCCTACCTGGACATGGCGCAGCGCAGGGTCGATGCGCAGAAGAAGGAGGCTGGCAGGATTACCAATGTTGACTTGCAGAAAAAGGTAGGCGACTTACGCCTGAATACTGGAAATACAGGGTATATCAAGACTGCTACCGAAAACGATGCTGGGTGGTAGTTTTAATGATTTCAGACACAATGCAACTAAAGGAGATGGGCCAGAAATGTATGGACCTTGGGATGGCATTGATGAAAGAAAACTAAAATCAAACAAAACTTGAGGACAATAAAGTAAAACCAGATCTTGCTTTATATTTTTTATTTATATTCACCTAAAAATAATCTCCAGTCAAAACATCTAGGAACAATGCCGGTGCTCCCATATTGTACTATTGCCTAGCCCAACCTAAAGGCTAAATACCACAGTATGATCATGGTATGAGTACAGCAACCTACTGTCCGGTGTCCAGCTATGTTCCTTTCAACATGAAGCAGTTGTGGGTGTTATATATGTCCAAAAGAATCGAGATTGATACAATCTTCTTATGGCGGAGTTGGAATAAAATCTTGCTCATTGTCTACAGCTTGATTTATTTGCAGCCGGCAGTTTGTACAGATAATTGCTTGTTCTGATAACTAAAACAAAATAAAAAAGATTTAATATTGAAGATATCGAAGAATTATGATGAATAAATAACTCTGCAGTCACATGTGTTCCCTCCTTCCTATGATCCCAGGTCTTTCCGCTATTTTAAAGAGGCATCCGCCGCCGGCTAATTGTATGAAATGTCTTGGGACAGTCGTCTGATGCCATTAGATATTCCGCCTGGACGGCATTTGTGCTTACCATCAGACATAGTGTTGTTATTATGGAAATAATAATAATATAATATATTATACATAACACTAGATCATCTGAGTATCCAGAGCGAAATAAAAGAAAATGTAATTCATTTAACAATTTAAACAACAATATATAAAATATCACTTCTTACATATTTATGTACTAGTAGACTTGTACTGTGGACACAATGCAATTCAGCTCTAACATGAATACTTTTGTAATACTCCTTACCTTGTATTGACCTTGATTAATTGGCATAAAACATACATTTCCCAAGTTTATGAAGAAAAAAGAAAATAGAATACTTACTTCTTGTCCTGCCATTTCAGCAATAAAACGTCTTGAAACACTCTACACGAGAGTGAATATTGGCATCCCATGTAGTTAATAAGATTCTGTTCAATGATAGAAACCATTTCATATAAACAATTGCAGAAGTGCAATTCAAGCAAAGCACCACTTTTGATGTTTTGTGGCAGCATTGTGGCAGCAGAATTGTGGGTTAGAAGAGAAATATGAACATAGAAAAACATAAAAGTATTACTTACATGTGGCATTCTAAATAATATACATGTTTACTCACCAAAATACGAACTAGTAATTGCATTTAAACGTCAGGATATATCATCTGCGAGAATCAGAATCCATAAAACAAAGCCAGGTCAACAGAGAAGCAAATACACATTTGCGAAATATATGCGAATAATAAAAAATAATACGAATAACGGCCACAGAGTTTTGCCATTGCTGTCAAGTTAAACATTTTCGTTCTTAAACTAAAATCATGTAATATAAATAAAATAATAAAAGTGACTTCTTTAACAACATATATCGTCTTTTAAAAAAAAAACCGACTTCAAAACAAAAATCCACTAACAACCAAAAATAAATAAAATAATAACTACCACTCCAAAGCAAAAAATAATATTTATTTCATGGAGCTCGTGCATGTTGATTAATTTGCTTAATGACTTGACTAGCCAACTAAATCAAAATATATGCGTAACATATTGAAGGCGGGCCGCCCAGTACCAAACATATAGGACCTATGCCTTATATTAATTTAAATATCTATTCAAATTAATATAAGGCAAGTCATTAAGCAAATTAATCAACATGCACGAGCTCCATGAAATAAATATTATTTTTTTGCTTTGGAGTGGTAGTTATTATTTTATTTATTTTTGGTTGTTAGTGGATTTTTGTTTTGAAGTCGGTTTTTATTTTTTTTATTAAAAATTTTAGTTATTTTTATCTTTTTAGTGTTGATAGGCATTTAAATGAAAAAGATTTGGTCTCCACAAGGAATATGTTCTTTCCGATGACAATAAAATCGCTAAAATCGGCTAAAAGCTGCCAAAGATATTGGAATATTCACATGTTTATTATTTTTTCTCCCCCCCCCCCTTCCTTCGCGCCTACCCCTTTTTCCCTCAACCACTGTAGCCTAGCCTTTATACTGAACTCAATGCAAAAATAACCGTTGAAATCCTATTAAATTTTGAGGAGTTCTACTCTCCAGGTCCGAACATGATAATAAGATCTTAATGTTGTGTTCCTGGGATCAACCTGTCAATACGTTTTTTCCAATGAAAAAGAAATCACTAAAATCGCTTAAAAGCTGCCGAAGATATTAGAATTTAGGTGTATTTTAATTTTATCACCCACCCCCCCTCACCCCCACCCCTTTTCCCTCTCTCACTGTATCTTAACTTTTCTAATGAACGTAACGCAAAAAGAACCATTGCAATTCTCCTTAATTTTAAGGAGTTCCCCTCTCCAGGTCCGAAGATATTCATCAGATCTTCACCATATTTTTATGGGACCAAACGACAAGCACCAGCTTTCAATCAAAGAAAAAATGATCGAAATCGGTTCACACAGTACAGAGAAACGAGGTAACAAACATAAAAAAAAAAAGCAACATACAGTCGAATTGAGAACCTCCTCCTTTTTTTGAAGTCGGTTAAAAAGCGAAGAATATAGAAAAGAAATATAGACAATAATTATAATTAGTAGGGGATTTTTAAAAATAAGACATATTCAAGTTAAAGAAAATGGGTTCGCGCATTTTTGAACGAAATGACAATTAGGCATCATGGAGGACAGATTATCGAAGAAAATATTGCTTCTGTACTAAAACAATCACATTTTTGTATAAAGCCCCCTGTTGTCCAAGAAATCTAAATGTATTTTATTTGAATTCCACATTTTTTTCTAGAATTTGTATTAGACGTACACAAAACGGCCCAAAATAAAACATCTCCTTTTGTGCAAAAAATTGTGACGATTTTTTTTTTTGTTATTTTTTTTATCACGTTGTTAGGGTGGTAAATATATAGTTTTTTCTTAAATAATAGTGTACACCCTTTTATTTTTAAAGACTCTAACGCCCGAATACTGGAACGCCATTCAAATAATAAGTTGCTCTTAAAAGCGCACGGCTCACTTAGCCAGTACATTTAATCGGGATTAACGTAGTTAAGCGCCATTTATATTTAAGTTGCGTTCCAGTATTTGGGCGTAAGGTAAAAGAGTTTAAATTATTATTTTAACAAAAACTATGGATTTAACCCCCAAAAATGATGATATTTAAAAAATGATAAAAAAATGTCGCCTTTCTTTGCGAAATTTTTAGTTGCTTTGTGTTTGTAGTCACTAAAACGACAACCCGGCTTCTTTTTCGGTGGCAGTCTTGATATACCCGGTATAAGTTGCGCTCACCTACGTTAATCCCGCTTAAATGTACTGGCTAAGTGGGCCGTGTGCTGTTAAGAGCAACTTATTAATTGAATGGCGTTCCAGTATTTGGGCGTTAATTTTTGAATTTAGGTAGTTATCTATAATAATAAATAATACCAACAGTCATATACATAGTCCTGACCCCCACACTAAGATCGAGTCTTGTGTCGCGGGTATCAGGTACTACGAGAGACTTTTCGGTCTCACAAACAATCAGACCGGGACAAATATTTGTGGGCCTCACAAACATTTTACCGTCGGCGTCTAACTAACTGCGCCAAGGAGGCTGTCTGTATACATATACGAACATGTAAATATGAACATACAGTATGAAGTATGAACCATTTTTTTACTCACTATTTAACATATTGTTTCAGATTGCCTCAGTATTCTACTACCTGTGTGTGGTGGCCCTGCAGTACATCTGCCCAGTGGTGATGATGTTGTACTTGGCCCTCATGTACAAGACCCTTGGTGGTTACACGTGGACAGGGCTCTTCTATGAGACTCCAGAGATGTGCAGCGCTGAAGTCAAGTCTAGTATATTGGACAATGTGGACGGAGTGGAACAGTATCAACTGGCTTGGGAGAATTTGAAAATGGTAAAACAATAATTTTGTATCTTTTATATACATAACTAGTGGCCCGGCCCAGCTTCGCCTGGGTGCATATATTTTTTGATTCCACTCCACACCAAATACATGTTATTTTTCGTATAATACCTAAACTTGACGTAGCTGTCCTACTGTCCGGCTCAATCCCGTCTCATCCGTCTGTTCAGTCTCTTCCCGATCCGTCCCGTTCTTTCTCTTTATTATCCATCCCGTCTTATAACGTGCATTTACATTTCGTCCTATCAAATCTGTCAGCTATCCCAGCCCTCTCCCGTACCTTCCACTTTATTATATCCCGTCTCTCCATATACATGTACATACAGGGTATATCAAGACTGCTACCGAAAACGAAGCCGGGTGGTAGTTTAAGCGACTTCAGACACAATGCAACAGAAAAAGTTGCAAAAAAAAGCGACAATTTTCTTTTTGTAATTTTTTTCCTAATGCCCTATTTTGGTGGTAAATACATTTTTTCCTAAAATAATAGTGTACACCCTTTAATTTATAAATACTCTAAGATATAAGAGAGTTTAAATTATTATTTTAGCAATAACTATGGATTTACCACCCAAAAATGACGATATTTAAAAATCATAAAAAATAATTGTCGCGTTTCTATGCGAAATTTTTAATTGCGTTGTATTTGTAGCCACTAAAACTACCACCCGGCTTCGTTTTCGGTAGCAGTCTTGAGATACCCGGTATAAAGATTGCCTTATGATATTTTGACATTAAAAACTTTAGCGTATTTATTGTCCATCGAATATTCCTTCCCTTATTTCAGCACCAAAATGCTGTTTTTCCAAATAATATTGCACGCCATTACTTTTTGTTAATAATAAAGTAATAATAAACATAAAAAAAAAAGAATTGGCCAAATTGGTCCAGGCGTTGTTGAGTTATGCGCTTACCAACACATTTTGCGATTCATTGTTATATTATAGAAGAAGATATAGTCCACCCCGCTGGCTTAGTGCGGGTTGGCGGATTTTATTTGACGTAGAAATTAATCCGTAAAGTCAGAGGTGTGCCCTGGGATTTGAACCCGTGACCATCGTAAACTTATTGGCAGTCGCGTCTAGTACGTTACCATATACAAATTAATAAAACCTTCATACGGCCTTACCAGGTGACGTAAGTAATAAAACAAATATTTAAAAATATAAAACTGCATGTCGTTTCATTATAATGTCTAGATACGGCATCAACGTACCAATATATTTTTTATTTTTGTATCTGAAACAATACTAATGCGAATTTAAATTTGTCCCCCAGCGCATCTAAAAGTATCAATTCAAAAAACAATGTCGTTTATGAAAACGAAAAATTATAATCAGATATATTTTGGTGTACTCCGGCAAAACGCTTCGATAGAGTTTACCTTGTTTAAAACTGTTGCTATAATCTCAAAAAACAATGGGCTATTTTGGTAGATATGGACATCGTTTTATTTTATATTTAATAAAATTACGCGCAAGACGCCGTATCTAGATAATATTATATACACGATGTACACATTTTTTTAATTTTGTTCTATTTCGTCCGCCGTCAATGAAAGACAATGGAAAGATATATCATTTTACGTTGGATGGTAGTTGAAGCTGGACCGTCTTTTACGTCTCCCGTCAAATAAACAAAGATCATCCTATATTGGCTGGACGCATCACGCTTGAACGATACCCAAAAAAAGGGTTTTTAGTATCTTCCTTAGAAATTTTCCAATTTTTCTCACTCCTAAAACCTCCCCAGGACTTTCACGAATATGCCAAGACCAAAATAAGCCAAATTGGTCCAGTAGTTTTTGAGTTCATTGATGACATACAAATAAACATTCATTTTGTATATATATATGTATACTACATTGTACATTATACTACACAATATATCTTTTTGTAGGTACTTCTGATTTAGTCTTAATTTCAATATTAATGAGCAAATGTGAGGTATTTACAGCGCTGGATCTAGGTATTTTTCGAGGCGGGGCAAAAACTGAAAAATGCCGCCCCCCTTGCCTATATTTTTATCTTATTCATCATCATCATCATTTTTAGCTACCAGACGTCCACTCAACACAGGCCTTCGGGAAAGAACGTCATTTTACCACCATGTTAAGCATTTTTACACGCTTTATATTAGCGTCACTTTCGAGGGTTAACACTCGAAGGGAAGAGTGTTGACCCGCCGGCCAAAGAGACAGTACAGTACAAGAGCCCAATCGTGGCTAACCACCACGAGGGGCTGCCTCACCATGTCGAACATAATCTTGGGTGGGTACGTCGTGCCGGTTGGTGACCGGATGTGGCCGACCTTTAGCGACATGCCGACCCTCTCATGCCGGTACCCATTCGGCCTACTTAATGCCCGGACTTTGGCTTCTCGATGCGTCTTCATCAAACCCATCCCTTCAACCTCATGACAGCGCAATTAAACAAAGCAGGTCTTTCAGCGGTGCATAGCCCCACCATCGCGTCACTATGGAGTTCACCAACATCCGCGAACTCCAAACGACCTTAATGCCGTCCACCACCATCTCGAGACGGCCTAGTCTGCTTTGCTCTTCTTGATGGGGACGTGGATTCGTTGTCCGACCGAATATTCCTATCTGCTGTACCCCGGTTATTCGCTTGAAGAAAGTTTCAAGCCTAAAGCCGGGGTATGCTTGTATGTATATTCGGTTGGATATCTACTGTCACCGTTTAAGCTGCTCGGAGGGCCCCTCCTTTTCCGCTTTGTGTTTGCACGTGAATCTTGGTTGCCTGAGTCGCATCGACGAGTGCCTTTACAGGTCTCACAATGGGGACTATGAGACGACTCGGCTGTTCAGGTATCTCAGCTATGTGGCTGATGACGGGCGGACGCAGTTCCCGTCGGCTGAAATGGTCTTGGGGGATTTCAATGCACATCACAAACTGTAGCTGAGCTCCTCCAAGACTGGTTCAGTCGAACATTTATCCTGGGCTGTTAAAAAAAACAATGGTGGTTGTATCATTGAGATAAAACGAGGTATGGCAATGGCTAGAGGGGCAATGGAGAAGCTCAGGAAAATATGGAGGAATCGTACTACTACAAAGGCTAGTAAAGATCAGGCTTGTCCGAGCACTTTCTCATATTTCTGTACGCCGCTGAAACATAGACGTTACGGGAGAAGAAAAATGTAGATTCCCTAGAGATAAGGTGTTGGAATGCTTGGAATATAAGGTCCGAATTCCACACAAACGTTTCAAGAACTCGGCTTCAAGTAGCGTCTTTCCGAGATAGTACGGCCCCGTATACTTCGAATATTCTGTCATGTCTCACGACGAATTAACGACTCCATAGAACATCTTATGGTTAATAGGGCAGAGTAGACTGAAATAGACCTCGTGGTAGGACACCATACACATACATTTATATACATTATACATACGTACAGCGGCACAGATATTATGGCGGATATCTGGCCTTCCAATCTGGCGTACGAGGACAATTATTGTCAGTACCGCATAGATTTTGCAGCCAGGCTGGATCCCTGAAAAGACCTAAGAAGATTTTTTGCCGGCATACCGACTAAATCTCATGGTGACCATCGCAGGTATTACGGACAATAGGCGATGCGGATGAGCGAGTAACACCTAGTTGACTCGCCGTGCCACCCGGCGCACTTCCTAATATGGCTCCTCACAACTTAGGTAGCCGTAGATTTTCTCTGCAACGGACGCTCTAACCGTGGGCGTCCGCTATGAAGCCACGAGTTCTGCCGCACATCTTAAAGATGGCTAGCGACCCCATGACCCCTATTAATCTTACGACAGGCAAAGGAAACCGTGGAGGTATTTTGCCGCCCCTTGACCACTGGGTGCGTGAAAAGAATAAATAACCAATTAAAAAAAAACAATATTCTTAGCAAGGAACTCTAAAGACTAAAATCAATGTTAATAGGTGTTTTCTCACATTTAAGCAAAATTGTTTTATAATGTATCACTATTGGAATATTTTATAATATCCAAGTATAGATACTTAATAAAGTGTTTATTATTAAATTGTCAACGTGGAGACGTGGGAACATATTACTAAAATATTTTAACTATTCTTAATTTTCAAACCCCATTTTTTCAGTGTGTAAAATACTGCCTTTTATTATTTCTGTAAAGCAAAACAAAAAAAAACGTCCCAGATTTGCCGCCCCTTAAAATCTGCCGCCCTAGGGGCCCTACTATATTCATCCGAAACGAAGTTCGAAACTTCGGATGATCGAAGTTTATATACGATACGAATATACCTACATATACTTATAGTCGTTATTGACATATTGTCGTAACTATAGACTAATGGTTACGATGTACGTTATACAAATTCGAACTTTTACAGAGTAGATACATTCGTATCGTATATAAACTTCGATCGTCCGAAGTTACGAACTTCGTTTCGGATTTATGTAGTAGGGCCCTAGGCTCCAGCCTACTCAGTCTACTAGTAAATCCGCCACTGCCTGTACCACATAAAAGACGTTCGTTATTCGTTCCGTTAATCAACTAACACTAACTAGTAAACACAAATTGGATATTTGAAACTAAACGTAATTGTTGAGATGGATAAATTACATTCCAAATATTTAGTTTTCATCTCTTTTTCACGCGCCCCTCGCAAAATCACTAATTTGCGCACGGCGAAAAAAAAGTGTAAGTGGTGTTACGTTATTGATGAGTTTTGTAGTTGTCTCCCAAGATTCAATATGCCGCCCCCTGAACTTGCCGCCCGGGGCACAGACCCCGGCTTGCCCCCCCCTAGATCCGGGCCTGCGGTATTTATCCTCGTTCATAAATATAGTGTTTGGTTTAGTTTGTTAGATAGATATTTATGTCAGGCTTGGCCACCCTACCCAGCCTTTATATCAACCTCAAAGGGCAAAATCCGCCCCATGACCACGAAGCAGTAAAGTGTTCGAAACATCTGGAAGTAAAAAAATTAAATCAATTCCGCTAAAATAAAAGTTTGATTTCATATTTCAATATGCAACATTTGCGTAAATCTAAAAAACCATTATGCAAGCCAGTATGGATTTATATGTGGACTTTTAACGTCCGGTCATTTGAACTTCGTGTCCGAGTATAACCCCGATGACTGTAAATATCGTACCTTTAGAATTAAAGAGACCTAATAAAAAAAAAATATTTTGGCTTTTAATCATATTTTAGCTCAAAATGACCTATCGACGCATGAAAAGCAGTAAGATGTATAAATCGGTCTTCTAGATGTATTTTCCATAAGTAAAAAAATATGTTACAAATCATTAATGAACGTTTCCCAAAAAATAAGTTTTTTTTTTAAGTTAGGGACGTCCATTTTATCACGTGATCTTTTATTTAGCATTTTTTGACCCTCCCCTTCTTCGAGTGTATATTTTGAGCGAAGCTCCCCTTTGGTGATATGTGGTGAGATTTTGACTGACCCAATTAACCCTCTATATTTCTAAAGGTGCGTTATTTTAATTGATTATATTCGCAGGTGTTCACAGCGGAAGTGTATCGAGGAGTGTTCGGGTTCGCGACGTGGTGGTGTTGCTGCGCTTGGTTCATCACCACGTCGCTAGGTGTCGCCTACCAGACCTACTTCAGAATCTCGTGATAATCACCACAGTAGATCATGTTTCTAGTCATAATACTTTCTCAATTGAAGTTGACACAGTAGTATGGTTTTGTTTTGCTGGTTATTTATTAAATATATTTGATATTTTGTTTAATATAAGGTGTACCTGTTTTGCATATCTCGATGAAGCGCCATTTAAATGGAGAGTCGCAGCGACAATCGTATGCAATTATCGCTTGACATAACTGCCATATATTATTGTGTTCAAAATTTCAAATATACATGATGCCACATACGTCCCACTGCAGGGCACGGGCCTCCTCTACAATCGAGAGTACGATTGCGAGTGGTTAGGCCATATAGTCCACCACGCTGGCCTAGTGCGGGTTGGCGGACTTACATACCATAGATTTTTTTTATAAATCGCTATGGTATGCAGGTTTTCTCACGATGTTTTCCTTCACCGTTTTAGTGCGTGGTGATTGACTATCAATACACACATGACTCCGAAAAGTCAGAGGTGTGCCCTGGGATTCGAACCCGTGACCACCGTGAACATGTTGGCAGCCGCGACTAGTCCTTTTACCAACAGGCCACCACGCACTTATACCGGGTATCTCAAGACTGCTACCGAAAACGAAGCCGGGTGGTAGTTTTAGTGACTACAAACACAATGCAACTAAAAATTTCGCATAGAAACGCGACAATTATTTTTTATGATTTTTTAAACATCGTCATTTTTGGGGGGTAAATCCATAGTTTTTGCTAAAGTAATCATTTAAACAATTTTATACCTTAGATTAGTTATAAATAAAAGAGTATACACTATTATTTTAGGAAAAAATGTATTTACCACCCAAATATGGCCATAGGAAAAAATAAACAAAAAAAAATTGACGCTTTTTTTTGCAACTTTTTCTGTTGCATTGTGTCTGAAGTAGCTTAAACTACCACCCAGCTTCGTTTTCGGTAGCAGTCTTGATATACCCTGTATATCCTTACGATAGTCGTATCTTCGGGGCGAGAAAGCCTCTCCGTGTAAATGAGACTTTATGCAATAGTGTTTTACATTTACGCAATGCTCTTATTAAAATCCGAGGAAAATATAAAGGAAAGTCTGAATTTAAATGCGTTTTGCATTCGGTATGTTATCGGTTAACGAAAATGCTGATGTAATTTTCATTATGATATGACGCCAGCATGATTATTAAAAGACTCCTCATGTCTACTGTCGACATGTAACAATATAGACCAAGAGCCTCTGGCCGCCAGGCTTTCGTCATTTTATAAAAACTGAAAGTTTGTCTGCGCATGCCTCTAACATAGGCATCACACGATCAGCTATTGTGAAGGCTTTGGAAGTTATCAGTTTTAATTTGTCTGGTGAGATGGAACAACCATATCTTGCTCTTAAATACATTAAAGTATTTTCATATCCCTTGGCATCTGCCGGTCGGACACAGCACAAGCTTTTAAAAACTTTTTTTAAGGTATAGAGCATTTTTGGACAGTATTAAAGACAAATAGATACAAAGAAAAAAACACTTTCAATAATTATGACTTCTGAATATACAGAACCTATTGAGAGTTTGTTGTCTTATAGTGAAAACGATAATTTGAATGTTTAAGATTGTGTTAAGACTTAGTTAAGACATATGGCCCATATGACATGCCCTCGTGAAGTTGTTGGTTGTATTAATTTATTTATGGGAATGTTTTGAATAAAATTTTCACTTTTGAAGTATGTTTTATTCATTAAAATGTAATTATCCTGTTGAAAAAAGTAAGGAATCTTATATGAGCAGTTTGGCAGTTGTAAGTTTTCTATTTCTACATATTGTTATCCTTAAGAGTAAACAAGGTGAGTTAACTTTTAATCGCGGAAAAATGCACATTCTGTTGAGGGTATCAGTATTTTATAAACCTATTCTGTCCCACTGCATGGCACGGGCCTCCAACACAATCGAGAGTACGATTGAGAGTTGTTAGGCAATATAGTCCACTACACTAGCCTAGTGCGGGTTGGTGAAGTTACAAACCATAGAAATTCTTATACCTACCTAAATCGCTATGGTATCCAGGGTTCCTCACGATTTTTTCCTTCACCGTAATACTGCGTGGTGAATAGTGATAAACCTATTCACTTCAAGAAAATAATGCTTAGGACACGAAGTCCTTAATATAGCATTAAAAAAAAGTTAAGACAAATATGTTATAAATAAGTATGCTCGTATTATCAGCTGCATGTGCTATATTTAGAAGTCGTTAACTAAGCAAGAAAACCTCTCAAGCCTTTGAATAGAAAATAGAAATCCACCCCCTTGCTTAATTTAATAGAGAACGTGGGTTGTGTAACGCAGTTAGTGGTAGTTAGGTACCTACCCTTCTATTTATATACTGAACGCATAATAATGGATGTTTGGTCTACATAAATGACTTTATTGTTGTTTTTTAAATAGGTATCTAAATATCAATTTCCTTACCTATTAACCGAATGGAAATGTATTTTTTAATGGAATTTCAAATCAATTGTTATTAAAACATACCGGGTATCTCAAGACTGCTACCGAAAACGAAGCCGGGTGGTAGTTTTAGTGGCTACAAACACAATGCAATTAAAAATTTCGCATAGAAACGCGATAATTATTTTTTATGATTTTTTAAATAACGTCATTTTTGGGTGGTAAATCCATAGTTTTTGCTAAAATAATAAGTTAAACTCTTTTATACCTTAGAGTATTTATAAATAAAAGGTTATACACTATTATTTTAGAAAAAAATGCATTTACCACCCAAACAGGGCCATAGGAAAAAAATAATTTAAAAAAAATTTCGCTTTTTTTTTGCAACTTTTTCTGTTGCATTGTGTCTGAAGTCGCTTAAACTACCACCCGGCTTCATTTTCGGTAGCAGTCTTGATATACCCTGTATACTAGGGCATTCAATATGAAGGACTTTATGCACCTATATTCTTTCAAAATTAAACTGGCTGTTGCACATTAGCAGTGACTTATAATAATTTATGTAAAATAAAATAACACTAAAGTTTAAAATATAAAAAGATCGACAGCGGGTAACGTTATCTGAATAGATAATGTACTGCGGTTACAATGTGCGGAACACGTGTGCGACTCGCGTGGCAATATAAATTACGGACAACGTTTAGGTTACATAAAAAAAGGCATGTGTTCATATTCTAAAGAATTTCTTAGAAAAGGGCCTTTGAATGAATCTTGTCTTTCCTATTGAATACTTAGGCTATTATTTTAAATAGACAAAGTAAAACGTTGCACAATCGCTGCACATTTTTCTTTAAAATGACTATTGTATCGATGTAGAATTCAAGGAACTTATACTCTTGTAGAATCTCTATGACTGACTCAATATAAAACTTAATCGTTTCTATCATCTCCTAACCTACCCTTGATTTAGGATGAGATCACAGACTACATAGAGATGAGATATACTACGGTCATCGACTACGGTACATTATTATTGTACAAATGCAACGCATAGTAGACGTGGCTTTATTTAATAAAGATGCTATTCCGAAATCCGGTCCACGCTACTAAGTGTTTACTGTGCATTACTTATGCTTCAGTATTAGAGGCTACATTTTCATCATTGGGGTAAGATTGGGGTGTATAAATGGGTAGGTACCGTAAAACGTGGTGATTAGGGATCAAAGGGAGATTAGGGACAAAACTGAGAAAACATTTTAAGGTTGAAATGTGAGCCATTAGTTGCACATAGTTTATTATAAACAAACTGTAACAATAGAAGACTATATATAGTCCTTAGTGCAACAATCAGTAACAATTAATTTGAGTTACAAAATGTCTTATTAGTCTTATGAAAATAGCCTCTCGATATGCAGTAAAAATACACTGAAACGAACTTCGGTCTACAACAAAAACTACGCCATTTATGAAGGAAATATTGTTAAACACACGAAGTATAAGTATTGGACTATCGAATTCATAAAAGGTTAGTCTCAATTTCTCGTTTAATTTATGTTTTTTTGATCATTTAAAAAGTAAATTAAAAAATATAATATTTTGGGGGGAATAGATGCGACTTGGGGGTGATTAATAACGAGACTAAGGTTTATAGAGACGTGAAAAGGTACAATTGGGACGAAAAAGGGTGTGTAGGTACAGGTGTGTAGGGTTGTCGCAACAGTTTTTTTTTTGTTGTAAAATATTTTGTCATTCTTAATTAATTCTGTTAATTATATTTATTTTTAATGCTGTAAGTTACATTGAAAGTACTTCCACTTAAAATAAATAAAATTTTGCTTCAGTTCTGGTCACAATGGTTGAGATATTATATGTAGAAACTGCAGTAAGAATATTCTTCATAACAACTATTCCTTTTTGATAGATAGATCTAGTACTGTGCGATGCATGGAGTATTTCTTTAAATATAGAAAAAACTGATTCGCCATTTTCCTTTCTAATAAGTAGTACACATTAATTTGGGCAATCCGCTAAACAGCAGTGTAAATGCTCTGTTGTGTTTCGTTGTGAAGGACATTGTAGCCAGAGTCACTACTGGACATGTTGAGACTTAACATCTATGTCTCGGGATAGCGAGCGCGGGCCTAGCTTTGCTTTGTAATTCAAGGTATTGTTTGGCATTGCTACTGTTTATGAGCGGTCATATCACTTACCATCAGGGGAATGGTATGATCGCCTCGTCATTGCAATAATAAAAAAAAGCATTACGCACATAAGAAATTTCGTGTGTTATTTTGCCTATCAATTTTCTTCGTACTTTGTTTTGTTAGCGTATCTCATAATTTAGCATATTATAAGTAAGAAATCATTAGCTGATTCCAAACTATACATAATACTCTACGTATTACTTCTTAGAAGAATAATAAGACTGCAATATAAAATATCTAATATGTTGATTTTTAAATTTTTGAAACTATAATATCTTATTGAAATGTGTCACTTCATTTGATAAATATCATTTAAGACAGTTGTAATCTTTAATTATTTCATTTGTGTCAAAGCAAATTATTACGATAAATAATTCAGATCATTCAGGTGCGTCGGTTAAAAAGTAATTAATAAGAAACAATTCAGTGCCAACCCTTGTAAATTTCCCCATTGAACTCGATCCCGCCTCTATTACCCCCAAAATCCCTATTAACCCCAAACCCATATTTTGTGCCCTTTTTTTCTTATTATCCAAGGGATCTAAAAAATGTATAGTTAATAGTCAAGACGCAACTAAGACTTAATGAAATATGCTATAACACAAGAATATTTCTGTATAATAATACCAGAAAATTCTTCGTGAAGTTGAAAATTGTCCCTATCCACCTCGTTTTACGGTATAACATGTTTTCCTAGCGTTGTAGCAGTGGCCCGAGCATTGAGTATAATAGGTAGATATTTCGATAGACTAATTTGGGGGCACGGCAGTGCTCCCGCCAAGTTGAGCAAAAAGTGGCACCGTAACACCCTTTTCTCAAAGAAGTCTAGGTCTTTTTCGACCCTGTGTAACTTCGATGTGGATAAAACTAGAGGCCTGCATTTTCAATAGTCAAGCAGGTATTGTATAAACATGGTAAATTTCAAATATTACTCAATTTTAACGGCAGTTTAAGAATTATGACTATATAGTCAGTTTCTTAATAAATTTGCCTCTCACTGACTGACCGAAATTCTAAGGCACTTCTAACAGACATAGAAGCTAGAAATTAAGAATATTAATAGTAGGTATATAGTGTCTAAATCAAGGAAAAAACTTAAATATTTTGCAATTCTGGTGCAGTGTTTTATACTTACACCAACTGCATAAATAACTTTGCAATCCCATATAACTATATTGAATTACAAAGTTACATTTGCATTTAATGAACCAATGTACCATAATTTTATATACATAGATCATGAATTTTAGAATATGACTCCAGAAGGCTATTCCGAATGTCTGAGGCCTCAGGCCACCTCAGGCCCACACACGAGTAAACAAACATTAAATAAGTTATAAGACTCAGGGTAAGTGCTAACCACAGTGCTAGCGTAATTCTGTTCTTATTTTTAGTGCTGGTAATAATTTTCCGCACCATTTTATTATCTATGGTCACAGCTATTGATTGCTTTCTGAGCCAATGTTGAGCCGCGTGTACGATTATCGATAACTAAGATAATGCTTATTATTAGTGTTTATTAACTGCTTCAATCTTTACTTTTCAGTAATAACCACAACTGATTTAATAGTACCTTCATAAAACGTCGCGAACGTAGGTTCGCATATAAACATTTAGAAATAATTAAAAATGATTTATCCTGATGTCGTCAAATTGTCCATTCAAAATACTTAAGCTCAAAACACATTATAGGTTTTCGTCATACGCATAGAGTAAAGAGCGGTAAGTACGGGGCCAACTGACCAATCAGGACAATGAAACGTACAAAGTTCTTTCTATGTAGTCTGTGGTCACGTCTTAAGCGTATGACCTTTAATGTGCACACAACAAAAGAATCCATTGTTCAGTAGTGCGATTCACGTAACATTTTGACGCGCCGATCAAGTTGCGGTGCGGTTACAATTAAGTTTACGCTCTGGTACAAAATGGTATTCTTGTATGTGTTTAGCTGCGCGTGAACAGTAGGGATTCACGTATTATATTAAGTTCAGCTGCAGTGCAGTTGCGGTTAAGTTTCGATCAAAACAGCCCTTTTCGTATTCTCGTAATTTTGACAACCGCTGTCAAATACGCTCGCGTCAAGTTCGCGTCACGCAAACGTTATTAAACGTTATTAAACATTCGTTGTAGCGCGAACATGATGGCCTTGATAATAAAGGTTCGGACGATTGCGGGTTGAATCCAAGCAAACGCCATTTTGTAGCTTATATACTTGTTTTATCGGTGGAGAGTAAAAAGGGAGGGGAAAGATATTAATATCTTCGAATTCCCAACCTTAATTTTAAGTTTATGGGAAATATGTCAAAATATGTATATTATTGCCAGATTGATGTCTGATGCCTATTCTTGAAAGGTAGACTTAAGGGGCCATCATTTTCAGTCACTGGAATTCTATAACTGTTTAGTTGGACTGCGATCCAAAGTGAAGCCAGGTGTTACTGTTAGTGATTCATACACAATGCACTATTTTTTTTGCAAATTACGACAATCAGCGTGTTCGGGTGTTACACAGTTTTTCCTTAATCATATACAACGTGACATTGACATCTGGTATTTAATTTAAACCACATGGTCCTAACCATCCCAGATAACATTGTACTAAGTTTGAACAAAAACTGCCGGATAGTTTAGACAAAAACCGCGATTTTAGGTTTCAAGGCTATTGATCAACTCCTATAGATACCGAGTCTCTTATAGCTCAGAGAAGTTTCCGAACTGAACTGAAGTTCAGCTAAGCGGTAAAAAACTCTGAACTAAACTGAAGTTCAGCTAAGCGGTAAAAGTATCTATATGGGATGCCCAAAAATAATAAGAACTAAATCACCTTTTTTGACAAAGAATCTTCTCATACTTTTTTCAAATTATGTAAAATGTCACCTGGGGTGATGACAAACATGTGGGTTAAGAGCGTATACACCTTGCGCGCAAAGTCAACTATAGGTATTTCTTCGTTAATTTCACGCACACATAAGCGACCAAAGCTGTGTGCGTAGAGCTGCCGCGTCGGCTCGCTATACAATCGGCTCAAACAACTTTGATCCGTGCGCTTCAAATATTCAATTGAAATGTAACTGTAATATAATATCATAAAAATATTTTATTTGCTTTATAAGTAGACAAATATTACTGTGCAAGCAAAGAATAATACAAATTTGGGATACTAATCATATTTTCGTTATTATTACATTGTTAAGTTGCATTCAATTCAGTGTTCAATCAGTATACACTACGGACGTTTTATTAATCATTTCGTGTTCGAACACATAAATAGTGTTAGGGGCCTTACAACCCCTTACAATTACGAAATATATTTAATTTTATATTACAATACATAACATAATTTAGCCTCGGAATTACATCCCATTATATTACTTGAAACATAATTTATACTCACTACAAAATCATTGTAGGTAATAAAAATAATTAAATGCTGGCGAACATCTTTTCGTTGAGGTGGAATTCTCACTTAATAAACTTTTACTCGGTGTTTACTATTGTCCTTCGCTTCACATAAATTTCTTTTCTTCTCTTGAAATAATTCTTGAGAATTTAGTTCCCTCGTACAGTCAAACCATAATCATGGGTGATTTCAATACCTGTCATCTTAAGAAAGATCATCGCTCATCCTCTCTTGTGAATACTATCCAATCCTGTAATCTTTCCATACTTCCTCTTTCAGCCACTCATCATTCTCCTAATAATACTCCTTCTCTACTAGATCTTATTTTTGTTTCTTCTTTGAATAACGTCGCGAAACATGGGCAGTGTTCTGCGGACGCTTTCTCCTGTCATGACCTCCTATTTCTTTCCTATAGACTTCGTACCTCCAAATCCTTACCCAAAATCCTTTTGCAGCGAAATTTTCGTGGTATTGACCTGGATAATCTTCGCAAGGCTGCTAATAACATCGACTGGAGTTTGCTCCTTCACTCAGACCGTGTGGATGACAAGGTGCATATTTTCAATACCTCATTAATCGAATTATTTGACAAGTATATATATTGAGACTTAACATCGTATGTCTCAGGATGGCGAGCGCAGTGGAATATTGCTACTGTTTATGAGCGGTCGTATCGCTTACCATCAGGCGAACGGCTTGCTCGTCTCGCCAATCAATGCAATAAAAAAAAAAAAAAAAAAGTATGCACCAGTTCGCTCTGTTAAAATTAAGCACCTACCGTCACCTTGGCTTACTGCCGAAATTAAAGAACTTCTTGCTAAAAAAGCGTCGGCCAAGTCAAGGTACAATCGTCGCCCCAACGAGTCGAATTGGCTAAAGTATGTAGCCATTCGAAATCACTGCAGTAAGGTGTGTAGGAATGCTCAACGCCGTCATATTCACAGCTCAGTTGAAAACGGAGACTCAGCTAAAGTCTGGAAATTTCTCAAGACATTGGGAGTGGGTAAATCTCACCATGATTCGATTCCTAAATCCATTGATTTCAATTCTCTAAACCAACATTTTTCTTCATCGTCCAATTTCGATAAGACGATTAAAAATAACACTATTCGACATCTTTCTACTCTTAAGACTCCCAACCACTCGGCTTTTACTTTCAAACAATTTGCTGCTTGTGATGTTGAGAAAACTATTAAGCTTATTTCATCTAATGCAATGGGTAGTGATCGCGTCACCCGTAATATGATTCTACCTATCCTTGACGAAATCCTTCCTATAATTTCCCATATCCTTAACCACTCCATCACTACTGGGATTTTCCCAAGTGCTTGGAAAGAAGCCCACATTATCCCCATTCCTAAAAAATCCAACGCCTCTGCACTTTCGGAATTCCGACCCATTTCCATTCTCCCTTTCCTTTCCAAAGTTCTTGAACGCCTGATCCACACTCAATTGAACGATTTTCTATCCAAAAATGATCTCCTAAACCCGCTCCAGTCGGGGTTTCGTCCTGGGCACAGCACAACCACCACCTTGACTCATATTACGGATGGCATAAGATCCGGTATGGAGGAAGGCAAGCTGACAGTCTTAGCATTGCTGGACTTCAGTAACGCCTTCAATACCATTGATTTTGATGTATTGCTCAGTATGCTGCGTTCTCTCAATATATCTCCAACAGCAGTTGACTGGTTTCGTAGTTACCTGTATGGGCGCCGGCAACGCATCTGTGTTGAGGATAGTTATTCCTCGTGGTGCTCCTTATCTGCTGGCGTTCCCCAGGGCGGCGTGCTATCTCCTTTACTCTTTGCTGTCTTTATCAATTCTATATCTAATCATCTTCGCTCCTCCTACCACCTTTACGCAGATGATTTGCAAATTTATACTCAGGCACCTTTTGATAAGGTTATTGAGGCGATTGATAACATTAACAGAGACATCCAGCACATCTGTGTATGGAGTAAGACTCATGGCTTAAGAATTAACCCATCCAAAACTCAGGCGATTATTATCGGTAGCCCCAGAATGATTTCTAAGCTTGATAGGGAACAGCTACCACTTGTAATTTGTGACGGTACTACCGTCCCTTATAGTGACAAAGTTAGGAACCTTGGAGTAGTTCTGGACAAATCCTTCACCTGGGGTCCACAGCTTCAGGAACTTAGTCGAAAATTGTTCGCCTCAGCAAGGTCCTTGCGAAGATTACATAACCTTCTACCTGTTGCTACGAAGATTTCATTAGCGCAAACCCTCCTTCTCCCTATCCTTGATTATGCCAATGTCAGCTATCCTGATCTCACCGAAGACCAACTTAATAAACTTGAGCGCCTTCAAAACTTTTGTATTAGATTCATATTTGGTTTACGCAAATATGATCATGTTTCAGAGTTCCGTGTTAAGCTCAAGTGGTTGCCTATACGACTTCGTCAGAATGCTCATATTCTTTATCTTCTGTACAACATATTGTTTAATCCTCTTACCCCCTCTTATCTCAAAGATCGATTTGTATTTCTCCACGACTCACATACTAGATCCCTGCGGTCGTCAGAGAACTTGAAGCTGAGAATGCCCGTGCACTCCACCACATTCTTGGATAAATCGTTTACTGTCCAGGCTGTTCGACTGTGGAACGCATTACCAGTTGTGGTAAGACGGGCACGATCACTATCATCTTTCAAAAAACTTGTCAAAGATTACTATCTTTCTCACTGAACTGACACATTTCTGTGGATAATTTACCTATTTGTATGTACTGGTATTTTAATATATATGTATATATCAATATATTATATATATTTATCTTCCAATGTATGTATTGTTATTATATTATTTATGTATGCATATTTGTATATATATATATATGTTTATATAACATAATATGTGTATTTATTATTTGTATTACTTGAAATATTATTAAATTAATTGTACTTATTTGCAACACTTTTCCTTTCTAAGCAAGTTCTATCCTTTACACTTTAGACTGCCCTTTATCTATCCTATTTTTAAATCCATCCCATGGTTGTCTGTAAGACATTGCCTTTCGGCGATAAGACCGCCAATTGTACTTTTTATATTTGTGATTTCTGTTTGTATTTGTTTTCCTTTTGTGTGCAATAAAGTGTAAATAAATAAATAAATAAAAATAAATATTTTACTACCAAAGTACTAAGATGTGGTAATCGCATTCCGCGCGTGGCTATTTTTACTACGCGCGGCATAATCGACTGCAGCCAGGCCGGAGCGACGAGCGATACGTCCTCCCTCTAGAAGGCCTTGCGGCGCGGCGGTCTGATTTGATCCACGTCGGACAGCGTGTTTTATAGTGGTTTTTTAAATATTTGTAGAAAACATGAAAACTAATTTTGTTGAAATATAAAAATGGTAATTGATTGATAAGATGTTCTTCTATTGTATGCAATTGCTATAAAAAATTATGTACGATAAGTTGGTGAAAAAAAATATGTTCTTGACGAGAGTTTCTGAATAATTTCGCATTGTTTAAATTTTTATTTTTCAGTAACTAAACACAAAAAGATTATTTTTCTCAGCAAAATCCCTCCATAAGGGTCTTATTAGTCTGATAATATTTTTATTTTCATCTTATATTTAGTGGTTTCGGATATCTTAAGATTCTAAATTGCCATTTAAAGCCTAAATAACGAAACTTGTGTTCAGTAATCCGTATAGTACTCACAAATTAGCCATCAATCTATAATGTTTTCCACCAAAATCCCTAGATGACAACCTTTTCTAAAATTAGTAATAATTATTTTTCCTTTAAATTGTTTATTGGTGGCTATTAACTCATTTGAAAAGTCCTGTTTTTAAGCCAAAAAGCGCGTGCAGGGTATAAACGCTCTTAAAATAAGTACAATGTGTCAATATCACCCTGTATATTTATTTTTTTCATTGTTAAAAATGGCGAGGCGAGCATACCCTTCGTCTGTGCCTTCGTCCGATGGTAACCGATACGATCACTCATAAAACACACATTACAAAGCAATACTTGGCCTTCCAATGCGCTCGCCATCTTGAAGCATAAGGTGTTAAGTCTCAATATGTCCAGTTACTTTTTTTATATAACATTAATAATTATTATTTAGCAAGAACCATAATTATAATAATATACTCCACAAAAAAGATGATATTTAAAAACATATTATAGCAAAAAAATCGGGTCTTTTTTAGTTGCATTATGTGTTTAGTTACTTAAACTAACAATTAGCTTCGTTTCTGATATATCCGATATAAGTCCCTCAAGAATCTTCAATACGATATTTGAAAGAATTTAAAGTTCAGTGACTTTGTATGGTAATCTATAGTTATATGGTTTGTCTTCCTGGTTAATTAAAATTAAGCCGAATATTCGTATTTATATCAGACAAAACTCGTCCAACTGCAATTCCAGGCCTACACTCCAATCAAGAGTACGATTGAGAAGGGTTAATCTATAATACATCACGGTGACCCATTGTTATTTTGCGGAGTTTATACATACTTACTTTATTGGTAGCCACGTCTTGTCCGTTACTAACAGAACACAATATATTTTAATATACATATACACTGGATAAGATTGCGCGATAAAACGCTCTGGAGAAAATAATAAAACTCGTACAATTTTGAGTCATATTATATGCCTCAATTCTTACATTTAGAATTTCACCGATTTAACATATAATATAATTGTATAAAACTTATCGATATCGATAACAGTTCGACTTACAACACTAAGGAAGAGTCGTCAGAAAAGCCGCAACATGGCTACAAGTATGCCATTCCAACCAATAGCAGCGCTCCTTTGGGAACGCGACCGTTTCTGATTGGTGAATTACCAGGAATATTCCAGAACATCCTCGTGACGTCGAGTGACGCACCACGCCCGCATATAAACTCCTAGCACCACCCGCCAGCCGTATTATTTTGTGCAAAGAAGCCGTCAATCGCGCACCTTTGTTTGCTGAGCTTGTTCTGTGAACAAGTAACTGACTGAATTTAGTGATAAATTACATAGGAAATACAAAGTGAGTACATTTTCTTTATTAATATAATATTCTATGTTTATTAGAATTACATAATAAGAAGTTGCCAAGTTTAGTGAGGTTTTTGGAAATTATCTTATCACCACGAGGTCCGCGGCGGGAAGTTCCATGAGCATCGTTTTTATTGATATATTAACTGATTCATGTACTGTAGAGTATTTTAACTCATATTATATATAATATTGTTTAAAATTCTGTTTGATATCGTCAAATATTTTTGATTTTTTCCGTCTGATACTTTGTTTTTGTAAGAACTCCCACGTGGTACTCGATCGTTAGTCCTTTAGCCTCCTTGTAAATTTCGAGGTCAAAGTACTATTGAACCATTAATATTTCAATTCATTTCTATTTAAAACCCTGGGTGTTTGCATTCATGTCTAAAAATCCACAAATGCGACTCGTTCGAGAAGGTTCCACTCATTGATTTTTTTTAACCCGTAATGGCTGCCGCGGCGTTTTAGCATAGACAAACCGGCTTAGGTTTTGCCGGTTTTATTACCGTTGTTAAAAACTTGTTTTTGTAATGATGTATTTGACTAATAAAATGTTTCTTTGCGGCAGATGGCGAAGGCACCAGCAGTGGGTATTGATTTGGGTACGACCTACTCGTGCGTGGGCGTGTTCCAGCACGGAAAGGTCGAAATCATCGCCAACGACCAGGGCAACAGGACCACACCTTCCTATGTTGCCTTCACGGACACCGAGCGCCTCATCGGTGATGCTGCCAAAAACCAGGTGGCGATGAACCCTAACAACACAATTTTCGGTAAGTTTATTCCCCAATACATAGTCCTTGGATAATATTTGCATTTACCCTCATCGGCTAAAAATGCTTAACAATTCTACTTAAAACATTATCGAGAATACATATTTGAATCCGACAATGCAATCAGTTTGTATATTGCATTTCGCGCGTCATTGGTTGTTCTATGAGTAATAAAAAAAACATATTACTAACAACGATCGCAAACTTCGGTTTCGTGTTTCCTGCAACGCCTTATCGATCGGCATAATGGCGCAACCTTGCATTGTCTCATGTCTGGACATAAATGCGTGTGTCCACCTGTACCGCGCATGCAGTGGACGGGATCGATACCGGCTATCTGGGTCGCGACCTTACGTCTCGCATCTGCGCAAACCCTATCTGTATCGGTAATTCAAATTCAATGTAGGGTTAAACTAGTTCCTTTGACGCCCGCGTTGGTTGGCGGGGGACGAGGCTATGTATGTTATCGCGACGCTACTTCAGCAATGTCGCAATGACAATACAATACAAAAGGTACAATGGGGTACAAATACAAAAGGTACAATGGGGTACTTACTACTTTCCGGGTCATGATTGAATTAAAACTTAACTCAGAATTATCTACAGTACAAACAAATCTTTACTAAGAAAGATAACAATAATGGGTCGTGGTCTAGAATAGGTTGGCACGATTTGAGGAGTAAAAACTATCAGAGGCGGTAGGGATTGGGTCCCAGATTATATGTTTTCACTGTTATTACAAGGTAATGCATAGTTTTCGATAAAATAATTAAAATAGTTACTAACCTCAAATCACATATTCGGTAAAACGGAACGTAATTATGGGCGATTGACAGTCGTATCAATAATAACATGTCAAATATATTGTACATAGTTTATAATTAGGTGAAACGGAACGTAAATACGGTAGATTATAAATAATTTATGAATGTTCTTTTGCTTTATTTGTTTTATAACAACCTTGTTAAAAGTTAAAACACATTATGTTCCGATGGAAGCTTACGGATAAAATAAGTCGAATTTGTTCCAAAACTGACTTAATTTTTTTGGGGATCTTTTTATGAATGCTTTTTGTTTTATTTGTTTATTAACAACTTAGAAGATATGTTCCGGTGGTAGTTAGTATTACACCTTTGCGGGTAAAATAGGTCGACGTTGTCCCAAAACCGACTTCGAGCACCCCTACTTCACGTAGACTTTTGGGTACAACCCCTAGTGTTTATAAAAAGCCGGAGGCGCGGAGGTGAGCGTGGGTGCCTATCCTTTGTTACGCAAGGGCGAAGGGGCTGCACTTCCCGCAGCGCCGGAGACGTTGCAGAAGCAACTTTTGTTTTGACAACAAGTATTTTGAGGTTAGGTTACTTTAATTGGGTTTTCTCAGGAATGGTGCTTTACCTTTTCATGGGAGTAGTACCCGGGTCTTAGGGCACTCCCCCCTACCCCCTCCACCCCCTATCTACCTACAATTCGTGCCAACGTATTCTAGACCTCACCCCAATAATGTTTTGGATAGCAACATGAAAATATGTCTCGCGCCGAGACACTATTAACACGTCCCAGTTACGATCATTACGTAACTTCAGTTAAAACAATACGTTTAGCGAACATAGTCTAGTGATTTATTTAATGGATCTTACAAACGTTTCACATTTATAGGTTTGGAACTTAGTTAACAATGAAAATGCAAATTAAAATACGTTGATAGATTTTAGCCTAATGGGCGTAGACGATATAGTAGGCGTCGATGAATCACTGACTGCCAATTGCCAAAATTTCGTTGCCGGTAGTACCGTTGCAGACTGGCTTTGTTTATCCATGAATTTATCATGTTGATACTGTGCGTCATCGTATTGTAAGGTCAGCGGTTGCTTAAGTAAAATGAAGAGCGTGAATCAAGGTAAAAAAGTTGTTAATCAACTCGATGCTCCCGCGATTGTACGATTTAGAATACTAGGATTCATATTATGATACATTGTATTGAAACAAAGTTAACATAGTTTATATTACGATGATTTCTTCGCTACTATAGCTGATTTCTCAATAGAAGTCGTATTGAATTAAATTACAAGCTAATTTTTACATGTTTCTGATGAAGTGGTGAAAAGTTAAAAAAATTTATGATGATACCCAATATACTAGACTAGAGTCTCTGAACATATTGAATGAAAAAAATAATCTGAGGATATTTTATTAGTCTTTACTTTTGATTGGCTGAACGATCGTGTCTACAACCGTCTTTTCGTTTGTTACAGATGCTAAACGTCTTATCGGACGCAAATTCGAAGATGCCACCGTACAAGCCGACATGAAACACTGGCCCTTCGAGGTTGTCAGTGATGGAGGCAAACCAAAAATTAAGGTGGCTTACAAGGGTGAAGACAAAACATTCTTCCCTGAGGAAGTCAGCTCTATGGTGCTCACAAAGATGAAGGAAACCGCCGAAGCTTACCTCGGCAAAACGGTGCAGAATGCAGTAATCACGGTTCCAGCGTACTTCAACGACTCGCAAAGACAGGCCACCAAAGATGCCGGTACCATCTCTGGCCTGAACGTTCTCCGTATTATCAACGAACCGACCGCTGCTGCGATTGCGTACGGCCTTGACAAGAAGGGTAGTGGAGAACGAAACGTACTGATCTTCGATCTTGGTGGTGGTACTTTCGATGTGTCCATCCTGACCATCGAGGATGGTATCTTCGAAGTAAAGTCCACCGCCGGTGACACTCACTTGGGAGGTGAAGATTTCGACAACCGCATGGTCAATCACTTCGTTCAGGAATTCAAGAGGAAATACAAGAAGGACCTCACCACCAACAAGAGGGCGCTTAGGCGTCTTCGTACCGCTTGCGAAAGAGCGAAGAGGACTCTGTCCTCGTCGACCCAGGCGAGCATTGAAATCGATTCCCTGTTCGAGGGCATTGACTTCTACACCTCTATCACCCGTGCTCGTTTCGAGGAGCTGAACGCTGATCTGTTCAGGTCTACGATGGAGCCCGTAGAGAAGTCTCTCCGTGATGCAAAGATGGACAAGTCCCAGATTCACGACATCGTGCTTGTGGGCGGTTCCACCCGTATCCCCAAGGTGCAGAAGCTCCTTCAAGACTTTTTCAATGGCAAGGAGCTTAACAAATCCATCAACCCCGACGAGGCCGTCGCCTACGGTGCTGCCGTACAGGCTGCCATTCTGCACGGCGACAAGTCCGAGGAGGTGCAGGACCTGCTTCTGCTCGACGTTACCCCGCTGTCGCTCGGTATCGAGACCGCTGGCGGTGTCATGACTACCCTTATCAAGCGCAACACCACCATCCCCACGAAGCAGACTCAGACCTTCACCACCTACTCCGACAACCAGCCTGGTGTGCTCATCCAAGTATTCGAGGGTGAACGTGCCATGACCAAGGACAACAACCTCCTCGGAAAGTTCGAACTTACCGGCATCCCCCCCGCGCCTCGTGGCGTGCCCCAGATCGAGGTGACATTCGACATTGACGCCAACGGTATCTTGAACGTATCCGCGGTAGAGAAGTCCACCAACAAGGAGAACAAGATCACCATCACCAACGACAAGGGCCGCCTCTCCAAGGAGGAAATCGAGCGCATGGTCAACGAGGCTGAGAAGTACAGGACCGAGGACGAGAAGCAGAAGGAAACCATCCAGGCCAAGAACGCCTTGGAATCGTACTGCTTCAACATGAAGTCCACCATGGAGGACGAGAAGCTCAAGGACAAGATCTCGGACTCAGACAAGCAAACCATCTTGGACAAATGCAACGATACTATCAAGTGGCTGGACTCCAACCAGCTCGCCGACAAGGAGGAGTATGAACACAAGCAGAAAGAGCTTGAGGGTATTTGCAACCCCATCATCACCAAGCTGTACCAGGGTGCCGGCGGCATGCCTGGCGGTATGCCCGGAGGCATGCCTGGCTTCCCCGGCGGAGCTCCCGGAGCCGGAGGCGCGGCTCCCGGTGGCGGCGCCGGACCTACCATCGAGGAAGTCGACTAAACATTCCAAGTGTAACATCTCAACTGCGATATCTTACGCCTTCTTGATGATTCGAATAAAAGTTTCAACTTATAAATTCTTTTTATTTACACCCAAACAAAGTATCAATGAATCGCCTGACGCGCATAACTTGTCTAGTATTGGTATATTGCGTATTTTCATTTTTTCTAATTGTACTTTGTCGTATTTGTGACTAATTAAATGGAATCGTGATTCATCCAACGCTATTTTACACGAAAGTAGTGTTTACATAGAAATCATGTCGAGTCAGGGGTTAACGCCACACTGCTCTAGTAGGCCGACGACCCGTGCTCCTCCCTTTACAGAAAACCTACATTTCAGACGTGTGTCATTTGTGTCGTACTCTATGACTAGATTTTTGATCATAGCATGACTATACACCTGAGATTCATAATTCATTTAATCTACGACGCCGCTCATTAGATGCAGTAGGTAAATTATTTATAAGTAATGATATACAAACGAAATGGCTTCGTAAGTCATTATCGATAGTACGTGCGTCATCAGACTATACGTAGGAATTTAGATCGTTATGCAAAGCACTAGGTCGCTGGCGTAATTCAAGATATGATTTAAGTATTTACCATAATCGTAATACGACGATGTGTTTGGTTTCGTATTTTGATACATCTACTAAATGAATTACCTTCATTCATACAATTCTTTGCAAAAGCTGTAACTATTTCGAAATAAATGCGGTCATTGTAGTTGGAATTTCATCCTTTTCCATATTATTGTATGAAGAAGCGTTTTGCAAAATATATTTTTCCCGGCTTAAATTACACAGGCACGAGGCAATGATTATTATAGCCATGAAGTGTTACGACAGGGTCGATAAAGAAAATAATGGTTGTTGAAATTCATACTTGGAAACACAGCTTGGAAATATAAATCATTTGATTGAATATAAAATGTGCTACTATAATTCGCTTGCATGTACAACATCTTCACATGAGTTAATATCATGTTAATATGGTAAAGAGAGCGAGAGAGCATGTTAAGAATTTTGTTAAGACGTCTGCATGTTTATTTCGGTGGATATATTTATAGCAATATTCTTATAAATACTACACGAGCGGGGTTGAAAATAGAGTGAGAATAGCTGGCAACAGATAAAAATGATACATATTGCGATGATTTTGATGATCGAGAAACTACTGGAGGTTGTGTTTGCGGATAGACGCCAAGAATTTATAAATATAAAGCTTAGTAAAATATCTTTCGCTCAGCTATTAAAGATCGTGCATAAAAAATCACAACTTATGTTTTCGCGTCCGATTTAGAGCTTTTTTATTCCGATCCGATTTAGAACATTGCTTGAATGATGTGGGTAGGTTCCGTTCAACCGTAGTCATTAAAATCACGAGGACGCACTTTTTAAGTAGGTACCTCATTGAAATTACCATTTATTAACGGAAAGAAATATTTTATTATAAGTTGGTTTAGCTGAACTCGTAATCAAATTGAAATATTACATAAATATTTATTATACCTACCTATATTAGTCACAACAAACCCATTTGGGTATACAGTTGCATGTTGAAGGTTAGATTTTCCTTCCTGAATAGAATAATCTCGGTGCTTGACGAACAGTATTATTCCATCGCCACATAACTACAGACAACTATTGACGTACCTATTTTAATTTACTTGCATTACTTTTTATTTTCTAGTTCCCTTTAATTTATACATAGAACTAATCAACACGGGCACTACTGTTTGCCGATTCATCCTCATTTCTGATAAATTTATTAATTGCTTACTTTAAATGAAATCTTTAAATTCAGATAAATAAAGCAGAGAACCCATATTCTTTTTATGTATTTTATTTAGTTTCCCTTAATGTTTAGTCATTGCCAAATGAAAATAGAATTTTCATCGTCCTATTAAATGCAGTCTAGATTCATCGAATTCCTGCCTATTTATCGGGTTGTCCACTATGTCCGTGAATTTTTCATGAATATAGTTCACAATTCCTGATAAAACTATATGAATGGATGAACTTGGATCTTCAATTTTTGTTTGTAGGAGGAAGATTCGTTTATTTGAGGAAAGAAACTATAGGTTTTACATTTCGTAAAGTCCGTGCCTGGATGAAATGAACTCGAAACTAAACTAGGTAGGTATATCTAATTTATTTTGCTATGTCCTACCAAACACGCCCTTATAGGTATCTATGTCAATAATATGGGCACTAGAACGTGTAGGCTGTAACTGAGCCGGACATCGAATCCACTAATCTTATCATATCTCCGATAACAGCTACACAAGAGTATTGTGAGCTCAGAGCTAGTACTTTGTATAGTATGGGAAAAGCATTAAATAAAGGCGCATATTATACAAACTGCGTATTGGATTACTACATTAAGTAGTTAAGTTATTAAAAAGCCTAATTTTAACTTATCATGGCCTTTAGGCGTAGATTAGGAGAATCGACGAACTCACGTTTGATTCCTAGACTTAGCCCGTGTTAAAGTAACTGTTTTTGTAGTTTAACTGGTTTGTCAAGGAAAACAAGCATTGGCTCAAACAAAACTAAAAAGTTGGTTAGTTATATTTCTAAAAAGTATAATTTAACTCTCCCCGTTAGGGATTTGTCTCCTCGCCACACTTTCGTTTGTGAAATCTACGCGAGCGTTGTGGGCAGGTGGATTATCTTTGGCGTAGGAAGTAGGAAGGGGAATAGCCGTGGAACGTAACATATGAGTAGCAAAGGCGTATCATACATAACGTGACCATACGTCCCGCTTTCGCCGGGACAGTCCCGCTTTCAGGGAGTCTGTCCCGGTGTCCTCAGCAAGGCCGACATAGTCCCGCTCTTGCAAACAGACCAAACGATAATTTAAAATGTATTTCCCGCTCGAAATGCTTTACCGAACTACTACTGAAAACCGTGGGGTCGTATTATTCCAGCACTTTCGTACAAACACATTCGTACAACAAACACAACATCTTGATTTAACAAACATTTCCACAATTATTGAGTAGATAATTATGTTTTATTTATTTAATTCCACGGAAGTCCCGCTCTGGCACAAAAAATAAATGGTCACGTTAATCATACATCGTTCTATAATAAAATATCTCATAGAATAGTAAAATGAGAAGTATGCAATCCATTTACATACCATTGAGTGCAGCGTCACAGTCACTTTAGAATAAACAATATACTTACTTACTTATAGTTAAGTAATAAGTTAGTTGAGGATGTGAAACTGACGTCTTTTGGTTAAAAACTACAAGTCGGTGTGTAGAAATTTATGTGTGTGACATTGAAAAGGTCACCGGCTGAATAAACTACATCACAATTAATTATTTTTCTAGAAACCGTATGGGTTTTAATATAAGTAATTATTTATCTATTCCATACTACGCATTGACGTCTTGAAAATGTTGATTTTGGCTTTGTACCTACTGAGGAATTGAGTCTCCCATCATTATCTAGGTAATTGTAGCGTTCTATTTTTTCGCTTGTAGACATCCTGATTAGTCTTGGGCGACGCCACGTTTAATAGTTCTAGAACACGGAACGGCGACTGTATGGCTGACTGATTGTGAGTTCCTAAGGTTATCATTTACGTTTAGCTGGTTACATGCATTGTTATCATAGATATTGCCTTAGATTTGGTACAAAATTACTAAGACAACAAAATGACTCGACTATTTTATTTTTGGATGAAGTGTCATTAGTGGTAGATCTACATTTCTTTCTTGAGCCAGGGCACCTAAACTTCAGCCCCGGGCAATACGAAACACAAACTCGCGCAAAGTGAATCGTTCCATGTGGTAATCGAAACAAGGACCTTAGGACAACAACCATTCATATTAGTGTAATATCTATACACATATATAGATATTCTAGATCTAGGTATATTCAACGGGAGATTAAATACTACTCGAAGCTGCGATGAGTGACGACGCAATGTTCTCGAGGTGGCGGAACAAAGATTAATCGGTTGGACATTGACCTCGTGCGTTTTAATAATAAATGTATTTCTTAAATAACCTGCGTATGTGTTATTGAGAATTATTGTTGAATTATCATCGCTTTGTCTATTTTTGGCGCCATACAGAAGGGTGAAGCGTGAACTGTTTTGTACCGCACTGAAATTTTAAAATATCATAGTTTTGGTTGACTATTTCAGTCAGTAGAAATTACATTTTCGTTTAGTTAGTTCATTTCCGTGCGAGTAATTCCCTTGTCTCATAATTCGAGCAAAACTTTATCTTTGTTAGTTACCCATAGTAATTTTTAGTACTGGATATGGATATACTACTGTGGTACTGGATAGCTGGAGTAAATCTTTGCGCTCTGTATATAAAAACTTCCCGAATACCTCCAATTCATTATAGATACAGCCAAATTCGAAATCTTTGATATATTACCTCAACGCCCAGCTTAGTTCTGTACTCTAATAAATGGCTGATACGTATACACACCATAAAAATAGACTTCAAGTTTGTGGTTAGATATTTATATCAGGATGACGACCACAATACGCTGGAAACAGGAGCTGCTATTGAGGCTCAGGCAAGTGTGGCAGCTTCCGGGATCAGCTTCCACACATCAAGTTTTGAGGCGCATTGTTTTAATGAGGGAATGTTGTTTGCCAGCGTTCTATTGGACAGCGTCCAGAAAAATATATACCTACCTATATTTTTTATTGCAATGAATGACAAGACGAGCATACCTTTCGCCTTATGGTAAGCGATACGACCACTTATGAATAGTAGCAAAACCAAACAACCCCTTGAATTACAAAGCATTGCTGGCATTCCACTGCGCTCGCCATTCTGGGACATAAGATGTTAGTTAAGTCTCAATATGTCCAGTAGTTACTCTGGCTACAATGTTCTTCAATCCGAAACCCAACAGTGCATTTAAAATGCTGTTTGGCGGAATTATGACTTCTTTACTCTTTACTTGTGTGATATAAAATAGGTATCAATAAATGCAGATAAGTATATTCACTTTTATTATTTGACGAGAAATGCCGCCAACAGTGACGTTCATTGATACCGACGCGACGGCTTATAACAAGATTGCTAGGGTATCTCGGGCGAGATTTTTTGCGACGTCCTTCTACCTGCCTCATATTTACCATCCAAATTCTTGCAAACAGCAACGTACAAAAAAATCAAATGACCTGCGGCGCCACCTTATCTTTGACATCCTGTGTGGTTTGGTGGCATACTATCCAAGTACCGCTATTACACATTTAAATTTGAAATTTTGCTTATTGGTCATAATACAGGGTATATCAAGACTGCTACCGAAAACGAAGCCGTGGTGGTAGTTTAAGCGACTTCAGACACAATGCAACAGAAAATGTTGCAAAAAAAGCGACGATTTTATTTTGTTATTTTTTTCATATGGTCGTTTTCGGGTGGTAAATACATTTCTATTCCTAAAATAAATAAATATATAACACCCAACAGTCACATACATAGTAACAAAGATCGAGTCTTGTGTCGTGGGTTTCAGGAACTACGAGAGACTTTTCGGTCTCACAAATAGGGAATGCAAATCTCGCGAGATTGGGGCTAAAGCGAGATCCCGCGAGTTTATGAATACAATCTCGCGAGATCTCGCCATTTCGAGATCTCGCGAGATTAGTAGTTTAGTATTTTGTTTTTGCATATAATCACACTATTATAATAAATTAGGAAAAAATTAATAAATATAAGATAAACATTTATTTTCACGAATTTTTTAAATAGACTTTGCATCAAACATTGTTTGACGTATCTAGTGGAGTGCCTGGAGCATTAAAAACCGTAAAACCTCGGATTAGAGTTATAGTGAATGGATTAGTATGATTGATGTGGGATATTGTTTTTTAAACTATAAATTGCAATGTTTACCCAAAAAAAATCTGTGCACTCCATTTTTTTATTATTTAAACAAATTATTACGAAAAATTAATGTTGGACCATATATTTTCACTTTAAACAGTATTTTTTTATTTATATGTTAGATCTTACCTGAGTAGACATATAGGAACATTTTTCAAAGATACCTGTGTATAAACATAGCAATAGGGATCTCGAACAGAAGAACGTGGAGGGGAGTGCGGAGCGACAGCTGTTATGTACAATGGAATTTCTCAGCCAGTTTAATTATAAATGAAACGTAGTCTATTGTGCACATTTAAAAAAATAAGGTAATTAATTACGACTAATGAAAAGAAAAAAAATATTAGTACAAAATCTGTTTATTTAAATATATTACATTGTTGTCTACACCAAATATTTTCTTCTACTTCATCTATCTGTATAATAGGTGAAGTATTGGAACAACTATTTCCGCTACACTGTAAACATGCTACTCTGCAGTATAAACCACTTTTTCGGCATCCACGCGCAGCTCCACGTCCCTTTTTTGTAATTACAAAATAACATTTGCAATAAATTATCCGGAGCAGGTAATTGATTCATTGATATTGGGATGTACATGTTGCTGGAATACTTGCATCCCCAATTTTCAATAACTACGCCATTTCTTAGCCATATCTGAATTTGTAGGTACACTCTTTTAAGGTGCTCAAACGCTGCATCTGTTGTTGGAGGCAGTGATGACAAAAGAACACTCGTATTTTTGGCTGTTGCTTTTATTTAAGAATCGAACCTCAATGTATTTAAAGCATGAGTTTTAGATGGAGATGTAGATGGAAGAGATATCTTCTGAAACTATAACATTATCTTTTGATTCCAAATTCATTGCTGTCTCAACATTTTTTTATGAAAATATGAACCCAGGTGTATACATATTATGCAGCAATTTTTTATCAGCCATGCTGCTAGCCGTTGGTTTATCCATTGTTCGAAATCTAATAAAAAAACAATTAATAATGAATTAATTGTTTTTTATGCGTGGAGCTGCGTGTGGATGCCGAAAAAGTGGTTTATACTGCAGTGTAGCATGTTTTTTTTCGCGTCCACAGAAGAAGAAATGGCCGATTTATTAACACGTTTGGAACGATGCAGCAAAGACTTTGACCTCACAATAAATAAAGAAAAAACCAAAATAATGCTAGTCGACCGTTCAGAGACTTTTGGGAACACAGAGATATTTGGGGAATACGACACCATAGATCAGTTCTTATATCTCGGCTCTGTATTAAACAACAGGGGTAACTTTGAACCTGAGATACGGCGACGCATCGGAATGGCCAAAGCTGCAATGACTCAACTTGAAAAGGTATGGAAGGATAGCAACATATCTAATAGAACAATAAGAATAATTGACACTTTGGTGATACCGATCTTTCTATACGGTTGTGAATCCTGGACCGTCAAAGCAGCAGATAGAAGGAGGATAGATGCGTTTGAGATGTGGTGCGCAGGATATTAAGAATACCGTGGACGGCACATCGAACCAACATATCCATCTTAAAACAAGTGCATCTCGAAGGAAGACCAAAACTTTCTGCAACTTGCCTACACAGAACATTACAATACTTCGGACATATCGCTAGACGCGAACCAGACAACTTGGAAAAACTGCTCATTGTTGGAAAATTGGAGGGAAAAAGAAGACGAGGACGAACTCCCAAACGATGGGTGGACCAGGTTGCCAATGCACTAAAGGTTGGGGACCTTAATGCAGCATGACATCAAGCAGAGGACCGGTGCCGGTGGAGAGAGGTCATCAAGACAATTAAGAGTCACGATCCTCAATAATGAGGGACCGACTGAAGAGAGTAGCATGTTTACAGTGCAGCGGAAATAGTAGTTCCAATACTTCACCTATTATACAGATAGATGAAGTAGAAGAAAATATTTGGTGTAGACAACAATGTAATATATTTAAATAAACAGATTTTGTACTCATATTTTTTTTCTTTTCATTAGTCGTAATTAATTGCCTTATTTTTTTAAATGTGCACAATAGATTACGTTTCATTTATAATTAAACTGGCCGAGAAATTCCATTGTACATAACAGCTGTCGCTCCGCACTCCCCTCCACGTTCTTCTGTTCGAGATCCCTATTGCTATGTTTATACACAGGTATCTTTGAAAAATGTTCCTATATGTCTACTCAGGTAAGATTTAACACAAAAATAAAAAAAATACTGTTTAAAGTGAAAATATATGGTCAAACATTAATTTTTCATAATAATTTGTTTAAATAATAAAACAAACAAAACATTGCAATTTATAGTTTAAAAAATAATATCCCACATCGATCATATTAATCCATTCACTATAACTCTAATTCGAGGTGAAAACCCCAAGGCGCTCCACTAATCTGTCTATAATTTTTTAATAAACTTCTAAGCAGTAAACTCTGCCATACGTATCTGTCAAACAACAAATGAAAGAAATAAACAGTCTTATCTTCTAATATCAAACAAAAATCTTTTAATAAGACAACAGTCAGGAGTCCGCCCCGTGACCACGAAAGCTGTAAAGTAATCGAAACGTCGGGAACTCAAAAAATTCAACCAAATCCGCGATAAAATCCGTGAATAATAGTTTTATTTCAATAAAACAACCGTTTTTTTATAACAAACAATAACCCAAAAAATATTCGAATGCAATGGCACTCCATCACGTTAGCTAGCAACAACTATTAGTAAACATATCAAATGTTTTTATGCTCGAGTGCAATGAGCAATCTCGTTAAACTCGCGAGATCTCGCCTTTTTTTGGTCCGAGATCAATCTCGCTAAAAAAGGCCGAGATCTCGCGAGATCGAGATTGCATTCCCTACTCACAAACACCCAGACCCGAAAGAAATATTTGTGGGCTGCACAAACATTTCTCTCGGTGCGGGGATCGAACCCGCGGCCTCTCGTTTAGCCGCGTACTGACTAGCCGCGCAGCCTCGCGCGGCAGCCTCAGACGTTTGCTGCGGGACGGTTGCCTCGCGAGGCAGCCTCGATGTGTAAATTTTTTGGATCGAGGCAGCTTCGCGCGGCATGGCCGAGCCAGTTTTGCTCAAGAGAAGTTTTGAGGTAGTACGTTCGGAAAGCTACCGCCACCACTGCCATTCTAATAATTTTACGGCTTGTAAAGTAAAGAAAACGGAAACCTAAACGTTTTTGGATGAAACTATTATACCAAAACAGATTAGATTTTTTTCTTCAAGTCAGCTATTGGAATGTTCATTTTCTAACTTATTCTCCATGCATCTTCTCTTAATCCTCTATTAGTATAATCGGGACATTGCGCATCCCAAAGTCTTCTATATTCACCGTATAGTTGTATTAATTTAAGACACTGTTCTTTATCCATGGCGCTTACCTGCGACGAACAAGCGAGGCGAAACACAACCGTCTTGATTGAGCGCGGCAAACGTACCGAGGCGCCTTTGAGCATGGACAAAAAACCGACAACGCTCGGCTCGGGCCGCGGCACGCTCGGGCGAGGCGGCGCGGCGCGGCGCGGCGTGTGCGTTTGCCTCGGGCGAGGCACGTCCCGACTAGCCGAGGATTTGCTTCGCGAATCGCGCGGCTGGCCTCGCGAGGCTGCTCGGTCAGTCAGTACGCGGCTTTTCACAGGCGGCGTCTAACCGACTGCGCCATGGAGGCTGTCAAAAATATATATAAATAATAATTATAAATAATAGTGTATACCCTTTTATTTATAAAGACTCTAAAGTATAAAAGAGTTAACATTATTATTTTAGCAAAAACTATGGATTTACCACCCAAAAATTATGATTTTAAAAAAAATTTTAGTTGCTTTGTGTTTGTAGCCACTAAAACTACCACCCGGCATCGTTTTCGGTAGCAGTCTTGATATACCCGGTATAGTTTAATTGCATTACGCTGGTTCCGTCTTATATGGCGATAATTCTCGTAAAAGTGATGTAAACATTGACTAAGCTTCGAAATAAACTACCGACTACGTCACCATGAATCACATAAATGTCGAATATTAAACTGAACTCAAGAGCTTAATTTAATACGTTGAATCATTATATTATTGACTATTTATAATTTTATTCATATTTACAACCATTCATAAATAATTTTGCCCACAAACTGGGTGAGCCTGTATTTTAGGAACCCAGTAATATAATTACATTAACATTAAATGAACCAAAATGAATAACAAATTGTATTATAATTTGTTTTATTTGAGATTTCTTTACACTATTTTGCTATAATAGGCTTCGGTTCTGATATTATTTTTGAATCTAGTATAGGTACTAACGCAATGTCTTATTCTCCCGCCTAACAGCCGTGTAAATGTACTGTTGTGTTTCGATTAGAAGGACATTGTAGCCAGAGTAACTACTGGACATATTGAGAACATCTTATGTCTCAGAATGGCGAGCGCAGTGGAATAATGCCAAGCATTGCTTTTAATTCATGGTGTTGTTTGGTTTTGCTACTGGGCATGAGCAGACATATAGCTTACCATGAGGCGTATGGCATGCTCGTCTCGCCGTAAATTCAATTCATTCAATTTGGCTGTATCTATAATAAAAAAACTACCTTGAATTTCGAAACTCGTCAATTCAGTCCAGTCCTCATTTTTGTAAACCTAGTAGACATCTTAAACCTCAGCAGTAGCTTATGCCGTATATAGTGCTCATTTTTGGATACCTACTGCACATAACCATATTTTTATTGATAAATAGGTGATTCCGTAGAAAGTACTTACCTACAGCCTACTATCAGTAACATATCAGTAATAACCTATTATTTCAGCTAAATAACAGCACTTCGTCATCCATACCTGGCGGATGCAGACTACTGATGATATAAAAGAAGTTTCCAGGGAGTGATAATGGCATCAACAAAAGATTACTCACAATATCGCGATAACAAATGAGTCAGTTCTAGAAATGTTATCGTGTTGCTCGAAATCCGCTGCGTGTGAATTAATTACTTACTTGTACTTGTAATATTTTTACATCTCCACATACAATGCCCACTGTAATATTGGGTAAATTCTGTTATGAAGATTGGAATCAAGAGGTTCTAGTCTATACTTACCTTTAATCTTAGAGTATTTATATATAGAGGGAGTCATACATTCGCGTTTTGAAAAACGTAGATATTTTCTTGTTTGTAATGTTGGTAGCGCTCCTATATTAGTGAAAATTGAATTAATTATTTAGCAATAAATTGCTATAAATTCCTTTGATATCCGAAATTATATTTAGCTATTATCCTTTTAAAAGGAGTTTGAGTGAAATTAAATATACCTAAACTATTTATTTTTAAATTTTTTTTTTCAAGTAATTTGTGTATGTTGCACAACCTGTTCAAATGTTAGCCAATAGGAAGGCAGAAAAAGGTGGCCCGGCACCACCATTTTTATCTACGTTTTTGAAGTACCAGCGCTCCCTCTATATATATATACTCTAAGCCTTTAATCAAATACCAGAGCAATATCAATATAACTCAAAATAACGAATGATTCACGCTGTAAAAAGAGCTCTTCAGATAAATAAAAAAATCTAGTATTAAAACCATAAAAATGTATGTGCTATCAAAAATATAATTAGGCACATGTATGTACTTATGTAAGACTCGCAATATACATATGTAAGACACCACTATGTACTCGCAGACAATAAAAAATAACAATAAAATAACAATTTAAAAAATCTCTTTTTATCATTTGACTTAGTCAGTCTATTTTTGGAGCCTACTAGGATAACCAACACTAGCGCTACCTGTATAGATAATGTGTCCACAGATATAGTCCCAGTAAATAAATCTATTATTAATCAGTTAGACTCTGACCACTGTGGACAACTAGTTACTTTTAGATGCGAATTCCAGCAAACTTCCATTGGAAAACTTAATGTTGTTCCGGTAACAAAGATCCGGTTAGATAAATTAAAGAATAATTTGCTGAAAAAATTCAATGTACTAGTACAGGGTTCAGTGTACTAGTAGTGGTAACCCCAATACTCTGTATAATTCTGTATTTGACATATTTTGTAAGGAATTTGAATCAATCTTTACATCCAGATCTGTTCCCACAAGCAAAAAAACTTGCTTCAATAATTGGGCCACTGTTGGCATACACATAAGTAGGAAGAAACTATATGATCTTTATTCTGAAAAAACATATAATCATAGTGAGCATTTTAAAAATTATGTTAAAAATTATTCTAAATTGTTTAAACAAGTGCTATAAAGCAAAGTCATTATACATAAAAGAAAAAATAAAAAACTCCAAAAACAAAATTAAAATGACATGGAGTGTAATTAATAAGGAAACTGGGAAAGCTAAACCTCGTGACACCGAGTTTAGCTTAAGTATTAATAATAAATTAATAAACTCTGATATAGAAGTAGCTAGGGCTTTTGAAAAGTTCTTCACAGATATACCAGTTTCCATAACAAAAAGCTTAAATTCGTCTCCTTCTTTAGCCCATACGTTATTACAGGAACGTGTGCCAGGGTGTGGCGATTCATTTGAATTCCAATCCGTTGACAGTCATGACATTGTAAAAACATTTAAACTTATAAACATTAAAAATACTTGTGACCTCTGGGGAATCTCTACAAAGATCCTCAACTATGTACTACCTATATTAGCTCCTCAGCTAGCTTTAGTTTTTAACACATGTATTAATAGTGGCATATTTCCTGATAAAATGAAACTCAGTAAGATAATATAATATTTTGAATAACAACAAAATTGTTATTATGTGTTGAAAGAAAAACACACAGCGTCGGTATGAAGATGCATTTGTGAACTTACCCTCTTTTCCTGCAATATTGATACAATACTTGTATGTCACCGGCGGTGGGGCGACAATTTACAGGGTATAAATTGTCAGCCACTTGCTCGAGCTTGTCATAGTGCTTCACCAGGAAGATATTCCTGCGACGCTGTGTGTTTTTCTTTCAACACATAATAACAATTTTTTTGTTATTCAAAATATTATATTATGTGTTTACTAAAAACACACAGCGTCGGTATGAAGATTTGTTTGATATCTGCTGGTGACAAACACAAAACGCTATGTGAAATTAAAAGTATATTGTTTATTTGATATATATCATGTACTTAGTTATTAATATCTGATTAGATACATTAAATTATTCTCTATATAACAATACAAATTGAAATCACAAAATATCACTTGATCTCAAGCAATTATGGAATAGAAATGGTAATAATTTTAATCAACTTGAAAATTATCAAAAAGTAATTGTGATCCCGTGGAATTTCTTTCTATTTCTCTACAATAGTATTTTCTGAAGGTGTGCTCAGTTTTCCAATTTCCTCTTGCTAATATATCATCAATAGGATGATTTTCTATCCAACCGGCGGAAGCAACCGCAGATCTGAAGGATCCAGGCGCAGCAGCTATCCCAGCATCTTTTAATATAGATTTTACCCAACCACCAATCATGGTTCGAGAAGCGGGACGTGGCTTACCAAATATTGATATAAATAAATGGTTCAGCCCCTCCTCTTGACTTCTCCTTTCCTCAGTATAAGCAATTAATCTTTTCACCCACGTAACTGGGCAAACTTGAGGGTTTGCATGTTTTAGTAATAACCACCCTGATTGTCTGTGACTAACGGAATCAGTTTTAGAACCGAATACCGGCCATAAAACTATTCTGTCATCAGAGATATATATGTGCGAGGGTGATATTCTTAGTAATGTAAGATCATGCACTCGTCTACCAGATGCTAAAAGTAGGATAGCCGCCGTACGCCGAGACACTTCAAATAGCGTAGTACTCTCCGACGGTCTGGCCAACCAGTCAAAGATTATTTTAGGATCCCAAATCGGTGGTTTAAATTTACTTGGCTGTGCCACAGCTATGGCCTTGAGAACCTGCTTCACCAGAGCTTGATCACCAGCTTGTCCTTGTTTAATCTTGCAAAAGGTGTATACCGCTGACTTGTGCACTAATATTGTACTGTAGGCCAGTTTCTCATCAATATGTAGATGGGCGAGAAATCGAGCTATTTGGTCCAGCTGTGGTTCTTGACAATTTATGTTATTCTCATCACACCATTTAAACCATCTCTTCATCGCTGGATAGTATGTGTCCATCGTAGACTTTCTCCAGCTGTTGCTTAGTAGCAGTTTTTCATTTTCAGACCATGTCTTGGTCTCATTGCTCCACCTCCAATTAACCAGGCCTGTAGAGTTAGCTGGTCTACTTGTGCAGGTGGGTGACCCGTGGCCGTGTCTATTAGACACTCCGAGAGTCTCTCTATGAACACTGGTGGTTCTAGAGATCGTGACTTCAGATCCGCGAGCCAAAACGTTTTCTCCCACAGTGGTGCTATTACAATGTATTTGCCCTTGGCGGTGTTCAGTTGCGCTAAGACTCGTGGGATCAAGTTGGGTGGTGGAAATATCCAGCCCAAGCGAAAGTCCCATATTCGACTGAATGCGTTCTTGAACAGAGCGGCGCCATCTGTGCAGTCTAGCGATACGTATCTGCTGACTACGGCTGTTTCTGCAGACGCGAACAGGTCGACGTCTGGAGTGCCCCAACGACGAAATAGTCGGTTTGTTGCAGTGGGCAGGAGATGCCACTCCGATAACCGCTGTCCACGGGACAGGTGATCGGCTGTGCAGTTGTACCTCCCAGGGAGATAATGAGCTGACAGCGTTATGTTTAGACTGACTGTCAGCTTCAACAACTTGCACGTTAAGGTTAGAAGGCCCAGGGAATGTGTTCCTCCTTCGTTTCTTAAGTACGAGACTAGTGTCCTGTTGTCCGACTGGACTAGAATATGGGCATTCCTCAAATAGCGAGATTGTCTCTGAATCGCTAAATGAACTGCAAATAACTCTTTTAGGTTCGAGTGCCAATTCTTTTGTCTCGCCGTCCAGGTCCCGGACATTAGGATCTCGTTCAGTTGGGCTCCCCAACCTATGTCGGCCGCGTCGGTTGTCAGGAAGTGAGAGTATGGAATCTTGTGCATCACTGACTTGATCTCTACTTTCTGCCGCCACCAATTCAGATCGTTCTTTACAATTTGTGGTATTAAACGACTCACTGTCTAGTTTCCTTTGAAACGTTTTAAAAACATTTAAGCGTGCCGACAATGCAGACGACCTTTCGGGACTACAAAACTGGCGAAGTTTAATTGTCCGAGTATTCGTTCTGTCTCTTTCAATCTGCACGTTTTTCTCATCAAAATCTTTACCAGTGCATCTTTTAATTTTGTTACCTTTTCTCTGGGTAGTGCTATTGTGTTCACCTTGGTATTCCAAGTTATTCCCAAATATTCTAGTTCTTGTACTGGCGTTAAAATAGATTTTGGGTAATTGAGTTGCCAGCCCAGGGATTCTAAGATCTTTACGACTTTCGCAGTCTGGGCGACTAATTCCGATTGAACTTGATGAGCCAAGAGGAAGTCGTCTAGATAGACAAGAACTCGATAGCCTTTGGTACGAAGGATCTGCGCGATCCAGTTTGTTAAAGCTGCAAAAGTATGCGGAGCTGATGCTAGGCCAAAAGGCAGGGAAGTCATTTGTAGCAATTCGCCTTGATAATACATCTGAAGGTAACGACGGTGAGATTTTGCTATAGGTATGTGGAAATATGCGTTGAAAATGTCTATCTTTACCATCCAGTCCTGAGCTTGCAAGAACTCCGGTACTGTGGCATGGGAAACAAGGCGAAATTTCCTTATGTGAACATAACTGTTTAGTCCACGTAGGTCGAATATTGGGCGGAGACCGCCACTGCTCTTGGGAATTAAAAACATTTTTGATAGAAAACCCGGTCCCGATTGTTGTGGTTTTTCCAGCACCTTCTGAATCTTTAAATCTTGGATGACATTCGTCATTTCCAATGAAATTCTTGTGGTGTATCGTCTCAATTGTTGGGTGGAATGATATACCAGAAGAGGCTTCTTTACAAATGGAATGCGAGCTCCCGATACTATCTTTTTGATAAAGGTATTGGCGCCTAGGGCTTCCCATGCTGGTAAAAAAGTTCCTAACCGCCCCCCACGAAAATGGAAATAGTCATTTTTTGTTTTTAAAACGAAAGGAATCATTCTTATTACCGGACTTATGATCTCTTTTAAAACCCTTCTGAGCGGTCTTGGCTTTATTATTGGATCGTAATGGCAAACTGTTCAGGGTGGATTCTGCTGATGTTGAAGGTACTGGTTCACGATCCTGATAACGTCTTTTGACAGTTTTATTTTCTTTAAGGTAAGTAGGCATATTAAGCCATACACCGGTGCCCCCCAAAGATTGTATTAAGGCGGCCAGGGTTTCAATACACTTCGCTCTTTTACCACAAGTCACTTGAAGAATTTCATTGGTTTTTTTAAAGTGCTGCGAATTAGGGCCAAAGAGACTAATAATTTTATTAAATAAATTTTCGGGTGTTAAATCGGAGGGCGCATTATTGGCCCAATTAATAATATCTTGCAAATTCTCCCTTATTAATTCTTTCTGTTCCAAAAGACCATTGGTAAGACCAGCTAGCGTTCGTTCAGTACTAAGCAAGTAATCCTTCCCTTTATTTAAATGACATAGTTCATTATTAATCTTAAGTTCCGTAAAGCCTGGCCTTGCCAAAAGACCTTGCAACGCTTTCGCATACTTTACATCTTTCCAGCTATCCATACCGAAATGTTGGAGTTTTAGTAACTCACTAATGCGATCTGGAGAAGCGGTCTGAATCGACTTATTTGAGTCTGCAATAGTTTCATGTTTACCCAGGTCCAGTCTTGTAGATTTAGGATTCACGAGGAATTCCTCTGGGGAAGACGACGGTCTCCCAGTATCCAACGGACTGGTAAAACTGGATGAGGTTGCATGCGAATTAAGCGGCAAGTGATATTGCAAAAAAATTGATATAAGACTGACCTGATTTATCAGCGCATCAATCCGAGGATCTGAAGTTTCGCAGGTCGAGGAGGTTCTTGCTCTCTTGCGAGGAGGTTGCGAAATTTCTTCTTCAGACTCTGAGTCAGATGTTTTTGTGTAAGCACCCGGTGGCGATACTATTTGTTCATTATCTCCGTGAGAACCCGAATTGTCGTCCTCGGTTGCTTGCGAAATAGTATCCATTTTAACTTAATTATAACTAATTTTAAATAAATAAATAATTATTTAAAACTTGTAGTAGAAATAAGTCGACTGCTCTGCAGGAATTCACAAAACGCTATGACAAGCTCGAGCAAGTGGCTGACAATTTATACCCTGTAAATTGTCGCCCCACCGCCGGTGACAAACAAGTATTGTATCAATATTGCAGGAAAAGAGGGTAAGTTCACAAATGCATCTTAATACCGACGCTGTGTGTTTTTAGTAAACACATAATCTGTATCAGCCCATATACGTCCCACTACAGGGCACGGGCCTACTCTACAATCGAGAATACGATTGAGAGTGGTTAGGCCATATAGTCCACCACGCTGGCCTAGTGCGAGTTGGCGGACTTACATACCACAGAAATTCTTATAAATCGCTATGGTATGCAGGTTTCCTCACGATGTTTTCCTTCACCGTTTTAGTGCGTGGTGATTGATTATCAATACACACATGACTCCGAAAAGTCAGAGGTGTGCCCTGGGATTCGAACCCGCGACCACCGTGAACATGTTGGCAGCCGCGTCTAGTCCGTTTACCAACAGGCCACCACGCACTTCACATAATACCTCTTTTTAAATCTGGTAGTACAGATGACCCCTCTAATTTTAGACCTATATCAGTACTGCCTTCATTTAGCAAAATTTTTGAAAAACTGATGCTTATACAGTTGCAAAGTTATTTTAAAAATAATAATTTACTTCATGGTAAACAATTTGGTTTTACTCGGGGTCGCTCCACCACTGATGCTGGTGTAAAGCTCATAGATAACATATTTGATGCTTGGGAGGATTCTCAGGATGCTTTAGGTGTATACTGTGATCTATCCAAAGCGTTTGATTGTGTTTATCATGATATTCTTATCAGGAAATTGAGCCACTATGGAATAAATGGACTTACTCTTGAACTATGTAAATCATATTTAAACAATAGGGTTTAAAGGGTTGATGTCAACGGAAAAAAATCACATGGATCTGTTGTTACTATGGGGGTTCCGCAGGGCTCAATTCTTGGACCCTTTCTCTTTTTGATTTATATAAATGACTTGCCTTATTTTATAAGGGATAAATGTGAGGTAGTGTTGTTTGCTGATGATACTTCACTGATATTTAAAATTAAACGACATCAATCAATTTTTGACGAAGTAAACCACACTCTCTCAAGAATAGTACATTGGTTTGGCGTTAACAATTTACTGTTAAACAGCCAAAAAACCAAATGCATTCGGTTTATAACACCTAACGTAAAAAAGTGAATGCCAACATTTTTATGAACGGGGATGTGTTGAGCCTTGTGGAGACTACTAAGTTTTTGGGAATCACATTGGATCCTAAACTTCAATGGGGTCCCCACATAACAGCGTTAGCTAAAAAGCTGAGTGCTGCAGTTTTTGCAGTGGGCAAGATTCGCCAATTGACTGACATTGATACAGCTCGATTGGTCTATTTTGCTTACTTTCATAGCCTAATGAGTTACGGAATTTTGTTGTGGGGTGGTGCTGCTGACATTAATACCATCTTTCTTCTTCAAAAACGAGCCATAAGATCTATTTATTCGTTGGGCTCCAGACAATCTCTGAGAGAAAAATTTAAAGAAATAAATATAATGACAGTAGCATCAGAATTTATATTCGCTAATTTAATGTATGTCCATAAGAATATAGAACAATTTCAAAAGGTTAGCGATATTCATGACAGAAATACTAGACATAGAAATAATCTAGTCAGTCATAAGACCAGGCTCCAGAAAATTAGCAAATCTTTTAAGGGTTACTGTATACATTTCTATAATAAAGTTCCCTCTCACATAAAAGCCTTATCTATAAATAAATTTAAATCTAATATTAAACGACAGTTGTGTAATAAAGAATATTATAAAATATAAAATTTCAGAATACTTAGAAGATAGTAAGGCGTGGGAATAAAACATAATATAAGTCCCCGAACCGGATGTGTGTGTACTCTGTTAAATATAATTAAAATAATTATCCCACTTGTGTCACCATAGTTGTAGGCAATTTGAGTACGTCATGCTCGCTTAAATGTCTGTGCTTGCGGCGGCGTCATGTGCCGGGTCGGTCACTTCCCTATAACACGGTTGAGGAGACCGATGGCTGGCACATGCGTCATACTCGTGAACGGGTGCTGCTTGTGTAGACTGGTCTGCTCGATTTGCTTATAATGATAATATTAATTACTTTGTTTTTTTTTATTGCCTTTCATTGCTTTTGCTGAACAGTGTATACCGGTTCCGCGGTCAGGGCGCCCACACTTAACTCAGCCGTACAATATAATTATTATTATGAATAATTTATGAACTGCTCTGAATGTCAACTCCTGTATGATCACTGTATTGTAAACTTATTTTTGAAAAGAGCAACGCTAGAGTTTCTTGCCCGTTCTTCTCTGGCGAAAACAGCCTTGTGAACTGGGTGGTAGTGGAAAAAAAATGACTGAATCTAAATAGTGTATGACATTTTATGGATTCAATAAATATTTTCATTCATTTCATTTCATTCATTCATTTCAATATAAAAAATCTACTAAAAAAGAACTTCGGAAAATACCGAAAGTTTGGTCAGACAGTATGGAAACAACTGTTTCGCAGATTTTACTGGTGGTAGGTCTCTCATATGTGAGAGGCTGCCTGGGTGGGTACCACCGCAATGTCTATTTCTCCCGTCAAACAGCAGTTTAAATGCACTGCTGTGTTTCGGATTGAAGGACATTGTAGCCAGAGTAACTTATGTCTCAGGATGGCGAGCGCAGTGGAATGCCAAGCATTGCTTTGTAATTCAAGGTGTTGTTTGGTTTTACTACTGTTCATTAGCAGTCGCATCGCTTACCATCAGGCGAGCGGCATGCTCGTCTCGCCATTCAATGCAAAAAAAATTAATAATAATTGAACTCTGACTCACAAGTTCTTTATATGCTCATAAAAACAGGAAAACTTGTGAGTAAATTAAAATCCTTGTAAAAAGGTCGCGGCCAGTTCCACAAAAGGTGGTGCACTGGTACTACACGCATGCTCTTATATGGATGCTACTTTCAGCAAACATTCGGAAATGCGCTGAGATTGACCCGATATATTTAACTCCTACTTCCTTCTACTTCCCATTTATAGCGGATATCATTTATTATTTTATTACTAATGCTGCCATTTATGTGCTAATTAGTGCAAATTATATTGTTCATAAAACATTTTCAACATTATAAGAAAACATTACCAGCGAAGTGTGAGTCGGATTTGCGCACCGAGCGTTCCGTAGAAACCTATGTAATGCAAGTAAAAATAAATACTAAACACTGGTACTACTGGTAGGTCTCTCATATATGAAACACCAGTGTAGAAGCACTGTTGTGTTTCGGATTGAAGGACATTGTAGCCAGAGTAACTACTGGACATATTGAGACTTAACATTTTATGTCTCAGGATGGCAAGCGCAGTGGAATGCCGAGCATTGCTTTGTGATTCGAGGTGTTGTTTGATTCTGCTACTGTTTATGAGCTGTCGTATCACTTACCATCAGGCGAACGGCATGCTCGTATCGCTATTAATTGGAATAAAAAAATGTAAAATTTTTTCCTGCTATAAAACGTTATTTGATGTCAAATTTCAGGATTCTGAATTTACGGGGTTTTGATTCCCTTGCGAGTGTCGAAAATTTTCAATATAAGCGGCTGTATCTTTTGATTGCGTTGGCTTAGAAGTTTGATTTTTTCCAGTTCCAAAGGACAGTAGACCTAAGTATTTGATATGAATTTCAGCTGGATAGCTTTACGCGTTCCTGGGAAAAAGGGTCTTGATAGATGGAGGGATAGACAAACGGATAACAAAGTGATCCTATAAGGGTTTCGTTTTTCCCTTTTTAGGTACGGATCTCTAATTACACAATTATAGGAGCAATAGGAACTATGAGCTTAGAGCATTCCAGTATCTCTAATTAATAGATTACCGAACTTGTTTCGGCTAAGATGAGTCTATACTACAATTCGCTTCGAATAGGCTCTGAAACTACTGGACCGATTTGAATTTGATTATAAAGTGCCCAAATATTTTTTTTACAGTCTCAGCCCATATAAGTCCCACTGCATTATACCAGCCTCCTCTACTAACGAGAATACGATAGGGATAGACCATACAGTCCACCACGCTGGCCTAGTGCGGGTTGATGGACCAATCATCAAGGGCGTCGCCAAGAGGGGGCAGGTAGGGGCAGCTGCTCCCCCTAGAGATTAACAAATATTGCTAAATCTAAAGCAACCAAAATCTTTGACTTGGCTTGCCTACTATACGGTATTTTTTTGCATATACCATACTATTGTACAATAATATTGACCGTGTGGGGGCCGCCGTCAAAATTGTGCAAGTTGCAATCGCATTTTTCTCATTCTCCATAATATTTGCCCCCCCCCCCCCCCTCCTGGGGCATCGGCTGGCGACGCCCCTGCCAATCATTATTTTTATGATTATTATAGTTAATTCCTTTCTTGTTAGGCAAATTATTAGCCAGCCATCACTATATTTTTTGTTCATTTGTTATTTGTTTTGCTCTATGTGAGATTTTACTAATTTTCGAACGAATATACTATTTCCATATGGCTCGGGAGTCGGGACAGGTCATAAGGTCATCATAATTATGTAAGGATGTTTTCAGTACGAGATTTGTACAATAAAAGTACCCAATAAATACCGTTGACATTTTATTTTGGCAATGCAAACAGCGATGTAACACAACATTATCCGAAATGGAAACTGACTGTTTTTTTTTATTCGCGACTTGTTTGTGCTATTATAAAATAACGGGACAAATTTACCTACGATTCATTATGACGATTACATAATTAGATCGAATCTTAATCGAACAATACGTCTTTCACTGCTTATTTTTACTATAAAAAACGTGTGGAAGAAATATAAAAATTGTTACACCATCGGCATTTATATCAATAAATTTTACAATGTTTATACAGTGGCAACATTTATTAAATCTTTTTACACGTTCATTTTCTAAAAATGGTTGATACGAACGTTAATATACACACATTTAAAATGAAAATAAAATATATTCATATTTATATAAAACAATCCGTCCTATAAAACACCAGATATGTGCTGGACAGGCAGATTGAATTTGGAGTTGATATCATATGTAGCCGCTGTAAAATATTGCCAGTATATCGAGACATTCAAATTGCTATAAAATAATAAAATATGAAAAATACACAGTAAGACACGTATTATAATCAAGCGCCTAAAATACTATGTATTTACATGACGAGTACAAAATATTTATGTCTATAATTCCGCGAGAACCTTGTTATCATCAGATCCGTATATAAGGCCTGGCCTGAGCCACATCGCTTGCACTCCTATCTAACGCTATACTTAGGATATATGCCATTTAAGACAGCTGTCATGTGTCAAAATTGAATGTGGGCAGTGACATATCCCGTTGAACACACATATTCTGACACACAGCGAATTCTATTTTTTGAGTACCAATAGAATCCTCAGGGTTCTAAAAAAATTCGACGCGTGAAAGATGTGTCAATGCCCTTTTGTTTTGAATCTTGAAACACTACAATGGTTCGATGTCGGACGGTCTCGGCAAGGTATGAAAATCGGTACTAGAATTTTGATTAATATCAAAAACAATTCCAAATCTGAGGTAATGAGAAACATTTAGGCCAACGATGATTCTTTTTCAAGCCAGGAAAGATAAAAACTAATAATATGTTAATTTATTTGTGTACAATTCCATATAGGTAAAGGACGAAAATAGAACGTCAAATTGATGGTCTTTTGTTCCATTATCAGATACAAATATCTCATTGTCAATCTACTATTTTCACATCATATAGTTAAATTATTAATTTTTATGTTTCCTTTCATTGTATCCCCTAAAATCACGTCATGCCATTTTGAAAGCTGTCAAATTTGCAAGCTGTCGCTGAATGTTTTTGTCCAGTTTTGACACATGACTAATAAAATTACGGCCGATTACACTTACAATTAACGGGAAACCAAATATATACCTCGTAATTATAATGTAAATTAAAAATTAAATAACAATCAGGTACTTTCGCGACAACATAACATTTATACATTCCAATTGCTGCCGTTATTTAAATTTAATCTGAAAAGAAAAACTGTTTCATAATAAAATTTGGCTCAAATCCTCCCAGACTTTATATGGGTGTGGACGTGGACTGCAAAGTTAAAATATTTGTATTAATCTATTATCGTATTAACAACATTACATTTATAATTAATTAGTGTTTAATTTGTTCTGAGAGGACTGAGACAATACTAGCGTATTAAACATATAACGAGTTGATTTACAGGAACGATATGATTGATAATGCTGGTCATGTAGAATTAGGTATAGATCGTCTACGGTGTTTTGGTGTGGCGTGCTTGTCATGCTGTTGTCAAATTCATCATCATCATCATCATCAGCCTAAACTGTTGTCCACTGCTGGACATAGGCCTCCTCCAAATTGCGCCATTTTACCCTGTCTTCGGCTTTTCGCATCCAGCATCTGCCAGCGACCTTTCACAAATCGTCACTCCACCTAGCTGGTGGGCGTCCTACACTACACTTACCAAGACGTGGTCTCCACTCAAGAACACGTCTGCTCCAGCGGTTGTCGATTCTTCGATAAATGTGGCCAGCCCACTGCCATTTCAGCTTGTTCACTTCACTTCACTTCAGCGTTGTCAAAATATTAGGCACTATTTTTGTCTTTTCAAATTTTATTATATTGGACATGTATTTTTTTTATATCAACAAAAGGCGAGACGAGCATGCAGTTCACCTGATGGTGACAGAAGAAGACCAAACAAAACCTTGCATTACAAAGCAATGCTGGCATTCCACTGCGCTCGCCATCAGATTTAATTTAATTACAGTAGAATTAAGAGTTAATAAAAAAATCTAACAGAGATTACGACTGTAAATGCTTGTTGTTTATATTATGAAAACATATCATATACAATGCATGAAATAGAGAAAAACAGTTCCTAATATTTTGACATCAGCATAACAACCACGCATTCGTTTCACGCCAAAAAACCGTAGACGATCTATACAATGAGTCCTTCCAACAAATGACGTCATTTTATATATCTTTTACATTTATATACTCGTATTAATAGTTCCGATTTATTGTATATTTTTCTAAGTAATTAAGTAAAGGACGAGGTTGTGACTCTCTTATAACATTTTATGCGATATAATTGGCAAAACACACGTATTTCCCGTTGGATTGCATACAAAATGTGCCGGTTCTTTGAACTCCATATTCCATATTGAGAGGTATATCGACATATTAATGACTTGAATCGAAATATGCATAAATTGTATTAGAGTTGGCAATATTCTATAGTATATTGTAACATACGTGGCAATCATATCGTTCTCTCCCACAATATGACACAGCGCTATCTCACTCTATTTTAGTGCCTTCGAATAGGCACATAGATTTGAGACGAATTTAAATAACATTTTTCTTAATACATTATAATAAACTTTTTTTTACATTACTATCTATCGTTTCTAGAATTCAAAGATTTTGCTGTAGTTTTTAAGATTTTAGACAGATGTGTCCATTGATTATAATAATAATAAATACACACAATTCACATACATAATCGTGACCCCACACCAAGATCGAATCTTGTGTTGTGGGTATCAGGAACTATGAGAGACTTATGGATTTCATAAACACGCAGACGCGAAACAAATGCCTGTGGATCACACAAACATTTGTCTCGGTGCGGGGATCGAAGCCGTAGCCTCTCGTTTCACAGCCGGCGTGTAAACAACTGCGCCACGGTTCTCTATGTATTAGCGCATAGAGATCACATTATTTGCAATTTGGGTGATTCGTTTCAGTTTCACTAAATAAAGTCCAATACAAACAGTAAAAATATTTCAAAAATGATCGTAATATTCATTTTTTTTTATTTTTTTTTATTGCATTGAATGGCGAGACGAGCAAGCCGTTCGCCTGATGGTAAGCGATACGACCGCTCATAAACAGTAGCAATATTCCACTGCGCTCGCCATCCTGAGACATAAGATGTTAAGTCTCAATATGTCCAGTAGTTGCTCTGGCTACAATGTCCTTCAATCCGAAACACAACAGTGCATTTAAGCAGTGTTGTTTCACGGGAGAAATAGACATTGCGGTGGTACCTACCCAGATGGCCTCTCACATATGAGAGACCTACCACCAGTAATTTCATAAAACGATGATTCAAATGGTGAAACTAATTTATTATCAACATATTAACAAAATCTCAATTATTTAAGATTTTTGAATAAATTAGGAAGCTTTAGAATTTTAAAATGCGTTCATCTACTGTATTAGGTCAGTGATACGGATTAGAACCCAATCTTTCTCAATTCTAGAGACGTTCCGAGCCTTGTAAAGGAGTGTATATGGACTGTTACACATGACGGTTGCATTTTCAATATCTTCAACCGTTTATCGTCAGTGAGCACATCTGTCCAAAGCCAACTACATCTGCACGGCGTCACTAGAAGCTAAAGCACTTACATTACAATATCAACATCAGGAATTAACTGGGTCGATATATCTATTGCTTTATGTCTATATGGTGTTTATGTGGGGTCGTCTCGTGCTATAAACTAAACTAGAACAGTTTCAGACACACATTCGATGCTCGCACTCACGATAGTGTCAGTTTGTCCGGGGATCACATCCACGCGATGGCTGGAGAGCCGTCTGAGGATAGCGAGTCCAGGGACCGACGCGAGGTCTTCGTCCTGGCGTGCTGTCAGTAAAGCGACGAGCTCGAGCAAGGCCCATCCACACCTTGCAGTTGTTGCTCCGGGTTTGTTATTAACTGGAAACAGTTTGGATTTGCTTTTACTGTTGTTGTGGACTCTTGGCTGATTTTTTTATGGAGACTCATTAATATTGTAAATTATTTTCTGTCTGGTCATGATTTTAAATTTTGTCACTTCAAACTCTGTCTGTAAGAACTGAATTACAAATTGATTGATTCAAATTGGATTATCATTAATTGAAAAATTAATTTAAAAAATATATGATATCATGATGTAACATCATAATTTTTACTTAACTGTACTCCACAATGCACATCGCAATCACAAGAACAAAAATAGCTATTATAAATGCAACAATATTAACAGCATTTCGTGCTTTATACATCACACATTTTGGGGTTGTGGGGACAAACAAGGGAAAATGCTTTGGCGAGTGCTGTACAAAAAAACGCAATCAGGAAAGACACTTGCACTTAATAAAAGGAACACACTCATTATATTTGCAGAGGTGAACAAACGAGACAATTTGTTAACACATGACCTGGTTGAACTAGACTTACTTGACTGGTAATTTGTGACGCCCGATTTAAAGGATTTTAGTTTTATTACGTTTGCAAGTAGTATTTACTCTTCTATACAAGCGATTTCACGAACAATATGTTGAAAAAAAAAACCTGTTTCTTAAGTTCCATATTTTTGACGATTAGCATATAATTTGGTAATATTGAATATTAACAATACTTCATTAACTATTTACCTTTGACTGATCGTTCGCTATTCTTGAGAGCGACGTAATATGCCAATGTTTTCCTTACACAAGGGCTTTGTATTTGTAGTTTACTTGGAATTATAGTTACTAAAATCGGGCGTCGCTCATGCTCCACAAATACAAGGAAAGGATCATACTTCTCTAATTTCACATACAGACGGCAGCAGTCCATCTGTGGAGTTGTTGGGCGAGCGCGGCGACGGAGTGGGCGCGTGTTTGGGCATGTCCCGGCCCGCCGACATCTTGTCGTGCAGCTGGGCCAGCCGCATGCTCATCTGTCGCCGTTCCTTCTGTTCCCTCTCTCTCTCCCACCTCTTCGCGCTGTAGCTCCTTATCGACGATGAACTGCTTTGCACCGAGCTTAGACTTGGACGTCGCGAACCTGTTGGAAGGTTACCATATATTTCTACTGTTCTATTACGGTTTCTGCTGCCCTGGTAAACTTGGGTAGTAAAACACAATTCGAATTTCATTTTTTCTCCCCTGTTAATTTTGAGTAGACTGGTGAAGTATTTCGAATCAGAATTTTGGTCATAATTTTACCACGACGGCAGAAATTGTTTCGTGATTAAAAACAAAACAGTGATTTGTAATGTTGAGTGTGAAAAGCGTATTCAAATATACTCATAAAATATAAATTTATAGATATCTGAAATATTGGAATGCTTATGCCTTATTATCACTTACAGTTATATCAACAACATTCTCGATTTACAATAATGCATATAAATTACATATTATTACATAAATAGAGCTGTTATAGCAAGCTTATGTATCATAATAAATGCAACTGTAAAATGCAAGTATTATAACATTCTTAAATACTAAAGTGAAACTTTAAAGTAATCAAATTAATGAACTCATAATTGAAATAAACGGTATGACTGTGAGAGAAGAAGAATAAATATAATTGACAGACCTTTTAGTGTTTCCTGGGTACACAGCTACATTAATACTTTTCAAGAGAATAACTGAAGGACGACAAATTTCTAGTATTTAGTATTTGGATCTTCTGATATTAAGAAATGTGTCAACCTTATTCATGGATTATGGAGACAGTACTGTCTGGTCATGGTTGTCATGATATATTTCTAAAGGTTTCTTACCTTCAAACTTCAATTTTAAATATTTAGACACTTTTGTTCACGTTATCGTCTCCTAGAATCGATACATTGATTAAGAGTTATCCATCATCATAAGCGTGTCATTAAGAGTATTGAAAATTTGTTGAATATGGTTAAGTTTATTCGGATTCTTACACGTATTCTATGTAGTCCATTTTAGAAAATATAAAGGCATTTGAGTACCTTGATAATCGTCATAATTAAGTGTAATGCAACGTTAGAATCTTTCAATATTTTATTAGCCGTCACCTCATAATTTGAGAGCTTTAATTCCTAACGAAATTATATCCTAGAGCAATTCTGTCCAGCAATTTCGTGAAATACTAAAAATACAAAATTCGATCTGACGTGGTTGATCAACAGATATTCTGGTGTAATTAAAAATAATAATAATTTGTTGAAGTGTAGAGGTGTGAGTGACGGCAGGCCAGCTCGCATGCACAGCCGCACGTGACGATACAAAAGCGTGGAAGCGTATAAGCTCATGAAACTGAAGCTTTGCTCTCCATCCTTATAGCTGGTATGTGTCACTGCGTTAGCAGCTCGCGATCAAAACGTCGACCAATCGCGGAGTGCTGTTGCGAATGTGGGCTTACAATTTATAATCACATCAACTTAAACAAATAAAACTTATGGATGGAACATAAAGAGCTGGAGCTTAAAGATACAATAAAAGTTTTAGAAAACAATGCAATAAAAAAAACTTAATAAATCAAAGGAAATTTACGCAGGAATTAATTAATTAGATAGTACATTAGCATCAGCACATGTCTGGTATTGATAGTTAGAATCTAGAGGTAATTCTTGATGGTAATGATGGGTTTCTATTCGAAAATTTACTTACCGTGTTTGATGATTAGCCGTTCGTTAAATTCAGACCTGTTTATATGTTGTTATTCTTTGCATAATTTACATGGTGTAATGTAATGTAGTTTCATTACATTAGAGATGAGATATGAGGTTACATTTTCAAGTGAGACATAGTATTATCGGTGATGTAGAGACTGTTAATATGAGCCATATGATGCAGGGTTCTTACCAGTTGTGTTTCGCTATTTCCAGGAAATGCAGTTATTATAGATGTCTTATTAACTCTGACCCACTGAGGTCGCGGCTTGTGTCGTGGGTATCAGAAACTACGAGAGACTAGACTAGTAAAATCTGAGTAATACAAAAATTTTATAGTAATTTTCGAAGAGAAACCAATCATCAGTCCAACTAGTTCAGTATTAAATTTAGAATCATTTAAAAAGGCGACATTTTGATCACAAATGTAGGTAAATCAGTGAGGATGTGATGCGTGTTCTGATAAATTAATACGTACGTATAGTTTACAATGTAAAGTCTTGTACTCTCGTAACCTTCAGTTTCTTAGCACACACAAACAATGCAAAACACACAGACAGAAGGAAAGACAGTGGCCATCTTGCTCGGCCCGCTGGTGGTCTTGCGACTGAACACCGAAAATTCTCCAAGCCCGAATGCCAATACGTCGTGAAGCCGATAGAAAGCTGTACTTACAATGTACCAATATCATGACTCCCAAATGTGCCGCAGACGATCTTCTGTTCATTCACTTTGGTATTTCGGTAAGCCAATTAATTAATTTAATTGGATTTCAGCTGCTCGTGACGCGCCTTGGAAGAAGCCAAATTGAAGGCAACTCTTGGGTTTGTTGAAAAGAAGGACTTAACAATCGATACACAAATATCACAAATAGCTAAGCGGGACTGTATTAAAAAAACATGTAGTTCTACTGATCTAAGATCAGAGTTGCAATTTTGCAATTTTAATGTATAGACGTTGAAGTTTCTTTTAATGACACATAAATCTGTATTTGTAAATAGATTTCAGAGTATTCAAACAGCTCCTGGATGTTTAAACTGGAAATTCAACAGTCTGGAACTAAATATAGATTGACAATTATTTGGATTGTTTCAGCATAACTATTCAGGTTGACATAGTTATTGCAAGAAATAGACGCATTAAGATTTTCTTTATAAATAGTTAAATAAGAGAAGATAAAGATTATTGATTAAATCAGATCCGTTCCTTTTAATCATAGGACTAAAAAGAAGATAGAATTCAATGATAGGCAGCGGAAGATGTGGTGAAGATTACAGAAGGAGCCTGTAGGCGAAGTGTGGGCACATCTGGGCATCAAGGGCGGTGGAGCAGTCGCAGGCTGGCGTCACACGTGTCGCTAACACCGAAACGCAACATCTAACGGACACGGGCGGCGCGCGGACTCTCATGCGGCGCTCGCACTCCTCACGCGCTTCATACCACCGCCTTGCTGCAGCTTACGGTTTCTGGAGGTATGCGCTAATTGTCAGTTTCTAAGGATTTGGATGCATAGTTTGAAGTCATTTTGAAATTCTTTAAAGGTTGGTCAAATTTTTGGATGTAATTATTGAAATCAATTTGTTTAATGAAGTCGGAAGTCAATATATTTAACATTTGGTAGAAGATAACCAATGGTGCAATTTGGGTATAACAATTATGGCAGTAAAGTTTTACTCTGGCCAATTATAACACCAGGGAGGTAAGAACTCGGATTTGAAATTTTAGTTTCGTGAAGGAGCATTCAGACATTTCCTTGAAGTGGCAAGTCAGCAAGACAGTAATTTAAAAAGCACATCTCCAGAAACCCGTCGATAAAGACAAGAGAGGTAGTTGGCGTCGGTATCCGGTATGAAGTGGGCGAGTGAGGTTTGTGGGCGCGGGCCGGCGCCGGCCGGACACCGAGACGTGCAGATGACGGGGCCCGCGCTGCATACATCATCCAGTTCACCTTTGGCGGCGCACCGGGGCGGGTGCGCGCCGCCGTGCGTGCCGCCGAGCGCGCCGCCGTCGTCCCGCTTTACTGCGGCCAGGTGGCGCGAGATGAGCAAGATGGCCGCCGTGCGCGCCGCACCTGCGCGCGACGCCGACACGGCCACTCCGGCGCGACGAGACGCGCGCCGCGACCCCGCGCTCGACTCCGCCTCCAGCGTGCCGCTCGTGCAGCCGCTGCGCGACGACGCCCGCGACGACGCTCGCGTCGCGCTCAGCGTGCCGCCTGCCCATCAACACACACACCTCACTCTTTACTCCTCATAATACTCTGCCTCTTGTCAATGTGCTCCTCTTGAGATCACATCTTAGTGTCAACTTAATATAAAAAACTATTTGAACCTTTTAACAGACACTTAAGACACTGCTTCATATCATTCGGCTGATAATTAACCATTTTTTACATGAAAATAAACAAAATACTACTTATTCCAAAGAACTACATATCCATTCATTCTAATCATATAAGGTACTCCTAAACAAACTCTGGACTTCACCAAGCTATTAACAAAAACTACAGTATAATGATCTGACCAGTATCGTTGAGCGAGTAGAGGCAGGGCGGGGTGAGGCGCGCGTCCGCCAGGTGCGTGGGGTGGTACCGCGCCTTGGTGTACAGGTGCAGCACCATGCACAGCAGCCCGGCCAGCACGAATATGCCCGACGCCACGCCCAGCAGCGTCGGCATGTCCGCCGTCAGCAGCACCATGTCTACGCAATACAATCTGCTTAGCAACACACATCGAACTTTCTAGAATTATACTAACTACTGTCCTGATAGGAGTTATTCAAGATCATCATCATCATCTCAGCCATAAAAAGTGCACTGCTGAACATTGGCCTCTCCCAAGGATCTCCACATCGACCTGTTGGAAGCTGCCTGAATTCAGCGACTTCCTGCAACTTTAGCCAGGTCGTCCAACTTGTAGGTGGGCGTCCGACATTTCGCTTGCCTGTACGTGGCCTCCACTCTAGACCTTTCGGCCCCGACGGCCACCGGTTCTACGCGCCATGTGCCCGGCCCACTGCCACTTCAACTTGCTAATCCTATTGGCTATGTTAGTGTCCTGATAGAGGTTATTGCATAATTATAATGATAGTAAGATGGCTTAAACAGAAAGTTGTAAGTTGTAGGCTGTTTCTATTAAACCTCTTTTAATTTGTTTTAAGACCAGATCTGTGTCAACAGTTATTTACAGAGGACTGACTGATGATTCATAACAAGTTCTGTGAATACAGCAGTTAAATATTTGCCTTCGATTTGGTCCATATTAGTATCCTCGCTGTGTTCTAATCTTCTAAACTTAATATTAGCTTCCTTTTATATTGAACAGTGGACGGAAATCTTAAAGATTAGTTATCCAAAGAAGTAAATTACCAAAGTGGCTATTGCGCATTGAAGATAGAACACATGGTGTCGAAGGAACGTTACCGAGAGATAAAATTAGAGAAACTATTCCAACTTCATGACCCTAAGTTAAAATAGAAGAATATATCTCAACAAATACATAAGCCAGTAAATCACCTTCAGTACAGAAGACCCGCTGCGTGGGCCTGGTGTGCGTGGTGCTGTGGTACCCAGGCTCGCACTGGCAGTACGCGTTGTGGTTGACCTGCACGCACGACGAGTGCGCATCGAATGCGCGGCACGTTTGACGGTAGAAACACTGTTCGCCAAGTTTCTTCGCTGTAACCGGTAATGTACGTCAAATTTATAAATGCACTCAAGATATTTTTATGTCAAGATGGTGCAAAATTGAGTTTTCTCTGTGGCACTATTAGGTTATGTTAGAGTTTTCACATTTTTATTCCTTTCTGGATCAAAACCTTCTCGGGACAAGACAAAATTCATGGTTCGGCTTAATTTGCTTCGCATAGGGCTAGTTCTGTAGAAGAGTCGAGCCAAGGACTAGAGGTCGACCAATTATCCGATAGATGGATGTCGTTATAGAGCTGATATTGACATTAACAATACCATTTAAAAAATCGTCTGTTCGCTATGAAATAAGCCTGAAAGTATTTCTACAATTCGCAAGCGTGAAATTACTTACTCTACCTACTAATAGAAGATAATAATTATTAGGATTGATATCTCAAAATACCTCCTTAAAGACATCAAAGAGGAATCTAGTACCTAAAGTAAATAATACAAGAGCGAATTCACTGTCAATAAAATTGTTGTTAACACTCGTCTGTGATTGTTACGCGTCGCGGCAAAGTTGTTCTGAGAACAATCACTAAGAAACTTTTGAAAGATACAGAGAGAATCCTTGAGAGGACTTCACATCCCGAATCGAGGCAGAGAGAACAAAATAATGGCATATATTTTAAACTATGTCTCTTAACTATGTAGTTTCTATAAGTAGGGGGTCGGTTTGAATAGAATCGTAACAAATAGTCGTGATCAGAGCTCAAATTGACGACGGTGACGAAGTTAAACAAAATCTCATCAACAACGGTACAAAATTAAAATTGGATTATGAACAAAGTATAATTATGCCTTCTAAAATAAATAGAGCGAGCATCGGGACTTGTGAAAAATTTAAAAGGCGAAGGACTCTGTGTACGGTACCATAACTAAGTGTATGGTAGGTATAAATATTAAATCTGCAATTAAAAATTCCAGAATTTCCTCATTCTAACTAGTTCTACTCATAATCAGTAGAAGGCAAAGTTATTCCTGTTTTTCCTTCAGTTTCATGCGGCCGTCACCTGCGTTCAAGCCTGACTCATTCCACATGCTTTTGCAAATATGCATACAATTGAAATTCTAGCACGTCACAAATACATTCCTAATTACTTAAAAGGAATTCTGTTTGGAGTGTTCATTTGGTTTGCCTTCATACTTATTACACGGTGGTTTTAAATTGCACGCGCTATTTTAAGTACATACAATATAAAAATATTAATAATTAACAGACTTATCTGCTTTTGGTTGAAAATGCACTTCAAGCAAAATTGAGAATTAAATTATAACATGACATTCGCTATTCGAAATAATTAAATTATATTTTCGCATTTCATTTGAAGGACTCGGGAATATATTAGGAATATAGAAAATACGTCAGCGAACTTAATGTTGAGACCGAATATGATGTATTTTTCATCTGGCATGTCTCTTACTCATTCCACAAGGTAATACCGGAAGAGTTATTGCTTCTTCCGTTTCATTAAAATTATATGAATAATAATAACCACCAAACAAAAGCCGATTAGTACAAGTACACCCGTCCCCGCTATGAAGAAGAATCAATGTATCCCAAGCATAATTCAGGAGTCAAGATATTTTGTGGTAGCCTGTCACTGTGTGAGGTTTCGGTTTTTTTATTGTTTCATAATCTTGTCTGATGTGTCATACCAAAATCCGATTTGTGTGTTTCGGCTTTATGGTAGGTTTACTTTTATTTATTTATTTTTTTGCCTTGTGTGCCGAGACGAGCATGCCAATCGCCTGATGGTACGCGATTTGACCGCTCATGAACAGTAGCACCACCTTGAATACAAAGCAATGCTTTGTATTCCACTGCGCTCGTCACTCTGAGATATAAGATGTTAAGTTTCAATATTTCCAGTAGTTACTCTGGCTACAATGTCCTTCTAACCAAATTACAACAGTGCATTTACACTACTGCTTGGCGGAAACAATAGACCTACCCAGTAAAATGTTATATACAAGAAGCCAACCAATCAACTAACCGCTGTAAAACACCACTGACAATCGCGTTAATACCTTTAGAATAGGATGCTGGCTAATTAGTTCCCGTTTGTGCCATAAGACATAAGATTTAAAGTCCCAATATGTCCAGTTGTTACTCTGGCTCCAATGTCCTTCAATCCGAAACGCAACAGTGTATTTACATTGCTGTTTGGCGGGAGAAATAGATATTGCGGTGGTACTACCTACGCAGGCGGCCTCTCACATATGAATGACCTACCACCAGTAAAACATAGTGATGTATAATATAGTGGTACGCACGTTTAGCACAGCCCTTGGCGATGCCCAGCGAGACGGGATGCTTGGGGTCGCACTGGCAGGTGGAGGTGGCGGGGTCGCAGTACACATGCAGCAGCTTCGGGTTGCAGGTGAACTCGCACGGCGAGCCCAGGTACCTGCCCCTCTCTGGAAACAGAAGGGAGTAATATTAGTTATAGATTATATTGGAACTTGGGTAATTTGGGTGTTGAGGTATGAGTTGCTTCGTTGACTTCAGGAATTTTGCACCATAACCTAGTTTTTTTTGCTTTGTAAATCGAGCAAACAACTTATTTAATGGTACTTGAAAATATAATGAAAACCTATGATCATATAAAACCTTAAATAGTCCTGGTTACCTAGGATCTTATCAGGTAGTAAACAGTAATAAACACAATTACGAGAAGAGAAAAATACGTAGGACGTCTGATTTTTATTAATTAAAAAATATATAATACAATGATGAACGAAATGAGACATTTCACGGTTCATAGCTTCTACATTGCATTAAAGCGTCGAGGCAGCTGGCAATTAAAATTATACATGGCATACGAAATTACATAAATCAGTTGCAATGATCGATATAACCAAATAAAATCCAATTCAGCCATCCACCAAGAAGAAAGGCTCCACGACAGTGAAAATACAAATAGTGGTTGATTTTAAAATGCGCCTTAAGCAAAAGTTCGCTCATTTCCTATCGCAATCGTCTGATTCGGAAACAAAGTCGAGAGATATAAAACGAACTGGGCAAATGTTTTAAAACAATGTCCAATTTCGCATTTATCTGGAACAGTCAATTGAGTGCTCTTGTAAAAGCTTTGTACGGCAAGTTTTTAAATTCGTCGGAAATATAACTCTTAATTGGTTTACATTTAAAGGGGACCCATCGACATTGTCAAACTGGTTCGGCCTAAAGTGGCCTAAAGTGAATTTGCTTTCAATATAAAACGGAGTGTAGGGTTTCTCAATATATAACTGAATATGAGTACGTTGACAAAAATGCCTACCGTAGAGACAAAATGGGGGATCTTTGTGCGGAAGAAGGAAATATATTTAGACAAAATTATGAGGTCAATTTCTTTTGTGGGACCAAAAGGGAACGCTTTAAAACACCATGATTATTAATAAAAACATAATTATATGCATCAGGCAGAACATAAAATATGATGATCATTATTTTTCTTAGATATTTTAGTATTTAGTATATGTACTGCCGAAGCAAGTATTACTTAGGACTACAGCCGCATTTTTTCAAAATCAAAGCCATATAAATGTAGCTATAGGTATTTAAAAATAAAAATAAAGCTTAGATATAAAAAAATGAATACAACATAATATTTAGAATTGCCGTAATATGTAGGGCAACTGACTATTGATAAAAAGAAGACTTGTACGTCGTGATAGACGCATTAGCACTGAGGTATATCAATACGCATTACTAACATTTCTATAGAAGTTTTCACATGAAACATATCGAAAGAAATGAAACGTAATTAATCAGCATGCCCACTTCTGAACATAGGCCTTCGCAAAAAATACTAAAGCAATATATTGATTCTGTGATGTGTTGTTGAAATTCAACGACGTATGGTTGAAGAGGTTGAAAATTTGCGTGTAATTACCGCGTACCAAAAAATATCCTTCTAAATATAGCTCAACAGGCCTAAATATATTTTAAAAATAAAAATACTATTTTTAATTCCCAACAAAATCTAGATGTCTGATATGATCAAAGACATAACTTACCTTGTTAATAGTTTAGGACAAAACTGTAATTTGATTTACTTAGAAAAAATGAATCATCTGATGTATTAAATGACAAAGAAAATACTTTGCCTTTTAAATTTAACATAATTTGTTTAATGGTTGCTCGAGGGCCTTTTTTAATCCACGGTAGTTGTTGACTCAATTTCTTTCATGTTTCTGCTCGTGGCAAATTAGTTAGGACATTATATTTATACCACGAAAACTGAGTTGTGGAAATGCTTTGTATGTAGATTTGAAATAATTTTATAACACATGCAGTTAATTACTTTTAAAGACAAACACCGTTAGATATATTTTGGTACTTGAAATATTATATTTAGACAAGATTTCAAAGGTGTTTAAAGTTTACCATTCTTTATGCTAGTAAAAGAACATTTTTTCTCTCCATCAAACGTACAATTGGTAGCGAATCTGGAAGACAACAACATGACCGTAAAACCTATTAATAATTATGTTAATACATCATTATTAACCATCCTTCAGCGTGTAATCTTTTACTGCAGAATACAAGCCAGGGGGTCACTCTATACTCCGACACGAAGTCCGAATGTTCATCATTTAACATATAAGATAAACGTTTTCCACTTCTAAAAATTAATTATATTCTCTATGAAACTTACATATTCACCTTGAACTTAGTCTAATATTACGAAGTACTTGTACGATACAGGTGTGAACATTTTTTAAAGTACCTATTACGTGCAATGTTCGATCATTCATAGTGGTTTCGGAGTACCAAGTAAGTCCTCCGTGTTAAGATCACGTCTGTAAGTGTTACAGAATGCCTCAAAATGTTATAGAACCAGCCAATACTCGTTTACAGCTGAACAAAGCACTTTGTGATCGAGAGTCTACCAATTTTAAAACCTATTTTAGGTAATAAATATTATGTCCCTTTCCAACTGTGCTTTCCAACGACATTTGAATTCAGTTTGAGCAAAGAAGACAAACATTCTATAAGTAAAATGGTATGAAAACTGTCTACGGATAAGGACGTAAGTATTTGTAATCCAGCCCATATAGGTCCAACTTCAGGGCACGAAACTTCCTTACAATCAAGAGTTTAATTGAGAAAGCTTAGGCCATAGTCCACTAAGAGCCTAATACTCACAACTTTATTTAGTTGGCTTTTATTAGGCTCTTGTTAACATAATCTATACAGAGAATAATATACTCTGCTTCAATAGCCACGCTTGTTTCCGCTAAGCGTCGCCCACGTCGGGTCCGCCTCTATCATAAAATGTACTCTGTGGCCTCTATACAAAGACCAACACTTATTGTGTTCAAACTCGCTATGTATCCACTTTTTAAGGGTGTTGTGTCCGACCAAAGCTAACTTTGTTTAATGTTTAGATATTTTTTACAATGGAATGTAGGCCACTTTTATATTTTTATTTTATTCAACACACCCCTATGACGCGCCTTTTATATCGTTTTGTCAACTTAGATTTGTTTATTGACGTGACAACGTCTTAAATTAGGTTGCGGCTGGGAGTCACTTATGAAAAAGTGTAACGCCCGGTAACGTAACGGTGCGCGCGCAGCACTAGAGAATTATTTTTTTCAGTTTCACCCACTTTTTCCAAAATTGTCCCATAGCCCCCCCCCTGCCTTCCCCCACCCTTATTCCGAAATAGTGCCTATTAGCCTCCCCACGAAACCTACCCCCCCCCCCCTCCCCTACCCCCACCCCGAAAATTTACCTCACCCCCCCCAATCCTATCTCGGCCAACATAGGTCGTAGACCCACCGAGTTTGGTATCCTCGGAACCGTCTTGGTGAGGGCTACAAATTGACCCCGCCAGAAATCCCAAATTACGCAAAAAATTACCCCCCCAAAAAAAATATTTTACCTCCAAAACAATTAATTTAAGTTAGCCTCCCCACGAAACCTTCCTCACCCCCCCCCCCTCCCTTACCCCCACCCCGAAAATTTACCTCACCCCCCCAATCCTATCTCGGCCAATATAGATCGTAGACCCACCGAGTTTGGTATCCTCGGAACCGTCTTGGTGAGGGCTACAAATTGACCCCGCCAGAAATCCCAAATTACGCAAAAAATTACCCCCCCAAAAAAAAATATTTTACCTCCAAAAAATTTAACTTAGGTTAAAGTTAAATTAGGTTGCGGCTGGGAGTCACTTATGAAAAAGTGTAACGCCCGGTAACGTTACGATGAGTCACCGAACGAGAGAGAGGCCCGCCGAATGCCTTGCGTCTCTCTCCCACTCAACTATGATCGGTCTGCCGCGCGCGCAGCACTAGAGAATTAGGCGCATTGAATCGGCGCATGCTTGTGTCTCTGTCTTTGTCTTTCTCGAACGTTCTTGGCGTTGGAAAAACAAGAAAGCGTTACAATACAAGTTCACACGTGTGGTTAAAGTATCGTCAGCTGTGTCTGTAGTGAAAATATGGAGTGCTTAGATTCGTCATTACATGTACAATGTTTTAGTAAACAAAATATATTTCTATAGTTAAAATTTGTGCAATTCTTATTTTCATTCAATTCCTTGTTCCTATTGTGCAATTTAATTATATTCATATCAATAAATATTCTACCGAGAAAAAGACGTTGTCACGTAAAATCTTCGCCCGTAAAACCGACTTTTTTTCGCAATAATACATTTGTTTATTTACGCTTATTTACATCTTCTGCTTCTATAATCCTCAATGTTGAGAGGCTCAAATTTATTCCATTACCTCTAACATCAGTCTAATACGATTGATTGACTTCAGAAATATTTCTTTGACATTCTCGCGGCCATCTCTCAGCTTATCGCTTCAAAACATTTAAAATCTGCATTTATTAAATAGCAATAAAACATTATGTTATATATATTAGAATTACTTTACAAGTAGTTTTAGTTGTCAGCCATAGTTTTCTTAATTATAGACGATACTTCTTTCCCATTGTCAGTTATAGTTTTACTTCAACGTGCCTCGTTCTATAGGTCATAAGGTGCTTGATATAATGTTACCAATACATATAGAATTTTTAAAAAATAAGTTTAATATAGCGAACACTAATTTATTGAACACCAGTTAATACAGACAGATAAAAGTTACTACGAGAGGGCAGCAAAATGCTTTCTTCGAATATTCCCAGGAATAACTAAGTACGTTATAAACCATTTGTTTACCTTCATTCTCGGGACCTTATACTTTTGTAAAATATGCCATTATATTAATTCCCCTGCCACCCTTTGGTGAATACCGGGCTGAGAAATAAGGGGTGGCACCTCGAAATAGAACAATAATTTGTGCAATCCATTGATTCCATGTTTGAATCCCGTGGGAACGAAATAACGAGATGTGTTTTGAAATCAACAGACGACAGTAACAGAGACGTAGTTTCGAAAAGAATTAGATAAATCTTTATTATTGCCAGATATGCGTCTTCGCGTCAAACAGCAGTGTAATTGCACTATTCTGTTCTGGTTTGAAGGGCATTTTAGCTATGGTAACAGCTGGTCATATGAGAGTTAACATTTGAGCTTAACATCGTATGTCCCAGGATGGTGAGCGCAGTCGAATGCTAGGCATTACTTTGTACTTTATGGTGTTGCTTGGTTTTGTTACAGTCCATGAGCGATCGTATCACTAACTATCAAGCGAATGGTATGCTCTTGCTGTAACAATAAAATATTTTTTTTTTAATGTCAACTTATAGTATCATTTTGTTTGGTTAATCTAATTTAATTAATTTTACTATGTTTTGCATTTACTAAATATATTCATGTTATTTCTTAGTTGATATAGTCCTCATATACTGTGAACTAACAAATTCCTTTTGATTCTAAAATAACTAAAACATTCTTCAATTTGGCAGACTTAACAATAACTCAAATATCGTTGAGACTTGTGGGAACTATTAGGTACGAAAGTTTCCCCGTGATAATTTCTTTAACCAGTTTAATATTTCTGTTTTAATATACACCGTCAGTACTGTGTTCATAATATGGATATAATTTGTTTTTGAATTATCAATTGTCGGAGGTGCCATGGAATGCCAAGTTAATACCATCATATTACCAGAAAGTTTTTTTGAAACTTCCTTGTTATATTGGCTGTAAATGGAGTTGGCATTATGTCGCCTTGTCGTAAATCTCTTTATATGGGACAGAAATAGTGACAAAAAAAAACATTTACTGCCCTTTTTGCAGATATTATATCAACGAACTTCTCTGCGATAATTGAGCCAGTAAAACTTTACGGCATTGTAGTAATTTACCTGGAATTTATGATTTTTATATAACCCCGGCCTATTTCAGCGACAGAAATAGTATCAAGAATTGTCTGCTATCGTCATTGGGTCACTTTGGCTTCCACCTTTTTGAAGAATTTTCGAATGTTTGAAGTTATGCTGTTGTTTATTGGTCTTTAGTTTATTACGGTTTATTATACTTCTTTAGGGACGTTTAGAAAACTTATGACAGTCAAAAAATTCACGACGTTCGCGCCAATCTGGGGGCACGGCAGTGCCCCCTCCAAGTCGAGCTAAAAAGCGGCACAGCCGTACTATCCTTTTCTCGAAGCACTTTAGACCATTTTCAACCCCCCATAACTTCGTTGTGGTTAAAGTAAGAAGCCTGATTTTCAGTTACTAATTAGGCATTGTGTAAACACGGTATATTTAAAATTTCATTCAATTCGAACCAGTAGTTTAAGAATAATAACTTGTCAAACTTTCGCAATTTTGTCACTCACTGACTGACTGACCGATCATCAAAAGTCTAAGGCACTTCTAGCAGACATAGAACCTTCAAATTTAGAATATAATTAGTGTTTAGTGTCTAAAGTAAGGAAAAATTCAAACATTTCATAATTTCTGTCTAGTTTTCTATATACACCAACTGCGTGAATAACTTTGTAATCTCATATAAATGTATAGGATTACAAAGATACATTTGCAGTTAATGATTTGTTGTACCCGTATATAATGGAATAATAGTTGTAGATTGGTATCTATATATATTATATATGAGGCATAACAGGAGGGGGGGTATAAAGAGGGGAAGGGTGTATTCAGCCCATTAAACTGTACAACATTCCTGTAGAAAAACATGACAAAGATAACCTTGCAAATAAATAGACTAAATAGCTCGAAAACAATCGCCATGAAAGAAAGAACACTAATAATCAAATCCGCTATATTTGTGATAAATTGATACCTCCAAAAATAAGAAAAAACCATAAGACAGAGGCTTTAAGAAAAATCATTATATATATTCTAGAAATAAAAAGTACCGAAAAGGAATAAAGTAGGACTACAAAAAGACGTGAGATCCCATCAAATCAAAAATTCTTTACGTTTTAAATAAATAGATCGACTTGGCCAGTAGCATTATGCATAAATTGTACGATACATTATGTTTTCATGCGATGGCCAAGTCGATCTATTTATTTACAACGTAAATAATTTTTAATATTGATATGACAATAACTTACGTAATAACTTTATACAGAACGTCCCTCAATCAAGGACTAAATAAATTAATCGACTTGGTATTACATGGATCTCACAACTTTTTGCGGTAGAAAAACTGAGCTGCGAGACTTGGAATTTTTTTACAGGATGTTTTTGATGGGATTGACATGTAAAAAAAACCCCATTAAATTAGCGGAGATCATTGTGTTTTGGGAAGGTACTTTCGATTGCGATTTTTAGCAAATTTTAAAATTAACAGTTTTTCACCTTACAACTACCAGGAACGCATTAAGCTGTCGGAGATGTATTTTATTAATAATAGTTGATGGAACTTTCCATTATGGGTACAGTAGAAAATTCGCAAATGTTATATCAAACGCATTTTCGCCTTTTAAGTAGGTACCAGGGACGCATGAAGTTGATGGAGATAGTTTTTTAACTGTAATATACCTACAGGGCCACGTAGCGGAAAGCGCAGCGTAGGACGTCCACCCACAAGGTGGTCAGACGACCTGGTAAAGGTCGCGGGACGTCGTTGAATGCAGGCTGCCGCCTGCCTCCAACAGGTCACTGTGGAAATCATTGGGGGAGGCCTATTTTCAGCAGTGGACTTCCTTTGGCTGATGGATGAATACAGGGTATATCAAGAGTGCTACCGAAAACGAAGCTGGGTGGTAGTTTTAGTGACTTGAGACACAATGCAACTAAATTTTGTGCAAAAAAGTGTTACGATTTCTTTTGTAATTTTTTTCTATCGTCTTATTAGGGTGGTAAATACATAGTTTTTTCTTAAATAATAGTTTACACCCTTTTATTTTTAAAGACGCTATGGTACGCAAGACTTTAAATTGTTATTTTAACAAAAACTATGGATTTACCACTCAAACTCGACGATAATTAAAAAATAATAAACAAAAATTGTGTCTTTTCTTTGCGAAATTTTTAGTTATATTGTGTTTGTATTCACTAAAATTACCACCCGGCTTCGTTTTCGGTAGCAGTCTTGAAATACCCGGTATTTCTGTGATAACACATCTACTATAGACCAACAAATCTAGTATAAATTGGGAATTCCTTTTTTAAGTGCAACCAATAAAAAGCGAAGGCAAGTGTAGGTGGCGTGTGGTTGGCCGCCATGGAACAGCTGTTCAAGCAGTTAGAACATCCCGGCAGCTGACCTTAATGGACGACCTCGTGCAAATAATAGCTTGTATCTGTATGTGCCGGCACAAGTTGCGGAAACATTTTTTCATGTGTTATGTAAGTGCAGTTGTATTTCAAGTCTCTAGTGTGACTTGTTCATATTGTCTTGTTATGTCCATTTACATTTAGCTCGTGTAATTTACCTACTAAAATAATTAATTAAGAAACTCACAAATTATAAATTTTACCGGAGACCAGGGATAATAGTAACAAATTAATTTGTGAAAAAATATGTTATGCTATATGACTAGCCAAATCATGTTTCACGGAAATTTTAATACAGGCTAGTGACATGCGGTTTATCCAATAGGTACGTACATCACCGCGCATTCGAAAATTTTATAATAAATATGCAGTAGATGTGACAATAAAATATTTTTTATTTTAACTCATATTCATTTTAATAGTTCGACAATACGGTTTCAATATTTGTTAATATTGGCTCCAACGAGTCATTGCGCGTTAACGCTCACACAACGCTCATTTTTCGAATGTCAACTTAACGCCTGCAGAAAAAAGTGTAGCAAATCACTTTTCAAGTATTGCTATTATGGTTTTTGAAGGCGTTCTATGATGATACAAAACCTACATAATATGAAGTATAATATTATGGAGGCAACTATTGGGGGCGTTTAATGTATGACTTCTTTGCATTAAAAAAGGAAGACTCAAATATCAAATTAAGATAATATATAAATATACCCAACAGCTGCATACATAGTTTTGATTAAGATCAATTAAGTCTTGTGTTGTAGGTATCAGAAACTACGAGAGACTTTTCAGTCTAACAAACACCCAGACACGATACTTATACACTCATTTGCAAAAAAAACGGGCGGTTTTGTTTTAATTCTTCTTTAAAAAAATACGGTACCAAAATGATTTCAATCATTTGTACATGTTACTGGCCGGTTTTAAAAATGCCGTGGTGTTTAAAACAGTACGTTCTAAATTCAAATTTTCGTTTGATGCTCGTTTTTACAGAAAACCACTTTTTATCCTACATTTTTGGTGCGAAGTTCCAAAAGATAATATCGGTTTTCATAAATTTTAGTCAATTTTTATGAATTTATTTCATATTCTTAATTGTCAAAGCTTCATTTATTGCTGTTTAGCTGTCTCAATAATGTTAGAGAAAGTGGTAAAAGCTACCAAAATTATTGCGCTGCTCGAAGAGAGTTGCAGCCAATGCTTCGTGGCTCAGAGGCTAAGTGTGAGTCGCTCGACGGTTCAAAGGACCTGGCAGCTGTATCAAGACACCGGTTCCGTCGAGAGAAGGCCTGGTTCTGGAAAAAAACCATGTACCCAACCACGGGATGATCGTTTTCTTGTGAGTCGCGCATTGAGAAATCGCAAGTCTTCGTATGTGTACCTTAAGAACAACCTCGAAGAAGTAAGAAATGTGCATATTAGTCTATGGACGATCAGGAAGAGGTTTCTCGCGGCCAATATACGCAGTCATCGCCCGGCCCGCGGCCCTAAGTTACTCCGTGAGCACAGAGTTGCCAGGCTTAGGTTTGCTCGAAATTGTGAGTCATGGACTCAAGAAGACTGGAATAGGGTATTGTTCTCCGATGAAGCCAGGATATCTCTGTTCGGTGAAGATCGACGTCGGCGAGTGCTACGAAGACGAGGAGAACGCTTTGCAGAGGCTTGTTTTGAAGAAATCACACCTTATGGTGGGGGCTCTGTTATGTTTTGGGCAGGAATAAATTCAATGGATCGTACAGAGTTAGTCTTCATTGAAAACGGCTCACTGACTGGACATCGATACATAACGGAAATTCTAATTCCTCATGCACAACTCGCATTGGCCGCTTTAGGCGAAGACTCAATTTTTATGGACGACAACGCTCGCGCCCACCGGTCTGGCGATGTGGAAGCGTATGTGCAAGAGGTCGGCATTCGTCGTTTGGATTGGCCAGCTCGAAGTCCCGAACTCAATCTTATAGAGCATGTCTGCGACGTTCTGAAACGACGCGTGAGATCAGTACAACCGGCTCCGCAGACCATCAGACAGCTGAAGAATGTGATTACCGCGGAGTGGGAACGTATTCCGCAAGCAAGTATCCGGGATATCCTCGCTAGTATACCCAGTCGAATTCAAGCTGTGATTTCAGCTAGAGGGGGTCACACTCGATACTAAACATTTATCTGCTTTTACTTTATTAAAGAAAAAACAAACAAAAATCTTTGTTAACTTTTACTTCACGAGCATATGCACTACTAGCGAGCATACACTATTAGTGAACTTTAGCATTAAAACCCATAAATTTTATCAAAATTTTATGATAATACTGACGAAAACGATTATTTGCTTATTAATTTACAAAATTGTGAAAGTAAAACTACCTATAATTATCAAACAAACCAATAGTAACATTTGAAATGGTTCATTGCTTAGGTGCCCGTTTTTTTTGCAAATGAGTTTATTTGTGGGCCACAAAAACATTTGTGTCGGTGTGAGGATCGAACCCGCGGCTTTTCATTTCACAGTCGAAATCACTTACTGCGCCACAGAGGCGGTCAAAAAGTACTAAGTAATTAATAAAAATTCTGTTATGTGTTTGATATTACAGCTATCTTAGACCAAAAAACTATTTTTATTTTTTTCGTGTAATTCTCCTGAGTTATTTAATTTGTTAATATACAATATTTTTCTGAATTAATACAAGACATTATCCCTATATATAAACTATTCGCAGCGTATATGTATATGTATATTAGAAGCTGACATTGAATCGTAAGATACATACATTTATGTATGTATAGGTACTCTAACTACATTTAATATTTATATTCAATAAACATCTCCGGTATATGAAAATAGTATTCTTTCCTCGGATGCTGAAATCGATTGAAATCCCTCGGGTTTCAGGCATTACTATCATAAATAAAGTATAACGGATATATTACACACTACAGGTATTGGTTACTTACTAACAGCATTCCAATATAGCAACAACGCAATTTTAAATTAAGTGTGACCTAAACCCAATGATATAGATATCATTTATTCATTAAAATAGTATCCTCCCATATCCTTCCCATTGAAGGGCACGAGACCCGTCTACAATCGAGATTCGAGAGTGATTAGGCCATATAGTCCATCCACCACGCTGGCCTAGTGCGGGTTGGCGGACTTTACATGCCATGGAATTTCTTACAAATTGGCAATAGTATGCAAGGTACCTTCACGATGATTTCCTTAACCATTAAAGTGCGTTTAATTAAGACTGCCTCGGTGGTGTAGTTGTACTACGGTACGGTTCTAAAGCTGAGGTCTCGCGTTCGAATCCCGGGTTGGGCAAAGTGATATTGGATTTTTCTATTCAGTATCAGCCCAGAGACAGGAATTTGTGCCCGATATGGCGATAGGCTCGCCACCTATTACATTGTGGGACGGAACATACAAGGCGAAATGTGGGTGCCCTCGCACCTCTGCCTACCCCTTCTGGGAACAATGCGTGAGTTTATGTATGTATGTAGGTATTAAAGTGCGTGGTGATTAAAATAGTAATCAATGTTTGAAGCTACGGGCATATACAGGAAAATAGGTTCAACCTTTTTGCTTATCAATAATTGCATTGTATTTTTACATTTTGTACTCGTAATAGACGAAATAAGTACCGACTACCGGAAGACCAAGTTAAAGTGGTATTACCATCTCAGAGTTAGATGATTATTCGAATTATATTATAATATTGCCAACCATATACAGCCGCTGCCAATAAACAATCCCAATCCAAAATTTACGGTTTTAGATTGACAGCTCAATCTTTTTCTGATACTATATTGCCAATAATCAATCTCAGTAGTGAAAAAACTATAGCAACATGGTAAATGACAAATCGAAAAGTAGAAAATAATCCAGATTGACTTCAATCTAATTTTTTCAATTGATTATTGGCATCGGCCGTTAGTCATGAGCATGGAAGTTTTTAAAATTGTAACGGTATCGAATAACCTGTAGAGTAGTGTGTTCCGAATAACAATATCCGCGAAAGCTATCATTGAAAATGTGTACTTGATTTCTGATTTATGTACCAACTTCCACAAACAGTAAATTAATAAATAAATAAATAAATAACACCCAACAGTCACATACATAGTCCTGACCCCACATTAAGATCGAGTCTTGTGTCGTGGGTATCAGGAACTACGAGAGACTTTTCGGTCTCACAAACACCCAGACCCGAGAGAAATATTTGTGGGCCGCACAAACATTTCTCTCGGTGCGGGGATCGAACCCGCGGCCTCTCGTTTCACAGGCGGTGTCTAACCGCCTGCGCCACGGAGGCTGTCAAAAAAAATTGATTTCTATTAGATTCTAAAAAACGTAACATATGTGCTTGGGTTAGAGTAGGAAGCGGTTAGAAGCGAGCTGAAGTAGCTAATTATAAAAGGTACTGCAGAGTACATTCCTCGTTATACTCGTAAGAGTAATAGGATGTAATCCTTATTCATAGACAATTAAACCTATTTTAGCTATCGTATGTTTTCACTTCTTCGCTCAAACTGAATTGAAAAGTCGTTTGAATGGAACAAAAACTTCGATAGCTGAAACATACACATCCACATAGGTTTAGGTAATAAGGTCGTTATTCGTAGGGTAAATCTGGGTATAATCATCAAGATTTATCAAAGATACGCGACGTAATCTCGCTCATTGTATACCTATACATCAGCATAACTACTGGACACATTGAGACAACATCTTATGTCTCAGGATGGCGAGTGCAGTGGAGTACCAAGCATTGTTTTGTAACTCATGGAGTTGTTTGGTTTTGTTACAGTCCTTGAGCGGTCATATCGCTTACCATTAGACGAATGGCAGGCTTGTCTCGCCATTCATACAATTAAAAAAAGTTATACAAAGACCCACTTATACATACACAGTTATGCTCATGGGTGTTGGAAAGGTCTCTAAAAATTGCCTATCTTTCTCCACTCGTGCGAACGTTTATAAAGATCCAATTAGCTTTTGTTGGTGAAAATTAAGAGGCGAAATGTAACAGACGCGGTGGGTTGCGGTGCTAATTGTAACTTCAATGCGGTTTTACCTTCGAAAATAATGAGCTTGCTAAATGGACACTTTTTTAATTATAGTATTTTGTGTTAACTAGCCTCTTGAAGCAAGGTGAGGTGATGTGAGCTTGAAGGTAGAATTGATGTTAATGTTCTTCCACATATTATTATACAGTATAAATTAATATAATGCAACTAAAAATTTCGCAAAGATAGGACTGAACTTTTTTAAAGTTTTTCTAATATCTTCTTGTTTGTTGTTTGTTAGTTTTTGCTAAAATAATAATATAAACCCTTACGTACCATAATATCGTATTTAAAAATTTAAAGGTATACAATATTATTTCAGAGAAATCTATGTGTGTGTAAGTGGTAAATCACTCAAATACGACGACAGGAAAAAACTTACAAATAAAATCGTCGCTTTATTGCAAAATGTTTAGTTGCATTGAGTCTAAACTCACTAAAACTAACACCCGGCTTCGTTTTCAGTAGCAGTCTTGATATATCCTGTATTTTGATTTGATCCCGGGTTTTGGTACCTATGATGTTGGGCCTTTTAGCACATCTTAATACCTAGTACCTAATTAAATAAGAATTTCGGCAAACTATGGATGGTACTGGTGCCCTAATAACTCTATCTACCTAATTAGGGACTAGAAAATATTAATAAAATAAAGATTAAAGAATAACATAGAACATAAAATGCAGCGTATTCCAACAAAAAACAGTCTATTATATTATAGTCGCATGGGAGAATTTAGTCGACGTCAGCTCAATCCTATAATAAGAACGGCCTAAGGCGCGGGCAATGTTATGTAAGAAAAAAGTACATATAGTAGCTTGCTATATTGGCACAACTTTCGGACTTGTGTGGATAAGTGTTTGATAGTAAATAGTAAAAACTTTATTCAATTTCTCTCAATATAATACAAAGAGAACAGTTACGTTATTTCGTGTAGAATACTATGGTTTTCGGAACTCATTTGGGGGTAATGTGTCTGTGTTACATATCTACCCACCCCTTCAGGAATACAAGCGCGGTTTTATATATGACTAGCGATTCGGCTCGATTCTGCCCGAGTGCAGACTGCGGATACACGTTTCAAAATAGCGGCCAAAATTTTCAATAGGCTATTTGACTGTATAAAAAATATTGACTTATTTGTTTCCATCCGTGAAGATAATTTAATTTTAAAACAAATTTCATTATCATACATTAAAAATATTGTATATTTTGGCTAAAAACCATAAATACAATATAATTGATTTTGAGTTCGTTGAAGGTCATACAGGTATACGCGCCGACCTCGACACACCCAGATGAAGAAGTAGAGGAGATGTATGAGGACATAAGTCGGGCCATACATACTTCCAAAACCTACTTCAATGTTGTTATGGGGGACTTCAACGCAAAGTTGGGCAAGAGAAGCGATGCAGAGTTGAAAGTGGGGCAATTTGGACATGAGCAACGGAACCCCAGGGGTCAGAGGCTGGCCGACTTTCTGGAGAAAGAGGGACTCTTTGCGATGAACTCTTTCTTCCAGAAGCCGCCTCACAGGAAATGGACCTGGCTGAGTCCTGACGGTTCTACGAGAAACGAGATAGATTTCATCTTGACGACGAATAGACGGATATTCAGAGATGTCTCTGTGATCAACAGGGTGAAAACCGGCAGTGATCATCGAATGGTTAGGGGCACACTGAATATCAATGTCCAATCGGAAAGGCGTCGCTTGATGAAATCTACGCTCCGACCTACTCGCGCCCATATCCAAAACCCCGAGAGCTTTCAACTCGAGCTGACAAATCGTTTTGATTGTCTAGGAGAAAACCTTGCAGTGGATGAGCTAAACAGCGGTTTGGTAGAAGCTGTCCATACGGTGGGATCTAAGTATTTTAGACCTCGCCGTAGAGATAGACCACAAAAACTCTCGATCCACACTCTTGACCTCATGGCCGAACGTCGATCTTTAGCGCTGCAGTCTTCCGTTGACGCCGAAGCATATCGGCGGCTCAATAGACAAATCTGGAAGTCCTTGCGACACGATGTCCGTGCTCACAATACTGTGAGCATTAAGGAGACAATTGAGCGAAACGGAGGCTCCAAAGTGTTTGCAAGAGACTTGTCTATTGGGCAAAGCCAGTTGTCTAGGCTGAAGACGGAAGACGGCCGCGTGGTATCGACGAGGGCAGAGGTATTAAGGGAGATCGAGAAGTTCTACGGACAGCTTTACACCTCGGTTGCCAAACCTGCTGTTAGCTCGGCCGAAGACCCGAGAGCCGAGTTGATCCGACACTTTAGCGATGATATCCCGGACATCAGCCTGTGTGAGATTGAGATGGCCCTGAAGCAACTTAAAAACAACAAGGCGCCGGGCGAGGACGGAATAACTTCAGAGCTTCTGAAAGCGGGCGGAACGCCGGTACTGAAAGTCCTTCAGAGGCTCTTCAATTCCGTTCTCCTCGAGGGCTCAACGCCAGAGGCATCGAGCAGGAGCGTGGTGGTACTGTTCTTCAAAAAAGGTGTTAACACTTTGCTGAAGAATTACAGGCCCATCTCGCTCCTGAGCCATGTCTATAAGTTGTTTTCGAGGGTCATCACAAATCGTCTCGAACGCAGGTTTGGTGACTTCCAGCCTCCCGAACAAGCCGGTTTCCGAAAAGGCTTTAGTACCATAGACCACATCCATACGCTTCGGCAAGTTATACAAAAAACCGAGGCAATATAACTTGCCGCTTTGTTTAGCGTTTGTGGACTATGAGAAAGCCTTTGATTCGATCGAGACTTGGGCTGTGCTACAGTCTCTCCAGCGGTGCCATATCGACTATCGGTACATCGAAGTGTTGAAGTGTATATACAACAACGCCACCATGTCGGTCCGAGTACAAGATCAGAGTACGAAGGCTATTCCACTACAGAGAGGCATGAGACAGGGAGATGTCATATCTCCGAAACTGTTCACTGCCGCGCTGGAAAATGCCTTCAAGCTCTTGCAATGGAAAGGATTCGGCATCAACATCAACGGCGAGTATATCACTCACCTTCGGTTTGCCGACGATATTGTAGTCTTGGCAGAATCGCTGGAAGACCTTAGCACTATGCTCGAAGACCTCAATCGAGTCTTCCAACAGGTGGGTCTTAAAATGAACACGGACAAAACGAAGATCATGTCGAATGTCCATGTTGTGCCCACCCCCATCGATGTTGGGGGCTCGACTCTTGAAGTTGTTGACGAATATGTCTATTTAGGACAAGTGGTCCGGTTAGGCAGGTCCAACTTCGAGAGAGAGGTCAATCGTCGAATCCAACTCGGTTGGGCAGCGTTCGGGAAACTACGCGACGTCTTCTCGTCCAAAATACCTCAGTGCCTTAAATCGAAAGTCTTCGATAGTTGTGTGTTGCCAGTGATGACTTACGGCACCGAGACGTGGCCTCTCACTATGGGCCTTATTAGGAAGCTCAAAGTCACTCAACGAGCTATGGAGAGGGCTATGCTCGGGGTTTCCCTACGAGATCGAATCAGAAATGAGGAGATCCGTAGGAGAACTAAAATAACCGACATAGCCCACCGGATTAGCAAGTTGAAGTGGCAATGGGCAGGGCACATAGCGCGGAGATCTGATGACCGATGGGGTCGGAAAGTGCTCGAATGGAGGCCACGTAGCGGAAAGCGCAGCGTAGGACGTCCACCCACAAGATGGTCCGACGACCTGGTAAAGGTCGCGGGACGTCGCTGGATGCAGGCTGCCTCCAACAGGTCTCTGTGGAAATCATTGGGGGAGGCCTATGTTCAGCAGTGAACTTCCTTTGGCTGATGGATGGATGGATGGATGGATTTTGAGTTCGCGCCACGGGATCAAAAACGATTTTGATTGGCTATGACGTCATGCATTACTATGAACTACTCACGTACAGGAAATTAATGGGATTGATAACGGCAGAGATACAAATTAAATATTAAAAATACCTTTAAAACGCGTTATTTGATATTTATACCCGTGAATTAATAATATTAACATGTCCAATGTAATAAAATGTGAAGAAAGAAAAATAATTATATTTTTTTTGACAAAAACACATTCGGACGATTGATTGATTAATAATTGATCTATGGTTGAATTGAGAATGAGTGACATATGCGAACGAATCTGTGGAACGGATGTTTACGAACTAACGCCATATTGTCCGACAAAGCGTTTTGACAGTGTAATTATTCAGTGTATTTTGTAAATTTATTTTTAAATTATATAGATATCATAATTAAAAATAACCTTTATTTGTAAGGTCTATAGACCCAACTTCATAATGTGGTATGGTTTCCAGAAATTAGTCAAATAGCCTATTCCGACTATCAATATAGAATATCGACCAATCGGACCACGAAAAACAAGGAATTTTCTTATTTGCTGGCTTTTTCACTACTGCTTCCTTTTTATAGGTCATAGCGTTATGATATATATTCTATAGCATTCCTCCATAAATGACCTATCCAATACACAAAGATTTTTTGAATTCATACCAGCGGTTCCTGAGATTCGAGGTAACAAACAAACTTTTCAGCTTTGTGTATAACTATAGATTGTGTAAGTAACAAAACCTTTAAATTTATTATCTCTATCGCTATTTACCGTTGGTGTAACGAGGTCTAAAATCTTATGAATTTTCCATTGTATTTCACGAATGTCAAAATGGACCCCAACACAGCGTCCTCGCCTCTATCATTAGTAACAGCAGTCTCGTTTCGTCCATATACAGCTACGTTCTTTCATTAAGCCTTTTTCAGCTAACACACCTGCCCTTTGCTTCCACACCTTATGAACACACAACTCAAAATAAACTTTATTTGAATAGCTCCAAGGTTCAAGTTGATGTCGCGTGATAGCGAGATGAACGGCCCACACACAATTCTCCTGTGAGACAAGAACTTCCTAATACAAGGTATTGTTCCTATGTTTGCGAACACAGCTGCTATTAAGAATGGCTTCTCGTAGGTACGTTGAGGACTGAAAATGTCGGCTTATATTTTTGATATAGTCCGTTGTGCTATTTATGGCCTCTTTCATAACCGTTGCATAATATTTTAATTTCAGACCGAATCGTGAAGTTGCTACGAGGTAATTTGGAAAAATATTTTTTGTGCTAAATTAAGTGTGCAAGTTTTGGCATCAAAACAAGTCTATCACAACATTTTTATAATTGAAACTTCACAATTTTTGGCTCATAAATGTGAAATTTACAACTAAAATTACAAGAGATTTATGTAGAGCATTCTAAACGTTTAAACAATAATCTATTCAATTTATATTCAATTTAAATCAAGTGGATTTAGAAACATCAATACGCAAGTTTGTGCGTGACATTCGAAAATGGCGGCCGACAGTAAATCGAATTTACCTAACCGAATGAAATGTAGGGCTCTGATCAAATCTCCCTTTTTCCTTAAGGAATGTTAAACGTTGTTTTGTGTATCTTTATTTATTTATTAAGATGATTGAGATTGGTAAATATTTGTTGGTGCACTCACCAGAGTGCGACTTCAATCTCAAACCAAGTATTCCTGTGAGCGTTGATGGTAATAGTGACGCGAGGGACATTGCAAATTCTTTTAGAGATCATTTTATCGTGATACCTGCAATGACTCAATGTAGAAATGATGAGGCTGTCATGCCTGAGCGGAACTCGTTTTTTACGACAAAAGAAATTGCCTCGGTAATAAAAACCATGCAAGGTGGTAAATCACCTGGGCACGACGGTCTCAGCATTGACCATTTCAAATATGCTGGGGTGCATCTCCCTCGTGTCTTGTCGCTATTATTTAATCTGTGTTTGGCACATTCTTATTTACCGCGTAATTTAATGAGGACTGTGGTTGTACCGGTTTTAAAGAATGGGTCTGGAGATGCATCACACAGGGCTAATTATAGACCCATCTCACTTGCTACTGTTACGGCGAAGGTGCTGGATAGCGTGTTGAATGGCTACTTGAGTAATCATCTAGTACTTCACGATGCGCAATTCGGTTTTAGGTCGGGTCTATCGACTGAAGCTGCGATCTTAAGTCTCAAGCATACTATCAGATACTATACAGGAAAAAGAACTCCTGTATATGCATGTTTTCTGGATTTGTCTAAAGCGTTTGACTCGGTAAACTATGACATACTCTGGAAAAAACTTAGTAAGGCAGGCATGCCCTCTGATTGTGTTTCATTGCTAAAGCATTGGTATAGAAACCAAATAAATCAAGTGAGATGGGTTAATATATTCATCAGATAATATATTAATATATTATCTGATGAATATAGATTGGAATGTGGAGTACGCCAAGGTGGTCTTACATCTCCAAGCCTTTTCAACTTATATATAAACGGCTTGATCGAGGAACTCAGCAGTGTACATGTTGGATGTCAGATTGACGGCGTTTGTGTTAATAATCTCAGTTATGCGGATGACATGGTCTTACTGGCTCCCTCGCTCAAGGCGCTTAGGACTCTCATCCGTATTTGTGAACGGTATGCCTCTGAACACGGTCTTAAGTACAATTCCAAGAAGAGCCAAGTACTGATTTTCAGGTCTGATAACTTTAAGCCTAAAATTGCCTGCTCTATAAAACTTGGAAACGATACGCTTCGAATTGTTGACAGTTGTAGGTACCTGGGTCACATGGTTACTGACGACCTAAAAGATGATCTAGATATAGAAAGGGAACGAAGATCGCTTGCTGTAAGGAGCAATATGCTCGCCCGCAGATTTTCACGGGCTACGAGACAAGTAAAAACAACCTTGTTCCGTTCTTACTGTCAATCTTTTTACTCTAGCAGTCTCTGGATCCGTTCTACGCAACGAGCTTATAACATACTGCGTATCCAATATAACAACGCTTTCAGAATGCTGTTGGGGTTGCCTCGTTACTGTAGCGCATCAGAGATGTTTGTCAATGCACATGTTGATGGTTTTCACGCAATAATGCGTAAGAAAGCTGCATCAATACTTCTAAAACGGCGTGGTAGCTCCAACAGTATTCTGAAAATGATTGCAGCGCGTAACGATTGCCCTTTTCAGAGGCACTGGGTGGATAGAGTGATAGGAGCTTTAAAATAAAAAATAATAAAATTAAAATTAAATTCTTAATTGACTAACATAGTTTTTAAGTAAATCTTTTGTTACTAACACACATATGGACATATTTTGCTGAAATAAATGTTATTATTATTATTATTAATGCTGAGGCCCTGCTATGTTGCGGCTTAGATATTAATATATTTCTGCTTATAGAGACGTATTATTCCTTCTTCTCTTAACCGCCCTTATTTCATGTAAAATTCCTTCCAATATGTAAGATGTTGCCGTAACTTAATTCCGAATTTATGATTGAAAGCTTTTGTGTAGCTTGCCACGTTCCTCAATTGTGATTTAGTAGTCTTTGTGTACGTTTAAAATATTTTCTTAATCGAAAGCTTGTTACCTTCTTTTCGTAAGATATGTACACCGCTAAAGGTGGTCACAATCAACCGACTTTTAATAAACACGTAACTTGGTAGTGCAATAGGCCTAGATTCGAACTCGCGATACTGATTCCCAAATTCATTTCGTACCCAATTAAACTGTTTAGATATTAAATAATAACTTTATTTTACATTATAGACGGCAATTTAGTATATGGTTCACCTGATGATGAGTGATCACCGCTGCCAAAAAACATCTGCAGCACCGTACGGCATGGAGACATGTTGCCGGTGTAGGTGGGAATACGATAGTTTTTTCAAGGTCGCGAAGCATGGCCAATTAAGCATATATGTGTTTATTAATCCATTTTATCAAATACTCCTGAATAAAGTATTAAACAAATTCAGCCATGAAACTCTGCGATACAAATCCATTTTGAGCCGGCATTTTAGCGCGGTGACCGTAAATTTTGCGCAATGCTCTCGAAACTATATTTATACGCCTAACCTCGGAAATTCTGAACGTTTTTATGCCATCGAAGCGATAAACGAGGATGCGGTTAATATTGTCACATGCTCTCGTCAAAAACCAGCAACACCAATACCAATTATTTTATTGTTTTGGAAATTAATCTGTATCAGGCATCATCCCATATCCGTCCCACTGCAGGGTACGGGCCTCCTCTACAATCGAGAGTACGATTGAGAGTGGTTAGGCTTATAGTTCACCGAACCGGTGTAGTGCGGGTTGGCGGACTATAAATATCAAAGAAATTCTTGCAAATCCTTATGGTATCCAGATTTCCTTATGATGTTTTCCTTCACCGTTGATGATTGACTATCAATAGACACAAGGTTCCGATAAGTCGGCGGTGTGCTTTGGGATTCTACAATTAATACCGCCCTTTTATTCAAGAAGGGAACGAGATCAACACTTAAATCTATGCGTCTCCAACGGATGTGTTTTTACGTATGGTAGAGGACCAAGGTATAGTGCGTGGTGGCCTGTTAGTAAACGGACTAGATGCGGCTGCCCACATATACACGGTGGTCGCGGGTTCGAATCCCAGGGCACAGCTCTGACTTTTCGGAGTCATGTGTGTATTGATAGTCAATCACCACGCACTAAAACGGTGAAGGAAAACATCGTGAGGAAACCATACCAACCGTAGCGATTTATGAGAATTTCCATGGTATGTAAGTCCGCCAACCCGCGCTAGGCCAGTGTGGTGGACTATATGGCCCAACCACTCTCAATCGTACTCTCGATTGTAGAGGAGGCCCATGCCCTGCAGTGGGACGTATATGGGCTGATACATACAGATAAGAGGACCAAGGGCAATTGAACTTATTAGTTCTCAAGCAATCTTTACCGGTGGTAGGTCTCTCATATGTGAGAGACCGCCTGGATAGGAAGTACCGCAATGTCTGTTTCTCCCACCAAACAGCAGTGTAAAAGCGATGTTGTGTTTCCGGTTTGAAGAGCATTGTAGCCAGAGTAACTGCTGGACATTTTGAGACTTACCATCTTAAGACTCAGGTTGGCGAGCGCCGTGGAATGCCAAGCATTGCTTTTATATTCATACTGTTTTTTCATTTTGCTCTTGGCCATGAGTGGTCGTATCGCTTATTATCAGCCGAATAGCATTAAAATATGTTTGAACTAATGTCGGAAGCCAAGCTGTTAGATACCTATTGCTGTATGATTTCAGAGAGAGGGTGATTCCTGTTTGAGCTGGCCTTTTCAGCATAAAGTTGGCGCAGACTACAATTTGGCTTTAATATAGAAATATGGCTTTAAGCATTAAAACAGGCAGAAGCCTGAAACCGCAGCGACCTTCACCTATAAAGCCAACATTCAAAACTAAAATTGTTTATTTCAGGCTTCTGAGGCATAATATGTTAAAAATCCAGTATAATGGCACACAAGCGCCACCTGCCAGATTTGGCGCGATGCCAACTGGTAATCGCATGCCAAACGCGCCATAGAGCTAGGCCGCCTGGCAATGTTAATTATTATTTATATTTCAGTTTGTTTCATTCCATTTTGTACAATTCGTCATAGTATTTCCTTGATGTTTAATTGAATATTTTAATGAGTTGTTCATAATGATATTATGACTACAAGTTAACTTTATATTATGATATGTTTCTATTTTGCTCAAAACAGCGCGTAGTCACATGAATTTTACTGGGGTGGCAAGGGATACCCAAGGCTGTATTTACGCGTGAAGCTAGTGACATACATATATTTTTGTTATGTATTTTATGTATGTAAATCACTGAGTATCAATAATTGATAAAGGAGCTGAAAATTCCCCGGATATTATAAGGGTGATTAGTGGCCATCAAGTTAAGCCTTTTTTATTACTGCCTCTTCACTGTAGCAAAACTGCCTTCAACTTTCCATCACATCTCACAGATGAGATATGACACTGGGTTGTTCTGATGAAATAAACAAGACGATTCTTAAAGCCTTCTATACCAGGGGTTCCTAAACTTTAAAGATAACACCAACCAAACACTTTCTATTTTATGGAACCAAATATCATTTTTTTTAATTTATATATTGCTGGGCCATACATAGCCTGGACTAAATGCTTGCTAACTACCTACCTATTTACATAATATTATTGAGCCCTTCTCATCACATATTGGTATTGTTTAATTGCTAATAATAAATATTTTTGACGGCACCCTAATGGATATTCTACGGTATTCTAGGTTCCGCAGAACACAGTTTGAGAATTTCTGTTCTATACGGACGTACATATCTGACACCATATTTATAATAACGTTGTGCGTTTCAATTATTAGACCACAACTTTTCAAAATACTGTAATATTTTCTTATTAATGTACATATATTCGTAATTCCCGCATAAAATCTGTAATAGTTAAGAATAAGTACGCTCATTAAAGTAATGCCATTGAGTCTAGCCAACCTGAACAAAATTTTGGTCAAAGGTCAAAGAATATTGTTGGTATGCATTGATGTAATTTTGACTTCGTACTTATTTCATGGACAAATATACTGGGTGTTCTTTGTGAAGGTGAAATGGTTTATTTTTTTGGGTTACGAATGGGTGGCGTATACAAGAAGACGTACATAATATATAGAAAGAACCGAAGAAAACCAATTTATTTGTCAGTGACACACATAAATATATGCATACTATCCATGACTGAGAAGTGAGAAGCGATAGGATGCAAAAGTGGTGATTTAATAAATTCTATTATTTAGATCCTGGGGGGAGAGGGGGGTTTGTATCCTTAGGCATGCGCAGTAGTACGTTTTAATAAATGAAGCAACAGTAAAAAAACGCACTGTCGAATTCAGAACTTTCTTTTATGAAGTCGGTTTAAAATATCTTGAAGCCTTGAAAAAATATTTGCATTGATTTAGAAATAAAAGGAATGTTTAAAAAATAACAAATATATTACAGATAGAGAAAAATCTTAAAAAAAACTTAAATACACTAGATATTTGGCCCACGAATCGTGATTTGAAAAACCTCGGGTCGTCTAAGCGTAATTAAATTTTGCCAACATTTCACGTCAATTTCGTTAAACAGGCTTGTTTATTATTCACGTAGGCAGTCTGTCATATGCAGTATAATCGCCGGCGCCAGGGGCGGATTGAGCAAGTGGGTCAAGGCGGCTCGGGCCCTGAGCGACGATTTCCGTTTTGTGAACACCTTAGTCGATAAGTGTTAGAATGGCGATTCATAATGCTGTATAGAAATGCGGTTTGCAAAGCCGCTTTGAGCTTTATTTGTATAGTTCAGATTTGCTACTAAATAGTTATAGTACGAGATCCCACCGCAGGATTGGTGCGTTCATCGAGTTTTTGATTAAAACCAAATTTTTATGTTTATTTATAATTAGGAGAATATATATTTACTACGGTGCCTATCAAAATTTGGCCGCCAGTATTTTTAATAAAATTATTTTTAATTGATTTTTGGTAAAAAATATCGTTTATTTGTTTTTTAAATAAAATAACGTCTACATGACGGTAATTTATATGAAGATTCTAAAAAATCACCGTTGCCGTTGCGCACCTGGCCGCACCTCTTCGCAGCCAGGTGTAAACAGGTATGATTCCGATAAGTTTATACGTTTATAACGTAAATTTATTAATTATATAAATTTTTTGTATATAAAATTTGGGGACTCAACTCCAACGCAAGTTAAGAGTGTGCTATGTGAATCCATGAACAATGATTCCGATTATGACGACGATTCTGATATTTGTAGCAATGAAAGTGATAGCTCCGATGATAATAAGAAAAATTAAGTCGTCTCTATTACTCCCCGGTGGTTGAGAACACTAACATTCGACGCATGCGCAATGGCTTAAAAGCGTCGCACAGCCAGCAATTGCTATCCTTGTCTGACGAATGATGTTACGCGCTAATTCTCTTTCACTCTACCTTAAATATTTATCATGTTTAACAGCCAGTAACCCTTATTTGCGGCCAGATTTAATTAAGCAACTTTATATGATAATTAATAGTAAAAAAATAGCTTTAATTTGATATATAATTAATAAATTTACGTTATAAACGTATAAACTTATCGGAATCATACCTGTTTACACGTGGCTGCGAAGAGGTGCGGCCAGGTGCACAACAGCAACCGTGATTTTTTAGAATCTTCATATAAATTACCGTCATGTAGACGTTATTTTATTTAAAAAACAAATAAACGATATTTTTTACCAAAAATCAATTAAAAATAATTTTATTAAATATACTGGCGGCCAAATTTTGATAAGCACCGTAGTAAATATATATTCTCCTAATTATAAATAAACATAAAAATTTGGTTTTAATCAAAAACTCGATGAACGTACCAATCCTGCGGTGGGATTTTAGACTATTATGGATATGGCTTTTCTGTCCTAGGTAATTGCAATGCTCCGGATGGCAACTTTAGTGTAATCCAAATATAGTCTCCACCGGTGAAAAATGGTTGCATCTCGTCGGTTGCCAAAAAGATTTATTTCTGTGATTAATTTAGTGATATAAATGTAGAATTATAGATCCTCGTATATAGCATCTATTTGTTGCATGCTTCAATGGCGTGCGCAAGAGGGACCAAAAAAGAAAAAGCTGTCATTTTTTGTTGCGTTGCGTCCGATATTCCAACCCTCGTAATCTAGATTAACAAGGCCCAAGTCCCAACCTGGACAAATAAATGATTTAATTAAAATGTTGTACTGTTTTCCTCTTGATAATTTCTTTAATAAGACAGTAAATAAATACCAGATTCTCTTCGTGCGAATTTCCTGGAATTTCCAAGGTTTCTGAAGGAATATCTAAGGAAAAACGTATGTAGATGTCAGTCGATTCACTGAAAATTGTTATCTCAAATCAGCACGAATTGTGTTTCGTGAATATCTGAAATAAAGAAAAAGCCTTTTAGAAAACCATGGAGCGAGAATAAAGGTTATTAAATTTCGTGGTCGGCTATGATCTCGCTACGATGCTCCTTTTCTTCGTTATTGGCATCAGTCCATTTTGAAGTGATTTATCGTGCCAATATATAATTTACTTGATGTGAAATGCAGTGCAGTTTGAGAAGGTATTAGGTTGGATTTTATATGGCGGGAGGTAAATATCTTTTGGCTATTGATACTACTTTTATTTTCCTTAAATTTCTTCATCACGCTATGCTTCAAGGATATACATATAAAGTGGACTGATTTGTGATTTAATTTAGGATCGCCTGATTTCTTATTTATGCTGGCACTTCGAAGAAAAAGATGTTTAGATGATTGAAGGTAAAACTATTGAAGGAAACACTATCTCATCACTATCTAAAATAGGTACCGAGAGTATCAAGATTAAAACCACAGATTAAAACGCTTTCAGTATGAAAAAGTTATAGCATATCTTGCAAAGATTAATTCGTAACTTTACGGGACTTTTATAAATTCAATTTAAATTTTAATAACAAAAGATAGCTAACAGTTGAGTCATCGGACACACACTTCCATGGATGATAAGTTTAGTAATTTGTTGATGATGTATCATGCAATATTCCATGTAAATTTTTACCCCGGATAAGATAGGAATTTTGAAGCTTCCCAGTAGTATTAGATATCTAAATTCAGCGAATAACGACATCTCGTGTCGAACTGAGCGGAAGATTCGTTTAGCAACATCGAGTATTCCAGGAATCGAAACATCCACGCAAGGCATTGTTGATTACGTAACTCGATTATGCTGTACGCCTAGAACCATATATAACTAAGAGTATTGTATATTTTTCATTGAATGGTGAGACAAGCTTGCCATTCACTTGATGGAAAGCGATACGACCGCTCATGGACAATAACAAAACCAAACAACACCATGAATTATAAAGCAATAATTGACATTCCACTGCCCTCGTCATCCTGAGATATAAGATGTTAAGTCTCAATATGTTCAGTAGTTACTCTGGCTACAATACCCTAACTCCAATATTCTAAATAGCTAACAATACATTTTTGCAACATTTGAGTTAAATAGTCAAAATTACATACCTACAGTGAAAAATAAATTCGGTGTAAGCACTATAATGGTGGAGCAATCAATAATCAATAATTACCTTAGAGCGATAAGACCGCCATTTGTACTTTGTTGTTTATACTGTCTCTAAACTGTTATTTCTTTTTACTGTGTACAATAAAGAATTAAATGAATAAATAAATAAAATGAGGAAACCTACAAACTATAACGCTTTTTTTAAATTATTATGATATGCGAAGATTATATTATGTAAATTCCGCAAACCCACATTAGGCCAGTGTATTGGAATATAATATGGCCTAACCACGAACTATAATATTTATTTATTATTCCTTTTTATTGTACATATAATATACTGTATACACCAAAAGCAAAACAAAACAATTGTACCTGTACTGGGTATCTCAAGACTGCTACCGAAAACGAAGCCAGGTGGTAGTTTTGGTGACTACAAACACAATGCAACTAAAAATTTCGCAAAGAAACGCGACAATTATTTTTTATGATTTTTTTAATATCGTCATTTTTGGGTGATAAATCCATAGATTTTGCTAAAATAATTATTTAAACTCTTTTATCCCTTAGAGTATTTATAAATAAAAGGGTATACACTATTTTAAGAAAAAAATGTATTTACCACCCAAATATGGCCATAGGAAAAAAGTAAGAAAAAAAACTTACGTTTTTTTACAACTTTTTCATTGTGTCTGAAGTCGCTTAAGAGCGTATACACCTTGCGCGCAAAGTCAACTATAGGTATTTCTTCGTTAATTTCACGCACACATAAGCGACCAAAGCTGTGTGCGTAGAGCTGCCGCGTCGGCTCGCTATACAATCGGCTCAAACAACTTTGATCCGTGCGCTTCAAATATTCAATTGAAATGTAACTGTAATATAATATCATAAAAATATTTTATTTGCATTATAAGTAGACAAATATTACTGTGCAAGCAAAGAATAATACAATTTTGGATACTAATCATATTTTCGTTATTATTACATTGTTAAGTTGCATTCAAATCAGTGTTCAATCAGTATACACTACGGACGTTTTATTAATCATTTCGTGTTCGAACACATAAATAGTGTTAGGGGCCTTACAACCCCTTACAATTACGAAATATATTTAATTTTATATTACAATACATAACATAATTTAGCCTCGGAATTACATCCCATTATATTACCTGAAACATAATTTATACTCACTACAAAATCATTGTAGGTAATAAAAATAATTAAATATTTTACTACCAAAGTACTAAGATGTGGTAATCGCATTCCGCGCGTGGCTATTTTTACTACGCGCGGCATAATCGACTGCAGCCAGGCCGGAGCAACGAGCGATACGTCGTCCCTCTAGAAGGCCTTGCGGCGGTCTGATTTGATCCACGTCGGACAGCGTGTTTTATAGTGGTTTTTAAAATATTTGTAGAAAACATGAAAACTAATTTTGTTGAAATATAAAAATGGTAATTTATTGATAAGTTGTTCTTCTATTGTAATATGCAATTGCTATAAAAAATTATGTACGATAAGTTGGTGAAAAAAAAATATGTTCTTGACGAGAGTTTCTGAATAATTTCGCATTGTTTAAATTTTTATTTTTTAGGAACTAAACACAAAAAGATTATTTTTCTCAGCAAAATCCCTCCATAAGGGTCTTATTAGTCTGAAAATATTTTTATTTTCATCTTATATTTAGTGGTTTCGGATATCTTAAGCTTCTAAATTGCCATTTAAAGCCTAAATAACGAAACTTGTGTTCAGTAATCTATATAGTACTCACAAATTATGCATCAATCTATAATGTTTTCCACCAAAATCCCTAGATGACAACCTTTTCTAAAATTAGTAATAATTATTATTCCTTTAAATTGTTTATTGGTGGCTATTAACTCATTTGAAAAGTCCTGTTTTTAAGCCAAAAAGCGCGTGCAGGGTATAAACGCTCTTAAACTACCACCCGGATTCGTTTTCGGTAGCAGTCTTAATATACCCTGTATATGTAAAGTAGTACCTACAACAGGCGGCCGTATTGCACTAGGCAATCTCTTACAGGCAATCTTTTTTTTTTTTTATTCTCGCCTGGCATAGTGGCAACATTGCACCTGATGGTAAGCGCAAATGCCGCCAATGCAGAATATCCATTGGCATCCCATGCCAATGGAAATAATTATGCCGGCCTGCTAAGGTGCCTCTTGACACTACGGCGGAAGGACCCAGGATTGTAGGAAGGAGGGAACACGCGAGACGGCAAACAATTCCACAGCCTGACGGTGCGGCACAAAAATAATTTGAGAACCGTTTGGTTCGCGCCGGGATGGTGTGGACCGTCAAGCTATGGCTTCGAAAGCCAGCTCGCGTGGTTCTAATTAGGAATGGAGAGGAGGGGATCAAGTTGAACAATTCCTCAGAGCACTCACCGTGATACAGGCGGTAGAACACGCTTAGAGAGGCGACATCCCTTCGGAGTTGTAGCGACTCTAAGTTGCTCGTAACGTCTGCATCATTCACAATGCGGATGGCCCGCCGCTGCAATCCATCCAAGGCATCGAGCAGGTTACTGGGCGGATCCATCCCAGAGGTGCGAACAGTACTCCATACCCGGCCGGACCTGCACTTTATACAAGAGATAAAAGCTGACCGGGCGTGAAGAACCGACGCACCCTGTTCAGGACTCCAACCCTGCGTGATGTGGCAATTATTACGCCCTCGATGTGATTCCTTGGATTGAGATCACAGCGGATATCCACACCAAGGATACTCAGGTCATTCCGCACTGAGAGGGGAGCACCAGGAGAGAACAGGGATTTTTTTGGCATTAAACTCAACCATATTCCTGGAACCCCATGTAGAAATGAGATCCAAGGTCCGGTTAAGCTCAATGACAAGATCTTCGCGTCCCTTTACAGTTTCGACTCGGCAACCCGGAGGCCCGCAGTGGTATCGCCCATGAACCGTGCTGCATAGCAATGAATGTTGCCAAGCGTCAACATGTTTTTACGGACTTTTTACGGAGACAAGAAAAAGGAGAGAGAAATGTAAAGAAGAGAGAATCGTACTGTTATTGTAGAGAAGACCCATGACATGTAGTGAGGATGTAAACGGGTTGATAAAGATATAGAAAAAATAACTGATGACAAATTTAGCAGTGCGAGTTAGTGAAAAATTGTGGGACCAAAGCTTAATCCATATCGACGGTCAATTCGTTAACTCGTCAAGGAGTCGTTTTAGCTCCAAGGTAGCGGGATCAGTTCCTTCATAGACAATTAATAATGGCATAGGAAATTAAGTATTATTACTAATATACTTTTAAGATCCTCGGCGTTTTTAATTTTCATGCGGTAGAATAACTGTCTAGATCCATCTTTTTATTTTGGTTTAATCTCCCAGGATATATTCTTACTTCCGCTTAATAGGCTATAACATAACCTATAGGTATGCGAATCCTGATTTTCTCTAAATGTTTCATCATGGACTTGTTTTTTTTTCATAAACTAAATATGTAACCAATACACCAATACACTTACTAATAAAATTCTTACAATCAATTTGTTATTTTTTAAATTTGGTTACGTACAAAAATATATCGCATCAGTCATGCAATATTACAGCCTATAACTTGGCTAGTAATAAACATTAATATTATGATAGGTACAATACGAATAATCACAATCAGCTAAGCATTAGCGAGTTTTTCAAGACCGGCATTAGTATTGGGGCCGCGTTCGATAGCTTATCTGGGCTAGCCGCGGGGCCGGCGCTTCCCTTCCTACGTCCATGGACTCAGATAACCAGAGGATATTCATTGGAACCCTTCGATTTCTCTACGTTTGTTTTAGTTTTTTCTTCTGTATTTATTTTGGTACGTGTGTGGTTTTTGGGTCATACTAATGGGATTTAATATGAGCGTTTGAAGGTTTTCGCTCTTTCACACATAAAGGATTTTAAATGTCTTCGATTCAGAAATTTATCAGATTACGAGTATATATTAGATGAATAAATATTTTTTATATCAATAAAAATTCAATGATATTTTTCACTAAAGACGTTACTGAATCTTAAATGTGATTTTCACAAGTGCTTTTTTATTCATCTCCCTCGGTGGCGTAGATGTACTAGGGTACGGTTACAAAATTGAGGTCTCGGGTTCGAATCCCGGGTTGGGCAAATTTATATTGGATTATTCAATTCATTATCAGCCAGAGTCAGGAATTTGTACCCGATAAGGCGATAGGCTCGCCACCTATCACATCGTAGGAACATACAAGGTGAAATGTGTGTATCCTTGCTCCTGTGCCTACCCCTTCTGGGAAAAAGGTGTGAGTTTACGTATCTACACGTTTTTTTATTCACTACAAAGTTTCAATGTCACAGGTTGGTTCAATACTGTGGTAAGGAAGGAATTTAGCTGATCGATAATAATAAGTACTTCAGCCAAAATATTTATTAGATATTTTTATGACCTGATACAGCCGTTAACCCAAAACTAATAGTTATTAGCCCATTTGGCGCATTTACAACCTTGGCTGCGAAGAGAAAAGTTTATATGTGCCAAAATTTGGAAGTAAGTCTATTGTTAAAATGTTCTTATAGCCGTCTTGGTTTATTACTGGTAAAATGGTAATATTGTTATATATATGTCGAGTCAATGATTTTGTCTTTGATATTTCTTTAGCTTTTTTAAAAAGTGTTATACATACTTCGTATACGTATGGTATTTTACAATAGTACTTGGCACCTGTACCTGTTAAATACTTTGTAAACCTTACAATAGGGAATTTATTTAGCATTATTTATTTAATTTATGATTAAGTATAAGAATTTCTATGGTATTTAAGGCCGCCAACTCGTACTACGCCAGGGTGGTGGACAATATGGCCTAACCACTCTCAATTGTACTCTCGATTGTAGAGGAGGCCCGTGCCCTGCAGTGGGACGTATATGGGCTGATACAGATATTAATATATGAGTAATGTTTGTTTCCTAGAGTTATAATACAATAAACAAAGACCTAATCTCCTATGCAGTCAAAAAGTTTATTAAAAAGAAATTATACTTCTTTAAAAAGGCATTCTCTCCTTAAGCTGAAATAAGTTTTATAGCCACAGTAAAATTGATGGTCACCATATGGTATTCGGTGTAAAAAAAAATGTGGGGTCTGCAAAGATTTATTTGTGTTTCAATTGTTCCGACGCTGTAAATATATTTTCTAAATGAGACAGCTTTACTGTTACAATGCCGGATACCACTGGCCCTGAATATATTTGTGTAAAGAAAAAAGATTTTCGGCTGTCTTTTGTTTTAGGTGAATCACTGCACCATGGGGGTTTTAAAAGGATGCAGAATTTCGTTACTTCACTATTAAATTAATAAACAACAGCCAACAAAACACATATTCCTGACCCCACCTAAGATTGAGTCTTGTGGGTATCAGGAACTACGAGAGACTTTCCGGTCTCAATAACACAGAAATCTGGAAGATAATTTGTGGGCACAAACATTTCTCTCGGTGCGGGGATCGAACGCGCGGTGTCTCGTTTCACAGGCAGCGTTTACCCGACTGCGCCACGGAATAATATGAATAAGGCCGTTGCACCCGTATCTCTCAACTCATATTTCCTAATGAAGTTAATATTTATTTTTCTTTTTATATGTTTATATTGCCTTAGGAATGAAAAGATGAATGGTAAAGTTAAATGGATGACTTCTTACTAAGGAAATTCTAATGGTTTTTTTATACAAGAATCTCTACTTATAACAATTCTATCAATAACAGTAAAAAGGGAATAACGTGAAAGATTTGTAGTTTTATATCAATTTATAGTACTGTGCATTAGCGACTAAGAAAATCTTTACACTGATTTTAGTTGGTGTACAGTTTGTACAGTCAGCAACATAAGTCGCTGCACACTTCACATTTTTTGATGACCTTTCTGTCTGTATCAGCCCATATACGTCCCACTGCAGGGCACGGGCCTCCTCTACAATCGAGAGTACGATTGATGACCTTTATATTAATTAAAATGTATACGTACTAGTCTGTGGTCGTAAAATATAACTAAGTAAAGTCATCTATGCCGAGAAGTGCCATACGATATTGAAAATAATTATTATTTTAGATGATAACACAATACAAAATCTCATGAATGTGTAGCGACTTATGTTGCTAACTGTACACCTGTATGTTGATGTTATGAGATGAATCTGATGTGCGTGTAGGAAAATCACCGAAGATTGAGAATACTGTTTTATTTCAGTTACAAGTTAAACACACGTTAAAATTGGCGATTCCACTTTTCTATCGTTACGTTAGTTACTTATATTTTTACGTCTACGGTTGCAGTCGTACACACAGTTGAGATGGTCTACTCGTATATACGAAATATTGGTGATATTGTTTGTATATTTGTATTTTCGAGTGCGTATTAAACGCCACGCTGCGTTACCAAATAATGTATAGTTGAGACTGTACATATCATGACAATGAATTATAAAGACCTTTTTGATATTTATTATTAAACTTCTTGCTAAGTATGTTACGTGTATGTTACTATTAATGAAAATGTATAAATCATATATACACAAGTTAAATTCTCTACTCAACACTGGTTATCGGTGGGAAATCTAATTTTTCCATTTACAGTCCATATTTGCCGTGTTGTTTGCCTGTGTGTCTGTATTGTGAAGCTTGGTATACAGTTAATGTGTCACGGACAATGCCTTGCCAGTTGCTGAATGACGCTTCCATTGCCTCCATTGTGAACGACGCGTAATACCAATGACGTAAGTTTATTATTTCAACCATTTTGGATTCAGGTCATATAAGTAACTAAACCTATGACTAATTATGTTATATGAATAGATTATATTGGAAGCGTGAAGTTCCAATATAATCTACTCATAGTGGGTAATCAAAGTGTAAAATTAGGTTGGCAAATTTCGAATCACAAAATTGTATTGTGTGTTAAGAGTTTTTATTGAAAAGGATCTGTATTTATGTTTTATAATTGTAAACTATAAGAATTGAATATATCGCACCAATTCATTTATACATAACATACGTAAGCTCATGCTATCTTACCAGAAGGGGTAAACAGTGGTGCGTCCATACCACCCACGATTTGCATTGTGTGTTCCGTACCATAATGTGATAAGGGGCCAGTGAAAAAATTAGTGTACCCACTTTATGGATCAGTTAGGTCGACTGTGCCTCAAAACCGACTCGGAACACCCCGACTTCACGTAGTCTTTTGGCTACCGACCCTAGAGTGTATATAAAAAGCTGGAGTCGCGGAGGGAGAGCAGCCCCCGCCCGCTGTAACGAAGGATTTGCAACCGTGCGAGCCGCAGCGGCTGAGGCTGGTTGCCGGAGGTGACCAGCAAGCCTAAGCTGCGGAGGTGAGCATGGTTGCCCATCTTTTGTTACGCAAGGGCGAAGGGGCTGAACTTCCCGTAGCGCCGGAGACGATGCAGAAGCTAATTTGTATTGACAACAAGTATTTTAAGGGTTAGGTTGTTATAATTGATATTTCTCAGGAATGGTGCGTTACCTTTTCATGGGAGTGGTACCAGGGGAGGTGCGCCACTCCCCCTCTCTTTCCACTCCTCCCAACCCACCCCCTCGTGCTGCCCTATTCTATATTCTACCACTTCGGCTCATTATGTTTTGATTTTGATTCGCTTTACATCACTCTGCCTTACACTGCCACAAGTAACCTTGTTTGTGTGATCTCTAATTAATATAATTGTAAGACTGTGTTTAATATTATAAATAAATACCTGCTGGTCAAAAAACATTGAGTTTTATTTATTTTATAACTTTCACCAATATGTGTCGTGAATTATTAATAATTACTACTAAAAGTAATAAATTTCGATCGTTTATTCACATTTACAAAAACATGTGGTTATTATTAATAATTTTGTAAAAATATTAAATATTTTCAATTAATCAGATTTACCGTAACATATAGATTATCAACCTTTGTAACGAAACCATACCGCGATATAATTCTACGGTGGCACCATCTCTTAGCGAGCGGCGGTAAACTCCCGTTACACATTTATTTTCAGTTTTTTGTATTAGCTTTATTGAAAAATTTCTTTATATACAATATTTTGTAAATGTGATATTGATTCGTTGGTGGGAGAAGTGGTGGGAGGCGCCCGACCTGACGGCCCAGGGGTGGAATGCGCGTGAGCTGCGCGCGGGCATTGCAACATTACTTTATTTTTCTAAAATAAAGAATTTTTCTAAAATAAATGTAGTCTAAGTTACTCCTTGTTATATCAGCTACCTGACAAAAAAAGTCCCGTCAAAATCGGACCAGCCATTTCAGAGATTAGTCAGAATAAACAGACAGACAGACAGACAGACAAAAAATGTTAAAATATCATTTTCGGCACAGGTAACATGTATATAACGATATGTAGTTGGTCATTTTTTTTATTTTCAGTTTTAAAACAGACACTTCAATTTTATTTATATGTATAAATAAGAACCAAACTTGTTAAAGTCACTACCGATAAAAGGCAACGCAATTAAAATAAACTTGTAATTGGGTATCTCCTACATAGAAGTGGCGACAGTTTATAACATAAAAATAAGGAGAAATTGCTATCATCTTTGTAGGAGGCAATCACGACTGAAAAATTGGATTATACAGACATCAAACAGCGGCCAATGATTGGATGAGTCGAGATAAAGATCTTACCTTTAGAAGTCGGCCTGGAGCATAATCCATTAGGTGACAAATATGGTTGATAAGATACTAAGGGGAAACTACGACTGAATTTCGAACTGTGAATATAATAGTTGACCATTATTCTATACATAAATTAATAGAATAAAGCAAAGATTTATTTAAAAAATATTGCTATCAGGGTCTATCTACCTATAAGAAGTAATCACCTGTAGTCAATTAAAAAAAAAAAGGATTAGAGCTGGAAAATACTTCTGGGTACGGGTCAAGCCGACCCTTTCCTATTATAGTCCAAAGCTCCAAAGCTATACTGTCTGGTTCCAATTTGTTACTGATCTTTCTGACTAATAATGTTATGGCAAACGCCACAACGACTAATTAATTAAATTACGTTATATAATAACTTATAGCGTCGTGTTTGAGTGTACGCGCACAATTTCAAAGCCAATATGTTGGAGCAATAGTCGACAAAACTGATAAGTACCTACATGTTATGCAGGAATACATATCAATAAAGCTTTCAGCTATTAGGAATCAGACCTTAGAAGACTATCCAGTACCCCGTATTGGGTTTGGTGAATTCAATGTTATGTGACTTTAAGATTTATAAGGAAATTCCTCATTATGTCTGCATTCAACTTGAAGGTTATCGAAAATTAACTACTTTATGATGCATACATAACATTGAAAAGGCAGAGATTTCTGTCTTAGATTCAAAAATAAATTATTGGCAGTTCGGTTTATTTGTAATTTAAAACTCAAGAACAGAGTCAGTATTTGCCCGATTCTTAACATAGTTTGCGCAAACCTTCGGATTCAAAAATAACTGGCTTTATGTCGTTCAGAAAGTTATGAGCATAAATAACTTTACCATTAAAGACATAAATATTTGGCCAAATAGTACCTAAGTAGGAAGTTCCACCCTGACACCCCGGATAACTTTAGGTAGAACCAAGGCACATGAGTAACTTGAATAGAGGTATTTTTAAACACTAGAGGATAAAGTTGTTCCAATAATATTGTTAATAAGGTCGCCAACACACGGCATTGACCCATTTCCGAGTTGTTATCCCAGCTCGAGCAGACTTCTAAAAAATATTGAGTTATAAATTTTGTTATGAAAATGTTTAGTTGCTTCATCGAATTTCCTTTTGTAGGTACTTTTGATTTGCTTGGTTTAATCGTGAATGTTTGGCAAAGCCTTAGAAACTCTTGTTACTGACTGCCTTTCGCAATACTTTGTTAATAGAAATTATATTTATGTCTATTTTTATAACATTTGATTTCTAATTAAGTTTTTATTAGTGGTTTTAATTAAGTCTCTAAACAGGTCATGTAATTTACGTCACCAACTTCAGAGATACTGATTATTTTAAGTATGTCTTATATTTAAACAAACACGTGAAGCGATTGTTCGACAGTGACGTCAGGTTCAGGGGCTAATTTTTTTTTTTTTATTTCTTTG